>CM063502.1:22215212-22250212 GCA_032207245.1 Pardosa pseudoannulata | reverse complement strand
ATCAATGCTTGGTTTTGACGTAATAAATCGGCAATTTGCTGCTCCATGATCTCTTCCAAGTATCAAATCATAAAAATATAAATAGTTATTCTTTCTTTTTACCTTGAGCCTTCTTCGGGTAATACCCTAATCCATTTACTTTCGGTTCCAAAAACAAAACTTCATCCTCGTCGCCAGCTGTTGTGTTTGTTCACTATTTGTGCAGAGTGTGAGTGGTTTAAGAAATCAAGTAGGGAATACAGCACAAAACATTTATATAATACGTAACACACTCGAAATTTACATAACTGCTTTACAAATGAACAACCAATGTACATCACATATTTCAGTTCTTTCAGTTGGGACATCCGGAGCGCGAAACTCCGTAGCGGTTAACCGTTCATTCCACAGTTAAATACACCACACACACACACACACACACACACACACACACACACACACACATATATATATATATATATATATATATATATATATATATATATATATATATCCTTCAGCCAAAAAAGGAAATGATAGGAGTTGGATCTGCATTAGTTAGTGAGTCGGCATGTGGTTTACTTAACCTAATAGTTGAGGTGGTCCTATTTTACTCTTAAAGAAAAATTCTGGTAAAATATTTGGAACAGATCAAATGTGCATCATTAGTAATGGAGGAAGTGTCTTCGTGGTGCTATTTTCCACCAATGTGATTAAATTTGTCAACTGACAACCTAGATGCCTAGCCTTTAACAATGGGAAAAAATTTTCCAACCTGCACTAAGTGCCATCTTAACTCTTTCGGGTCCCGCGTCCAACTAATAGCATATTAAATTTAATCTATCAGTATGAAAAAATTACAAAATGTTGTCTCTAGATCTTTGTTACATTAAAATGACGTATTTAAATCAAGTATTTCACAATTTTCCTAAAAGACAGCTATATTTGTCTTAAAATACTCCTTAAGATGTCTTCCACTTCCAAGATTCCAACATCCATCATATGTTTACGTTCAACAGGACTGTTTTTGTTTACTCTGATGTTTAGTATTGTAAACAATTTGCTGTTGTTTATAAAGATTGGCTTTGAGAACATTACTTTAGATAATGATGATGTAGTTTTTAAAGTAAAAATTATATTTGTGGTTTAGGGATATTTCGATATAAATCCTAAAATCTAAACTGTTTATCAAAATTAAATAAAATTTGATGTAAGCGTACAGCGAAATTTCGGACTAAAAGGGTTGAGCAGATCTCATCGGAGCATAATATGTATTGTCTGGGGTTTTCAAGAGAAAACCTTTAAAATAACCCTTTGTTGGTACTGGATTTTGTGAGAGTGAATGATGCATGCTCCAGGTGACAATGGTTATGTTGAGAATACCACAAGAACTCCCACAGCTCAACTTTTAAAAATTCATTCTCTAGGCCATTTTAGCCCGAAATCTTCAGAAGCTGTGGTTCTCGTGACGTATGGAGTGCTGATCACCATCCCATTGGGTCATTGATTACGAGGACGACCAATACCAGCAATGATTGTATCTTTTATCTCGGAAAATTGTCCAAGTTTTGTTATAGAATTTTTTTTATTTTATTTCAACTCACGATAACACTCTACCATAGCAACGCATTCATGATACCACACTGGATAATCCATTCCACTGAAACATCTAAGGAAGAAAGTGTTTTGCTCCCGAATTCGTACTTCTCTCCCCTACTCTAGTTGATTAAAATGTTCTATTCCACTGCCACCAAAACACTCACTCTTTTTTTTAATTTTTGAATAGGTTTGTCATTCGAGTCTGCCTGTCTCTGGCTGTAAGGTCTACTAAACTATTTAGTACTCCTCGGCTAATTTTCAAATTCCTTTAATCCACTGTTCTTCGCAGTTCCCCGATCAGTGATTAGTACAGTTAGTATGGTTTGTCCCTCAACGCCGAGGAAAAAATATCTGATAGATCATGTAACCTCTCATATGTCCCGTCCTAATTGTAGGAATAAATGAATATACGTATGTTATTTACTTGAATAATAAATTTACTGTTAGTTATGTAGTTATAACAATTTTAATACGTTAGAGACCTTTACATGAGTGTATAAATAAGACAGTTTACCGAATTTGATCAAATACATCCACAATGTCAACGACAGTTCTCAATTTGAAGAACCTTGAGAATTTATGGTAGACATTGAAATACGGTATATTTGAAACATCACTTTTAATAGAACATTCATAATCACAAAGGCAAATCACACACAGTTTCATTTAACATAAGAAAGGTTATTCAAATATCTAGGAGAAATGATGACGTTTCAATATCTTTGACATGGACATTAATGAATTACGTAAACTTAGAAAAAGTGTACTGCCAAAACTTGTAAAAATGAAATAAAATAAACTGTTAGTTTAACCCCCACCCCCCAAAAAAGTACTTTGGATTTCTCATCAAACACAATTTAAAACTATTCCTGGGAAGACAATTAAAATGTTATTACTATTTTCAAGAGTGTTATAGGTTTTTAAAATTAGAAATTAGACAAAGAATCATGAAATGCAGAAAAATGCGGAAGGAAAAATAAGAGTAGTTATTTCAAACCTATTATTGAAAGCATTTGTAACAATCACCAGGCATAAATATGCAAATAAAATAGCTATGATTTTTTTAAACGGACACTAGAATGTACTTATTTACTGATTCTTTTGCATACCAATAAATATACATTCATTTTAAAAGTTTTCATTCGGTATCCTAAGTTGATATAGAATTTTATGCAGTAGAAAATAGCATATATTTTGTTCAAATATTTCTATTTCTAAATGTCGGGGTTGTTGTGTTTAATACCAGTAAAGTGCAAACATTGAAGAAAATTTAAAGTAAAACTTTTTTTCTACATTTCCATGCTTAGAATTTTAACTTAAAAATATAGGCTTCTATATTTGCAAATAAAATTATTTTATATGCTTCAGCTATTGTATATTTTAACAAATCTCCCTGTTTAACAAATCTCCCTGTCCTCATTACTCCCTGTTTTACAGTTAATTCCTTCTTAAACTGTAAAATGATATGGTAAGTGTTAAGGAATACGATATTCTGATTGGTTGAAACTTTGAAGTTTTAACGAATCAAGAAGTTGGAAGAACTTCCTAAATAAGTTAGTTCAGTGTCTGACCCCCTATGTCAACGGTGGTCAACGTGGTTGTGGTTTTAAATATTGGATATATTTCTTAGCAGGTTAGTTTGTTTATGTTTTCTAATGTACGGTTTGGTAAAGTTTTAATTCATCGACGATTGTTCAGAATAGTATGTGCTGAACTCAACTGAACTGTAAAATGTTTCTCCTTACAGCAAAACTTACTTTGGAATTATATAAACCGGGACATGATTTGCTATTTAAACCGTAATGTATTTATTTGAATCTTCAACATTTTTTAAATATTCGTTTACATTTGTGAAATTATATTCTTATTGGGCATAGTAAAGTGATTTGATTAAAGTATTGTGATTTTTTTTTAAAGCCTTCTTTTGATGTAAATATAATTTGATGAAACATCAATGTTTAATTTTAAAACCCTCATGTTTATGCGTGCTCGTTCTCTCTTCAAGTTAGCCGTAAATGAACTTTTAAAAATATTTATTTGAACGACGTGTTTCACTTAGTTATGTATGTTGCTTAATGAATTATTTATCTCGAATTTGGTGCATATTTAAGTTTTAAAAAGGGAGGAGGAAGGGAGCTAAACCATGAGATTTTTCACTCAGAATATTATATGAAAAAAAGTTTTTCCGTGAAATAGTATTAAATTTTTAAAAAATAGTTGCTTCTAATTTTTGTGCAGTAGTTTGATAAAGGTATTTTACTGGGTAAATAGCTGTGTTATTCAATCAGATCATAATTAGTTAGGGACAAAATGTTATTTTATAATTAAATTCAATAAATTATGCATGTTCAAAGAACGTTCTCTAAAATAGGCTTGAAAGTTTTTATAATGTTTTACAATAGTTTTAAGTAGTCAAAAACGTTTTTCATACCTGAATTAGTTTATCAATAAAATGCTTATTTTGTGTAAGTTTGCCTTGTATAAAATGAATAATTTTGGTATATATTGATTTACCTTATAAAGCTTATCATATTTAACTTAGAAATTTGTTGAAATAAGATATGTACATTGTGTGCTTAGTAAGTTCTGTTTTTTTTTTTAATAATTAAAAAAATATTTTTTTTATGTGCATATATTCAATTTGTGCATGTAATAGCTTTTCTTTGATAACTTGATTCATGATCAAAATTAACAGTGTTGTCGACCATTACCATTAAAATTTTCTTAATTTGTTATCTATGATTATTTGTATTTTAGTTTAAAAACAAAAAATCATAAGAAAATTTATTTTTAACCAATTCAGTTATTCAAATTCATATTTACTGTCCCCCCTTTTTTTCACGTTCTTAAATTCTTATATGGTAAAATAAAATTTTTGCTGGTTTCCCATAACTGGAAAGCTCTGTTTATTAGTAGTTTTGCTTTAACATTAATTCTGACTTAACTTTTAACTCCCTATATCCTCATTATAAAATATATGATGTAATAAATTTAGATGAAGATACTGTTTCTTATGAAACTACAACTACCTTTTTAAAAATGTAGATTAAAATATCCTTAATATTAGAAATATCCAATAAGTTTGTATAGTTGTAAGTATATTTTGATCATTGTTACTTTTATAGTCTTTTAATGTTTTAGTTAATGTACTTCTAATCAACCTTACCTACTGTAACAATTTATGTATTATGTTTTAACTGTATAGTAGAATATTCAATTTTGTGTATATTTTTATTCTAATGAGAAGTTTGATATGCCAACAAACTCATTTTCTCTTCAGAAACTGATGAATTTCAATAGTTAATACTTTTATTTTTATGGTACCACAAATGTTTTATACATTCTGTCTCATCATTTTGTTAGATTTACTTTATTACTGTTGTATGCTAAAGTTCAATTATACATATTTCAATTTTTCTTTGGTTAAGATGTAAGAAAATATGCAAACAAGATTCTCTTAGATCAAGTAAAAATATAAACTTTTAATATATGCAAACATCAAAACTATATTTTTCATACTTAATAATCTTATTTACCTTTTGTGATAAAAATTATTATTATATACATTAGGTATAATATATATATATATATATATATATATATATATATATATATATATATCAGGTATTTATCTTTATTTATATTGTTAGTTATCTTTTTATAATATATGAAACAATCATTTATAATTTGTTCATCTGTAGCAAGTTTTGTTTATTAACTAAAGGTGCCAAAATTTAAAAATAGAAGTTAATTTGTTCTTGTACATTGATATTCCTGCAGTTGATCTTTCAAGCTATTATCATAAGAATGTTCATTTAGATTAATTGGAAAAAAATGTGAAATTAACTATTAGTAATGTACATGAACTTAAAATAAAAAATATCAGTGTTTTAATTTTTAAATGAATATTTATACTTATTTTATGAGAATTTATTGAATTATGGTCTGATAGCTAGTATTATAAATAATAGAGATAAAAATGTTAATTATATCTACTCTATTATTTCGAATTATATTCGTAATATAGCATCAGCTACTTATAATTTTCTATATTCAGCTTTTTTTTTTTTTTTTAAGAAACAGTTATATTTTTTAAATTTAGTTTATGTAGACCTAGAATAAGATTACTAATTTCAATGTATCAATTTATTGAATAATTTTATTTGTTTTTATGTAGTTCTTTCTAAATTTACCATAAGCTTTTTTTTATTATGATTGTTATTTAAAATGTATAAAAATGAATATTTAATTTTATCATCTAAATGTACCATTGCATTAACTGCGGGAAAAGTTCTATTAAAAAATATGAACCTTTTTCTTCCATTTAAATTTATGTTTATAATAATGCTGATGACCATTATCAATATGCAGTTATCTTTATTTTTGTTAGTGATCCATTTGAAGCATTACAAAGCATTACTGTTGATTATAAAATTGCTTTTCCAAATTTGGTATGAAAAGTATAAGATATAATAAGTCTTTGATCAATAGTCATTTAATAAAAATAATTAAATTATATCAATAAGTTTTAATTAAATATTTTAACTCTTTTTATTTTTTTTAAATTTATTTTTTTTGTGTGTGTGTTACACTATCCATAATTAGCTTTTCAAATTTATGCTCTTTTTATAGTTCTGAAGAAATTTCGATGGTTAAAAATGCCACACAATGCTTATTTCGGCATAAAATAACCCTATTTTCTAATTTAAATCACCAATTAAATGGGAATTGTTTAAATCTCTTCAGTGTAGTATTAATTTAGATCAAACTTTTAAAGTTAATGATATTATCAACTGACAATTAGAATTAAAAGTTACAAGTGAGAGATTTTGACCTATCACCACCCATATCCAACAGTATGAAAATCATGTTTTTAGCAACCACAGAATCTTAAAACCACTAGGGAAATGATTATTTTTCTGTAATCTTTTTGATTTTTTAAGAAATTGAAAAAAAAAAAAAAGTCTACTGAAAGACTGTGATTTAAGTATATAGGGATGGGACAGTTTTAACAAAAATATTTCTTACAAATTACTTTCTACTAGTATTTCAGAGTAACAGATTGAAACATTTTAACATGTTAAAAAAATATAAACTTGATTTCAATTATAAAAATATAAATTTAAAAGAACTATTAGTAATAAAAATGCCCCATCCTTTCCGTACATGAAGGAAGGATGCGATATGGTTTTGAAAGTTAAAATACATACATAACTTTAAAAAATGTCATGAAAATGACAAATATTGTAGCACTCATATATGTACACTTTATTGATTATTGATAACATCTATTTTATTTAACATTAAACATTAATAAGTTCAGATTAAACAATTTTTCCTGTGCTCAACTAGTTCTATCTGCCATTTTTGGTGAGGGCAACTTTGCAATAATGTTTTTTTTTTTTTTTTTTTTTTTAATCAAGGATAGAGCAGTCAGTTCCTTGTGGGTATGGCTCAGGGGAATTGGGCATGTCCTACCCCTCCCTGAGCCATACTGTCCCAACCATCCCTTTATACAGCATATTACTAGAAACATACTACTTTTAGGCTTAACTTAAGGGCTAATTTATAAAAAAAATATATTAAGTGTATGAAACATCACAAACAATTATGTTAACAATTATAAGACTGAAAACTTGTTTTCAAAATAAAGCAATTTACTTTTGGTGTTGTAAAATAGTCTTGTTGCCATATAAACTCAGAGAACACTGCAACCTGCAACTAAACTGATTCATAATTACAAGTGTGCAGCGATAAGGACTCCACTTTATGGAAGAGTCAGAAATTAAAAACTATGTTTATATTAAGCATAATTCCATATGTCCCAGTCATTCCTATTCTCTCCTAATCAGTGGCCCTCAAGATTTTTTCCTGTATTGATGTTAATTAAATTTGTTATTAAATTTTTGAATTTTAATTTTGAGGAAATCATTGAATTTACAAATATATTTATCCTTGAAATTTAATTCGTTTAATTTAAAACCGAATCCAAATTCTTGTGACCATTTGATTCCTTAGAAGGATTAATATAATTTTTGTTATAAGTATTTGTCATCATGTTTGTGTCAGTTTGGTGTAATTAAAAAATGAGGAGACTTTCCCAAAGAAATCTTAATTGTGTGTATAGAGTTTTACGTTGTCTATCCCAGAATGGAACTCTGTGAAATTTAAATATCTCATCCAGAGTTAAACTCGATGCCATTCAAATTTACTTTATTACACTTGCAGCTGTTGAATCACTCGCCACCTTAATAAACTCTTGTGGAGGTACAACCTGTTTTGCATATTATCAAATCTAGTAATCTAGTAGCTGAGCGAATTGAGTTTATTTCCTTTTCTTTAATTCATAGACATCTTTGCGTTTCAAGCCTCACTATTAATTCCATAGATACATTCTTACTACAGTTGGCATTGTTGGGTCAGAGGCGAAATTTGCTGCTCCTCCACGCTTAACCCAAGCCGAACGATGGCCGATTGGTTAGGGTGCTGGCCTTCGGTACCCGAGTTCGTGGGTTCGAATCCCACATTGGCATGGATATTCGTAGCCGTTCGGAATCGGCTTTAAGCTGTAGGTCCCGGTCTCATTAGCCCTCGTGTTGCAAAAAGTAGACCGTAGCACTCCAAACCAAACCACGCTTAACCCCTTCAACAAAATACGATGTTATTAAAGAGAGAAAAAAATAATTTCTAACAAGAGAACTGCAGAGAGATGTCTTTCCCTCAAAAAGTTGAAATTTTTACAAACTAGAAAACAAAATGTAATTTCAGAAATACACTTTGAGTTCTAATATTAATATAGGGTCTGGTGGGGGTAAAATGGGTAGAAAAAGCGCGATTTCTCATTCAGCATTCTTTTTGACTTAAAAAAAAACTCTAAGAGCAATTTTTTGCGTGTATTCACGCAACGCTTTAATTACCATTATAGTTAAAATAGTTTTATATATTTTTTTTAATTTCAAATTTATAATTGTTTACTTCTTTTTTTTAACCCATTTTCCCTCAGAGGTGCTGTAAAATGGGTATTAATTAAAAAATGCTATTAATTATGCAAAATTTGATTAAAACTTTTAATTTTTTACGTACAAACACATTTATATGTGATATAATTACAATTTATATTGGAAAACTGTAATGGCCACCGTTATTAAGTTGAGCTACGTTCTGCTACTTCAGAAACGGTAATCACTTCTCCGGCCTTAGTTTGTACTCGCTTTCTTTTTCATCTGGCATTTTCTAAAGCTTTTTCCCCTTTACAATGACAGTGGTAAAATTGTTGTAAAGATGGCCTTTTTAAAATCCTTATAAGGTGAAGAAATGGCAAAATTCGAAGTAGTTGAACTGGAAATTTGCGTAGAAAGAACCTCCCCAGTAGCTGTTGTTGAAGTTTGTGCAACACTGTTTACTGTTATTTCTCCATCTTTTTCACTTAACACTATTTTGTGTTTAACAACCTTTTTCCTTCACAGTATCAAACAGCTGTTTCACCAGGTTAGGAAATGTCGGTTTGGACACATTTTGAAGACGACTTTTCATTTAGTTAATTTTGGCAGAGAAATCCATACTATACCATTTTTTTCGCTGAGTTGCATTAAGAAGTGTGGTAAGGTGGAAAGACAGCAAAGGAGAAATAAAGTATCTTTTGTTGATTTCTAATCAGGCCTCAACAAGTATACGAGGATTTTTCCTTCATTGTTTTTCTTTTAAGAACTCTGCCTGTTATTGACTCCACTGGAAAATACATTGTTATTTGAGTCATCGAAATTAAAAACCTACGAAATCGGACCATGGCACTTTGTTAAAAAAAAATGTTAAACAGCAATGAAACTAAAATACTTTAGGAAAGATGTCAAAGTTTTGCTTGTCTTCAGAATGCTAATAATTAAGAGAAAAATTTTCTTTCTGATGCACATAGAAAAATATCTTTCATTTTGCTTTCAATTTTGTGGATATAGGTGTGGCTACCCCCAAGCATGACTACGTTAATCAACTGTTAATAAACTTATTAGATTGCAAGCCTTGTATAATTCTCTAATGTTACTCCAAGTTTATTTGAAATGTTTGGCTTATGTACTGTTTTGTTTGCTAGTTTTATCTCGACAAATCAGCCTCGTATTTATGAAGTCTTAAGCTAGTAAAACTAATTTGTGCATTTTTGTATTAATCTTTCATAAAAAAATGTATTTTAGTTATTTTATTACCACGTGTAAAATTGACATTTCCATTCTCACAAGCTGGGTTACAAAATAGTGTTTTAACCCTTTGTGCTCCATCATCTTTCTTTTTGCGGCAAATGCAATTTTGAGGTGGCTAGACTCTGTTTTCACATTTAAGAATTACTGATCACACTTGTTTAATCTCAATTGAAATTGCTAGATTGGAAATAAATGGATATAATTCAAACATTAATTTGAACCAGACTACTGGGAATAAAGAAAATGAATTTGGAGCGCAAAGGGTTAATGGTTTAAAATATCCCCTTTTTAAACACGCATGTAAAAAATTTAAACAAAAAATTTGAAAACCCCTCACAATAAAAAAAAGAAAAAAATCAATAAATAATGTTTTACTAATGTTTCTAATCAACCTCTTCGTTCAACTTTTAATGCCACAGTAAATGTGAAGCATAAAAGTTACATGCTTAATATTTTTTTCTGTAGTTTTTGCAACTTATGACGGTTGGCCAACGTTCCAGAGTGTCGTCGACATACAAAGTTGAGACAGTGGACTTGTTAATAATAACGATGATAACAATATTATTATTATTAATCAAAATAGCTCTGACATAAAATTTTACAATACGTTTTATGCCCACTTTGTGTATCTTAGAAACAAGTGAAAAGGGCAACGTAAATAAATTGCCGTTAGGTAATTACACTACATTCAATTTAATAACTAACTTTTTTTTGGTAAGTTTTTTTAAATTTATATTACCTACTTATTCATGCACATATTAAAAATGTTTTTGATGAACGAGAAAAAAAGTTAAACTTATTAAATATTACTGGCAGTCAATTTGACTGCTCACGACGGTTCCAGGTGTAACTAACAATATATTTGCTAATTTTCATTATTTTAATTACATTGAGTACATATTTAGTACCATTAATTTTCAAGGTTTTTAAGGAATTAATGCTGAAATGTCCAAAACAGTTAAAATGATTGCTCTGGCGCTTCTAGTATTAATAATAATTTCTATTTTTGCTAGTTTTTTTAATTGCATATATTTACAGACATTTGCGTCTATTAGATCTATTTGAAAGAATATTTCGGTATAAATATTCTAAAATGTTTATAATAAATCTTGTTTTAAGGGTTTTTAATATCACCTTCCAGTTCTTTCCTTGGTACGATATTAAATTTCCTTTTTCTTTTAGTTTCGTGGAACAATAATAACAGAGTGAAATGTTAGATTAAACAGCCTTGTACAGACGAGAGTGTATTTTATCTTTTCTTATTTTATCGGTTTTCTTTTAAGCACTTTATCTTTTCAAACAATAATCTTTTCCTTTCTCTGGCTGATTTTATTGAAACCAACAGGTTAAATAAGTGTGAGTTTAAAATAAGATAACAGATGTGAATAAACTTTCAACTGTTTTAGAGTACTATTTTAATATTATCATCAAAGTTTTTTTTCTTCCTGTGAATCACTTATGTATTTACTAGAGCTGTTAAGATTTATAGGTGTCTTCGTGTATATACTATTTAGTTGCTATTAAATCACGTTACAGTGAATATTGATAATATAGGGGTTAGAATCGAGGCTTTGAAAGTTCCCATGCTTTCACTTCATAGGTGGAAACACAGCAGGGATATAACTGAAATACTATATTTATACTACTTAAAACGATTTATTATAAATATTTAGAATATTTTTAAGGAAATACGCGTTGCAATAATTTCAAAGAGTTAAAAGCTTTTTAGAAACTACCATTAAGAAATAGTATGTTGGATTATGCTCAATGTAAATATTTTTCATAAATGATAATGCTCGTTCCCTTACATACAGTGCTTTAAAATCAAAATACTTAAAATTCTATATGCAGGGATACAAAACCTGCGCCAAAACTCAAATCTTTCGCCATGCTGCTCCAAAACCGCAATTTTCGCGAAAGCTGCGCCAACTGCGTTTACTGCAAAGTTCAATGACATTTTCAATTCTTACTCTGTATAAAGTATAAGACATTTTAGTTAAAATGTAATTTTGGGCCCCTTGACATCAGAACGTGCCAATTTGGCATATTGCTAGGGTGCGTCAAACAAAATAGCCATAGCGATCGCCACTGCAGATGTTGTCGTAAGTAGATGACAGGGTCATGTTTTTACTACATTTAGCTCATTAAAAACGTAGAAAATAATAAAAAAAGTAAAATCACTTATGAGTTTTCTTTCACACATTTAATTTATAATTTCTATTCTCGTGGATAGAAATTGCTGAATAAATCACCTTAATATGTAATATTTTACAGAAATAAATTTAATTCATAAAATTGATGAGTACTTGTAAAATTGAATAAGTATGTATTTAAAAGATTTTTCACGTTTGTTAATTGAAAACTGCAAATTATGGAGTTTAATATCTTTTTAAATAAATATCACATGAGCACTTCATCAAAATGATTGAATTCCGATTGAAAAAGATGTAAAAGAAACTACAACAAAAGAATTTATTTTCGGTCTCAAAATTTATTTTAAATAAGAATATTTCCATACAAAAATTTTGCTTCATCATAGGCAGTTTACTGCTCAAAATGCTTAAAAAACTTGCTGAGAATTAACTTTGTTGTTCCAAAATGAGAACTTTCCTGCTCCACAACAAGCGTACGTCACTTTCATCCCTGTATATGGGAACGAGTAGGTGTCTTTAAGAAAACTATGGACTATGTAGAAGAACTGTTGTGGAGAAATCGAAAGGCACCTTTCTTTCGTTGTTATCAGTGTTTTACTGCAACACGTTTATAATTTTCTTTCCAATACACATTGGGTCCTCGTGTACGCAGGGACCAAACCGAAGACCCCAGGCTTGACATTCGACCTCTAGAGGTAGGACAGGCAGAGGCTAGAGGTTCCTATTTTACGTGCCCCAGCCGCCCTTATTGAATACGACGGACCTTTGTCCGGCTCGACTTCGGTTACGAGATGGATGCCTTTACAGATTGAGTTGGCACGGTTTATGTTTGGAATCATACAACAATCAAAAAGACTTCCTATTTCTGCAGCATGGATACATGTCTGTGAAGTGGAGCGTACGGAGCGTAAAGCATTAATCGAATGTGGCTTTTATTGATGTTAATAATATATTTTAAAAATGTCTTTAAGATAATGTTATTTTTATATTCTTAACTCCTTAAAAGTTAGACCAAGTAATAGTGACTAGTATTTTTTTTTTCCACTTGTATAGGAATTGATTGAAGCTCCACATTATTGGGAAATCGCTGGAAGGTGACCAACATTTTCAGGAAGTCAAAGTACTTAGATTTTTTTTTCAACGTGATTGTCTCAAACGTCTACGCTTTAGGGGTTTACAAAATCTTAGTAGGGGTCTTTGCACACAGATTTGTCTTGCTGAATTTAAATTAATGTTAGCGAACCCGTGCGAGAACTTTGGTGGTAAACCCGATTCCCATTCTCCCCATATCCGTGTAATGTTTAAAAGATGATTTATATAAAATATTATAAAAACTTGCTATTAATTGTATAAAATTAATTTCTTTGTTCTTTATGGAAGTACACAATTTTTGACGGACTTGTACCAAATTTAGTACAATCAGGTTTCAACTGCGGAATTTATTTTTAAAATTTCATATACGCTATGCTTAATCAAAATAAAGCGATAACGTGTATACACGTCGAACGCAATGCAAATGGTCGCGTAATAAATTTTGGAAAAAATAAATCAAAGCGATAGAGATTTTATTTCAATTTGTTAAAAAATTAACAACTGATATTTGATGATGGTATTCTTTTTTTTTTATTTTTAAAATTTACAAAAAATTGCTAAAAAAAATCGTAAGCGGGAAAAATTAAAGAAAATATCAAGAAACTCAGATAATTTAAGTGTGCTATTTTTCAAAACAAAGTACTTTATTGGTCAAGCACCAGAAAAGTACGGAAAATGCCGGAAGAATTGGGGAAAATATCTCATTTTGTAAAAAGCAGTACGTTGTACGGAGAATAACGTCTATAACAGAGAATTTAACCTTTTTTTTTCATTTGTTTTTACCAGGCTTACCGATATTATAAAGAAAATATACTACTAAATGACATTTGTATTGTATCCTATTGAAATTTTGAGTTTTTATACTAAACGGTAATTTTTCATTTTACTCGACGTACATACACATCGACCGCACTAAAATGAAGATTTGGATTGACGTTTATACACGTTGAACGCATTTAACTGGTTAAAGGGCATAGATAAGCACTGTCTATTCTAATTCACATTTTGCTTCTTTAGCACTAAATTTTGTTCATTTTTATCTTTTATCCATGATAATCTATTCCGTAGCTTATAGCAATATATTTATTTTGACAGGTAACTCGGCTCACTTTTAAATAATCTAGCCAAAAACGTAGGTACTTTGACTTTAGTGAAGTGCAAGGATAATTTGCCAAATAAAGTAATATTTTAGTTTATGGTTTTAAGTTTATGAAGAACACGTAATTTAAATAAATAGTGTTATTCGTTTTAGATGTTCAGCTTTCGAGCTAGTTCACATTGCTGGTATATACTATGATCGAAAAACTAATAAAAATTTTGAAATAAGCATATCCTTCATTTTGGGACCGTTAATTACTCAGACCGAATTCTAAGTGCTAAGTATATATATGGCTAGTTATGTAAATAAAATAATTATCTGTTTATAAAGAAATACTAAGAATTAGTTAAAAAATTCAGAAAACCCCGAACCTTTGATGTCTTTTTATTAACCCTCACATGTGAATCAATAAGAGGAAAGAATTACCGCCATAAATTTATTATATCTCTAGTATAGTTCTCTTTTGAAAGTCTGCCAAAAAAAAAGAAAAATCATACATTAAATTTCACAAGAAAGAAAATTTCCCTACATAAATATTTTTAGTAAAATATAATTTTATTATCTAAATATCTATTTTGATTTTATATCCTATATGTCTATTTTTAAAATTTAGGTTTAATGTGATATTTTGTACAAATGAATGCGTTTTGCCAATTTTTTTTTTTTTTTTTTACTCATGATGCGTATATGAAAAGGAGAGAGGGAGGGGAGAAATATTTTCTCAAGCAGGAATTCTTGGGTATGCTAATTTTCTTTTAAAACCGATACTATCTAACAGGGTTGGCATGATTTAAATCAGTTGATTTTTTTTTTCTTGAAAAAAAATCGTTGATTTAAATAATTTTTTTTCACTTCTTTTAAAACCTATATTCTAAAGACAGGAGAATTGGAAATCAGTCAGCACAGTAATGCCAATAAGTAAATAAGTGTAAATAGATAGCATGTGCTTTCTAAGAATTTAGGGGTGTTGTTATCAGAAAGTATGTAGTAGGGGTAGTACAATGACTGATTATGACTGGTGGAAATCATTTTATGTAATGGGAGGTAAAGAGAGTATTACAAAACTTGATATCCAGTTTGTCTACCAAATAACAACAGCCGTGGCTTCATCTGCTGGAATGGAAAGACAATTTTCTTCTTTTGGTATTGTTCATTCTAGCCTTCGTAACCAATTAGGAGTGGATAAAGCATCAAAGCTAGTGTTTTTATTGAAACAAATCCATAATTTGGTGCTAAAAATATTGAAATAATTGTGATTTTTTTTTAAATAAATAGTTTGCATTAAAAGAATATTTAATTTGTTCTGTTAATTTACATCTTATTTAGTTTGCACTATCCAATTACAAAATAATAAAATGTATTTAGATTAAAATTTATATATTTAAGTTTAGGTAATGAGTGTGCAGAATATACTAGATAGATAGGATGTTACATCTTATAACAAACTATTCTATGTATATTGCAAAAAACATAAAAACAAGAATTAAAATTAGTATTCAGAAAACAATATAAAAAATCTGATTTTTAAAAATTTATTAAAAAAAAAAATCATGATTTTTTTCCAATCCTGCTATTTAACCCTTAAGCTTTTGTGCATGCATGCTAAGAAAATGTGTTAATCGTACTTCTTCATTTAAAAAACATTAGAGAAATTAGCAGATAGTTTAAAAATGAGCTTCTTATCAATTAAGAACCGCACTGTAATTAAAGATTATATGAGTAGGTATTATCATTAAAGTTTAATTTTTTAAATAATGTATCACCCTACTAGTAAACGTAATTTATTACATTTGCACGGAGCGTCGCGGTAGCTCAGTCGGCAAAGGCAGCGACCTCGTAGTTGAACGGTTGCGGGTTCGGGGGTGGAGCCGGCCTAAGATCCACCGTGTTCGTTAAAGGTGACTGGGACACGTAAATTAGGTTCGTGGTCACAATGTTCTCAAGTTCTCAAACGATACCTCTGGGGGTGGCAGGCCAAGCTTCGGGTTCTTCTGCGTGGTTCCTCCTCCTAAATTACGAAGACCCACCGGGAGTTATGTTACTCGCGTCCGTAGTATTCCTGAAGCTACACGTGCTCCTCTGATGGTACTAAATGGGTAACAGCTTCGCAGCCATGCATTAGCATAAAGGTATATGTGTCTCTATTGCCAGCTGCATTAGAAAAAACAAACAAAACAGTTGCGTGGAAAAACGCTTGCGTCGAATTTTTTTTAAACTTAATTTCCGGAAAATTGAAACTCCTATTGTTATCGGTCTGTATTTAAAATCAGTTCCTCGAAAGCAGTCGGGAGTTTTGTGTCTGACGTTAACTACAGATGAGATAAGTCTGGGGAAACTTATTTCGCCAAGTCTCATCTTTGTTGATAATTAACAGGGATATTAATTTTAAACCACTTAAATTGTTGATTAGTATATTTAAAAAAATTTTTTTTTCTTTGTAAATGATTTATCCCTATTCATGGCAATCGTGGTTTTAGGGAAAAAAAAAAAAAAAAAAAAAAAAAACATGGAATTAGATATTATAACATTACAGCGAAATTACTACCGAAGAACCAGCAAGATTCTGATAATATTTATGACAGATTTAAGAAGGAATTAATCTACATACATCTTATTATTAATATAGTTTTCAGAATTTTTATTTCCGCCCACAAATTAGTGGACGAACCATTTTGGTCTATGTAATGTAAAAATGAAAAAAAAAATTGTTCTTTATACAAATCTTTTTTTCCAAATGTGGTATATTTGCTTTTCATATGATGCATGGGAGTACTTTCTATATAGGGGAACACTTTTTAACCTTTTTTCTAGAGAAGTTTTTTTTATTTTTTATTTTGTCATTATTTCAAACGGTAGTTTCACATTCAATCGTGGGCAATAAATTTGTCAATTCCAATTTATGACTTCATAATTAAGCTTAAAATAAAATAACTTCATTACTTATTCAAGATTATTTAAAAATCATCTGCATTATATTATTTTAATTCTATCTATTTTAATAAAAATAGTTATAGCTAATTTTTTTTTATAAATGAATACTTCCCTACATGAGATTTAAAAAAAAAAATTATGCATCTAAAATAAAGTTAGTACATATATGCACCGCACAGAAAACTAAATATATTCTATGCATCAAATCAATGAGATAAATTTTAAAATAGAACATAAAGTAATAGTTTTGAAAGTCATCGTATACTGTAAATATAACGAGTATGACATATTAACTTTCTTCCCACAGCAAAATAAAAAAAAAATACATAAAAAAAGTTATTTTTAAAATTTATTTTTAAATCCTTTGCGGTATTAGATAAATAGTGGCAGACGTTAAACAACCTGGGCAACGCCGGGTCCCAGGATAGCTAGTCTCTCTCTCTCTCTCTCTCTCTCTCTCTTATATATATATATATATATATATATATATATATATATATATATATATAATGTATAATGAGACGGCTTTCTCAATGGGTGGTTGCAGTCATGGCCATAAAAATGATACCGTTTTAGTTTAAGACCTTTATTAAAATAACGTTAGAGGACGGGTTCCCACTTCATCATAGAGACAAGACAAACTGAAAGATCAGATAGCATGAAGTTCTATGTACAAGACACGTAACACCTAGGTCAACCTCTGTGGGGAAATATCGCTAGAAAATACTGTCTCCGACAGCGTGTATCTCCTTCTTATTTGGAAATTTCCTAAATTGTTCGCTAGGACCATGTAGGATTATAATTGGTCAGGCTACTTCTCTGAGGGCGTAAACTGTAGCCCCAGTGGTCAATTTAGGTTAGGGGTTAAAAAAGGGGAATGCAAAAGGATGTGGGAAGTTTTAGCCCTTGATTTAAGTTTTGAAAACCCCTGAGAATTTTCCTTACATATATATATATATATATATATATATATATATATATATATATATATATATATATATATATATGAAGAAAATTGTTTGTTTCGTCTTTATACAAATCCACAATTTTTGACAGATTTAGACAATATTTGGTAATTTTTTTCTTTTTTTTTTTTTTTCGTTAGGGGAGGGGGAGACTAGGCTGTAAGCACTGTCTACTTTATTTCGCTCAAAAACACTCTCATCCCTTTCCAGGGGAAGTATTATTTTTTTTTTTTAATATTATTATTAGCATCCTCTCTCTTTCTCTTTTTGGACGAAGAAAAATGTAAAGGGATACGAGAAGCACTGTCGTATATATCCCTTTACATTTTTTCTTAGCCCCTTCTTGGTTTCGTCCCTATTCGAGAAATTATCCACTCTTGAAAATTCAGGTGGTTAGTATGCAAAATCCAATATATTTCCAAAGTTCATGATATTCAATGTTGACATTTTTGTTAGCAGGTGCCTTCTATTTCTGGATTGTGCTTGGCTCGTATTTTAAAATTTTCTAGTCTTCAATATTTATTTCTACTCTGAAATTTATTATAATTTTATCAATCTTGATAATATATATATCTGCATTTGTTTAAAATGTCTCTCTTACCATAGAGCAGTCCGGCAATCTCGCGAAAATTTACAGCATATCAGTGTTTCCGTTTTTGGAAATAATTCAGATTTAATGGGAGCATAAATACGAGAAATCAAAATCTATAGTTGTGTAAAATAATTTTTCATATTTTTCAATTTATCTTAATTTACTTGAAATATGTAAGTGCTCTATTAATACTAACCACAGCTATACTCTTTGTAGACACTGACAACTTCAAACATATTTATATTTATGCACACATACATATTTGTTGTTGCAGTATTACGTTTTATATATAGAGATAGAAGTAAAGTTTAAATAAAAAATTAGGGAAGGAATTCGTAATTCTTTTAATTGGAAGTTATGTATGAATGTTATTTTGATCTGGTAAAATAAAAAATATCTGAAATTTTTGAATAATGTTGTTGGAAATGTTACATTAAAAAGCATTCTTGAATCAAAATACTTAGATTATGTATTAAAACTCTCATGTTTTATTATAAAGATTACCATTTTAAAGATCCCCATTTATTATCTTCCCTAAAGATTTACTTTTTTTGTATGCAAAATACCAATTATTTCACATTTACATTAAAAACAGATTCATCTCATGAATTATTTTCCATTAAAACAATCATGCCTATCTTGCATTAAAGTTTATTAAATAATTTATAGAAATGAATAAAGAAATTTTATAAAATTATATTATCATAAATTGATATGTACATCTAACAATATGGCCTGTGCACTTTTGATTTAATGTTAATTTTAGGAATAGCATAGGCTTCACGAATAACTGCGGCCCATAAATTTTAACAAACAAGAAACTGAATAGAAAGAGTAAATATACATTAGCATATTTTATGCAAATAGAACCTGTTTTTGATGGCAGATGGAAATAATGATGTATAAATTTCAGAAAAATTATTACCCAGATTTTATTTGTGTTGAAATATGAAATTGATATTGTGTGTTTGTACTTTAATTATAAATTTATATATATTTATTATTAAAGTAATTACAAATATAAATTCACTCTACTATTTATTAAAAAAAATCAGATTATTTTTTGAAATGTATGCATTGTTCAGATTATTCATAAAACTGTTTTATACTTAAAGATTGTTTAACTTTTGATTTATATATTAAATATTAATACATTTTTATTGCCTAATATAAATGTTAAATAAAAATTGTATATAGTTTCTGGAATTGAATTTTCATTTTTTAAGTAATATCAGTAAAGTATTTAAAAAAAGGTAGATTTTTTTCAAATTATTCTCTAATTTAATTGAAAGATATTACAATGTGAACCTCTATATTCAAGAAAGTAGGTATCTCTCAAGAAAATATCTAAATACCTTGAAAATACATAATTTTTTAAAGTTATGTATTAAATATGGCAATTTATATCCTTCTTCATAAACTCATTATAAAGTTACTAAGCTTTCTGAAAATACTCCAAAATGGGAGATTTTTTAAAAGTAAAAATGGTACTGGTTAACCAACA
This sequence comes from Pardosa pseudoannulata, assembly GCA_032207245.1. Taxonomy (NCBI): domain Eukaryota; kingdom Metazoa; phylum Arthropoda; class Arachnida; order Araneae; family Lycosidae; genus Pardosa; species Pardosa pseudoannulata. Next base: position 22,230,106 of record CM063502.1, on the reverse strand, counting down.
GCACTTTTAAACGTAGTATTTAAAAAAAAAAAAAAAAAAAAAAAAAAAAAAAAAAGCAAAGGTTTAATTATAGTAAAATGTTTTTCACAAATCCAAAGAGATAATTTTTATGATAATTTGGGGTTTAATTTCTCATCTCTTTTCATAGCAGTAGTCCAAGTTTTGCGTATATTGGGATCTTTGGAACGCTGAAGATATCTTTTCATTACAATTAGTTTTTATATTCGTACAGAGTGGCATAATACAGTATTTAGAATATGACTTTTTAATGTCAGACATAATAAGAAAAAAAATCTATTTATGCGATTCTTTAATAGAAACAAATTAAAAAGTTGCCTTCTCCCATGTAAACAACCTAGGCTGTCGGTGTTTTCATGAACTGTGACGTCACAAACTAGGCGGAGTAAAAGTATCGTTTTCGAGAGACGTTAAAGAGTCCCATATAAAACCCATTAGAAAATCCTAGTTAGGGCCCCAAATGAAATGAAAAAAAGTACTATCCTGCTTACTTTTTTTGCCTTCTATTGTTTAAAAATAAAATTAGAAAACGTGAAAATTTCTCATTCAAGTCGCGAACACTGCTTTTAATTCTTAGAATTTGTGACTGAGAAAATAGATATGAAATATTGAGAATAGGAAAATCAATTTTAGAGAGATATTTTAAGTTAATAATTTTGATATACTATATACACATGTATTTATTTGGAAATTAAGATTAATAAATAAAAATTTACTTAAAAAATTGTCTGCATAAGTTAAAAATATTTATACACTCTTAAACAATAAATAAATAAAAATAAATTAGAATTAAAAAATGATGCGAAATGATGGACGAAAATCGGTAGTGTGATGTACATGTACAGAAAAACAAATGATTACAATTTGAGAAAAATTGGATGATTTATTCAAATGATATAGCTTTACAAAGTGTAAGCTCAGAAACACGGTTGTTCACCTTTTACCCTTAACCCTCCGAGTGGAACGCACAGGGGAAAAAACAGTCTCCAAAAATTCGCTAAAGTTTTATTGTGTCAGTGACCAAAGTGTTCTATGATTTTTTTACTTCACACTTTGCCCCAACCTCGTTATTGTCCCTCTACTGTCGGTTATAAATAGATATATAAATAGACATTATTGATTGTTTATTTTTAATACACTTAAAGCTCGTCAAGTCTCGGAGATCATCACATAAGAAATAATGTATTCTAAAAGTACAAATAAAAATAATTTTTTAAGAGAATTATTTATATATTTATACTAAAGTCATCCAAGATATTTCAGTGGTGCAATTAGAGATATATCTGTTACCGCAAATGAAATACTTCGAAATTGAGATTTACAAAGCCATGAGAAGCTATCAGCGTCTTTGTTCCTCAGAGAGTAGGGGTGCATCCCTCAATAAATGTCAGTCAAAGAGGGGTGCAGTTAATAAACAATCGACCTGACACTCTTACCTCAAAACTCCATGGGGGAAAACACTGTCAGATATATACCATACATCTATTTTCGGAACGTTTTTGGAGGTCGAAAATTGTCTGTGACAGCCGGCGGAATTGTACGTGCAAACCGCTTAGAGGGTTAAAGCAGTAATTCGGCTTGGCATTGGTTGATAGAGATGGCAGATGTCTCTTGAGGGATATAGTGCCAAATTCTGTCCGCCTGGTGCGTTAGATCGTTAGAATCCCGAGTTGGTTGATGGACCCTCCCCATAATGCTGCAAACGTGCTCAATCGGAGAGAGATCCGACAATCTTGCTGGTCAATGTAGATTTCGGCAAGCACGAAGACAAGCAGTAAAAACACATGCAATGTGGTGCCCGGCATTATTTTGCTGAAATGCAAGCCCATAATGGTGTGACATGAAGGGCAACACTACGGGGCACAGAACTTCGTCGACGTACCGCTGTGCTATAAGGGTGCGACGGATGACAACCAAAGGGTCATACAATGAAATGGCACCACAGACCATCACTCTTAGTTGTCGGCTTGTATGCCGGAAGACTGTCAGGTTGGTATCCCACCACTGTCCAGACACGCCTTCGTTGGTCATCAGGGCTCAGTTCAAAACGGGACTCATCACTGAAGACTATTCTACTCTAGTCAGTGACATTCCAGTTCGAATGAGCCCGACACACTGCAGACTGGCTTGTCGTTGTACAGAGGTCAATAGTAGTAGGCGCAAGGGGACATCATGTCCCCCTTTTCTTTTTAAATTTTATCTGCATTTGTAGAAAATTGGGATAAAATATTGAAATGTAAAAGGTAAACATAAAGTTTTTACCTCGTATGAGGAGCATGTTCTGCTTTTTTTCCCCCAGTCGCTCTCCAACCATTTCTTGTCTTTGTTCTGCTGTAGCCGACACACAGCGAATGAATGACAAAAATTTGTAGGTAAAATAGGTGTTGTTCAATTGAATCGTCACTATCTGACCTTACATCACTTGTTGAAAGAGTTTCAAACCATTTTGAATCACCTTCGAAATAAGATTTGTAATGCGCACAACTGACGAAGGTCCCTGTGGTAAATCCATCAAGATTCCAAGACCGGTCTCTGAGCTGTACCGTCGAGAGAGAAGGCCAGAGTGCTGCTCTGTGACGTCACGATCAAGGGGCGATACTCGAGTACGTAGCTTTACTGCTTATCTTCAATTTACAGAACTTTTAAACGTATCCCATTATGGGGAAATTTTTGGTTTGGTTTGGAGTGCTACGGTCTATTATGGGGAAATTTAAATTTTTGTCAATACATTACAGCATATACAATTAATTTCTTAAGAGTGTGTATTACATTACTTTTTAGTCGCTTAAACAATTCAATATGTAATATTTTAATTTACCCCAAATTACTTCGGTGTATAATAAAAGTTGATGATCAGTCTGAAATAAGAATATTTTTTATATGAATATTTTATAAATTTAATATGTTTAAAACATCCTTTTGATTAATCAAATTTAATTTAGTTTTGTTATCAAATATGTATCTCCTAGCACATTCCTTATACTTCAATTTTGAAATAATCCCAAAGTATGTAAATAATAATTAAAAAAAAAAAAAACACGTTAGAATTTGAAAAAACTTTTTTCTTTGCTTTTAATTATTGCACAGATTTTGAAATGAATACATACCTAAAATATTCAAGTATTATAAAACATCAAACTGATGTCTGCAAAGTTTTTTATTAAATATTTCATGCCTTTATGGTAAAATTTAAATTTTGTCAACAAATTACATCTTATATATTAAGTCCTTAAATATGTTTATTACATTTTCAGCTATTATTATCTAGAAATTCTTTTTTTAATACTTAAACAATTCAATACATAATTTTTGAATGTACCAAATTCTGTATACAATAAGAGTCAATGATCACCCTGAAACAAATGTCTCCTAAAATATTTTTTTAGCTGAATATGTTTACTCTTTTTCAGTTTGATAATCAAATTTAAAGTTAGTTTTGTTATCAAATATGTATTTCATGCCCTATACTTAAATTCTGGAAAAATCCCCCCCCCAAATAAATAATAATAAACACACACATCAGAATCAGGAAAAAAATTTATTGTTTTTAATCAAAATATTACACAGATTCTGAAATCAATACATTCTTAAATTAATTAAATATTATAAAACATAAAACTGATGTCATTAATTTTCAAAGTTTTTTATTAAACAAGTCTTAATTCTGCAATTCTTTGTTTTGCATACTCTAAAAAGCTTGAATCTTGTTACATCTGAGGATTTTTTTTTTTTTTAATTTAGTCTATAGTGGATGAATAGGGCAAAATTAATAAACCTGAATTACTTAGAAACCTATAAGCTTGGGATGATATGTTATATTAACCATAGAAGAAAATATTAAAGTTTTAGGTGACTATCCATATTTTTCAGATTGTGTATTTAAAAGAGAAATCTGTTTTACAAAAAAGTTAAAAGCATGTTTATCAGAAAAATACTTTGATTTTAAATCTTTTAAAATATCTTTTAATACATTAACTAAGTGTGTTTTAGAATTTTTCTTTTCTAGAGATTCTTTTTCAATCTAGAATTTCAAAAAAATTCTTTCATGTTTTTTAGTTTGCAAGGTACTTTAAAAGCAGCGTTAATGCATACCTCTCTTAAAGAAAAATATAATTTTAAATTCTCATCTATAGGTACTGCATAATTTAAGATTACTTTATGAAGTTTATAATTTATATCTAAATATATAAGAACATTTTTTATTACCTTACACCAAAATGATGTATGTGGAATTTTTTCTGCACATACCCGAAGTCCCTCTTTTAAATTTCTCGACATTTCATAATCCTGTTTTGATTTCATACTGTCTTCCAGGGTTTATTTACTGGTAAAATCTTCTTGTATTATTCTTTTTTGTTAGGTCTTTCTCTTGTTTTATTGGGTTATTTGGATAAGTAGCTTGGGCACCCTGGAAAAATAGTTGGTACAACTTTCCTATTCAATCGCGTCTTCTTTAAAAGGTGCAGTTATAATTTGACCCTTCTTATCAAATGCCGAAGACTCCTTCTCTATATTTTTAGGCATAAAATTGTTTCTCGCCCATCTGTTAAAAATTATTCATGTAAATATATACTAACATAGTACGACGTACTGCTTTGATTGACATAGAATGCGGCAGAAAACTAGCAAATATACATGAGCATGAAACGAAAGAAGAAATGCGTACAAAAATTAAAACAGTATTGAATTTTCATTAGCTATAAGATGAAGTCATATTGGCGTCATGGACAAAAAAGCTGTCTAAAGCTGTAAAACAAACAAAACCTACATTACGTGAGCACCCCTCACCTGCATACTAACTTTTACAGTGTGTGACCATGCTTTCCATAAGGTGACTAGCCACCGCAGAGTCAAGTAATCGCTATTCGCGTTGTAGAGCAGTTTCCAACTCTGATTGTGGCTGAGGTTGGAAAATGTGTACTCAGATTACGGCCAAAGCACCCCAAAGATTTTCACTCGGATAGAGGTCGGGCAAGTACGCCGGCCACTCTATACTCGAAATTCCCTCACTTTTCAGATACTCTTCGATGATGATAGCTACATCGGGATGAGCTGATTAAAACGAACGCAGAACCAATTTTTGTAGTGTACAATCTGACAGTCCGGTGTAGGACGATCTACCGATACCTGCCAGCAGCCCCAAACCCCATCTAAAGATCTGCTGGACTGTACGATATCTCAACGAAATCCGTGCCCACACGTTTCCACCTCGAAATGCGAGACTCTCAGTGATGTTCTGGGGACGATTGCATAGGTGTGCTTCTCTTTCTTTCCTTCCCTTCCCTTTTTTATGTTTTTGTGCAGAACGAGGGCCGAATGGTTCAGTTTATATTTTATGTAACTCATGAGCTGTAAGAAAAATTCACGTGTACAGCAAATTTCAAATTACAAGTAATCGCATTTGCCGAACATACTAACAGCACTCGCTGCTCGGTAGTACACTGCAAATTTAAAACTAGTTCGAGAAAGGAGAAAAAATATCTCGAATTAGCAAAAATGCTAAAATAAAAAAAGGTAGCATGTGGTACAAACCAACATATTTTCAAAAATAAACAATTTATTTCCATAAAACTGACTCATTTCATTAATTTTTTTTTAAACAAAATAAAAGATTTACTTCAGACGAAGCAACATGAAAGTAACATTATGTAGGTGTAAGGCTGTATGAGTGCTTTTGGAGTTATTAGTTTAGTCACCATTTATGGCGATATGAATGATTAGCCTTATATTCATATTAAAAAAATGTTCCTGTTTGTCCAGTTCAGTCTTATGCTCCGAAAAAAAGTGTGTGATGGTATGTCTTCATGCATGATAATAATTTCTAGCCTTGAATACTCGGCTCTAGATATTATATAACATACCAAAGTTTATAAAATTTTTTCCTTAGTCGCCTGATCTTAAATCTATTGAACATTTCTGGGATAGTCTTTACTTAAATTTTGGATCCAGGTACATTTCTAATAATAATTAGTTAATATGTGCTTCTATACAAGAAGGTTTTTTTTATATCAAATTAATGTAACAGAAAAATTGTTTACTCTGCGGGAGAGGAAGGTAAAGCCCGTACTGCAGAAAGATCGACTTACACTTTTTTTTTTATTGTTAACGCTTTTTTTTCTTTGTCTTTTGGTCTCCCGTCCTTTAAACCTGCTTCATTTAACCGTTACTGCACTGTTTTTGAAGAAATTCTGACCTGATAGTTTTTCTGCGTTCTGAAGATGTTACGAAACTATTTTTCGAACAGTCTTTTTAACTGGCAGTCATCTCGTTCGGATTTGCACCTTATCTGTACAAAGCCTAATATCCTATTTAAAATGCTAAAAACTTTACATTTTGCTAAAATCCGTGTCACCGATGATTCGTTACTTTTAACTTGATTAACATAATGCTCACTGAAACATTTTTTTGCTTTTTATTTTAAAAGTAATACTCTTGGGGGGTATTGTTGCGTTACCATGGCCTACCAGTCCCAAAATCCCTGGGCCCGGAACTTTTAAAGCCCATGAAGCTGTGTGCTGTTTTTCAAAATTTTTATCTCATGAAAAAGTTTTATTTTGTCGAAACAATTTCTTGAAAAGTAAACTTTCTCTTTCTTTATGCCGTGAAGCACTTAGGAAAGGATTGCTTTCCTCCATCTCGATATTTCCCAATTTGTGACATTGTTTTATGGCTGCAGAATAAAGTTATTGCCGTGTGCTGTTTCAGTAAGCTTATATTCCTCTTTTACAGCATAAAAACCATTATGTAATACAGGTATGCCTGTATTTTTTGTAAGTTAAAGCGATTGGAGGCTTGTGTAAATCACTAAGAGGTTGGTTAAGAGCGCTGCGGTCTATTGTTTTGCTACACGACGACTAATGAAATCGGAACCTACTGCTTAAAGCCGATTCCGAAAGGCTACGAACATTGATGCCAGTAGTGGGATTTGAAATTACGAGCTCTTGTACTGAAGAGCAGCCCAGTACCCATTCGACCATCGTTCGGCATGTTAGTTAAGAGTAAAAATTAAAGTTTCAATACATACACGCACACATATAATATATATGTACATGTGTGTACATATATATAACGTACTTATGCGCCTTGCTCTTGTTTATTTAATTCTGTTAAATTATGATACTTCTTCATTTTCAAACAAAAGAATTAACAAAAGAATTATGGGTACGTTGACCCATATTTCTCCCCAGCTCTTTCTGCAACACTCGCTGGTCGCGTACTGTGTAATTAAGATTTATGTATACTGTTTCGAACGTGATTAATCATTCAGTTCGAACTGTATGAAGGTACATATAACGCTTCTTAGTTGTTAGACAAACTTTAAGTTAAAAAAAAAGTTTACGTCAAAATTTAAAAATGTAACAGCTAGTAGTCTAAATTCATAACATCCGTGCATTTTTTAATTTGAAAAGATTAATCTTGGAGTGTGGGTGGGGAGGGACCATGAATATATTAGTACCGGGCCTTATCTTTGCTAGCGGCGACCCTGCTCCTAACTACTGAATTTTTGTTTTGGAAACTTGGTAAATTTCGAAACATGACGTGGAGTATTATGTACGAACATTTGTTCCAAAATTTGCATGTTAAAAGATTAAATTAGCGGTTGCTGGGATAAAGAAAAGAAACAAAACCTGAGTGTAAAGATATAGAAGAGAGAGAGATGAATGTTGGAATCGTCATTTGTAGATTTTGTATCAAGAAAAACGAAAAATAATTTTAGCTTTAAAAGCTAAAAATTATTTTTCATTTTTCTTAAATTTAGTCAATTTAATACTTGCATTATTTCAATGGTCAATTAATCAATTTAATCGATTTTAGTTATTGAAGGTAATTTTTAATACATTTTTTTTTTTTTTACAAATTTTTAGTTGTATCACAATCGAATAGTCTTAAAAACTGAGTTTAACATTTTATGAATCTAACATTTTTCTCAGTAGATATAGCGAACAAACTTTTAGTCTTGTTACCTTATAAAGTTAACTATGAAATAGTAACTCACAATGTATCTTTCGCGCATACACAGATAAAATTATTTCGTTAGCCTATATCTCAGAGAGTATTAATATATTAATTTCAAACTTTTAAGTGGAATATTACTGCTGTTGTGTCTGAAACAATCTGTTTATTATGTTCAATTTGATTAAAAATTCTACATGTTTTGAGCAAAATCAAGCCAAAAAGAATTTTTTATTCCCTTTTTTAATAGACGTCTATTTCAGCAGGATTAAATGTAACTTTTCTTGAGAAAGGGCACATAGCATTTGCTTATACTATTGTTCATATTTGTTGAAATTTACCGATCGTTCGCAACTTTTTATGCTACAGAATGAACCCATTTCTACTTTTAATTATTTTGTGTTGGTCCCCAAAATGCACTGGTGACTTATTTTTTATAAGAATGTGTGAGGAAATGCAAAGATATATTTATTGGGGGAGAATTAAATTACTACTATAAAATTACTAATATACTTTATAAATTACTGATTATGCCATACTGTTTCGAATTTTATTATTAAAGGTATATAATTTGCAGAAGAAGAAAAAATGTCATTCCTTTCTCAATATTTTTTCATTGTCTTAGTTATTCATAAAATTTACATCAGTTTAAATTCGTCATGTAAATACTGGAACGTAAATAAAGCAGGTTTCAGTATTTACTAGACAAATTTAAACCTGGTAAAACCCTGTAATTGCTGCGTGGAGCGCATTACATGGTAAGTAATTTTAACTGTCTTTATCGATCTAATATTTTATCATATATATATATATATATATATATATATATATATATATATATATATATATATATATATATATATATATATATATATATATATTCTTGAGACTTAACGTTTAACACTGTTGACTTACAGATGTTGAGTGTTAAAATTTGAGCTAATTTACCGTTTTAATAGTTTGGGTTGTCTTAAGATAACGTGAAAAAAATCCTATTGTGACTTAGTAGTATTTAATAGTAACTGCTTACTGCTATCTACAGCCTACCTAGATTTAATAGGTTTTAGATTAGTTGAGCAAATAAAAGGATAATGCTTTATTTAAGTTTCCCTTTGTTTGCAAACGTTTGTTGAAGAGACTTCCTGTAATTCCTGCCTAAGTTTAAATGCTCAAGGTTATGGAGGGGAAAAGTTGCTTACATTTTTAGTTATCTTCCTTTTAAAACTTTTAATTGCGTTCACTAGGAGGATTGTAAATGCGACGTTTTGACGTGCTTCGTTCGAGTACCAAGAAAATACAAACCCAGATTTAGGCCAGTTATACATTTTGGTTTTTGCTCTTCGCGTTATCTATTCTTTTATAAACTTTTTTTTATGTAACCTAAATGAAAATGAGAGATAAACGTACATTATTGTAAATAGAGGTAATAATATGAAGTATCGGTATTCCAGAATCTATCATAACAAAGTCGAAGCGGTCTTGCGTATCACTTATGCAGGCGTCCATTTATCAAAATGTGTAAAGCAGGATTTAGGATTGTCGGAAAATGAATGTAGGTTAAGGATTTTTTACGCTTGAAATATTTTCCAGTTATTCCACTTACATATTATATTCACAAAAGTAATATGCAGAATTAATGAGTTATCCGGTTGTAATTTGTTTTTTATATGTACTAAGTAATGAAAAACTTTTTTAATTAGAAGATTTACAGCATATTTGTTCTTTTTCCGGGATGTATTATTTTAGCGGTATGCTTTAAAATCCAATTTAGTTTGAAAAATTGTCATGATTAATATTATAGCTGTTCGATTCATTTTTTATAGTAAGTTAGAGATTTTTCAGGTTTATACTGTTTGACATTTCGAAAGGCGTTTATGAATTGTTATTCTTTTTATTTTTCTAAAGTTATTAAAATTTGTTTACGAAACTTTATATGGCCTTGCTAGTGTAAAACTGCTTTTAAATCTGAAGAATTTTACAATAAAAGTATGCACGTATGATTATTTTGTTCTTAATAATACAACGGCGTAGTCTGTCATGTTTTATTTAATGAGGTACATGACCAAAAGTTGTGGCTGGGTGTCCGGTATATTGTATTTGTTTTGCTGTACATTTTCTTTTAGAAGAGAAATTTCTTCTGATGGATGGCTTGAATTTAAAGATTTCATTAAACGAACTTACGTGGTTATGGAATAGAATGTTCCCTACGCCTTTACGTTAATCTTTAAAGGATAGACAGAGATAGAGAGAAATATTTTCTTTTCATTTTAAAATGATTTGCTAAAATATTTTGATATACTTTATTTAAACATATATTTACGAACATTTTTCCAGATACAAAAAGTATTTACCTGATGGTAATGATCTGTGAATGTGTCAAAATCTTCTCGGTGTCATTTTCATTTTATAGCGGGAAAAAATAAAATGCGCGAATAGAAATTTTCTTATTAGGCACTAACTAGTCTTTTAGGAAAGGTTTAAATCTAAAGAGCTTTTTCATCATGCGTTGCTGAGTTGTTTTGTGCAAATGTAATAGAATAATTTTAATAATTTACTTTCGCTCTGGGCCACAGCCTGAACGTCACACTTCATTAGGTTCTGTTGAGTAGCTCTACTTTCTTTTGTTTTTATAATATTAAAATATTGCTGTTAACAGAAATTAAATGAAGGTACTGATAACTTTTTCACATAAATATGATTTTATTTGTTACAAAAAAGAGTTTCTTTAATGTTTCATACTTTTCTCACAACTTTAATTTTGTCTGAAACAGTATTTATTATACTGTAATCATATTTATATAGCATATAATCCAGTATTTAGCAAGAATATGAAAACACTATATTATTTTAATGGTTTACAAAAAGGAAAATAGGAAGTTTTGTGTTAGTGAAGTGCACGTATGCATGTTTGTATTCGATAATGAGGTTCATTCCACATGAAATCGATAAAAAAGAGGTACTTGTAGAAGCGCTACAAACTACCTCCTTCTATTTTTCTTTTCTTTTAATGGATAAATTCGAAGTTACCATTCATAAAAGGTACTTAGCCTTTTAATTTAATCTCTTTTCCACACTTCCTATTGCTTCGTTTTTTAATGATCGCTGATCAAAATTACCTTTCTCCTTGCTTTAGATCACTTGAAATTTTAAGGTTCTTAAACCTATTTGCAACCAAAGTAGGAAAATAATTGCATTGATTCGAATCTGTCGGCGGTAAATTGAATTTATCAGAATAGTTGTAATCAATCATTTTATACCTTTATTGTATACATACTATATAGAAAATTCTAAAAACAATTAATTTTGATTATAATTGTGGATGTATCTCTGTGTATATGTGTGTGTATGGAGATATGTTCATGTGTGAGCGATGGAGGGGGGGGCACACTATTTGAAAGGGATTGAAACTATCTTAAATGTTGCCTTAATAATATCTGAAATACATTTCCCAAGTTTAATTCCTATCTTTCATTGCATAACCTTCGTTCTATCTCTATCCCCGCTTCTTTTTAACGACCCGTCGCAGTAGAACTTGCCAGAACTAGCCTCTAGAAGGCTGATTCTGTAGAATATTAATACTCGCGTGTTTAACTACTTAAGCAAATCGGGCAGAATTCGTCAGCCAGACCTTCTAGATTTCACCTTTAACGAAACGTTTTGGACAGCATTTTGACATTGCTGAATAAAACAGAGCATAATTCTGTCTAATTTCTGATTAATTAACTGAACATAATTCCGTGCTCTCTCGTCGGCCAATCGAAACCCATTGCTTGTATGGATGTTCATAACCATTCGGAATCGGCTTTAAGCCGCAGGTCCCGTCTTATTAACTCTCGTGTAGCAAAACTGTAGATCGCAACGCTCCAAACCAAACCTCTTGCTGAATGGTCTGCCATTCGGCTTCTCTGTGTTTTATTTCCGATGTGGGCAGATCATTCCGTGCCAAATTTTTGTTTGTTTTCGATACATTTTTTTCATTAAATAAAATGTGCAAAATGGAGCTGGCCTGTGACTCATTTTGCGTGAGTAGTTATTCTCACGAGAACTTTAACAAGCCCAGTCCAAATAAATAAAGGCTATTTCCTTCTTAAAAATTCAACTGTACATGATCTGAAAATCTATGGACATACAAACATATGTATACAGAGGTTCTTGGCTAATAGGTGTGCAGTGCGTGCATACATGCATGCACGCACGCAGACGGCCAGATCTCTGAGGCAATCGATACAATAAAAATATTTAAAAAATAATTTCTTTTGTAAAATTTATATTCTTCCATTCAAATTAATATTAAATTTATATCCGTATTTAGGAAAGATAAAAGCAGTTACAGCGAAACTGAAATGATAACTTATTTGATAATGTCGTTCAACCAAGAAAGGTTTAGCATCGAAGATTCCTAACAAACAACAGTTGCACTATGTGAGTTTCGAATTTTTCAGAAGTACAGTTTTAACTTCATGAATGCATTTCGTCACTTCTCCTAGTATATACATATTATCTGACCAAACAAAAGATCCCAAGGCATGGTTTGCCACTTCCAGAGGTATCGTCTAGGTACTTGGGCCTATTTGACGTGCCGCAGCCGCCACTAATGAACACGGTGAATCTTTGGCCGCCTCGAACCTTCCGTTATGAGATGGATGCCTTTGGCGACTGAGCTACCGCGGATTCTTTTTTCAGTACGTTTTCTGTCATAAATTAGTGATTAATTTCCAATAATATCACAAATAAACGAATCTTTTAAAAGGGATCCGTATTGTGAAAGAGCCGCATGTGCACTAAAGGTGCGGAAAACATTGGTTTAAATGTATTAAATATACCGTGTTCATTGTGGAAAATGTACAAGACTTCGTTATGCTACGCTAAAATCTACCAAACTATTTATTGTCAATGAAGTAAAACTGATATAAATGGCGAAATTTGTAGGATTATTTAAAAAGAAAATCCGATTGTTTCTGCATTACCATTGTGTCCAAACACTAAGGAAATTCTCAGACATTCTCATGACTTTACAGACTTTGTTATGTTATTTGGCAGTTGCTTCACTGAAAGTGGGCAAGTAGTCAAAATATCAACTAAGATTTTTGCCGGATGATATGGCATTTAGCCAACTTCAACTAGTATCCTCGAAGCGGCAAAGCAACTAGTTGTCATTAAAATGTGATAATTTTAATTTCTCACATTTATTTTACTACTGTCCTTCAATTTAAAAATACCAAATTTATTTTAATCATTAGTGACAAAACCTTTTTACATTCTCTTCAGTTTATTGTACACCCGTCTGACACTGACAACAGACCACTAACTTCTGTAGTTTGCGATTTATCTCGGATAGTTATTAATTTCTTTTTCTTTCTTTTTGTTAAATAAATCTCTATTAATTGCTTGTCTTTCGAAATTTTTTGTTTTATTGAACAATCCGTGATAATCGAGCTTTAACGTTCTACCTGCCAACCTTTGTGAAGAATAGCTGTTTGAAAGTATGAAAACATTATATGCATATTGTATTTCCTTCGGATCTTTTACTTTATAGCTATAAAGATACTATTCCATAGAATTTTATATTAAAATTAAATTTAGTTCTGCTTTCTCTTCCTAAAAACTTCAAGTGGCTACCATGTATAAATAGAATTTTCTTAGGATGTCAAGCCAGGAAGGACGGAGGAATAATGCATTTTAGATATTAGGATCCTGTGGTAATAGGTGTGACTATTTAAAAAATCTTGTATATTTTTTTATGTTTTCCCGTTATTAAATTCCACGATGGCACTGTTGAGCGCTCTTATGCAATTTTTTTTTTTTTTTTTTTTTTTTTTTCTGATTTTGCGAACATGGTCCGTACCTTAGGAAATTGTAATTACGACTTTCACTTTGTAAAATATTTAAGTTCGATTAGTTTCAACTTTCACCGTTATAAAAAATGGGGTAATGAAGTTTTTTAATTTATTTTTTCAAGTTTTAAAATAGGTAATTAAAACATACTTCTTAATGTAGCTTTTATTCTTTACTTAGGATTTGTAGAAGGGATTCCTCAGGGCTTCGAACCGGAACTGAACCGAAAACCGGAAAAAACCGTTATTTTGGTCGGAACGAAAACCGGAACTGAACCGAAAAAAATATCAGTTTATTTCGGTTCGATATATCTTTCAGTCATTTTGTTACTGTTACCAACTTATCAATATTTTCTAATTTAACGTCAACTTTATAATTACATATCCGCACTTGTATAAGATTGCAATGGTGGTTTTGACAGCTCCAGCTACACAAGTTAGTGTTGAAAGAGCGTTTTCAGGTTTGAAATTTATTCTCCGAGACAACAGAAGTAATCTCAGTGAAACCACGTTAGAAGATATATTAATAATTAGAGGCAATTTTCATATGTTAAATAAATAATATATTTTTTACATAATTATTGCAAGGCCAAGTGCACGATGTAAGACTCAAACGACGAATGTGGGTAATCATGAACCTAGTTTTCAAATGCGATTTTGATAATGGATAACAATGCCAATGCTCACCGCTCTTATCGTACCTGCTGTTTGTATCAATTCACATAGTGTACCAATTAAAAAAAGAATAAAATCTTCTAAATTTTGATAGAATTACATTTTTTGTTTATGATAGAATTATATTTTTAGTACAAATAAGAATATACATAAAATGAAATTATTCATTTGGAACTGAAACGAAAACAGTTATTTTTGGCGGAGCAAAAACCGGAACTGAACCGAAAACCGTTATTTTTGGCGGAGCGAAAACCGGAACTGAACCGATATTGATTTTTTAGTTGAACCGGAACGAAAACCGGAACAAAAAAAATTACGGTTCGCAGCCCTGGGATTCCTTATCAACATACATAAATGAAATGAAATGAAATAAGTTTTTATAAATATTCTTTGCTTATCTCAAGTTTTCCCTTA
>CM063502.1:22075212-22210212 GCA_032207245.1 Pardosa pseudoannulata | reverse complement strand
ACAAACCTTTGCAGAGTTAGCTTGAATATGAAATGTATCATACAAGCATGGAATCTAATATATGAATACCTTCTTCCTAGTTCCTTTATTTCATAACATCTACTTCCCTATGTTTGATAACATTTTTTGTTTTTCTAATGTTTTCTTAGGATAGGGTGTTCAGATTACAACCCACCCCACACATGCTCCTTTCTGCTATTTTTTATGATAAAGATCAGAGAATTACACTTGTAGGTATTTGAAAGTTATGACCAAATTACTGTCAACAATGAGACAAAACTGAATGGGATTCTAAATTTTGTCAAGAAATTTCTCTGTGTTGTTTAACCTACCCTGAACCTAAGATAGTTGAAAACAGTGCTCCTGCAGGTCTGCATGATTAACTATAACTTCTGTATCTGAGAGGGGTATATTATTGTTTGTAGTCCATAGTACCAAAGGTCTGAAGAATTAAAATTTTGACCAAACATTTGTAAACTTTCACAGAAAGTGGAAAGTTTTTTCTTTCTTATTTATCAACTATGCAACTCTTAACTTAATCTTTTAAAAAGAAAGTAACATAATTTTTTTTATGCTTGTAAAAGCTTGATAAATAACTCTTATTAATAAAAGATTAAACATTTTTGTCATTTAACTACTCTTCTTTAAATTTAAAAAAAGGTGCTAGAATATTACTAATTTATATTTTAAAATCCTGTTAAGTATATTCATTTCAGCCTATTTAAAAAAAAATTTCTGAAGTGGTAGTTTTTGTACAGTTTAAACTTTCTGATGATTATGTTCACTTTGCAGATATTTTGATAATGTATGAGTGAAGAATTTCTAGACAGTTTCATATTATGTTTAATGTTTAAAATAGAAGATTATGACAATAAGGAAAAATATTATTATTTTATAATTTTATATTATAAACTCCTTTCCTTAAAGCATCTATTTTATTTTCTGTTGAATGATGGCCAAATAGAGAGCTGCTCTTCAGTACCAGAGCTTATGGGCTCAAATGTGACACATGTTCATGGAATCAGTTTTTTTTTTGCAGTAGGTCTAGTGTGATTAGCCCTAATGTAGCAAAATAATTAGCAATACTGCTAAACCAAACTGTTTTGTTTTCCTCTATTTATATTACTGTTATTTAGTATTCTTATTCTCTTATTTGTAGTTTTATTAAAATGGAATTTTTTGTAATTCTTTTTTAGCCAAATGGTCGAAGTAAGAGAAAGATTTTTTTATCATCTGTAAGCTATTTATATTGTTTTATTTACTTTTTTAGAGTATGCCAGTCAATTGAATGGAACGAGGACTAAAGGCCATGCTGTTCAAATAATAACTCCATCCGAAGATCACCAATTTGAACTTGATGAAGAAGCTCTAGAATCTGTTTTGCTCAATGAAAATGTACGAGATAAGAAAGTTGTTGTTTTGTCTGTGGCTGGAGCCTTTCGAAAAGGAAAATCATTTTTATTAGATTTTTGTTTACGATATTTAAATTCTCAGGTAAATAACTTTTTTTTCTTATTTTTTTCTAAATTCTTTTAATTTGTTTGCATCATGCCAAAATAAAAATTTGAATCGTATAAACAAAAATGTCTTAATGTATCAAGAAAAAAATGTCTTAAATCTTAAATATGTATTCTGTAAGGTAATAATTGCTTTGGCTATAATGGCAAAAAAGGGTGAACATGTGTTTCAGAATAAAGACTTGGGAAATCTTGCACTTATTTATGCCAGGGACATAGATGGCATATTATGGAGGCCTTTTAATAGACATATTTTCTAAGTCAATTTGCAGTTGGAATTTGTAAGTTTGAATCCAGCTGCTGGCATGGATATTCAAAACCATTTTGGAACTATCTTTAAACAGTAGGTAACAGTATGTTGTATTAGCCCTTATATAGCAAAAAGATAGACTAAAGTGCACCAAATTATATTAAACTAATTTGAAGTCATTGTTCTTTTGCTGTTAAAGAAGCTGAATATGTGTGCATATAACAGATTATGGGTATTATTTTTTTAGGCTTTATTTTGCAGTTATATGCTAAATAATTTGTTTTTCTAAAATAATTTATAAAACTTTTTTTTTTTTTTTTTTTTTTTTTTTTTGTAATTAAATATTTCAACATGGAAATCATTAAATAAGTTGAATTTCTTGTATTATTTTTTTCTCATAAATATTTTTGCTATAACGTATGCTGATAACATAATTTTTTAATTATTTATCTTCACACAGTCACTATTTCTCAGTAAATATAAGTATACCTACTAAACAAAAAATTAACATTCTTCCTCGATGTATGAAAAAAAAAAAAAAAAAATGGAATGCGCATTAAATTTAATCAGTAATTAATAATATACATTTTATTATTTTTTTCTTATCTGTGAAAATGTATTTTATACAAAAGTATGCTAATGATCATTCTTTAAATAATTACACTGACCAATAATACCTTTACATAGATATGTGATCCCTTAGGTTATTATATATCTCATTCTGGAATGGAATATTTATGTACATTTGCATAATTTTATGTTTTCAGGCTAGTGTCATACTATGATGCATAGAGGCAGCCACATCTGGCAACATTTTAAAGACTTACAACATAATGAGAAAATCTACCACACAGTCCTTTATGTGCTTGTAGTTTGCAAGTTATTCTGATGCTAGTTTTAAAAATACATTGGAGTAATGTGCATTTTTTTTCTCTTAGGGTAGTCCAGATTGGATGGGTCCAGAGAATGAACCACTCTCAGGATTTTCTTGGCGTGGTGGTTGTGAAAGAGACACTACAGGAATTCTGTTATGGAGCAATGTATTTTTATCAAAGTTACCGAATGGAGAAGAAGTAATAATTTATTATTTATTTATTGCACAATATCAAATGTTAAACTTAATAAATCAGTTTAAATACAAAATTATGAATATATTGTGATATGCCACCAAAAACCTTGATGGAGGCATAATAATCTTCAAAAGCAGATTTTTTTGTCTTTTGTTTGTATCAAGTATGCAGATAAATACACAAAATGGCCATCAAACAAATGCAGTAACCATGAGAAATATTGTTTTATATGGATTTATTAAGAATACTCAAGATGTCTTTCAGTGATCCACAATATCATGCGAGAAGAAAAACAATATTACTGATGGGGAATATATATGTAGAGCAGAATTTTGTTATTGCAATACTTGAATATTAATATTTGCCAATATATTATGATAAACAATCCAGCTCTATCAGTCAAATGGTAGTAACTGTGCATTGTTGTCTTTTGTTCAGCAAAAGTGATAATTTCTGCTCATAATTATATTTAAGGAATATAAAGTTCTTTTATGTATAAATTCAAGGTTCATCAACCCTTTTTCTACTATATTGTTGCTACTTTACAACCCTTGTATATTGGACCTTTTATATACTTTATTATGCATAATTTGTGTGAGGAGGTACAACTGAGCACAAGTTAGATTTAAGACAGGAAATTATTTTAATCTATTGTATAGATACTTTTTCTAAAATATTTTATGTATTTTTAAAAATAATAATATAAATTTTTATCCATGCAGAAAAAAAGAACCTGAATAACTTTGCTCTTAAACTTGAAAAGCACCTTTTACATGCATTTTTATTTATACTATTTATTAATGTTTTTAGTGTATTATAAAATTTCTATAAGCTGTTATTTTTATTCTTGTAATTCAGTTTCTGTAATGTTTCCAACTTTTTCTCTTTCTCATAGGTTGCTATTTTATTACTTGATACTCAAGGAGCATTTGACAGTGCATCAACTGTAAAAGATTGTGCTACTATATTTGCTCTTAGTACAATGACTAGCTCTGTCCAGGTATTGTCTGTTTAGGTGCTAACTGTTAGATATGAAAGTTTATTTATTTATTTATATATATACATATATGCCTTACCCTGCTTGCCTTTTATAGTATAGATTGCAGTCACTTCTTAAAATGTTGTTAACAGTTTGGCTGATCCTTATTTTTAAGTAGCATAACCAATTTATCATTGATGCTTGCAGATAAAAATGGGCTTAACTTTGAAGTATTAAATTTTTTAAATAACGAGAAATGAATTGCTGTCCTTTTTCCATTTGCTTTTCTAATTTATATCTGTATGCTTAATTATATACATTAGTAAATTGTGTACTTATTAAAATAGTTTTTCTCTTGTCACCAGTGATTGATACTGGTATGAAGTGACAGTTTTGAAATTATAAAAAAACAAGAATATTTTTATACATAATTTTATGCACATAATATAAAGTATCCCACATTTTATAAAGTTATATGAATAAATATATTAGCAGCTTATAATAGCAGAAGAATTAAAGAATTGTATATAATTCTTCAAAAGTTGCCCTAGAAATAATGTATTATTCAATTCTTTTTTTACTTGATTGTAAACACTGTAAAAATATGAAATCATTTGTAAAAGTTTAATACTTATATCAAATTTAAAAAAAAAGAGGGTTTTTAAGCTCTGGAATTTATGCTTTTTAAACTTTCACAAATATTTTGACTCTTCAAACATACAGTAAATTATTCATCGAATTTCAGCATTTTATTTCATTCTTTTCTTGATAAATTAGCTATATCATTTTGTGATTATCTGTATTTGATACTTTCTTTTGCAATTATTCAACTATCATTATATTGTAATTATCTAATTGTATTAAATTAAGTATTTGTTTTTATACTTGCCAACATTTTCATGACAATATTAATGTCATATGATGTATATTAATATTTGCTTAAAATATTTTTATTCTTGTATTGAAATTTAACCTTGTAATGTTTTCAATCTTTTTAGGTGTATAATCTCTCTCAAAATATTCAAGAAAATGATTTGCAACATTTGCAGGTATATCTTTTTACTATTGTAAATAATAGGCAGTTTTATGAATTCTTTTCCTTAAGAAATTTTTTTTAATTTATACATTGTAATTTTGGAAACTAGAAATATATTAGATTTTTTCTATTTTAAAATATTACTATATTAAAATTTAAGGCCTAATAATCTTAGGTCCATAATATAGTATTTCACTAGAATTTGGGCAGCTGTTATAGATGTTTTCTTAGGTTTGTTCAAGAAAACAGTAGTATTTTTAAACATGCTTAAAAAATAAATTATAACTAAAACAGTATTGCAAATTTTTGAATAGTTCAAGTATTTTAATCAAGAGACTTTTAATGGTATTTGGTAATTAACTCTAACATTAGCATTCAATGTATTGTATATACAAGATAATTACACTGAGTTTTTACAATTTAATAAATTTTGATTAACAAGTATCAACAGAAAATATTGCAACAAAAGTCACTGTTTTAATTTTGGCAACATATCTTCAGTTTTTATGAATTAAAATAATAGCTGAGATTAAGACATTTACCTACTTGCAGGCATGTTGAAGCTGACACACACACACACACACACACACACACACACATATATATATATATATATATATATATATATATATATATATATATATTGTAAAGAAAGTTATATTTATTTTATTTTATTTTTAAATTTTCAGTGTACATTGTCATATTAATTTACTTCATATAAATATATAGGCATATAATGTTCAATGTCAGGCATATAGGATAGATGTATCTGACTGTAAGGGTATAACTAAAGTTTTAGGGGGTTTCATTAAATTTACTTTTTGTTATTTATTTTATTTTATAGCTCTTTACAGAATATGGTAGATTAGCATTAGAAGATACCAAAGAACGCCCATTTCAGGTAAATGGCTTTTTCTGTAAAATATTTTTTTCCTTTATAATATTTATAGTTATATAAAGGGACATCTGTAAAATAAATGTGCCATTTTATTATTTCATATAAAAGCTGCATCACAATAATAAATAAGTAAATATGTTATAACAAAAGATACTTTGGATTATTTTTTACCATAGTTGCCACCGACATTGATACTTTTGTTGTACTATAAAATTAATTCCAAGTAATCCTTCTAATTAAATTAGTTGCCAGATAATTTTAGAAACTCCTGTGAAGACTGCTTCACCACTTCATTGTTTTGAAAGTGACATGCTTCCAATGTTGACTTTAACTCAGAAAAAAGTTAAATTTGATGGGCAAAATCAAATCTGTAGGCTGGTTGATACATTCTCTTTCAAGATGATAGATGCATTCTGTAGTAGTCTTTTATGTGAGGCTTTGCATTGTTGTCTAAGAACAAAACCTTCCCCTTAGTCATCTTGGTCTCTTGCGTTGAATGGTAGACTTTAGTTTGTTTAATGTGTGGTAATATTGAACTGCTCTGATAGTACCTAGAGTGAGTAAACTAAGCAAAATGAAAACCTTCATGGTCTGAGATTACTACCAGAATAAACTTCCTTCCAACTTGAATGCTTTGAACTCTTTAGTGAGAGGTGAACTAGGATATTTCCATGCAATTGATAAAGACATTATCTCCAGAATAAATTCCTGTACCCATATCTTATTGTCTGTAAGCATGTTATATTGATTTGTACTAAAATGAGCTCAGACATGTTGGTCAGTTACATCTCTCTTCTTTTGCTTCATATGTGTATGCCTTTAGTCTTTTAGTCTTATGAAGAATTCAAGCAAGATTGTCTTTTGCTATTCCAGTGTATTTTCTCATTTTTTAATAGGTCTTATAAAATATAGGGATGAAACTTTACTTTTAGAATATCTCTCAGAAAATATTTATCTATTATAGAAATATTGTTTCAATCTGTATACACAAATTAAATATTATGCAATTATTTTTAAATCTTAAGAGCTAATTTTTTTTAATTCTATAGTTCATGTAACTGCACTTTCATTAGCTTATTATACAGAAGTTTAACATCAGATTATTAGAAGTTTTTACACTTTTATCTCTTACAAATAACAAATAATCAGTTTATCTCTGAAATAAGTTTACTTACATCACCATTTATATTAAAATTTGTTATTTCAGAAACTTCTTTTTCTAGTAAGAGATTGGAGTTATCCATATGAAGCTAGCTATGGTCTTCAAGGTGGAAGAAAAATACTTGAAAAACGACTCACTGTTAGTTGATATATTTATAACATTAATGATTTCAAACTCTAAATCATATCTAATGAAATGTTTAGCTTGTTTCATTTTTATTGTTTAATAATCTGTTTCATAACTACCAATTTGTACACACATCGTAAGATTGCACCATTTCAAACAGATTTTGAAGTATATTGTTTTTTTTTTCTTGTTATGAAACTGTAAAAAGGATTTGTTGATATACAATAAAGATATTTTATAGTATTTCTACAAAAGTCTTCAGATTACTCAATTATACAAATATCTCTGTCTAAAATATAATACTTTCTGCTTATTATAAACTTGAACATTAGATAAATTTGAGAAATAAATTATGACTAAATAATAAACAATATTTTGTCCTTAATGGGTAATGAAGTGTTTTGCTCACTTCATTAAAATATCAAACAATTTTTAATCCCCTTTTGATATGTAAATACTTCAAATTGTTGATTATGAAATGAATAAATTTAGTTTAAATTTCTTTTAAGGTTAAATTTTACTTGTCATTTAGTTGACATTTCATAATTATAATGAATTTCTCTCAAACATTTGGTAGTTATTTTTAGATTAATACTAATTCTGAGTGATTTAATGTAGTGTTACAGAAAAGTTAGTTGATTGCAAATATGTTAGGCTTCAAAGTGGTTCTTCAAAATTTTATGAATGTATTTTATGCATGTATTTTGTTCATATTTTATGTATATTTACATTTGAAATTTATATTCTTTTGTTATCCCTGGAGAAAAAGTTATAGAATTTTTATTATTTTGAATACACTTTGAAAGTACTTTACCTCTTCTATACTTTCTACAGCAATAGTAAAAATGTATAAAACATTTGTTTTGTTTGCTAGATTTCCGAGCGCCAACACCCTGAACTTCAGCAACTGAGAAAGCACATACGAGCCTGCTTTGCTGATACATCATGTTTCCTTTTACCACATCCTGGTCTCAAAGTAGCTACTAATCCTCACTTTGATGGAAGGCTGTCTGGTACACATATATATAACTTATGAAATGTTATATTGTTTTCCTCCTTCCTACTCATACAGTAATTTGCATGTGTAGATATTGCTGAAAATTGGAATCATAAACTTGTAAACATCATAGTTTGGACAGATAGTTGATGACATTAGGACAAAAATGTCAAGTTTCTATTAGTTCTGAAACTGTCAGCGTTATGTATGAAAATAACTTGTTTTTGTACTTGAAAACGTACTTGATTAATTCTGCAATGTTGAGAATGTTGATTTAGAGTTAAGAAATATGTTTACACAAAAAGATTTTGGTTTTAAGTTAAGTTCAAACTATTTGTACTAAAAAAGAGACTTAAATAATGTGCCTTAAACTTAATGTAAAATGAATCAATGGCTGTATTCTAATACTTTCTTGACTTTTAATTTGATAACTACAAGAGCATTAATTTTAAGGACCATAATCTGAGAAATATAAATAACATGTCTGAGTGTCGCTAATAAACATACAGGATTACCTCACTTAGTATTGTTCCTTTAAAGTACCATGTTAAATGAATCTGTATTGAGTAAAATATATTTATCTTAAATTTATAAAAAAATAATAAAATGATAAAAAATAAAAATAATGGATCACTTTTATTGCTTAGTTTACAAAATGGAAAAGAGAAACGTTTTTTAACTAGAACACCAGACAAAAATTTGTTCCATTTCATTTTTCTTCATGGATCATATGATAAGTTACTAATTTTCACCTTATATCAAGGCTCCTTTTTTATTAATGGTATTGTGTAAATAATTCTTAAAGATTTATCAATATGTAAATTTTCATTTGCATATTTTCTTCAATTTGACCTTCTCCTTTGAAAAAAATGATAAATTAATTTTTTTTTACCAGTTGAAAAAAACTTATATTTTAAAGGGTTATTAGGACCTCTTAGTTATACTGGGAATACAATATTTAGCCCTAAATTTTTCACACATATCGCTTTTTTGAACCTGCATCCTCTTCTTTATGTATATCCCTCTAATGCACATGCATGTAGGAAAGGGGTTGGGCTATTTTGCAAATAACTTACAAAATTTCAGATATGCATAGAAGCTGGGTAGTTTAAAAAATTCTGCAACTATATCAATATTTGTTCCCCCCCCCCATTAAATTTTGCGCATGTACCTGAAGCTACTGAAATTTGCTTATGAAAAATTGTAATCTTTAACAATTACCATTAAAAATCAGGTTTACAACTTTTTCCAATCAAAAATCAAATATTTTAACAGCCCATAAAAAATAATATTTTCTGTGGCATTTTTCTGATCAGAAATATTTTACAGCATTTTTTAAAATCAAAAATCGGGCATTTTTTGTGGCATTGTACCATTTAGAAATCTGTTTTTGTACTATTCTGGAAAATCTGACATTTTAGCTGCAAATTGTTGATGAAAATGGTTAATATCGTCAGCCAATCAGATTTTAAATATTGTAAAAATATATATACATTTTTATATTACAAATATTTAAAAGCAAAAGTCCTGATTCTGAAAAATATTAGATTTGAGTGTTTGTATTGTACAATGTTAACTTTTAAAAATGTAAGGAAACATATTTTAAACTAAATGCAATTGATTTTAATTTTTAAAAAGTTATTGATAATAGCATTTTCTTTGTAAGTTCTATTTTTTTAATTAAATTATCTAATTTTTTTTTAAAAAACATTTTCTTTTTTAATTTATGTTTTAATAAAAGAAATTACTTGAAATACTCATTTTTGTCTTTCAGGGTTATATTTAAAACAGTGTATATGCTAAATTATTCTAGTTCAGCATTTAATTAAATAGTTCTTAATTTAATAATAAAATTTTATGTACTAAAATATGCTTTCATTTCTATTCAGATTAGCAATATAATAATATGTTTATATCAGCTTATATTATAACTATGTAAACAAGATGGTACCTTGTAACTTTGATTGGCAAAAATAATTTCACCAACTGTACCAAAACAAGATGCATCCTTTTTACATAATATATCTATTGTCTTAGATAATAGATATATGAATGAAATGAAACAAGAAGATATAGACATCTTTTGATTCATCTGATTAGTTTCTTTTACTTTTTGAAACTTTTGATTAATATGCATTTTAGATCAAATAAGTACAGAAACAATTATCCTTAGAAAAAGGTTATTTTAAATTTATGTATCAAAATTAAGAAATTGAATTTTTGTTTTCTAGAGAATCAACACACTTTGATGTATGTGTTTGTATTATTTTATATAGAATATACTTATTTTTGCAACTCTATAATAAGGTGATATACATTAGAACATATAGATATATCACTATTTTGTAAACAATATATCACAATATTAAAATTCAGGTATCACCCAGCTCTATTTCTGATGTCTGGAAATTAACCTAAATATAATTTTTATTCTAAATTAATAGTGCTTACTTTTTCAGAAAATTTTGTGTGGTGTTCAGAATTTATTTTTTTACTTAGAATCGCCCATAGGGGTTCTTAGATGATCAAAGATTTCAGTATTCTAATTGTAGAAGCAATTATAAATCAAACCACTACAAATATAAAAATCAAAAACCCTATATAAAACTCCAAGAGGCACAGTAGCTTTCCTGTCAAAATAAATAATTTGTTAAAAATGTTATAATACTCAATCACATTGTTTATTTTAATAATGTTCTAAAAATTGTTTAAATTTTTCTTTTATCTTTGGTGGATTATCTGTAATATAAGTTGTTTGATGTAATTAATAAAGAATTTATTTGTTATAGAAATTATGAAACCATTTTTATTAGACAAATTTTATTACTAACCAAGTTTTTAATGCATATAAATTAAATTACTTTTTGTTGTATCACATAAAAATTGTCAGAATTGGGTGTTAATAAATTGTAATTAACTGCAGTTATTTATATATTTAGGAAACATTATGAAATTGATCAATCAGCTCTAGAATTTATGAATAACAAACAATGTGATAATTTCTACAAATTACATATTTTAACCCATTTAAATTAGGTTACTATTATTAATAGTCATTTATAATAAACTCATTGACCACACCATATAAAAGAATTAATATATTCATAATTTATAATTATGAGGTAACCTGAAGGTATCAGTAAAGGATACAAGTTTTTTGACTTAATCTGAAACCAACATACACTGATATTGATTACCTTAACCATCTTGCTTAAGTTAGTATAAAAATAACCCATTAAAGTGATTAATTCTAAGAAATTTATCACTTAACTGCTTTATTTTAGTTAATAATAATAACCTATCTATTGCATTAACTTTAACACACACACACATATATATGTATGTGTATATATAGATATATATATTAGAAGGGAAATTTCATTTATAAATTTAATTGATGAATATTAACTGTAGAATAAAAGGAACTTTGTTACTTGAGTTATTGTTTTAATTCCTTTTAAATTGAATGTTTTATATAAAATTTAAAAGTAAAAAACATTTAAATTTAAGAGATAGTTTTAAAATTCTGTCTAGCTATTTAAAGGTTCTTTTAAAATTATAAGAAATTCTAACACAGCATAAAATTTGTTCATTTATCTTTCATTTTATATAGAAAGCTTTATAGTTGATGATTTGAAATAATTACTACAAGTGGAGAATTTAGTCCTATATTAAAAATTATAAATGAATATTCAATGTAGAATGTTTGTATAAAGATATTTTAGTTAGAAATGTCTTATGTTACTAAATAAAACTTTAGATTTATGATACAAAGTTTTCTTTTTTTCTTTAACTTTATTTTATAATTTTTTCTATTTTATTTTCAGACATTGCTGATAACTTCCGAGAAAACTTAAAAGTTCTGATTCCATACATGTTATCCAGTGAAAACCTAAATCTGAAAGAGGTCAATGGAAAAAAAATCACATGTAAAGAGCTGTTGGAATATTTTAAGGTATCATGCCTTTTACAAAACCTATAATTTTCATGGAATTCTCTTCTATTACAGAATCTTTGCTATTGTTAAAAAAATAAATTTTTAATCAATGTTTAGTCATTCTCCCCATTTTATTCATAATTTTCGTCACCATTTGTAAAGCATCCAATCACTCTCATGCTCGTAAATATTTGTTAGAGTTTTAATGTGAATTCAGCATTGGCGCAGCAGCTTATTGAGAATATATTGAAGTAAATTCTATATAATCCAGTAGTTGCAAAATTAGGCATTTCTTATAGTGTATGAATGAATTTTGAAATGAGCTATGAATAATAAAGCAAAATTGTTATTTGGTATTTACATTTAATATGCAATGTTCTTTGATTGTACTTTAAATTAACTTATTATTTGCTCTCTCTGTAAATTATATGGTTATTAAAATTATGCTCTAATGATTATCAAATTTTTAATAATAATTGTAGTCATTATTGTGAAATTTTTTATATTTGTAAATTTGCCCTCTGTTATTTTTCATACGAGTATGTATAAATTAATATTTTTGTCGCTCATTCTAATAATAAAATTAGTGATTAGGATAGAACTAACAATTATTGTTAGCTTTTTTTGAATGGTTATTTACTGATTTTTAATTAAATGTCTAATGAGATATGTTGAATTTTAATTCTTGAATTTTTTTCATTAAAATATTACTTTTCTACAAAAAAAAAGGACATATAAATTGTATTAACATCTGTTATTTCTATAAATTATTAATTATAAATTTGTGAATCATTAAAAAATAATTCCCATTGAATTGTCAATCTTGCTATAATAATCACAATTTAATATTCCATTATGTTATGTTTCCATTTTATTCTATACATGCATTTTTTTTCTTATTGTTTAGGCATATGTTAAAATATTTCAATGCGGAGAACTTCCTGAACCTAAAACTATGCTAGTGGTTTGTATTTTTTTAAATTAGTATTTGTAATATGTTCTTTTGTATAATATGTCACCCAAAACATATAAAATGTTTATTTTGAGCAGTAAATATACAAGAAAGAATTTTGCAATTGAAGAAAATAACCATGAATCAAAATACTGTAAACTAAGCTTATTACTGGAAAATTTGTTATTTTTATGAAGCTAATTTTAGGTAACTGTAGATTTATAAATTTTTCTTTATCCTTTTGATTATTATACTTATTTCACTCTTTTGGTTTTGTTATCCAGAAATAATCATTTTGATTTTGCCATTATCAGAACAAAATATTATGTATATAACTGTAAGTCTAATAAATACATATGCTGAGTATTTGTCGGTCTATCAAAAAAAAAAAAAAAAAAGGGGGGCTCACACTGTCATGCATATATGCTATGTCAGATATTGATAACTTGTGAAATTGAATGCTCATTGAGTTTTATTTTTCTTAACTCTTTATTTTCCTTTTTCCTCTTTAGTTGTTCAGCTCCTGCATTTGAATCCAATATAACATTAAGCTATTCCACTGAATGGTCTAACAAAAAAAAAAAAAAAAAAAAAAAAACTTCTAACATAGGTTCCTTTAATGATGGTATGAGTGCATTTGCATATGTGTTGATTAGTATTGTGTTAATCAAGGTTTAAAAGTATTAAAATTATTTGTACCCATGGTACATTAAAGAGCTCAAGACAAAACATAACATACCAAAAATAACACTAAACAGGTGTTAAATTTGTATTTTAAAACCTGTCATACATAATATAGCTTAGTAATAAACTTTCTTGTGTATAATCTTTTTATATGATCAGGAGTTAAACTTTAAGGCAGACATATGCTATAAAATAGTTTAAATGAGATAATAGGTATAGAAATATTAATTAAATGATGCAGTATAAGTATTGAAAATTGTTTGTATTAGAATGAGTATTAAGTCACTTTTGACAGCTTTGATTTTAAAATTTTAGTACATTTACTCAATAGTAACAATACTTGATTTTAGTATATATACTCAATGGCTTTATATACTCAACAATTGCTAATTGAAAAAAAAAAGGATTTAGTAAAACAAAAAATGGTCCTTGAGTTTTTATCTTATTAGTATATTGTTCTTTTCATACATTTATACATTCTTATAGTCTGAAGTTTTTTTTTGTCTTTTCCGTTAGTCAGTTTAATTTTTATTGTGCCATCCCTAAAAAAAGTGTTGACTTTAAAATGTCATATTATTCCTTTATAGAAATTCATTTTTTTTATTAATAGCATTCTGGTGTCTTTGTATTAACTGTATGCTCTGTATTTAGGCAACAGCTGAAGCTAATAACCTTGCTGCTGTGACCAATGCAAAAGATCATTACTGTAGTAAAATGGAAAGGGTAAGTATTTTAACCAAAATTTTAGGATTTTTCCTTTTTCTCCATGATATAATAATCTTAAATCAATTGCTATTCAATTTAGCAACCATTGCTATATTTAAAGTATAGTATAAAGTATAAGTATGTACATCGGTTAGATATGTACTACATTTTATGTAAATTTAATCCTTTATAATATTTAATTATATACTTTTAAAATTGTAAATCATGTTTTAAACAAAACTGGTTTTATAAAATTCAATTTAAATTTTTGTGCATTTAAATTTCAATTATTTAATATTTTAAGTTAGAGCACGTAGTTGTTTTGACTGAAGATACTTGTTTATAAGTTTTTGAGTGAATAAAAGAGTTTATTTATATCTCTTAAGTTTTGGAGCTTATGTATTTGATCTTTACATTTGTTTTACTTAAACCTTAAACTTTTTTATCTGGACAGACACTACAGACTTTTTCTTTTCTATAATTGTCTCCCTTTTTTTCATTTCTCATATTTTTCGGCTGTTCATTCTTTTTATTCTCTTTTCTTTCTCAACCTTTACAGAGTTATATAAGGATAGAATCCATTGCACACACCATCTGTCTCGGATTTTAATAGCACTCTTTGTTTTTCTATTATTTCTTTCAGAGGGCTATTCCCCCCCCCAAAAAAAAATATATATATATATATTTTAGGCTATTTATTGGTAGTACAGGCATTTGAAAGTTATCTGTGAATAACAGTCAGTTAAGTGTCAAAACTAGAAGGAGCCTTGAACTTTGTCTACTCTAGTGTCAAGAAGTCTGTTTAACCCATTCCTGGCCCCAAGTTGGGAGAAAGAACCTCTACTTTGTGTTTGCTTGAAAAAGGTCCAACACATCCAGTATCAAATTGTTTTTGAGATTAAGCCTAGTGCTTATAAAATGACATTGCCCCTGGATAAAATGTGTATAAGCTTTAATAAACTTAAATCATCAGAAATATTGGGTTGTTATTTATTAAACAATGCTTTAACACGTCTTGTGAAGTGGTATCTATTTTTATTAAAAAGAGAAAGTGTAAAAACGATTGTGCTGAAATAGGAAAAGCTATAAATATGAAATTTGATACAAGGATTTTTCATTACATTATGCAAAACTTCTTGAAGCTACTTTTTTTAAAAAATGGAGTAAGTTTTTTGTTTTGTTAAACTGTTTTTCAGAGTTTTTCACACATCTTTCTCCATAAGAATTAAATAGGTTACTACACAATCCTAATCAACATGTCACTTTTTGTCATATTTTTCTTTTCAGATACAACATTTTCAAAAATTTGTAAAACCAATACTATGCCTGGAGATGCTAAGAAGTGTCTCCTGTAAGGATGCAACATTTTGAGATTTGCATCATATTGAGAAAATCTATTGCTTGGTCCTGTATAAAACATTGCATGAAAAAAAAATTTTTTTTTCTAGACTGAAAAAATGTAGCCACTTTTGGGTACCCAGTCTCTGACTGTATACCAACTTCATCTGGGCATGTTTGTTTATATAAATTAATTAATCTTAAAACCTAATCAGAATCTATTTTATTAAAGTGTCTTGTTTAATAAGGTCATCTAGTGATATTTAAATATTATAAAACATTCTGAAGTTGTGTGGTCTAGTGACATACACTCTTTACAGGACCTGAGAATCTAGTTTTGTACATATGCACAACATGAACAGCCATGAAAGGAGTAAAAATATGACAATAAAAGCAAAGTGGCATAAACATAAAGTGTCAAGACTGTTAGGGACCCTAAACTTTGTTCATTGTAGTATCACAAAAAGTACCTTTAAATAATACCTTCAATTGTATTTCTATTTATGGGAGATACATTGAATTAAAACTTTGGTAGGCTTGTAAATTAGGCTTTGAACTATTTTTGTCATTCCTACTCAGCATTATTCTATATGTGTTAAAGTGAGAAATATTCCAAAATAGTTTCTATTCCCTGTTATATTATATTATTTTGATTTGCAGTGTTGGATTAAAACATTGTTTAAAAATGGATATTATCTCTCAAAATTTGATGTGTATTATTGAGAGGAATGCTAAATATAAAATGAACATTTAATATTTAACTGCAAATATTGTTTTATATTTAAAAATGCCCAAAAAATTTGTTTATGTTGTCAGAAATTATTTTTTTTTAATTTTAGCTTGTGATCAAGAAAAAATAAGCGGTATCATTGTATTCAATATTTGTTCAAAGCACAACAGTCTGTTTTTCATCTTTCCTGTACCTTATAAGGGCTAATAAAGCCAGCATTAATTCTACCAATTCCACTCTTCAGTACCAAAGTTTTAGGGTCCAATTCCCATTGATAGCATTGATGTTCATTGTGTATGGAATGAGCTTTAACTGTAGGTCCCAGCTCCTTAGCCGGTCTCATTAGCCCTTGTGTTGCAAAAAAGTAGACCGTAGATATCCAAACCAAACCCAGCTCCTTAGCCCTTGATAAGCTAAGAGTAAACTGTAAAGCTACAAACAAAATTGAACAGCTATAATTGGATGCTGCCATAGTCTCAAATACTGATGCTGGAATGGTAGTTTATAATCATTCATAATCAGCTTTAAGAAGTAAATTTCAGTCTCTTTAGTAGCCCTCCTGTAACATAAAAAAAAGACCCTAGTGATAAAAGAAAACCAAATGGTTACAAACCACTAAGTGAAATGTAGGACTTGAACTCACTGGTCCATATACTGAAAGGAAATGCCTCTTATTGATCATTACACAGAAATTTTATTACTTAATTGTCTACTTACAAAACTAACATTATACTGTGTATATATTATTTAGACCATGATATCTTAAACATTGATTAAAATTAAATCTAACAAATTACTTTAACTTAACAAGTCATTAAAGTATAGATTTTACCGCTGTTTAATTATGCATTCACAAAATTGAAAATTTGTTTATAGAAATGTGCTTTAAAATTTGTGATCTGAAATATTCTTTTAACTAAAGGTTTTATTTAAATAGGATATTGAAAAAACTGATTTGATTCTGTTTTAAACATATTTTGATTAGGACATTTAAGTATTTGTTTATATTAATAAAATTTATTTAGGTACTTGTTTTGCATTATACAAATCAGAATATTTTAATAGTTTACTTTTCTTTCTTTTCCCTCTTTTTTCCGAAATATTTGACTTCTGTGTCTGTTTTAAATTACTGATGTACAGTAAACCCTATTTTAACAAACCAGTTTATAATGAATGAAATTTTTATCCTTCCATTTTCCGATTGTTTATATGCTGATTTTTCTATTTGTGGTGAATCTCCAAAATCTTAGGTTCTAGATTGAATAATCCTTTTTCCCAGTAATTTACTGAGTTTTTTCCCCTTTTTTAAAAAAATGTTTCTGCTGTTATAAAAACAGTTTAAGTAAAAACATTTCTAAATTTAATAACAAGGTGTGTGAAGTTAATAAGTTTCTGTTTCTACAATTAATGAAAGAAAATGTCTTGTTGTATTGGACAAAGAAATTCCTACAATTATCTTGATATTGGCATCATGTTAGAAGATTACAGATTAATTAATTCTGTTTTAAAATAGGAAGTGGTAGTTGAGGATAAAATTTATTTTTTCTTTTAGTCTTTATTTTTGGCCCTAAAAGGACCATTTGGTTAATTTAATTTAGTTGATTATAATCAATTTCAATCATTCAAGATAATTTTTTGTAAACCTATAACATTTTTCTAGAACGTTTGGGTGCAACAAACAAAACATAGGATTCCTTGAACCTTAATTGAATGAGATTCTATTATATTTCTGATTTTTTATAAATTAGGTATATTAAAGAAACATCTAATCTGAATCTGTTTTAAATATATTTTGGTTAAGAAACTTGGGTATTTGTATGGATAAAATGTTATTTAATTTCTTGCATGCACTTTCCTCCTTTTTTCTCAAATTTTTTACTTGTGTATCTGCATTTGGGTTTAACTGATTTATTAAAAAAATTGTTCTTATTGTTATTATTGTAGCACTGTACTTTATTATTTTTAAATATTTGGTCATGAAAAGGTTATTGCAATTTTAAACAAGTATGCAAAATAATAATAATAATAATAATAATAATATTGAATTGTATAAGCATTATCAGTATTTAAGACTTTTAAATTATTATAGTAACTGGAATTTTTTAATATTAAGTTTATTTTTAAAGAAATCATCAAAATGTGGTTGTTAGTTTCCAAAAACTGGGTTAAATGATGTCTGAATTTTTAGGATACTTCTTTTCAGTACCATAGGTATAAGTTTGAAATTCTTTCCAGGCATAGATGTTTGTAGCTGTTCAGAATAAGCTTTAAGCAGTATGTCCCAGTCTCATTAGTCCTCATAAATAAATGAGTGGACAGTAGTATTATAAACTGTACCGCGAAGAAGAGAACACTAAGCCATTCAGAAAGTTTAAATTTTGAAACTAATATTTAAAAAATGAAATGCGCATATAAATATGTATTATATAATATTAAAGTTCAGCTGCATTTTCTTGATTAAAGATAGCCAGTATTTAATTCACCATGGATGTTTTTGGCAAGTCTGTTTAATCATACAAGTATATTAATTCAAAAAGTTGTCATTTGAGGCTGAAGTTCCTGTAAAATAAAAATCATCTAAGTAGTGGGAGATGATATTATATCCATTTTTATCCTTTAGAATGAGCTATCAATATATTTTCATATGATATATACTAAAATCTTTCAGTTTATACTAATTTATGTTTAGAAGTTTCACATTTACAATGTGCTTTCTGAATTCTTTTATAGTTCTTTTTAAATCTTTTTTATATTCTTTTAAGTGAATTCTTTGATTGTCATTTATCCTTGTATTGACTGATCATTATATGTATATGTTTTACTTTGAATGTATTTTTCACCAACTTTGAAACATCTTTAATTTATATTCCTATTTGTGAATCTAGATTTGTGGTGGAGATCAGCCATATATCCGACCATATCAGCTGGAGCTACATCATCAGCATTTAAAAAATGAATGTGAAATACTTTTTAATTACACAAGAAAAATGGGAGGTGAAGAATTTTCAAAGCAGTACTGTGAGAAACTCCTTAAGGTAATTTTTTCAACTATTAATGTTTTTTTGTTTAAAAAAACTACCCTTAATCTAAAATATTAAAATGCTTAAAGTATTTTTTCTCAATCAATGGTTATATCCCTTAGACTAATAATATCATTAATATTTTTAATGTGTTACAGATCATACATATTTGGTAATACATACTGTTTAATATAATTTTTTATATTTCTAACCACTGCTTCCAATTTAATATTTAAAATTTTCAATAAATACCTCTTTAATATAATATTAAAGCTTTTCTTACTAAGTATGGCCAAATCCCTGTCTAGTAGACATGCCACATAACAATTTCTTAATTCTAGTACTCTTTGTTGACTAACACTAGTTCATGTTTCCTTTATAAGTATAACTGAAGTATCTGAGATTGACTAAAAATACATGTATTTATACATGCATACATTAAATATAATGTGATGTGTGTATACATAATATACACAAGGTGTCTTAAATATCCTACAACTTAAAAATAAAATAAAGTAAAGTATGCAGATAGCATAACAATAATTATTTTATTGAAAATATCATTTTACTTATCAATGCATGTTCATGCATTGATAAGTATAATGATATTTCTACTATCTTATTCTAAGTCATCCTGATGCTTTTCATTAAACACATTGTTCACCAGATATGAATCCATGTAATTTCTATCTGTGGGATAGTATGAAAGACTTAATTCATAAGAAGCCAAGCGACTTCATGATGCTCAAGAGATCCATTATTATCTCTTTTGTAAACATTAATAAAGAAGCACATGAACTTGTAACTGACAACTTTGTTACTCAGTTGTCCTATTGTGTTGCCTCAGAAGGCTCTCACTTTGATAATGCCCAGTGTTAATTTCCTTTTCAATAAAATTATTTCTGTGATATCGGCAAAAACCTGTCTTTTAAATTTTTACTTTTATTCCTATTTTTTGGCAGAAACTCCCTTTGGGGCCTGCAAATTTATTTAAACTTGAGTACTTTAGTCAGCCACCATGTGACATTTCATGTGTAGTTATATAATAATGTCCTTATATAAAGATTTTACCAAGTATTATAAAGTATCTTCCATTTAAGATTATAAATTTATTTTTCTTCTCTAATATTGATTGATAGACTGCTGTGTTTGTTTGAATATGTATGTATGTTGCTTTTCTTTAGGAATTGGACATGATATATTTGAATTACAAGAAACATAATGAAGGAAAGAATATATTTGCTGCTGCCAAAACACCTGCAACTTTGTTTACATTAGTTATAATTCTCTACTTTGCATCAGGTGTTCTTGGTTTAATAGGAATGGTTGCTTTAGCTCATTTATGTAATCTTGTAATGGGAGTAGTTTTATTAACTCTTTGTCTGTGGACATATATAAGGTAAGTATTATTCTTTAACTTGTATCATTTTTCTTTTATTGTTTATCCCTGACCCAAAACATCTTAATACTCACATTTTCATCAATTTTAATCCACAACCAAAAAACCTTGGTGATGGTTAGTATAGAGCATGTCAGGTGCATCCATTCTTTCCATTAAAAGTACAAAAAAAAAAACCTATTTTATTATACTATGATATTTTAAGATATATTATTTTCAAATGATGACTTACTCAATATTAGTGTAATATCTGCTATCTTACTTGGAAATAACAAATAAATACTGTTACGAAGTTCTGTATATTTCCAAATATAAGCCAATCTGTGTATAAGTTGAGGGTATGATTTTACTTCAAAAATTTACCCAAAGTTCAAAACCCATAGTGAAAAAATCAAGTTCTAGAACATTCTAATATGTCACCAAGAAGCCGAAAATATCTCAAAGCAGGGAAATATTTTCCAATCAAGTTGCTTAAAACTAATCTACTAGACCACAGCATCTAATTTAAATACAGTGGAGGTAGAGGATTGGTCATACCTCCTCCGAGATAAGTACAGGTATATTATCTTAGTACATTTCAAAAGTGATGAAGGAAACAACTTACATTTTAAATTTTAATTAATTTTATTCATCTTAGTTAATTTCACAATTTATACTAATTTATCTAAATTGCTGCCACAGAGCACTGTTAAAAAATCGTGGCACTAGACCATGTGATCAATGGTATTTTTACTTAGATGTTAATGACAAGTGTCAATTCTAGCAACCTTATATAAAGATAACTTTTCCTTAAATTTAAGCAGTATAAGTTTAGATTAAAAACAAAATAAAACATGCAATGTTTATTAATTCACCAGTTGCTTCTGGGTTACATAAAATTGTGTTTATTAGAAGATTAGCCGATTCGCTACCATTATAATACTGTTGTTTCGGAGCAATTATAACACAGATAAGATTCATTTTATTTTTTTTTTTTCAATTTTTGTTTTCTCATTTCAAAATTTTTACAAGCTTTATTTACTTTTCATCATTATGAATTTTCTTTTTTGTCCTTTACTGTTTTCTTGAACCTTTCATTAATTTTTGCCAATTTGGCAACTTTTTGTTGCCAATGGCATA
Source organism: Pardosa pseudoannulata (assembly GCA_032207245.1). Taxonomy (NCBI): domain Eukaryota; kingdom Metazoa; phylum Arthropoda; class Arachnida; order Araneae; family Lycosidae; genus Pardosa; species Pardosa pseudoannulata. The sequence goes on along the minus strand of CM063502.1, from coordinate 22,188,293 downwards.
AAATATCACCAAAAAACACATATATTACATCTGTTTCCTGGACCCTGTTATAAACTGACCCCCTCCCTCAAGTTTAGGTCTTTAAAAGGCCAAAAAAATTTTTCCTAACACACGGAAATATACAGTATATATTTGTAAAGATTCAACTTTCTGAAGATTTTCTTTTATGGTTTTGGCCAGTCAAATATATTGGAATGTTTTAAAATAAAACTCTTCTGTTAAATTAGTACAGTTCAAACTGTGAGGCAGAGCATATTTCATCATTTATCTGATATTTGTAGGCTCTAAGCTGAATCTTTTCAGGGTTAAATGTTTAGAATTCAGGTATTCCAAAATTTTCTGAATTAATGTGTGGCTGATTAAGAACTCTGATTATTTCATATGAGAACCTATTGTTTGTAACAATAACAAAAGCCACGGAAAAAGCTCTGTCAAACATAGACTCTGATTAGTATAAAAGATACTATGCTACTAGACAGAAGGGGATGAAATAACATGAGAACTAATAGGGCAGATATAAAGAAAACATCCCATGTATTGAAAATAGGAGAAATCCTTCTTAGTAAGCTACAGAGACAATTAAAGCACAGGCCATTAGTTGAGTCAGAGGCTCTTAATTAGGTTTCATATATTAAATTGTAAAAAGTTATCTAATAAGTTGGCCTGTGGCATTTTTTTAAACTCTTATAGCAATGCCCAATATGTCAGTCTATAAAATATTTATTCTTTCTAGTATACCTTTCTTGCACTCATATTTAAATATATTTTTATCAAAAGTTTGGTTCAAATTTATTTTCATGTTTATAATAAATTATATGAATTTATACTATGTTTAAACCATATTTCTTGAATTTTTTAAAACTACTTTTGTATTATAGGAAGTGTATTTACTGTACTAAGCAAAATATCATTTTTGTGTGCAGGTACAGTGGTGATATGCGGGATGTAGGTTCTCAAATAGACATTCTTGCATCCAGTATTTTCAAAGAGGCAAGTATAATTTTAAAACAAAATTTATTTTAAAACAGAATTTAAATGTTATAAAATGTTAAATCTGTTAGCATCATTACTGGTTTAATTATATGATATTTATAAGGAGAAAATTACTGTAAAAATAAAGGTGGTGCTTATAAAATACTCTTGAAAGTTTTATAGTTTCATAAAGGAAATAAAAATTAAAACCATTCTTTAAGATTATGTTCCTGAAGCCCAACAAAATTTTCCATTTATAACTTTTTTATCCCATAACTTAAAATGCAGAAAGTTTGCATTTGGTATTTAATAGATTATTTGCAAACTAAAATACAAAGTGAATTTTTACTTTTATAATATATTTTTATATAAAAAAAAATTTGCTAATTCTTTAGTATTCAGCTAAATCACTTATCTGTATACCATAACTTTTGTACTAAGGTCTATTTTATTTTTCAAATTTACTGTGGTTAACCAATTAGTGCCCCCTTTTAAAAAGTAGATCGTAGAATTTTGCTTTTTTTTGGAAGGACTTTTCATTTTATGATTTTTGAAGCCTCTCCTATATATTTTCTTCTTTAGCAGGTACATTTACTGAAATCTTGATGAATAGTAACATCTATTGTAAAACATTGCTTTTCAATATATCTTGTATTATTTCTAGAAACAGTATATATACTATACTCAACTTAGCATATGTGCCTTTATAACAAATATTGCTAAATATATTTTTTCATCTTCCTTTAGGTCTTGAAGCCTGCATACAGAGCAGTATCAGAACATTCTATAACTCATTTAATGAATTTAGCTGAAGAAACTGGATTTAATAATAATATTACTAATAATATAACCCACACACTTGGACACCAAGCTAAACTAAAATTTTCATGATAATATAAATATGATCTTTGCTACTTGTTATTGTACCTGTTTATAAAGTTTTCTCTTTTTTAAACACTTCATCCTATACAATGGTGAGATGTATAAGTGTGAATATATTCAAATAATTTATAATACTATATGAAACATATTTTCTAGTTCTCTAAAAGTTTAATATTTATTCTATAAAAGTGTGCCTTCACATACAGTGATGTTTAGAACAAAGAAAATACAATGAGCTAATTAAGCCAATGTCTGAAGACAGCTATTTGTATAATGTAGAAATTTTTAAATGTGGGAGAAAATTTGTCATCCCGTGGTAGACTTTTTATGGGTGATTGTGTGTTATACAGGTTATCTATTTATTGATAACATAATTGTCATTAAAATTATCAATTTTTAAATAAAGAAAATTCATTCAGTTCTCTGAAGTACAATTAGAAATGTTTTCCATGAATAAAGATAGATATTTGGACGTACTTAAAATTATACCTTCAGTACTTCAAAATGAAAAAGGATTTTTAGTGAAGACAGATGAAAATGGGGGGGGGGGAGTATATTGTTGTGAACTGTGATTATTTATCAATCTATTTAACAAAAATGCATATATTTTTAATTTGGTCCCTATTTTTAAGAGACCTGTGACTGTTAAGTATTTGAATACTATTTTAGAATTGATCTCATCTGTTGAAATCTATTGTTGATTATGAGTTTCACATATTTGTATGAATCTCGACTTTATTGTAACTGTTATTGATTTCCAACAAAAAGTAATATGGATTGTTTCTAAGTTAAAAAAAATAAAGAATTTACATTTTTATTTCTGTATTAATTTCTTATTTTATCTAATGTTACTGAATCTGCAAAACCCTGTTAATTTTCACCATTATTTGTGATAAACTAAAAATTTAAAAAACATGTTTTCATAATTTTGCTACGAATTAGTAGCTTTACTCTAAAATATTATTATATAGAACTTATATATATATATATATATATATATATATATATATATATATATATATTACTTAAAAAAAAAAAAGCACTGTCAAAAAAAATTTTTGGTCACCATTTCATTATATGAGAGGACAAGTATAGCTTTGTGAAAAGTAATATGAGAAAGCAGGTTTGTACCCAACACAATCACAGTGTCAATCTCTGAAAATCGCTTATGCAGATTTTTATGTATTAAAACAAAAATATCTTTCAAAACATCTTATTAGTAAAGATAGGTGCATATCATTGTGGTTATTTTGCTATTAGTAATTAAATATTTCAAAATTGATCCTTAAAAACCCATTAGACTGAAATTTTGTAATATATGTTAATAATCATGTTATTAGCTGGTTTCAAATTTAAAACTAGTCTCAAAATGAAGTATCAAAGGAGTAGAGATAAAGGTACATTATAATTAGCATATTTCAGTTTGCATAGAAATTTGTTTAGTAAGAAAGTATTGTCTACTATATTTTTTTCTCAAAGCTCTAACTTGGAACTGAGATGAGAGTTAATTAACTCTTGCTGTAATAATCAAGAAGAAATTGTATGATTAGAGAGACTTCTAAATCTGTAATACAAATACTGATACTATTACCTAGATTTGTATTGTTTTTCTTAAATCTTCAAGTTTAGTGGATTTGGAATCTTAAAGCTTTACAACTCCATCCCGATAGAAAAAAATTGAGATGCATATGTGGGAAGTTACTTCTACTGAGTTAAGTTTGGACTTCTTTTTTGCATGTTCTAGCTCTTTCAATAGGTAATCCATTGTTCCTACTCAGATGATCCTGTTCAGTTAGTATTTACTTCAAGACAGACAACAATAGGTTATAAAACAACATCTATTGGTATTAATTTCATTACTTTTTATCAAGTTTTAGAAAAAATTGTACTATTGTGTAACCATCAGAAAAGCGGTGATTGTTATTAAAAATTTACAAATATTGAGGTTTTTCTAAAAAAATTTTCTATTTGAACAAATGCTTATGCATTGTTAAGCATTTATATAGTTTTAAACATAAAATAATAGATTTAAAAATGTATATATATATATATATATATATATACACACACACATGTATATTAAGAAAAAGAATGATTGCATTTGCTTAAATATCATATTTAATATAATTATATTTTATGTAATAAAGTTGAATGAATGTTTTATGAAATATAATAATAATCTGTGTTTATATTCTATACATTACATAGCATATAATATTAATGTTATCAAATATGTAAGTGTTGGTTCTTCATGGAAATTATTAAAAACATTTGTAATTATAAATTAACAAAATTTCATATTAGATAAGCCAAAGTAATTTTCTAATTAATATCTATGATTTAATATTTAGTTAATAGTTAAGATAAAATATATTATTTTTTACTTTAAGTATTACTTATATATAAATTAAAATAATTATTCTTTATTTATGTAATTCTCAGAACTAATATTACTATATATTGAATGTAAATAATTATTAAATATAATTTCTTAATTTTTTGTTGATTTTCTGTCCAGTAAAATTTAATTACATAAATAGTAAATACTAAAATTTCAACAACTTATCTATGGTTTTTGGAGAAGTCAAATATTTGTATCCCTTTTGCAAAGGGCAGCACATATTTAGGAGGATGAATTGATTTTTATTTTTGTATAACTGCTTAGGTGGATTATGATTGTTTTCACAGATCCAGTGTGATATATGTGGTATTTTTTATTAGACATAGTATATTTAATAAGACAATTAAGTTTGTTATATTTGTATTTATTATATTCATACCAAGGAGGAGGGTTGTGGTTGTATAAAACTATTTGGAGTCTCAGTAGTCCAATGGTATTAGCAAACATAGTATCTAATCTTAAGAATTTAAACCCATCTTAATATCTAAATCTGAATAAATCATATCTTTATCATATATTTTTTCAAAATCTTAACATGATGAATGCTATAGCAATTTTCAGAAATATGGCCTAAAATGACAATTCAATTTAATCACATTATTCTTTGTTAATTTTTTAATAAATTTTCTGTTTCGGCAAACCAACATTGATTTTTTGTTTTCCAGAAGCCATCTATCAATATTAGCACTGATATACTATGAGTTTGTTTGTAGCTGCACAAAAGGGACAAGGAAACACAGTACAAGATAACTCGTAGTTGGCAGTCAACATGTTAATAATTAGACATCATGTTCAATTTTTATGTGGTTTTAAACTCTGTTAATTTCTTTCAATTTATATATGTATTGAAGTGAAAATTTACAGAGAAAAAGTAGAAAAACTGGAAGATAGATTTAAATTTATATAGAGTATCCATGATATAGTATTTATATAAAGTATAGTCAATTAGCATAGTAAATCCACAAGGCAAAATCTAATTCCAGCTGCCATCGCCAAATTTTTTTTTATTTTCTGGAACATTAAAGTTAGCCATTCTGATTACCAATAGGTTGGGTACATTGGTACAAACTGCAACTATGCACAAGAAAGAAGGGAAGGGAGATTTCTCATGACCTTACGACCCAAACATAAATTTTGCAAAAGTAATGATTTTGCATTGTACTTCTACAATTATGGATATGAATGAGCTCAGAGGCAAAGTTTAGGTTTATACACTTCTGTTCTTAACTGAATACATTTCTACACTGGGACTACTACTTACGATCAAAAAAAAGTTTAACAGTTTGATAATTCATTGGGCTAAATTTTATTATATATATATGAGTGTATGTGTATACATACATAACTCAAAATCCATGTAAATATTTCTAGTCAGGTATAAATATGCATTTAAACAACATTTGTATCTTTAAATGTATTACAACTTACATCATTTGATATGATTATTAAACACACACACACATGTGTGTAAGTTAATTCTGAATGAAGAAACAAATAAAACTTAATATTTCTTTAAGAAGCAGGCAAATGGTTTGAATGCTTATATGATAAACTATGTGTAAATAGATATTAGCTTAGAATTCATTAACATAAACTATTAATCCATACTTTTCTAAGAAATGTCTTACAATATAAAAAATTACTTAGGTATTAATAAGAAATATTTTTCTTCTCTTCATTTTGATATTCATTAGAATTTTTATCAGATAAATAGTTAAATAAAATTCAGCCATGGTACTGTTTTATATTCCAGATTACTCTTCTGGTTTATGAACAGATTTCTGGGCTGATGTGGGCAAATATTTATAATATAAGCATTTGTTGAGCTGTTAAGTGGATAAAAATACATTTAGGAGTTGTAAAAAAAATATTTTCCATGTATTCTAAAAAAGTTTGAAGTTTCCTTTAATGTGGTAGTCAAACCAATTTTTCTTTCTTTTATGCCGCTGTATTACTATAGACAGATTATATACAGGAGATGTTAGTCATTTAGAGTTAATGCACATGATTATCCCATTATAATATTAAAAAATAGAAGAAAAATTAAAATTTTGTTTTCATTTATTGGATATTTGTAAATAGAATGCTTATGTGTTATATATATAAAAAAAAATGTAGGTGGAAGAACTAATTTAGATTTCAGACAAACTCTTACAAAGATATTCAAAACTGTGACTGATTCATTTTTAATGGTACAGTCTACTTTTTCTGTAACACAAGGACTAATGAGACCAGGTAATAACCCTTAAAGGTGATTATGAACTGTAAATATCAATGCTAACAGCAGGATTCAAACCTGCAGACTCTGACATTCAAAGGAGCACACAATCATTTGGCCACCAGTTTGCTACAAAATTGATATAAATGTAAAATTAAATAAGCCAAGAAAGTCTAGATATTACAACTTACAAAATATTTTCCCACTTTAGTTCTACCAACACAAAGCTTTCACATGAATGTAATGTTAATTAAAATAGCAAGGGAAAAAAAAAGAGAGAAAGTCATAAAATTCGCTATGTTGAATTGTGTACTACACCATATCTTGACCTAACATATTTAGTAACATGTAAATTTTTGTAAATGTGTTATTTTCAGTCTAAATTTAAATACATACTTCTACTTATAAAAAAAATTCCTTTCTCTTAATGATACTTTTCAAAATGTTATGTTAGAAGGTAAGCACTAGGTCTCAGTCTAATTATTCCTTTTGTTGCAAAAGATTTATTATAGTGTTCAACACCAAACCTAAAAAATATCTGCATTGTTTATTTCTTCGATAAACATGCAAGTCATTTTAACCTATTAAACTGATCATAACCAGATATTTTTCAAGATTATCAGTTATTTAAAAAAAAAGAAGCAAGTTAAATTTTAGTGTCTAAACTCTTTATTTAGTAATTATATAGTTCTCTTGTTTTCTAACAGGCTATTATCTTCATCTGTATTTAAAGCCACCTAGTTTAAAAAATAAATGAAAATATTTTAAAGTTTAAAAATTAAATAAAATCAAAGAATTTAATTGGAATAAATATTATAAGACATTACATTTCATACATCTTTTAAACTTTTATGGTAGAAAATACAGTTACCATTACTTATTGAATAAATTAATTTGGGAGGAGATGATTAAATTTATAGTGGTTATTATTTTGTTAGTCAAAGACTAAATTTTATTTGTCTTGCGTTGTGTAGATTATTTAAGTTTTAAATTTAACCACAGGCTCTGAGAGACTACAGACTTATTTTTAAAAAACTAATAAGCTAAGTTACGAGTTACTAAAATCAAATAATACACACTTAAACACATACAAGGTTGATAGTTTAAAATAAAAAATAAGCAAATTTATTATTATGCTATTTACATGTCTAAGTACAAAAATTTGATTAAAACTTCATAAAATTTGCTTTTTCAAACTTTCTACTAGGTACTACATTATTCAAGATATAACATTAATAATATCCTAACATTTAGGTGTTAAAAAAAAAAAAAGAGAGAGGACATAATTCCAAATTCAAATATTTATAATAAGTACCTTTGAGGATCTATTGGGTATGTCAAGACAGTACTCAGTTCGAGAACTCTTGGTGAAAGGATATAGACACTGCTGACTTCAATCTCACCACTGGTCTGGGGCCTTCTAAATAATTGGGGTGATTCTGAAAGGCAGAAGCACTAAAACACTTCTGGTCATTGCAAGATGTTGTCCTCATTAGTTTTTTGGAGTCTCTCTTGGACCAATTCTTCCTTTGGTCCCTGAACTCTAACTCCCTTCTTAACTTTTCTTTTATATTATTTTCATCTCTGTCCTTCCTTACTTCTCTTCATCCAATCAGCAGAGCTGTATATCTCCATTGGTCTCTCTTTCTCTCCCCTTAAACTGCAAACATGGGAGAAACCTTACCCCTTCAAATTGGGTACTGTCCCTTAGGGACTCATAAATAACTCTACAAAGGTACATTCTTATTTAATGTCAAGAACAGAGACATGATTCTAATCTGGAACTGGGATCAGAACACCACCTAAGAATCCCGCACACAATGAATTCCTTCACAATTAATTTTTATAGGTCCTCTCTCCTTTACAAAAGATGTGATGAGGTCAGATTTAGATCCCAAGCATTTCACCTCTTCTTTTATCCATATAAATTATATTAATGATCTAAATTGCCTCACCATACTTATTAGTTATAGAACTAATGCTCTGAAAAGAAACACCATCATTATGGTGAGCAAAAATGCTGATGGTTTCTATTTTCAGCATACAAAAAATTAAGATACACCTACTAAAAAGTTAATATGTTTTTGTATAAAAGAAAGCAACAAAGTACAGAAAACCCAGTTCAATACATATATATCCTTAAAGTATAAATTTGAGAATTCTACATATTATGCTACATACCTTTAAAAGATCACAAATTTCATCTATATCATTTGCAGCTTTTAATCCACTTTGAAAGGCCCCATGTACAGAAGAAAAACATGTTGCATCTGTGGCTTCTCCAGCAAAGTGCACAATAGGCCACTTAAAATTAAAAACATACTATTAGCAGTCGAATAGAAAACATATAACAAATTAAAGAGACTTAAATTCATAAGTAAAACAAAAAGTATTTAAATTGAGATTAATAGTTCTAAAGCACAGTAAATATAAAACTTATAATTGTTTTTAATTAATCAAACATAATATTTTATATCAAAAATATAGAAAAAAAAACTTTGTGCCTAAAAACCTCCATGCCATGAGTAAGACTCTAATTAATTTAGGATTCAAAATATAATATAACAATACAATATATATAAATCCCAAACCAGGGACCTTGCTATTGGGTATTATCAAGCAATTTGCTGTTTTCGAAAACACCATCAAAGGCATCCCCCTAACTGCAGACTAGACATTTATGAGTGTATACTCAATGTAGGCAACTGTTGGTTTATTTTATTCATTAGTATTACATTTCTCAGTTTATATACAAATTTTATTTTTTTTATATATAACTCCTATGTTTTGCATGATCAATATAACATGTTGCTTAGATGAAAGGTATATATATACAAGGAGAAACTAATAAAAAATACATACAGAAATTTTCTTTACAGTATGAAATTATTTGGTAAGAATATAAATAGTCATATCATTTAAAATATAGAATGCAACTATGTACAACTAACTTATGCTACAGATATTTCACCAATTCTACATACGAGCTAATTGTGCTAGCCACATTTAATATGGCATTTGCAATTATATTATCAACTTAGGAGTACTGTCAATTTTCAAAGTTACTGAAGTTGATTAAAGTGTAGTGTAATAATTACTACAAGCAAAGAGCAACTTTTAAAACCATTCGACTGTCTCTGCACGCTCTGCCTCTGAGGCTTAACTGAAGATGTGGGTGCTCCCTGCCAAATGGGCACTAAAGCCCCAAGTATGGCAACCTGTACTATTTATTTACACCTCTCTTTGCAGTGTCATTTTAAAATTTTTATTCATTCCAAAACAGGCTCTCTTAATGCAACCCTTTAATAAGGTATGAAATGCACCTAATTCTCATTGGGTTATAAATTTGTGAAATTAAATTCATTAGTTGGGGGGTCAGCGGTGATTTCACCGATAATTCAAACCAGTAAAACTCATATTCTACCATTTCCGTTAGGATATTGTTTCTTGCTGGTTTATGGTACCATTCTCCAGTAGTTCCTTATGTCTAATTATTTTTATGATTTGGATGGATTAATTATATATAAAATTGAATTACCATTTTGTAATAGGTTCCGGTTAGTTAAGTAAGTGTGTATTTATAACTTTTTTAGTGCTTTTTCCTGTTTCATAAATCGAAAATTCGATCTGAGCCATTGTAGACTAAAACTATAATAGTAATACAATTGTAGTCTAAAACTATACTAGTAATAACTATATATTAATTGTACCCACATTTCTGGAAAGTCAAGGGGTGCTCACCCCCCCTTGGTTAATAAATTTCAAATACTATAAATCTTAAATAAAATTTAAAATTGAAAAAAGCACTTGCATTTAATATACTTAACTATTTATCTGAGATTATTTTATCTATTGAGTAATTAATTTATTTTGAAATTAAAATTATGTTTTTTTCAATTGTAAAAGATATGCATTTTTTAAATTTTAAAGTAATATTTCATTCTTTTTCTATAACTCTCTAGCATGATTCGGAAGGTTTGGTGTTTTATTTTTATGACCGAGGACGGAATTCAGCATTGTTTTCTATAGCTAGTGTGTTTCAGTTTACTTTGCTTATTGAAATGATACCAAATATTATAAAATTGAAAATAAATTTACTATATTATTTATAACAACATTCACCCAGGATCCTTGGTTAAAAAAAATGTTCCAAATGAATCTTTAAAATCTCTAACCTTTTAACATTTTTAGAAAATTTGAGCTATATCTGTGCGATAGTTTTTTTATTATGTTTTATTTATTATTAGTTTTATATTAAGTAAAATGAAATTTTTAATTGTTTTGTTTCTAAAAATGAGGAATTATTTTACAAATCTTTAAATAAAAATTAATGTTTTAAAATTTATTTGCTTTAATTACATTAAATATTCACAAACTATATATGAATAAACAATGTATATAAGAACTGAAGTGTAACTTAACTCTTAATTTCCCCCTTTTGTTGACATTAATTGCAGTATTATGATATTTTTCATTTTCCATAATTTACTATAAGTATAGTTACGTTATTTTTGTCGAAAATCTGCTCCCGCTCATAACACAGCCTTTCGGTTACTTCACAGAAAGGGTTGGCGCCATTTAAAAATCTCCAAAAGTAGAAGGGGGCACCTGGTTCTTTAGTAGTACCCTCATCTGCATATATCTCACCAGGAAAGTACTGTGCTGTATAATTAAACTTCTCCTATAAATAACATCCTACAGCTCAAACGGGCGAACAGAATGCAAAAAAATTTTGTATATGAGCTATACGCGGAATTTTTCTTTTTCTTTTTTTAAAAAAAAAGGGTTCCAAAATGCCCACCAGAGGACGCCTTTTCAGAAAAAGCATGAAATTTAACACAAACGGCCAAAACGGATTACAGAAACACTATTAACATTTATTAATTAGTTTCTGATCACCTTGTCATCAAACAAAATTATGTAAAGTTAAGGGAAAAACAAAAAATGTTCAGTTTGCAGAAACAAGACCAGATTAAGACAAAATTGTACAAAAGGAGCAGTTGTTAATCATGTCCAAGACGATGTAGTGACCACCCAAAATTCACCTACAAAATTTCAAGTCGATGGAGAATGTGTTCAACAGCAGATCGTAACTGATCAGTAGTGAGGCTTCGCACATGATGCGTTATGGAGTTTTTTTAAGCCATTCAACATCGCAACACTTCCACAATACACCACTTTTTAAATAGCTCCATAACCAGAAATTGTATGGAGTTAGATCCGGAGAACGTGGTGGCCATGGATTAGGAAAGAAGTGACTAATTAACACGTTCCCCTGTGAAGTATTGGAGCAATAGCACCTTCAAGGACCTATGAATATGTGGGGGTGCATCATCCTGCATAAAAATGGTCTATGTAAGGACCCACCTTTGCTGCAATTATGGCACAATAAACGTCTGCAGCATGTCATGGTACCAACGGTACGTAACGGAACATGTGACAGGCCTACGTTCAAAGATTTCCTCAAAGAAGAATGGCTCAATGATGAATGCCATCGTGAATCCATACCAAACAGTGACCTTTGGAGAGTGTAGAGGAATTTCAGTGTGGATCCATGGATTTTCCTTAGCCCAAATGCGGCAATTCTTTGTGTTGACTGTCCCATTTAGGTAGAAATAAGCCTCGTCACTCCACATACTATTCCAAGATCATGACAGATCAACAGTTATTCTGTTGAAAAAACTGACTAAGAACCAGAAATGTTGTGATTTGTCCCTATCAAGCAGCTCCAGGCTATGATGGATCTTGTATGGGAAGCAGTGCATTATGTTTCTGAGTACTTTTCAGGTGGTGCCTTAAGTCTGTCTGTCAAGAAACAGCATGTACGCTACTGCCCCCAAACTCTGATATCTGTGACTGTGCGTCAACAGCTATCTTAAAGTCATCAACAAGTACCGGTGTGACACGTTTGTGATCTCTTCCAGGTTGAACAACTAATTTTCCGGTTACTCCAAATCTCTTAATCATGGCCTGGATACCTTTAGTCCACGCCGTAGGTTCTCTCTACGACGAAATTCACGAAACTACAGTAGAAGCATTCTCCTTGTTTTCATAAAACAGCTTCACCAATAATGCACATTCAACTAATGAAACCGTAGTACAGCCGGTAACATCGACTTAAACATGACAACGTCTGCAAACGTTTTATATTTTAACCTGTTTTTCTCTTCTTTCCAAGTATGCAAATCTCAACATTTTTCTCCTACAACTGATAGTTTTTCCCAATTTTGCATTTTATTACCAATATTTCTTGTTCTTGATTGTTAATATTGCTTTTGTATTTTGCTTTGGTCGTTTATTGTGTTAAATTTCATGTTTTCCCCAAAAGGCGCCCTCTGATTACATTTTGAAACCAATTTTTTTTTTTCGAAATTTCGTGAGCTCAACTTGTGTATAACGCTTATACAAAATTTCGCTGCATTCCGTTCCCCTGCATGAGCTGTTGGATGCCATTTATAGGGGAAGTTTAATATATAACATCCAGGTATAAAACTGCCGATACAGAACTACTGCTTCAAAACTGCAGATATAGGCAGTTTTAGAAGCATTTCCCATGAATGAATAAATGATTTGTCTATTAGGAAAACTTTCAGAAGCTAGGCACTGTGACCAAAGGTTCATTGTACCAAAGAAACAAGACCTGCAAGAGTGCTTGGAGAAACAGACCAGAGGACAAAGCAAAGTTGACATTAATATCTTATAGCTCCCAAAACACAATTTATAGAACTGGAGAATAAAAAAATTATAGCATTTGACAAATTCTCCTCATTCATTTCCCATTTTCATGACTTTTCTTGTCATTCCTGACAAGTACACACTACTTATATGATACAAAGATTGACAAAATATAGAAGATAATAGATAAGAAAAATTTACCTTCAACTATAGTATTTTATAACTATAAAATATGGTATAGAGAGATTCCGGATAAAATGACACAAAGCTACTCTATAAAAGCAGGATGTCACAAGTGGTCAATGCATTGTTTTTATAACATTTTAGATTTGTCTCAGATAAAATAATGAATTACTTACAAAAAAGTTTCAGGAAGTACAATTATTCAAAGATTCCCCCCCCAACTGAAACGTTGTGAAGAACTTTGAAATAATAAAACTATAAACCAAACCGTTGTTATTATTAACATTTAATTTGTCTTTTGTAAATTATTATGAATCATGAACTTCCTATACAGGTTAACAAAATGTGAAAATTTTTTTAAAGATTCTTAATAAATAATATTGATTTTATAACATTCTATAATTACCATCACCAACAGAACTTTTATTAAGAGATTTAGAACTGCTTACTTCTTAATCTGTGAAATTTGGTTTCTGTATGTTTAGTTTAGGAATGAAAACATTATAAACATTCATCAACAGCTTCAATTTTAGGTAATGTTATCCATGAACAATAAGATCACAGTAGGACAATGAAGTCAGAGCTACTAAATATTCAGAATGAATGATTAAAAGTGAACAAAAGCACAAAACAAAGAGCTGTTTACTTTTGGATTAACTTTTATTTAATTTTTTAATACTGAGAAATGAATTTATATTAGTTTAAGATTTAAAAAGTAAAATATAAAAAATTTTAAGGGTAACAAAACACCTGAATGGTTTTTCCTTCTTCTGTATCGTATGAAGTAATCAATGGCGACTGAACATCTTCCATGGTTGAATTCTGTTCATAAAACTTTAAGCTATGAAAACTATATGCTCCTTTTATATATTTATTATTAAACCAACATGACCTAAAATAAACAGAATCACAAAAATTTTATGAGTCATGCTTGAAATGTTTCATGCATGAGAATATAAGAGTGAATGATGTGTGTATAAGTATAAATATATATATATATATATATATATATATATATATATATATATATATATATATATATATATATATATATATACATATATATATACATACATACTACTTGCACTAAAATATTATAAGTTTTAAAATTTATTGAAAATAAGCAAATATTCATGAAGAATTACAGTTAGCACAAAAAGAATAAGATATTTGTTCCTAATAGATATGGACACAGAATAGAAATAGAATAGAACAAACACATCTCTAGTAAAAAAAATAAATAAATAAATAAATTTTCCTTTTCCTGTACTTAGAACACAAATTAATTATTAATGTATTATAAAGTTAAAAAAACTCTGGTTTTCACAGCCTTTTATTACATGTAAGAATATATATATATTTAAATTTATTTATAAACCAAAAGCCTAGGATATATGGATTTGTACTGTCACTATAAGAAATTTTGTTTTCTATATTTTATAGCTTGGTAAGTAATTACAGCGCATTAAAAATTTTACTACAATTTTTCTTTCTCGGTAAAATGCTTTAACTAAAAATATAAAAATTTTAAAGTGTTTTTTATTGTTACTGTTTTAAATATTTAATAGATATAAAATTATAGACTTTAATAAGCATAATATCACAAAATATGTTATACAATTATTAGCTATTAAATATATTACAAAATAATTTAGAATACAAGAAATTTTGTCCTTGTTTTTCTGCAATCTTAAGCTAAAAAGGAAAATTGCATTCAAAAGAATCAATGACACCACCAATCCAACCAATTAATCAGAATATATGTACACATTTCAGACTACTATCTTGTAAATAAAATATTAAAATCCTTGACAAACTAATCTTTTCATTTTCAACAAAAAACATCTATCAAAATAAAAAGATACAATGAGTACCTAATAGTTTTAATTGGGTATGGAATATCTGCAGATTGAAGAAATTTTCTTAAAAGTTTAGTACACACAGTGCCAACAATCTCTGCATCAACATTTTCTACCATTTTTGCTTCAAAACCACCAATCCAACCAAGTAATATATTAGGCTGCTTTCGAATTATGTCGAAACCAGTAATTCCAGTAATCCATGGATTCTAGAAAATATAATGCTTATAAGTGATTTAAATAATAGATTTAGTTTACTTAAAAAAATAAATAAAGTTAAAAGGATAATTCCTTATGATAAAGAAGTGCACATATTACAACTTTTTCTCCTAAAACCTTAACATCTAAATTAAACTAAACAAAACCTAAACATATTCTAAACCGGTTTATGATAAAAAAATTATTTAAAAGTAATGCTTTTCAAAAAATAATTAAATAAATCCAAAAGTGTTTCAGTTCCTTTTATAACAGACACAATATAAAGTATGTAAAAAAATATTCTATTATCAAAAATTTTCATAATAATTTTTCTTAAAACATTGTAATCTTAATAACATTTAAGAGTAAAATGTATAAGCAATTAATAAGAATATTTTAGTTAGCATTAGTAATTTAAAATAAATTTCCTAAAGTACTTTACCTTTATTTTGAATTTATTAAAAAAAATTTCAGATCACATACTAATTTATTAAATTAAATGGAATCAATATTTAAATCAAAGGTATACAAACAAAAGACTCATACAATTTAAACTCCTGTTTAGCCATTATTGAAACATATATATATATATATTAGATTACCCAACAGATGTTATCCTGTTTTATTGCTGTAAATCCAAAAATTGTAAAATGTTTTTAAATAAATTATAAATTGGACCGTTTTGATGGAAAAGTGAGGAAAAAAAATTATTTTGAAAATACTTCACCACCATGCATACAGTCATCACAAATGTACATAATTAGATTAAATTAAAATTCCCACATTGCTTGGATGGGGATTCAATCCTGGGACATCTCATACTGAAGCCCGTTGCACTGACCACTGTCCCACAGATATGTTGTCAGTGAAGGATTTCAAGTAGCATTATAATAATCTCAATAAGCGTTCAATTCTGGATTTTTAAATAAAAAAAAAACATTTTCTATTGGATCAAATTCTGAATCTAAATCATTCTCGAATCAACTTAATTGCGTACACAAAATTTCATCAAAATCATTCCAGTTGCTTAGGAGAAGTTCTTTACAAATACATACAGAAGAATTTTATGTATAAAGATATGTATAAAGGGTGTAACAAAATTAATGGTTGTAAATGTAAGGAGTGATAGAATTAGTGATTTGACCAAATAACTTTTCCTATAAAATGCAGGTTTTGATATCAAATGAGAGGCTCTTGATTAGAACAATGGAAGGCACAATAAAAGACAGAGAGTATTTATTATTGAGAAGTCTACAAAAAAATAAATGCTCAAATGAGTAGTAACCACTAACTGCTATACAGGTTTCACATTGGTGATAGAGTAAATCATATACAGGTTGGAAATTTCCTGTTATTTCATGAATGTCTGCAGCTTCAAAGCTCATTCAGCCAACAAGACTCTCTAGTAAACTCTACAGGTTTTGTAAACTTTTTTTTTTGCTGTCCTCAGAGAAAAAATCAGACAAAATCAGACAGGACAGATCATAAGATTTAAGAGGTCAAGAGATGGCCCATTACATCCAATCCATCTATTAAATATGAAATGCCCTGGAAAATTTCCACAATCCTAGAGAAATAGGCTCTGATTCATATTGTTACTGTTTTCATGGTTTAGGGAGAACTTATGTCTTAAGGTCAGAGAATGAGCCCAACTTTAATAGATGTTTGTGTAAACATTGAAATGTTTTTTAATCTGGTAGCACGAAGCAAAATTGCTTGTGGCAAATTCTTATAAAGCTTGCAAGGCATCACCATTTGCAGCTCTGTACATAAGATGCATATCAGCATTTTTGGAATTGTTGCATCTCTGGCAGCAATTTGATTTGGAATAGCACAGTTTACAGTTTTTTTTATACATTTGGCTCTCTTGATGTATTAGAACATCAAAATATGTACATTTCATTACCAATTATGATTTTAGAAATAAGGCTGTCTTGACCACTATTAAACAATTTTAGGGTTTCTTTAGAGATAATGATATACCCTGCTTTTTAGTTTTCTGTTAAATCATAGTAAACCTAATAACAAACTAATTCTTTTCAAATGTAGTTCTTTATGAATAGTAGTATTATGCATAGCTGCAGATCCAGTATTAAGTTTCATTTTATAATTTGGTTGGTACAGCAATTATCATCAATTAACATGTTTTGTAAGGTTCATAGATTTTCTGGGACTGTAGTTAATAAAGGTTTTTCTTTCTGTCCATCCATTAGAAAATTGAATCTCTATGAAAATATATAAACCATTTTTACAGTCATATAAAAAGTTGAGCATCATTTTCATATGTTACTATGTTAATAGTAGGCACTAAAGGCATTCTCCTTGAGTTAACTCCCGTTTAAAATAACAGAAAACTATAATGTAATAGTACTCTTAAGTCAATTCATTTTCCTTTCTTTCAAAATTTATTGAATGACAAATTGTAATTTTTGCTACAAATTATCTGCAAATACAAATCAGTCTAAATTTGCATATTTAACTGATAACTTTCTTTTAGCACATATAATCTGCTCCCAACTAAAAACTTTCAGTGTTATCCTCAGATATCAAATATAACCAAAGCAATAAATTGCTAAAGAGCCCAAAAGCACTAATTTCCTTCTAATTCTTGAAATTCTGCTTACACAAATTAATAGAACTTAAACTTATTAAATTAAAAGCCAGTAATTATACTTACTGAAAACCATTACTGATTACCTTTGAATCTGTAGTAGCACAGACTCAATGATTTGTTTTTAGTTTAAAAATCGTTTGCAGTTTGTTACAAGTTTATCGTTTGCAAGTTTTGGTTTTGCTGTAAAGTTTTTATAAAAAATTGTGATGGAATAAAAGTTGTTGTTCTAAGTAGACTGGAAAATGTTTCGTTTCTTTTAATTGAATTATTATGCCTGATTAATGAATAAGAATATAAATATAGTTCAAACTAAGCTTATAATTAATTTAATATCGTACCAGTACGCGATATTTTTGGTGACCCGGAAAGTCATAAGAAGACAAAAATGCAGGATTCTATACCGGAAAATACAGATGTTAACAGTGAAGTCAGCAACGATGACAAGGAATTATGCAAGGTGAGTGTTAAAATACCACCTTTTTGGGTTGATAAACCCGAAATATGGTTTTTCCAAGTGGAAGCTCAATTCAAAATCAGCGGAATAACAGCTGAGGAAACGAAGTTTAATTATTTAATTTCACAACTTGATCCAAAATATGTCGAGAATGTATGGGACATAGTTAGCAGTACCAGTAAAACTAAATATTCTGATTCAAAATTTAGACTCTTAAATTTATTTAAGGAAAGTGAAAGTGTAAGAATTCAAAAATTAATCACTGGAATAGAACTTGGCGACATGAAACCCAGCCAACTGTTGCAAAAATTGAAGTCAATAGATACTTCTGATGTTTCCGAAAAATTAATTAAAACACTTTGGCTAGGAAAATTACCGGAAGCTATAAAAAATATTTTAGTTATCAGTAATGAAAATATTGATAGTTTAGCTGTTATGGCTGATAAAATCAACGATATGAGTTCTAAACAAGAGATATGCAGAGCAAGTAATACTATTGAAAATTATAGTAGTGAATTAATTGATAGAATTAAACATTTAGAACAACAAATGGCTGAATTAAATATGCGTGCTGGTGCTAGAACAAAAATAAGGAATGCTAATTTTCGTCATCGGTCTCGATCTCGAAGTGGTCGACGTGTAAAATTCGATCCCAATGGAAAATTATGCTACTACCATTTTCGATTTGGATCCAGATGTTTCCCCGAAAAATGTAAATCTCCTTGTAGTTGGACAAAGAAAACGCAAGATAATCAGGAAAACTCAAACCTGTAGTGGACTTGGCGACAAACTCTACTACAGATTTCAAGGATTGTCGCAAATTTCGTTTATTCGTTCATGATCGAAGATCAAATTTGCACTTCCTCGTCGACAGTGGTGCCGATGTGAGCATAATTCCAGCTACCTCCAAAAACAAACAAAAGAATGAACTCAAACTGTTTGCAGCTAATGGCTCTGAAATCTCAACGTATGGTGTACAAATTTTAAGCCTGGATTTGGGATTACGTCGAGAATTTCAATTTCCATTTATAGTTGCCGAAGTAAACAAAGGTATAATAGGAGCTGACTTTCTTCATAAATATAATTTACTTATTGATATAAAAAACAAAAGATTAATTGATAGGGTAACTCAACTCAGTATCCAGGGTGACATTACCGCTATTTCAAATAGTAACAACGTCAGTACATTAAACAAAACTCTAAAAATTACAAATCTTCTTTCAAAGTATCCTGAAACTTGTAAGCCTAATTTTTTTCCTTCAAAAATAAAACATGATGTTGAACATTTTATAGAGACTACTGGCCAACCTGTTTATTCCAAAGCTCGCCAACTTGATCCTAAGCGTCTAGCCATAGCCAAAGAAGAGTTTAAATTCATGCTCGATAACAATATTATAAGAATGTCAAAATCCCAATGGTCAAGTCCTTTGCATCTAGTTACAAAAAAGGATGGTTCAATTAGACCATGTGGAGATTATCGCCGTTTAAATGCTCAGACTCTACCCGATCGCTATCCAATACCACGAATCGAGGATTTTCATCACATATTGAAGAATACAAATGTTTACTCAAAAATAGATTTGCAAAAAGCGTATTTCCAAATTCCCATAGCTGAAAAAGACAAATGTAAAACTGCTATAATTACACCTTTTGGTTTATTTGAATTTAATGTAATGAGTTTTGGTTTAAAAAATGCCCCATCAACATTTCAAAGATTTATCCACCAAGTTTTTCAAGGATTAAATTTTGTTTTTCCTTACTTAGACGATATTCTCATAGCTTCTAAATCTGAGGAAGAACATGAAAATCACCTTAATTTAGTATTAGAGAGATTAAATGAATATGGTTTAAGAATTAACATTTCTAAATCTGTTTTTGCTGTTTCCCAAGTCGAATTTTTAGGCTACTTAATTACTCCTGAAGGTTCTCGTCCATTGCCAGAGAAAGTACAAGTTATCCTAAATTATAAACGACCAGAAACAATTCGTCAATTGAGGAATTTCCTAGGACTCATTAATTTTTATCGTCGTTATTTAAAAGACGCAGCGAAGAACCAAGCACTGCTTCACGAATTTCTAAAAGGAGCAAAAAAGAATGATAAAAGTAAGATTTCGTGGACAGAAGATGCTGAAAAACAGTTTGAAAAATGCAAAGCAGAGTTTGCAAACACTATCCTGTTGTCATTTCCCAATTCTGATTTACCTCTGTCTTTATTTACAGATGCATCAGATATGGCAATAGGGTCAGTATTACAACAATTTGAAAATTCAACTTGGAAGCCAATAGCATTTTACTCAAAAAAGTTAAGTTTAACTCAACAAAAATACAGCACTTATGATAGAGAATTATTAGGCATTTATCTTTCAATCAAACATTTCAAACACTATTTAGAAGGCAGAACGTTTGTTATTTATACAGATCACAAACCTCTTATATTTGCTTTCCATCAAAAACTTGACAAAGCCGCACCCCGCCAATGCCGCCAACTTCAATACATTTCTCAATTTACAACTAATATTAAATATATTAAAGGAGAAAGCAATATAATAGCCGATACTCTATCCAGAATGAATGAAGTTTCATTAATAAATTATGACAAAATAGCTGATTTGCAAGATCAAGATACAGAATTACAAAATTTGCGTACGAATTCTACATGTAATTTTAAACAATATCCATTACCTTCTGGAAAATCTTTGTGGTGCGATACTTCAACCAAAAATATTCGACCTCCTCAATCTTTTCCTCAATATATTCCTCAATCTTTTCGTCAACAAATCTTCCAACATATTCATGGATTATCACATCCAGGAATAAAATCAACTGTTAAAATGATGACTTCAAAATTTATTTGGCCGAACATTAGAAAAGACGTTCAATTATGGACTCGAGCTTGTATTTCTTGCCAAAAATCTAAAATCAATAGGCATACAAAAACAAAGTTGGGTGAATACGAAATTCCATCAGAAAGATTTTCTGTAGTTCACATAGATCTGATTGGACCTCTTCCTCCCTCTAAAGGAAAAATTTATTGCTTAACTTGTATTGACAGATTTTCCAATTGGATGGAAGTAATTCCTTTAGACAATATTTCAGCTGATACAGTCGCAAGAAGTTTTTATAGCAACTGGATTGCTCGTTTTGGAACACCATCTCGACTTATTACAGATCGAGGTACACAATTTAAATGTGAGACATTACAAGTTTTATCTAAAATATGTGGAATTAAACTGCAACATACTACTGCGTACCATCCTTCCTGCAATGGTAAAGTAGAAAGATTGCACAGAACTCTTAAGGCAGCATTAAAAGCTCATAACAACCTCTCATGGGTAGACACATTACCAACAGTACTTCTAGGATTACGAACCGCTATTCAAGAAGATTCGAAATTCACAATAGCTCAAATGGTCTACGGTCAAAGCCTACGACTTCCTGGAGAATTCTTTTGCGAACCAACTACTGACATAACATCGGAAACCTTTGCAAAAGATTTACAGAAATTTATGGAAGTAATAAGACCAAGAATAGCAAGAACCAATGTGTACAAACCAATTTTTGTCCATAAAGATTTGAAAACTTGCTCTCACATTTTTATACGCATTGATAGGGTTAAAAAGCCCCTAGAACCACCTTATGAAGGACCGTTTCCTGTAATTGCTCGAAATGAAAAATATTTCACGATTGAAGTAAAAGGCAAAAATGTCAATGTGTCATTAGATCGATTAAAACCTGCTTACTTATTACCAGTCAATGAAAATAACTATTCAACACATCCAACCGAGAATGTTCAACAATTTGCAGAGACTCCTCCAGTGACATCGCAGACACAAAATTTGCAAAAAGAAGCTTCATCGCCTAAGCATTTACGGTTCAACCTTTCCCGGTTAGGTAGAGAAATAAAACCGCCTTCTCGTTATAAAGACTATATTTAGAACTATACTTGCGGAACTATATTTTGTAAATTTTAGTTTGTACAAATAGTAGTATTTAATTTACATTTATTAATTTTATTTGTCTTTTAATGTATTTAATTAGTATCGTAACTTTGTTACTGGGGAGGGAATGATGTAGTAGCACAGACTCAATGATTTGTTTTTAGTTTAAAAATCGTTTGCAGTTTGTTACAAGTTTATCGTTTGCAAGTTTTGGTTTTGCTGTAAAGTTTTTATAAAAAATTGTGATGGAATAAAAGTTGTTGTTCTAAGTAGACTGGAAAATGTTTCGTTTCTTTTAATTGAATTATTATGCCTGATTAATGAATAAGAATATAAATATAGTTCAAACTAAGCTTATAATTAATTTAATATCGTACCAGTACGCGATAAATCCTATTATAAATACCTCCTTGTTATATTGACACTTTTATAATTAAATATTTTATAAAATAGAAAAAAATATCAAAGATATGGTGATTACCAGAAGAAATGTTGTGTTTAAAACTAAAACTTTTAGTGAGTGTAGCATTTCTACTGATAAAGTGCCAATGTGCAATTAAAAAAAAGGCTGTGTTATTCATCCAAATGAGAATTTGGAATGACTACATTAATCTCTCATTTAAAACAGCATTCTTATCAGTTTAAATTGATGGCATTCTGTCAGCTACACATCCTTCCGTATACGTACTTCCAGGACCTACTACTTAAAGCTAATTCTAAATGGCTCCATCTCAGCAATAAAATTTGAAACTGAGGACTATTTGGCCCTCATTCGGCTAAGTACTTATTGGATAGTTTAAGTAAAAAAAAAGTTTTTTTGAAAATAGCACCTAGATGGCATAAAAACCATACTGTTAGTTTTAAGCTTAGTCTAACTTCCCGAGCTGAAAAACTTGGAAATAAAGCAGTAGCACTTGATTAGGTCCATATTTCATGACTGTGAAGTTCATTGCAATGGCATGTAGGATTTAACTTGGTGTAGCATTTATGCTGATATGGTCTTTCTTCTGAAAATGATTGTATATATATATGCATGTTTGTTAAAATAAGTTTAAATATATTAAACCTACACAAATTTAAACTTTAAAAATTACTATTAATTCTTACCTCTTTCAGAAGTAATTTACATTCTTCATCTAAATTTGAAGTCCATACAAGCTGAAATCCTTCATCATGTAGATTCCAGAAGCGACTTTCATATATAAGGTAAATTTTATTAACAGTTCCAAATCCAATATTTGCAAAAGCAGTTGTTTTATTTAAAGGGAGAGTTGGTTTGAAAAATGTATTCATGTTTTCTTTAAGAAAACCCACAGAGGGAGTCACAACAACAATATCAGCAGGAAAGACTTCATCTTCACATTCAACTAATAAAGGAAAATTATCTGACGATCTAGTTCTCCAAAAATTATCATCACATTTGGGGTAGATAAATTTTCTTTTCCAATCAACAGTCTTTACAGGTTTATTTAGGTGGATACACTTTCCTGGTAATTGATAAAAAATTTCATTTATCACAGAGCTAAATCCTTTTTTGAAATTTATGTGATAATCATTCTCTGCAACATCACACCATTCAGAATAACACTGAACAGCAACTTCATCTAAATTATCACAAGAATTATCTATAATTTCAAATTTTAAAAACCAATTAAGTAGTCCTTTTCTAACTGAATATAAAGAACTATCTCTGGAATTACCATAATGGGAATTAAAAGTATCTAAAAAGTAATTTAAAACTGATTTTGTAGGAAAATAAAGACCATCACATAAATCATTTTTTGTTTTTTCAAATATATTACGGATTTCTTCAATAAGAGATGTTTCAATAATATTTCCACTTGAAGTACAAAATAATCCTTTCCCTTCACATGAAGGTTCATCCAATGGATCAGATAAAAGATTATTTTCAGCTGAAAATTCATACAGAGGATTATCATTTCCATGAATCCATTGTGCTCCTAATTCCAGAAAACTATCATCTATTAAAAAAGAAATGAGAAGCAACAATGTCAAATTAATAATTAAATCAGCATAGAGCATGAAAAAACATCCATAAAAGTTATTTTAAAAAGTACTCTAAGAATTTCGAAAGCTTTAGTTATGAAAATTGAAACATGATAAAATTATAAACAGCTTGAAAGTAAAATGAAATCTTACATATAAAGACCTAAAACTGCATTGAATGCTACAAGAGAACTTCATAAAAGAATAAAAAATATGTCTTATTATTAAATATTATAAATGACACATGAAATAATATCACTAAACTATAACTCAGAATTTTTTCTATAAAGTGACTGATACTTATAAAGTTAAATTTTGACAGCCTTTCATGTATGACTTTTATAATAGACATTAAATGACATGAGCTTCATTTCAGTCATGATTTAACATCCTCTTGTTTTCTTTTACAGAACAATTTCATTAAGTTGTTGAGATGAAATTGGAAGAAAAAAGCTATGTAATTAGAATGCATTTTACCTTAAATATAGTGTAGGACTCAATGAAACACTTATAGAAGGAATAACAGTTTGAATAAGTGACCTTTATTTCCTTAAGCTGGAGATAATCTAAGGTTAGATTGCAAGGTGATAAGAACCTATACCTTCCAAACATGACAAAAACAAGTAACTTAAATCATGATGACTGTATCTCCAAACAAACATGCATCTAAATAAAAATGCCTATAGTGATATATGTAACTAAAATTTATTACTTAAGAGTCTTATTGTTCTTACCTGTTCCACTTAGAGACTCTGTATATTAAACAATGACATGCCAGTTATTTAAAATATATTAAATTAGAATATATTTTAAATAACAAGCATGAAATGAAGCTAAGTAAATATGAAGTAATATATTAAGGGTAGACAAATGTGAGGCCAATGAAAACTGCATTTTGGTTTTTTTATATACAGTGATACCTAGATTTTCATTGACAACCCATCCATCAACAGTCAGAAAAATGAAACACTGATGAAAACTGAGCTAATTAATTTTTATATAAATCAATACATAAATGTAATTCATTCATTCTATATACTAAAATAATATCAAAAGCATTTTATAAGGAATATAGGGTCTAACACTTAAAACAATAAGAAATCAATATGAAATATAAAATAATATAAATAATAAATTACTCTTGGCATATGCAAACTGGGAGGAAGGAAAAGAGAATTCCAGATATTATTCTTTAGAGGTGGAATCTCCCTCCATAAGATCTCAGACATCAAGACACTATCTGGGGTCGCTTTCCTTCTTGGTAGTTAGCACTAGGACCAGTTTCAGAGTACTAGTCCAGTGTCTCACTAGAAAGCTGTTCAAAGACATTTCTTTTAGCTACTTATAATTTTCTAAACAAGCAAGACATTATTATTAAACCAGTTGTTGATATGGACTGCAACAGCTTTGTCTGGGTGCTTTTTCTTCACAAACACTTGGACTTTAATGCACATGGGAAAAATGATTTTATTACAACAAATGCAAAATCAACACGAATAAAGCATACATTTAAAAAAATGTCATTACATTGGATTTGTATTTATTGCTATATTATAACAAAAAGCATATCTTTTTTATGAGATTTTGTTTTTAATCCCTGAAGACACATTCTTACCTATCTCTTCTTACAAAAACTGGGGACATACATAAAATCTAAGGTAAGCTTTATTGCTGATAAAAATTGATAACTGAAGTCAATACTTTCGTGTTAGATTTGTCAAATGCCAACCAATATTTTTAAATCTATGATATTGTGTTGTAAATATATCACTGTTTATATTTGTTCTCTTTTGTTGTCATCAACTTCATTAGAGAGATAGAAAAATAAGTCATCCTAAAAATGCCTTAAAGAGCATTATCTTTAATACTGTTTTCTTATGCAGAACAACATTATGAAATAGTTATAAAACCTAGAACATGTGGAATTCTATAAAATATAATCTTAGATGCTTGAGTAGTTAGAATGTGATATTTTGATTCCTATATACTAATAAAAATATATAAGTACAGTATTGTATTTCCAAGTCATAGCTTTAGGAACACAACTTTTTAAATATAAATGAAAAATGGTAAAAAAAAATTAGGTATTTCTTATAATTATAAATATATCCAGCTTAAAATTATTTTCCATACATCAAACTAATACACTGTCTACCAATAAGTATTAGGACACCTGTGATAGGAAAGAAAAACTAACTTTATTCAAAATCAATAGTTGGTAGATCAGTTGGTGGTGGTTAATAGTTAAGAGCCTCCACAAGAGGCAATTAGAGTTTAAACCCTCCAGGGCATACTTTCCACAAGTCTTTGTATTACAGCTAGTGGTATTGTCTTCGACTCGGCTTGGAGTACATATACAAGTTCTTACAGCGATTTTGGACGTGTAGTACACCTCTTAATTTGGCAACACAACTTATCCTAGAGGTTCTTGATAAGGTTCAGTTCTGGACTCTGGGCAGGCCAGTCCATTTGATGAACTCCATTGGCACCATACCAAGCCTTGGTTAACCTTGAAACATGACAACTGGCATTATCGTCCTGAAAGTAACAGGGGTCCAACCCGTAAAACTGCCACAATGTAAGAAGCACATTTTTATCCAAAATAGTGCAGTAGGCATCGGCGTTGAGCTTACCATGAATGGGGACCAAGGGTCCCAGTCCATACCAGGAGAAACACACCCAGACCATAATTCCACCTCTGACCATGACCATGAAAACCAAGCCAATGTGCTTCTTTAAGGATGGTATTCATTGAAACAATACTCCCGGATGCCTGTTGAAACTCCTCATGGATGAGGGCCATCGGTTGGGTGCAGTTCTTCCGAATTTCTCTGGACAGCACTCTTCATTCTCTATCTCCCAGTTTTGTTGGTCTGCTGACCCGGGACACATTCCAAGAGTCACTGCTCACCTTCCACTTCTTAATTACATAGGCCACTGTGAATTTTAGGTACTTCAGATTGCTAGATATGTCCCTTAAGGATTGGCCACATTTGTGATACCCGATAATTATATCTTTCTCGAAATCAGAGAGCTCCAAACTGTGTGGCATCTTGCATGCAACTAATGCTGATGCTGTTTCCTACACGATGTATATCGGCAGAGGCCGTGACGCACCTCAGGACCACAGATATTGTTATTTGCATAGGTGTCCAAACACATGGTAGACAGTGTATTGAAGATTAATATTCATTAGTACTAATTAATGTATTTACAACAATAGCAATAGTTAAAAAACAAGAAATAAATAACTCGTCCAAAAAACATTTAAGTTGAGACCTACCACATAAAAAAATACTTTTTGAACACCTCTTTGTGTTTACGGTAAATTTTTATCAGCAGTGAAAGGCAGAAGTATAATCATCACTAGTTCATATTAATAAGTATATGTTTACACACAGTTTTAATCCCATAAATTTGAGTTAGAAAGACTGGTTTACATCATTTAAAATCATTAAAACAAGAAATAATAAAAAACTAATGAAAAAAACTAAAACTAAATCCTTCAATCTGAATCATTATAATTTAAAAAAATGAAAAATAAGTTTATAAATTTAAACACTCCCAAACTTATATGAACTGATAGGTTAATATTTATGATCAAGTTTTATGTGGGTTTAATAATTAAAAAAAATTAACTCATTTATGCTAGTAGTATATCAAAACTCCAATTGCTTCAAGGAAAATAACTCTGAACAAAACCCTAGCTTTAAAATGATTCTGTTTCTTAAACACAAAAACCACCAGCTGCTTTCGTATGTAAAGCCAACTTTTATTCATAGAATACTGAGTCTAAAACAACACACATTGAAAAACTCGTTCAAAACAGTTACATAAAATGTTACAGTTAACATAGCAACAGTTACATTGAACATGACACTCCTATAATTAACAAACCACCAATAGCATTCTTGTCAATTTGGTTTAATTTGAAGCATTATAGTAAATTTTTTGTACTGTCTAATAGCTAAGAGTAGAGTTTATTCCTTAAAACTGATTCTGAATAGCTGTGAACATTTTTGACAGCAGTCACTATTGACAAGGGAGGAACTACTACATATGTGTTGAAAATAGATAATACATCAAAAGGCAAATAAGTATGTAAATAAGTAATTTATTTTCAATTATGAAAAAGATAACAAGTAACTACCAAAAATTCTTAAAAAAAAAAAAAAAAGAATTCATTTTAGCCTTTACTTTAAAGAGATTTTCCCTTTTTATTCTTTACTAGAAATAGAGACTGATAGAATTTTAACCTTTTATTGCTTCTTACACAGTTTAATATACTGTTTCAAATTCTTAATTTTATAGAGCAAGTAACATTTGCTAAAATTAGAAGAAATTTCCAACATCTTTTTTTACAACAGCTCTATAATCAAATATAGTAACATTTTTAATAATTTAGTGATTCTGCATTTAAATAAATGATTTTAGTGTTATTTCAGAGATAAAATATACAGAATACACAGATAAAAAAATAAAAGGATACTTTGAACATATTACAGTTTACATACTTATTGCTAAAGATTGTACTCTTCCGCCAATTTTTTCTTGAGCTTCCAAAATTGAGATTTGGTTAAAACCTTTCTTATATAAAGAAAGAGCAGTAGCAAGGCCAGCAATTCCTGCACCAATAACTACTGTTTTCAAATTCTGATGGAAAAACTTCAGTGTAGGAACATTTCTATGTATTTCACAAACAATGCCCCCATTTGTAAGTTTATTTGATTTGTAATTCCTGAAATAAAAAATATATATAAATACTAATTATAAGCATGAAGCAAATTTGTAATTTTTTTCTTTCATAATCTAATTCTTTCAATAAATAAACAGATTCTTATACTTATGTGTGATAAAAGTTCTACATTGCAGAACTAAAATATTTTCTATAAGCAAATATTCAATACATTATGTACATGTTATCAAAGAGCAGTAAATGTATAGGCAGAAGGTGTAAAATTTGGCAGCATGTGGTAGAATTTACAAAATTTATAATTAAATATGCACGTATTATAGTAAATATATTCTATTGAATTATACATTATTTTATAGATATTTATGTAATAATTACAAATTTTAATCTGCTCTATTCTTAATTTTTGAATAATATCAATAAAACCTGTATTAATAATGTACTGGTTTTAATTTCCATATTAATGTATGTATGTGTGTGTATATATATATATATAATATGGCCTTCCAGAATAAAATGCATCCTGTCAATGTATTTCAAGTATATATATAAGTATTGTTTTTATTACTAAGAAGATTTCCTAGATAAATTTTTTTAGTTATGTAATTGAGCAAGGTATTTTACTGTACTTTACCAAATTTGTAAATATTATTAAAGTTTAAAGCAAGAACCTTGAAAATAAAGTAAGAAAATAAAATATACAATATCAATTATGAGTGAACTATTCATTAATTTAAAGTTATTTGACATCTGTTATAGATATATATCAGCTTTAAGCTAATGAATAGTTAATTCACAATTGATCAGTGAAGCAATGTATATAATTGTCACTGCATAAAATTTACAAATGAATGGGTTATCCTAATCCTCGATTTCTATAGAACAAAGCAAATAAAATATGAGACTTATATAAAGAGCAATATTTCTTAAGTATAAAAGGATGTGCATATAAAAATGTATGTTCATACATGCACATCTCTAATTTGCAGGCTCAATTCTTTTAATATTTTTTTACTGTGCACTCCTGATTGATTATATTATGCTTAATTTCTCAACATAATTTTGTCTTAGTTCTATTTTCTATTTTTCTTATAGGTTTCATTAGTGAATAAGTCTTTATATTAGTTGCAGTTATAAATTGTGTTTATGTCATATTTAGTGAAGTATGGTTGCCTTCTATGTCACTCAAGAATTTTGACTTATGATTCTACTTAATTGGCTTCATTAGAAAATAGAAAGAGCATTTAATTCTTTTTAAATAGCCTAAGTTGATCCCCCATAATACTTAGTAGAGAGCATTACAAACTTCCATAAAACAGGCAAAGATTTAAATTAAGGTTATGGTTAGGGTTAATTTTTCACTATCATGTCATATAGTTTAATATCAACTAGTACATGAATTATAGTTAAAAACTTAGATGAATTTTTGTTGTCCTATTATAAAATATATTATCCCATATAACTAAATCTTCTAAACCAACTGTATTAAGTGTTTTTAAAAACATTCTTAAACTTCCTTACTCCTTAAAATGTTGACAAAACATGCAAAAACACTATTTAAAGCTTTATCTACAAAAATTCTCTTGATTAGACAAATTTATATTTATTATTATACTAAGATTTCAATACTAATTACATGCTTTATTAACTGACACAAAACATATATTTAATATTTGTTACATACACATAACAAAAACAGAGAATGAGTTAATTAATTAATACAAGGAAAAGTTATTTTAAAATTAAAACAACATATATGTATAAATCAATAGTTAGCAAAAACAAAAGCTTTAAGAAAGCGAGAGATGAAATAAAGCAATTATACATGATCAATTGATAAAATGCATTCTTGAGAAAAAAAAAAAAAAAGCCATTTAAAAGCATTACAAAAAAGTAAAGCAGGAAGTATGAAATAAATGTGAAGCCAAAAAAAAAAGCATTTCATGCACAAATATGAGAAAAAGAAAAATACTGGTTAAAATTATTCCACAGAAAACAGTAATAGACTTCTGAATCTGAACAAATTGTATACATAGTATACTTATAAAAAGACAAGACAAACAAGTACAAACTTAGAAATCATAAATAAATAATGAACTCTTTTACCTGTTCAAGGTAATGCAAGGTAAATAACTGATGAATAAAATTAGTTCTGTGGTTTCACAGTCAATCAGAATATAGAGGTAGATGATAACTTTGAAGAAAGGCAGTTTTAGTTTAGCTTAGTCATAAAGATTTATTTCATCAGTAAAATCAGACAGGACTTCCTAAAATTATCAAGCAAAATCTTTTCTAGACCTTTAAAGCAATTTTAGGAAAAACTAGTATGTAATAATAATAAATACAATTACTGTAGCATAAAAGAGCTAATAAAATCTCCTTTGTCGTATATATAACTAGATAATATATTCTTAAAATGTGAGTAAGATATAACCATTCTTAGCACAATTCAAATTAATGAAGCTGACTATTGAAATTAATAGCTATTTAATTCCAATGCTGTTTAGTAAACTTCACCACAAAATAATGTACAAAATTATAATTTAAAAATAAAACTTGCTGTATTGGTTTATGCACATTTGCATTCAAAGCAAATAATAAAAATGCATCTAAATGATAGATACTTGCAAAGAAAAATAAACAGACAAATGCCAAAAGAAACAGAATAAAGTTTTAATCAATAATACAACATGCATAATGTAATGTGCATAATGTACATGCATGCATGCATATATATATATATATATATATATATATATATATATATATATATATATATATATATATATATATATATATATATATATATATATATATATATATATATTACTACTTTCATACCATTAAATGACATGCTTTAAATATGTGTCACACATAATATTGATATGTATTAATCATATTTGTGCTTAAATGAAAATTTATGGAAGTTCCTGGGGGAAAAATTTAAAATTCTTAATATATTAACAACTAAATGTGGTAAAACTCTGTCTATTATTAAGCTTTTGAATAATAGTAAATTAATAGAATAGAATAAAATAATGTTAATGTTTATTTTTTAAGTGTAGTTTAAATTTTTTTAGCTTTTATAAATGTCACAAGCTATTTTGAAAGAAACATTCAAAATAATACCTAGTTATTAAAAATCATTTTCCTCTATGATGTATAGTAAAAACATGATGAGTAATACTTGAAGAATAACCAGAAAATACTAACAGTTAATAATAAAAGATATTTTATGCACATATTTTATTCGTCTAAGTATCAGAGACAACTGTATAAAAACCTGAACCAAGCTACAAAATATTAAGTTTTAAAGTCCGCAATCTCTTCAATCCTTATTCTTAGACATTCATTAAAGGATCTTTACACATATCATAGTTACTGACCTTATTGCATTTATTTCTCAGTTCTCATCAAAATGTAATTTGAAATTTCCTTTATAACTTAAAATGCAAAACTCCATAAATATACGCTTCATTAAATATACCTGATAAATTTGTTCCAGATAACTGTTTCAGTGAGTAGAGTATTATAATCTTTAGAGTATTCAACAAAATAAATATAACCCCTTCCCAAATAATTTATTCATGCTAGCTTACAATTAAACATAAACAAATTTTTTATAACAGCTCACAAGTTAATAATTTTTTAATGATGTCATAAAATAGGTGATGTTATCTTTATTTATATAAAATATCTAAATTCCTAACATGTGTAAGAAAATAATAATCTTTATTAAATTCTTACTCTTTAAAACGAATATTCAGATAGAAATGGTAATTAAAATGGTTATATCTAGTACCTAGCAAGGAAAAAACATTTAATTGAAAGATAAATCATTGATTTTCTTAAATTCTGATATAATTTTAGTTGTTAGTTCCCTGACAGAAATATGAGTTGGTAACACTAAAAATAAATATAATTCTGTTATTTTTCAGAATATTCCCAAACAGCATTTTTAAGTAAAATATATAAACCTTAGGAAACAAAAGAAACATCATTTGTATGCTGATATAAAAGTATTCACACCTAAAACTTTTTTATTATCTATTTGAAGATATTTACAAAATCTTGTCCCTTTTCAATAGGAATATATATTTCAGTTACATAAAGGTCATATAAAAATTGTTACAGTAAATAATCAACATTAGACCTTCTCACGAAATATTGTGATGTCTCTATTATTGCATCTGTTTAATATGTGTATCAGTGGTTTCTAACATTTTATAATTATGGTCATTTTTATGTATTTTTTTTAAATATTTGAAACTCCCCTTTACTATCTATCATATTTGATCAATAAAACAAAAAATAAAGGATTTGGAAAAAATATATTTTAGACATAAAAAGTAATTTATTTTTTTTATTAATTATTGTTTTGATTCAGCTTGCTAATATCTTGATTCTAATTTAACAACTGTTATAATTATTGATTGAGTTTTTGTCTTGTTCTTTTGAACACTTTGCTTAGTCCTGGCTTTAGTTTTGATCTACAAATGAGTAGGGAATTTACTTTAACAGAGGTAAGTACAAACTAAAGGCACTAATATTTGAGAGGTAAATGCAGAAACTTTAGAATATGAATGACACATAACACACTAAAATTCTGATAGTGACTTTTCTAAAAATAAATCATGCATTGAGGTGTCATTTTATGGATGTATATTATCATTTGCAGTTAAGAAAATAAACATTATAACAAAATGTCAGAAAAGCATGATGTATAAAATAAAATAATGTAACAACAAAATTAACTCAAAAGAAAAAATATTTTTAAATAAGTTAATGAAGAATAGACAATTATTAAATTTAATAATAAATTTTAATAGTTGTTACAACATCTAAATGGGATTCATTTTTTTATGTTAATATTATACTTAACTATGATTTTTCCATATATGTGTTTATTTTTTTTAAAATAAACTTTACATTTAAAAGAAAAACATTAAATGTCAAATACCCCTTAACTGCTAAGTTTATTTCAACTGTTATGCTTATATTTATGTATATAAATCAAGTTCTTAAGTTAAAAATTAATACAAATTTTTCTACAGTGATTCTATTATTTAAATTAAAGGTGATCATCTCTCCAGAGACTAAGAAATCAATGTCACAACTACCCACCATGCCATCGATGATAATACGAATGACATTTGTATCTAATAAATTATATATAAATGCCTCATATACCCCCCCCCCCTTAGATAGGAAAGTCAGTTATGAGTAGAGACAATGTGATAGAAAAATCTCTTTTGCTAAAATTTTAAATGAGCTAATTTTCTAGTTGCATTTCACACATATTTTTAAATATTGAAAAGTAAAGAATGAATATTATAATGATACAAAACCATAAATAAATATTTATTCTGAACCACTTATATTTTAACTGTTGTGTTATTTTTTTGACAAAATTTAAATATAATTATACATAGTAAAAAACTTCTTGAATGCCTACACAATAATCAATGCCTTGTAAACTAATTACTCAAACTTAAAACTTTTACATTTTATGACACCCTAAAGAGAGAGGAAACCAGTTAGTATGCACATTATGAAGAAAACTAACATAGTACATGACTAATAAAATGCTGAGTTTAAATACACTTTTTCTTTATATTTTATACTCTTTTAAAAAGAACTTAAGAAACGTACTACTTTTATAACTGATACTTATTTTCCACTTTCATACTTTTTATTGAACTTGTATATTCTTTTATTTTATTAATGTAGGTATTTTTAACGAGTTTTTTTTTTTTTAAATTAAGTTGAACATTTTGCTATAAAACTAAAAATGTTATATGAATGAAATAACTTATTTTGAATAAGAAAAAAAAATGCTAAAATGCAACATAAAACAGTAAGAATTAACTGAACTGCACCTATGTAAATATTTATTTTAGCAAAATTGTACATACACTAGTTTTAAGACAAGTTTTTGTAACAACTTTGTAAATATGACTTTATGCACAAAAGATATTTATCACATAATTACAAACATGAACATTTTACATTTTGAACAGATATACCTGTACACACACTGTGTTATTTTAACTGCTAATTGTAAAAAAGGGTTGCAAAATATTTCTAAAAATTCACACTATAAAAAACACTAAATTGTAAGAAAAGTCTACCAAATTAAAAACATTTATATTTAGTTTTTATTAAAAAATCATCTTAATTCCACTTTAACATAAGTTACCTTTTTAAAAGTTTTGATATAATGATAAATTAGTAAAATAAAATAATTATGTACTACAAAAGTGATACAAAACAATGACAATGATATAAAATAACTTGTAGTATGACATTTTATATACAGATAAAAATGTTATTACTCTTAATGTTAAACTAGAAAACAGTATTGAATAGTCTTTAAAATAATCTGGAAAGAATCTCTTCGAGTTAAAATATAATTAAAAATCTGTATCCATTCATACACAGATATAATATGCTGAGTTAAATATTATCATAAGCAAGAGAAATATTGATTTAAAAAGTTTTTCATTTCCAAATAGTATTAGCTAAATTTGGCCACCTTAAAACATATAGCTTTTAATTTTTATACAAATGCTTAAAACATGAAATAAAAGAATTTAAACTGATAACAATAAACTCCTTACAGTATTAAATTGTGATTTATAAAAAAAAATAATCATTTTAATTCCATTTTTTAAAATTTTAATAAAGTTTTAGCATATTGATAATATTATCAATGAACATATTTAAACATGGTTATACCAATAAATTAAATCAGGGCAACCTTTCATACATAAAGAAGGATCTCATTGTCATAGATGTTAAATTAGAAAATAGCATAATATTTTTTCATTATAAACTTGAAGGCATCTTTTAAAATTGCTACTGAAACATTATACTTTCAGTACCAAATAAGAACGTCCTGTAGGAAAAAGTTTATTTCCTTATTGATATATGTTCCCTGTATGGATGATGCACATAAAATATCTAAGTGCTACTCACAAAAATATATAATTACAAGTCACATGGAGTACAGAAAAATCTCTTAATAGATAAATACTTTATGCATGAGAACATTTTAAAAAATTCCATGCATTTAATGTATTTTAATTATAAGCACCAGTTGGTAACATTGTATTACCACATAGACTATAATATATTTGGTTCCATCTGTTTTATATCATGCTTTAAAAAAAAGTATTTCTTTGAGACAGTAACATGTAATAAGTCATTACATTTTATTTTAAGGGACTTAAACTTTTTATAAAACAGTAGATATTTGCTACTTTTAAGTATACTCTCATCAAAAGACTTTATAATTGGTAAAGTATATATTTCTGTACATGAACTACAGCTAACTGATTCAAGGCTCTACTTCTCAATGCAAGAGATTGCTTTATTAGGTTATGGGTTAGATTTCTGCCCAAATTTAGTGAGCTGCAAAATTTTCCTTGATTTTCCTGATTTATGATATGAATGTGAACTCACTACCTATATAAGACCTTCAAGAAGATAACCATTATCCCTAAATTGGTATACATACTGAATAATGCCAAGTGTATTAAAGAAATTCATAAGACAAATCTTAGGATAATAGATTAAAAACCTGTAGCTATTAGCAACATTACTCCCATGCCACTTTCTGTGAAAGCATGCAGTATGTACCTGTACACCATAAGAATTTAAGGAAGAGCAGCAACTGGCCAAGAGCTCGAGAGCCTGTGAGCAGACAATCTATTGTAAGTAGGCTACTACCATGCATACTATACTGTAATTTCTAATGCTGTAGTGTGGAGCATTTGAACACACATCCTTAAGATGTGCTACAGACCTCTGGCTTTAGTTGCTGCTGAATCCAAAGGTTTAAATAAAATTCGATTATTTATTGAAATGAATTCTGATAATGTAAAAATCTATCGAGGCTTAAAAGCAAATATATAAATGAAAGAAGTACTACAGACTCATTTTCCAGCTACTGGAGTAGTTAAAAAATATGGTATAAATCTATAGAGAGGAGTAAAATCTTTAAGTCCACAAGAGAAACATTTATTAAAAAAATTAGAATAGGAAAGCTTTTATAGACCATATGAAAAACCTTTTAGTAGAACTATAAACTAAACAAAAGCTTTTTTTTTTTTAAATTTCTAATGGCTGGGGCCATGAACAAGAATGAAAACAAGAAAAATGAACAAGATAATAAACAACACAAAGATAACAGAAAAAAGTTCAAATAACTTTGGGTTATTACCCCATAAGTTCTCTCGCTTACCAATAAATTAATGTCTCTGTTTCTCTCTGGAAAGTTCCCCAGGTAATTAGGTGGGTTTGTCTAGTGATTTGTTTTTATTATCATACAGGGATCAGATAATTTCAGGGAGAATATCAAGTCAATATATATGGGCAGCAAGGTAATCATGCCCAGTAAAAAGGCAAAAAGCTGCCACTGCCTCCTGCCTGGGTTTGCCAGATATAATTTCTAAAAGACAATTATTTCTACCATATTTAGTTTCCAATTTAGAAAAGCATTCATCTTGGTGTGTTGATTTTATAAAATGTTTTATATAAAGTTTAGCAGTAATTAGTAAATAACTCCTGTATATATCCAAAAAATTCATGGGCAATGCCATACCAATTAGGGTCATAAGGCATTAAGTAACCCCTCAATATGATCCACTAAGAAGAGGGTTTGTTAGACTACCACCGCTATCTGAGTGAGTAATCTAGACCAATATAAGAAGAGTGCTATCGACTTAGAGCTATGAATCAATATCTCAGGTGGGACTCTCCAACCAAAGGCTACAGTCTGGTCACTGCAGAATGTCAAGAGACTGGCCCAATCATAGGACAACCCGCCATATATATCTAGTGACAGGTAGGTTGTCCTGCCTGAATGAGAAAACGCTTATCTGATCTCAATACTCAGTCAGGTAATCAAGTCTCCATGTTTATCAAACAACAACACTATCATTTTCCTGAGTTCTACACAAACTCTGGGAATCACAGTAAGTTGTTGAAGATTTCAAGAATGGACCAGTTGGGAACCAACTGGGAAGAACACCTTTCCCAACTGACTGAAGTGTCCACAGTGGAAGACCAAATAGTCAATGGTTTCCCGTTCGCCATCAAACGGACAAAACTTGCTCTTACTGAACATTTTTAGTTGATACTTGAGGATGATTTCATAGCCAGAGAGTATTTGATTCAGATAGAAATCTGTCTTATACCTCCCTAATGTCCCTCTCAGAAAGAGAGAAAAGGTAAACCTTCCTTTATCTGAGTCCCTCTATCTCTCCTTCCAGGTTTCAGTAACCACTCTCTTTAAAGCTTCTCTGATAGCAGACCATGAGAGGCCCATAGTGGTGTCCACCTCCAGTTTCTAAGTAGCCTATTTTGCATGCAAATCTGCCTCGTTATTCATGTGTCCAGGCCACTAAGGCATCTCTGCCAAAGATGCCTTGGTGGACAGGGCCCTAGCTGACTTCTCTCCTTTTTAAGACCATTACACTCAATGACTCGACTATAGTTGTCCTAAACTAAACACAATTATTAAGCTTTTACAGATTTTTCCATCTCTTACAAGTTGTTAGCCATATAAGTATTAGAAGAAAAATCCATAAAAAGCCTATTATTTATTGAACTTAAGCCAAATATAAGTCTTATGAAAAGGATGTTTTATTTTTTGTGATGGTATCAATATTCTAGACTTAATTTTTCTTAAATTTTGTCATAAATATACAAAAAGTTTATAGTAGCCTTGTAGTTATTACACACTGAGCTACAGTTAATAATGCTCTTTTTTAACTTTATATCTACTTCTGAGTTCTACATGGCTTAAGTGGGGTTAGAGTGATAATACCTTTATAACCACTTCTGTAAAATCCTATCACTTACATTAAATGTGTACCTTAGATTTGCATTATCTCAACAGGACCAGTTGTTAATGGGTAGTGTTAAAAGAAAGAGGCATCAGTAAAGGAAATATTTCCTTTTTATATAAGCTCTAAATTGTTATGTCTACTGACTGGAATTAAACCTAGGAAATCTTATTGCTAAATTAAGCCCTACATAGAAAAATAATTAAAATGGGTATAAATACCAATTTTTGTTTATCATCTGATTTAACACAATGTTATTGGACACAATCATGCAATTGATCCTTACAAGGAATTATCTTGGCTCTATTGATGCTAACTTAGAAATGATTGGAAATTTTATGGTTTAAAATGGTTGAATTTATAAATATTACCTTGAAAATGATTAAATGTAAAACTCCATAGAATCGTGAACTGATACAAATTTTCATTGTTTTAAATCAGAGGCTATAGCTCAGAGTGTTTAAACCTCAAATAACTACTCAGCAAGTCCTACTAAAGAAAACTTTAAAAATTATCACCTACTAACTTAATCTTAATTATTTCTTATTAAAATATATCTATTATAACATTTGGATTAAAAAAAATACGAATATAATAGTCTCTTAGCATGCAAAAATAAATATTTCTCCAATTTAATACTTTTAAAGAAAACTGATATACAATATTCTTAGATTATAAAATCCTGAACAAAAACTTGTACAGAGATATGCAACATCACTTAATGATGGAATTTGTATTAATTAGGATATAAAATATTATTATTTCAGAGTTATAGTTTTATTCAAACAAAATAGTATATAGTCATGTTTTAATGCTGCAGAATGCAGTTTTATCATCTTTTATACTGTGAGTTAGACGTATAGAATCTTAGGAAGAAGAAATTAGAAATTTTCTAGAATACCGTTTGACCGTCTGTAACTTTAAAATAAAATTAATAGTCTTCAAACTATTTAAAATATTCCAAAACTTTGAAACACTAAAAAAAAAAAAATAAATAAATAAATATTCCTCTACTTCAACACTTAAAAAAAATAATGAAAATATAATATACTTAGATTATAAAATACTGAACAAAAACTTGCAGAAATGAGCAACATCATTTAATAAAAGGATATAAAATGTTATTTCAGAAATATAGTTTTATTTGAGTAAAATACTACATAGTCATGTTCTAATAATGAAGAATGCAGTTATATCATCATTTATGCCCTGAGTTAGATGTATAGAATCTTAGGCAGTAGAAATTAGAAATTTTCTAGAATATAGTTTGTCTAATTATCAGAAACTTTTAAAATAAAATTAAGTCTTCAAACTATTTAAAATGTCCAATAATTTGGTTATATTAATCTTCACAATTTAAAACTGCATTAGTGGACAATAATGAAACAATACACAATTGCATCTAACTATACCGATAATGTTCAAACAGTCTTTGAGCTTCACGAAGGCCAGTTTCATAAGCACCATGAACAGTAGAAAAATAAAATGGATGAGTAGCTTCTCCAGCAAATTGCAATACAGGGTGCTAAAATAGAAATTTATAATCAAATACTACACTATAAAAATCATTACAAATTTTACACACCACCAAAACAGTTTCCTGAAAGTCTTAAAACAGCTTTAAAACAAACAAATTTTATTTAGAACATTATAATAATTTTCAGTCTAAATGATTTTGAAATGCTGTCCAGAACATCCCAGGTATGCTCTATAAGACTGAAGTTTAGAGATCAGGCAGGTAAATCCAGCCAGAAAATATCTTCCTTCTCCAGAAAATCATTGATATATCAGCTTTATGGCTGTATGTTGTTATCTATTAAAAATGAAATCCAGGCCTTCCCCATTCCTGAAAAGGTAGACATATGGCACTAAGATCTCCTTCTTATACATGAGTTAAATTACATTGATTCTTTCAAAGACACAGAGGGCTGTGCATTCACCCAACATGATGTCTGCCCATGCCATCAAACCTCTGTTGTCCTAACGGTTCATTTCTCAGACAGTGAAGGCAGGTAGTAGTTCCATGGTTCTCTCCATGTAAAAGTGCATCAAGAATCAGTGGTTAGGCTCAACTAGGATTCATAACTAAAAAGAATGGTCACTTATTAATCCATGCTCCCATCTCTATGATCTCTGCCTCATACAATAGACCCTCATGTTTGTAGAAATAAGTGGACAAGGGTTCCACAGGGTGGACCAAGGTTCCATCACAATGACTCTTGAGTGATGGTCCACGGCCCAGGGTCATGACTGTCGCCTCTTAAAATTTCCTGTCTTTCTTATTTGGCTCATCAGTCTCCTGTCTTTAGGTGCAACGAGAAAATCCCTCTTCATTACTCTCTTCATCTTGGCTTGCGTGGCCTGGTATGTGCTTGATTGTAGAAATATGTGGCTCGCAAATAACAGGTCTTACAAACAGCCCTCTTTCATAAAGCCTTCTGGAAAAAGTAACTTTTGAAACTCAGCTTCTTGTCATCGTATAGAGAGAGCTGAGAAGCTGTAACATACCAGCTATGTCTGGCTGTAAGGGACAAATTAGCAATCTTCTTTGGCTATCATGGCTCTTGGATCTTGCTGAAGCTTGCTCTCAATCCAGTATCTTGAAACTGTTTTCATGAATTGGACATAATGATGCACATTATAATGAAATATCTACAAATCTATGCTTGAAACTAGCTACCTTTTAGATTACCCACCATTTGCCACCTCACTTTATTATCTAAACATCAGTAGTTACTTATTTTTACTGTTTGAATTTGAATTTAATGAAATGCTTTAAGAAAATTGGTGAAGTGTAGTACAATTTAACTAAATGCACATATTGCCCTGTAAGCTTATAAAGTCTGTTCCTCTACCTACCTACCTACAGAGTTGTATTCATCATACAACTCTGTAAGTTTATTGACTATTTTATTATGAGAACACCATGTAGGTGGTCACAATAACTCCCTATGAAGAGACTATAATTAAATTAAATCTTTTGATACCTTTTCCAGACTTTGAGTTCAACGATGAATGCCAATATTGTGTAACTAACATTCAATTTCATATTATAACCTGTAAAAATTGAAAATTTCCTAATCTGAGCTTTGAGTTATTATTGTTATAACAATGCCTTTATCTCAATATTCTTTACACCTGGCAACTTTAGAACCTACATCTAAAAATCATAAAATTCTACTGATTCTTTCTCAAACAGTTTCATTACATAAAATAATTCATTGTTCCAGCATTCATCAATCTTTTTCAAAAAGTTAGACACATTATATAAAAATTTTACATTTTACAAAATAATCAGAAATACTTCAGAAGGAAAAATTACTTCAATAACCCCTGATGTACCACTTATATACCTACCAAAACACAAATTCAAGAGATATGGTCAGAATTTATTTAAATTATTCATTCATTCCATTTTTTAAATTACTACATTCAAAAGCTCTTTGAAGCACTGAGATAAGCAGAGTAAACTTAGAGATAATGAGAAAAAAAAAAAAGAAAAAAAAAAAAAAAGAAAAAAAAAAAAACCCTCTACTGAATTACATTAACATAAATTTGGGACCTTGAAACACTTTTGAGATAAGCAAAATCATAATAGAAATTATAAAGCTTTATATATATTACCTTCCCACATAATATGTTAGAATATTCTGGCTCTGCAATATGTGAATTGCTGTCTTTATCACATTCCATTGAGAGATATGAATAAGATCCATGTGTAAAAGGATCAGAATGCCATGTTGATCTAGAAAACGAAAAATGAAAAAAAAATATTAATAAATTCCTAATTTACATGAAAATTGCCTTTCATAATATAACTATATATATTATTTAATTTTAAAATTGCCTTTTATAATATAACCATATATCATATATTATTAAATTTTCATAAAGGACCAATTAAAAAGGTAAAAAAAAAATTGCATCAAATTAATTAAATTCTGTAATAAAGGTATATGGAAATATGTATAATCAATAAAAAATTTAAATGCTTCTAAAGAAAAATATTTTATATATGTTCTTTAGCAATTCTTTTTTAACTTATCTTCTCCCAGTAAGTCATTTTAAAGGAAGGTAGATAAGGTGATTTGGTGTTAGATGAATCTATTGTGCCACCTAAAAAAGTTATGGTTAG
This sequence comes from Pardosa pseudoannulata, assembly GCA_032207245.1. NCBI lineage: Eukaryota > Metazoa > Arthropoda > Arachnida > Araneae > Lycosidae > Pardosa > Pardosa pseudoannulata. The sequence continues at coordinate 22,145,213 of CM063502.1, read as the reverse complement.
TATAATTATCAAGAAAGAGGTTCAAGTTACATAGTTTTTAACTAGAGTTTTACTTTATTAGCCTTAATTTTCTGATGCTCAAGTCTCAGGACAAAAATTGTAATTAGTTGTCTTTTCAAATCCAATATATTTACAAATTCTTCTGATTTTCTTCTTGTCACCAAATAAGAAATCTTAATTCCAAATAAAAAAATAAAGTTTTTCAATTGAGAACCAGAAATTGGAAGCACTATATCTATGATTTTTTTTAACAGGAATAACGTTTAGAGAGGATATAAAATAAACATAATGTATCATAAGACACAGAATTAACCAACTTGAGGATGTAGAATAATACTTTGAGTAGTAACTTTAGTAATGGGCATTACTGATTAGTTGTATAGGCTTATAAAGATTCAATTTCAAATGTTTAAAACAATTTTTAAAAATGCAGACAAGTCAATAATACTAGTTCAGAAGGCTGGTTTGGTTTGGAGTACTACGGTCAACTAGTTGTAAATCAAGGACTAATTTGACTGAAGCTATTGCTTAAAACTGATTATTGCTTAAAACTTTACACATCAATGCCGGCAATGGGCTTCTAATCTATAGACTTCAGTACTGTAAGGCAAAAGAAACAGCAAAATAACTCAAATTCAGATAAGTTTTTCAGTAAAACCTTGACTACTATACTGGGTACAGAACTTGAATTAACTTAGATCCAAGAAAACTAAATTTTTACTTGGAAATTAATTATGAGTTACTTCAAATAAAAATCCAATCAAATACTCATACAAGAATAATTTATTGCAACAGAATTTTTTTTTTTTCATATCAAACTGTATAAAGATTTCATATATTATGTGCGCATGTTTGTAAAATTTTTTTTCAAGATTAATTAATGTTCTTCTATATGAAAGAAAAATGACGATTGTTTTAAAGTTAATAACATTTTTTTGCTTTAATTAGAACATTAAGAGGTTAATAAGGCATAAAAATGATACATGAAAGATGAAGAAATTATAAAAAGGTTTTGAATAAACAGAACACAAATTGAAAACTTTTGTTTGACAAACTATCAAATGAATGTAAAATAATTAAATATTTTATGAGCCAATCATTAGAAAATCTGAGATACTAGGTTAAATTATTCATAGAAAAACAAACAACTTTAGAAATTTCCACATTTTGCTAAGTTGGTAGTCATTTGTAAATACACAGAACTTACCTTAAAACCCTCTCTGGGGATGGTAATTTTTTTTCAGTTAGCTTCTCAAGTAGCTCCATACAAGAAGCAGCTATTTCTTCACTAGACAAATTCTCCATTGTAATGGCACCTTCATCAACAATCCAGGCACATAACATGTTTCGATGTCCAGGAGTATATGCAAATCGGTTTATATGCTTCACCCAAGATTTAGAACTCTAAAAAATTGTCTACATTAAGATATATAATAGGATACTACCGCAGATTTTGGCAATGAACCTGATTAAAACAAGACTGATACCTGTATAAGCTAAAATTTTAAGCATGCTAAGCTAATATAGCATTTATTATAAATATTCCACAAATGTTATATACAAAACTTCAAAGATAAAATAAATCTTAATACTAGTCCAAATACTATTTTAGAATAAGACTCTTTAGAAAATAATTTATCTTTGTCCATATATGAATCTCTTTTGCAATAATGTGTTACAATGTGTCAATTTGTTTAATTTTAAACACTCTGATACTTCTTTAAATTGAATTACAATGAAAACATAAATCAAACTGAATCATACAAAATAACTATTAAAATCATGAGAAAAATATTTAAACAGAGCTGTTGTTTAGATTTTTTTTAATACAGATTAATGATTTATTGATTATATATATTTCTGTTTTATAGTACATATATTTATCATAATATAAGAACACATTGTGGAAGGAATTTCATGTTAGGGCAGTTATCATTTATAATTCTTAATGTTAGAGCTAATGTTTTGATATTACAAAATAAATCAGTCATAGAAATTTTATAATTGGAATAGTAGTATAATGTTTTCTTTTGCTTTACTTATCATATAGTTTATAACTGGTTAAAAAAAAGATTGTTTTTAAATGTTGCATAGAATAAGCATAGTATTTCTTAACTGAAAAATAAACTACACATTTAACAGCCTAAAATTTTTGTTTCTCTGAAGAACAATTTAGATTTATCTCTACAATGATCATATGGTCTCTCATAGGCACCAAACGTTGCTATTGTGCTGCTCACAAAATGAGACATTTTTATCATATAACTGTTTAAAACTTATAATAATTCCTTATAATAACAATAAAATTTACTAAAACAATTCCTTTAAAAACAGTATAAAGTATGAAATAATTACTTTTACTGATTTTATATATTTTTAAACATCATGCATTAATGATTCTTTCCTTGTATTTATATAGGCTGTGTGTCATACTGTAAACTGTAGTTTTGTGTTAACAGAACTTTTAGAACAGAAAACTTTTTTTTAATAGTTCTTACATAACTACTTTTACACTATTGTTTAAAACTTAATTCTTCAGTTAAAAATGGAAGTCAGTTAAATGTGCAATGGTATATTTTAACCATTCATTCTAAAATCATACTTAAGAAAATGGCCTTTGCTATGCTAATCTTTGACTATATACTAATTAGCAGAGCTGTCACATGATCTGTGGGGATGGCCAAACTAACCATATATAAGACAATGTAAATTTTCTTAATTTCTGTAGCAACTTAAATTTAAATTCTAACTTTTTAATTTCTTACATATTTATTTCATTGTTCAGCTTTACTTTTTAACTGTTTTTGCAATTTAAAATTCTAATTTTTTTTAATTTAACCAATTTTTAGTTTGCTAACGAGGCTGTTGCTCTATCCCTTTAGTTCTTTACTACTGTCCTCTGCTATGCTTTTTTGATGAATGTCCATGAGCATAAGGCTCATATACTTTTATCTTAAATTAAAAACTTGACAAGTGGAAAATTATGCTTTTTATACTTTTTCATTTAATACTTTTTATACTTTTTAATAATACTTTTTCATTTTGTTGTGACTTTCAATATGAATTTGGCATTTTTTCAATATTTAATCAATGTTTAAATTAGTTCATTTCTCCATTGTTAAATATCTGCACCGAACTTTTTTCAGAATCTAATAGTATTTCAATTACCAAATTTAAAGAATAAACTACATCCTTGTAGAGGTACTATGCTTTAATTAGCACTGCATTATCTTCTCTTATTTTTATCATACTATTGTTCACTGGTTCAGCTATTCTGTTGAAGTTGGAGTTGATACAAGAAGTCTGACAAACAAGAGCTGAATATAAACAAAATGTTAAACGATCTCAACCAAACTCAGAAAGCAGCCATATTGCAGTTCACCAGTAGTAAAATACTTTATTAAGACTCAATGGTAAACCAGTTAATTCACATCTTTATCAACAGAACCCTTTTATATTGGAGATAGGATTTATGTATTTATTTTAAGCTATTGGTAAGTTTTTTCTCCATGGCTCTTAATTTTATTTTTATACTTATACTGAATAAGCAGTATTTTGTTTTTAAATTGTTTATATCAATTTTTTTTATTATTCTGTGCTTAATTTTTGGACATAGATATAAGCTTTCCAGTATTTATACCTCTATAAGCCTATTTTAAAATCCATAGACTTACAAATTTATGTTTATAATTCAAAACCACATATACATTTTTTACTTATTTAATCTGTTTACATTTATAAATTTGAATTGTATGACCAAAATATATCTTAGGAATGCAAAAATGAACTTAGCATCTATGATGCCAAGTTCATGCACCAACTCTTCATACAATCCTAAACCTCTAAGTGTTTTGATAACAGGATTTACAAGTTTTAGAGCAATATCACTGAAATCAATATAATGCTGAATATTTTACTAAATCACAATTTTGACTTTTCTTTCTATATAATTACAATTTAATAGCCTACATAAAGAATAGGAAAATGTTCTTTTGTATGCTGACACTAAAGTAATATTCTAAAGGAAATGTATGTAACAATAGATTAAACACTAAAATATATTAATTACATACTACCAACATATCATTTTTGACAATCTTAGAATTCCATGAAGTCAAATTGTAAAATGCATGTTTAGACTGAAAATGTGTTTGCAGCCTTGTATATGAACCCGAATGATACAATGCTAGATTTAAAGAAATTTTTATGTTTTGGATTGATTTTTTTATCTTTTTACAGGAGGCAAAATACACAAGTTATATAAAGCAAAAAAAAAAAAAAAGTATAAAATTTAGACATGATTATTATACATAAACAATACTAACACTTTTTCTTAAGAAATAATAATAAAACCCCCCTTTGTTATCCACTTACTCATGGTCCCCCTTTTTTATATGTTTATTTCTTATTTTGAAATCAAGCAAATTTTAAAATCTATTTGAAATAGCTAAAAAACAGTATACAAACATAAGTCTTGCAATGAAATAAAAAATATGTATAGTGTAGGGCTAAAATGTACTAGTTTGCAAGTATATTACTATTTGATTAAAATAATAAGTTTATTTTGTACTGATCAATAACAACAAAGAAAAAACCTCTGAGTATGGCAATTTATTAACCCTTTGCATTACCATGTCAAGTATGATTTAAAACCTTTCTTTTGCCGCAAGTACATCAAGTGTAGCTTCCCATGGTTTTTGAATTTAAGAGTTACTGTTCACATATAACATAATTAAAATTATTAGGTGAGCAATAAATTTTTATATTTCAAACATTAATTTGAATTAACTACTGGGAATGAAGAAAACTAATTTAGAGTGCAAAGGGTTAAAAAATCTGGAGGATGTGTTTTGAAAAACACATCCTCCAGATTTTAGTTAATACCAGATAAGGGTTACCATTAAATTTCCAAAAGTAAATTCTACTAAAAGGTTCCTCACCTCCTCACTATCTTCAAAAATATCATCAAGAGATTTGTTCCACATAACTTGATACACAGTAGGAGGTTCCCAAAATGGTTCACTAAATTCTAGAAAAATTTTGTTTACAGTTCCAAAACCAATAGAATTAATAGCCTTTAGCTTTTTTTCTGACAGAGCAGGATGAAAAAGTGTCTGGTTATGTTTTAAAAAACCCAAAGGAACAGTAATTATTACATGGTCTGCATCATATACTTCCCCATTATCACAAAACACTTTTATTTTCAAATCTGTGTTCTCATTACAGTTATGAACAAACTCAGCATTTTCTGCTACATTTTTATTTTGGGAAGTTTTGAAGTCACTCCAATCAATGCTTTCAACTACATTATTTGTTAAAATACTATCAACAGGCAACTTTTCAAATAACAAATTCAATATGCTACTAAATCCAAATTTAAGCTCTACAGTTTGTAAACCTTCACATTCTTTGTACTGATTTAAAAGACGGGTAGATAAATCTGATAGATTTTTAGAGCCACTTAATTCACAGTTGAGTTTACGATACCAATCATAGATTCCTCTCAAAAACTCTACAGATGAGGAGTCATTATGTTGTAGAAGATATTCTGTAAACTCCTTTTCTAAAAAATCTGAAACACTTATATCTTCCTTTAAATCTTCAGCAATTGCTTCAGTTTTTTCATCAAAGTATTTTATAACTGAACTAATTACTTCACATTCTTTTTCTGAGTGTAATGTACTAAAATCCATCAATGCCTCATAGTAATTTTCAGCAAATTCATTAACTAATCCTTTGGAATGTGAAAGTTCATAAATAACATTACCATCTTCTCCATGAATCCATTGTGCGCCAAGTTCAATAAAACCAGGAACTAAAATTAGAAAATAATAAACTTAATGATTTTATAAATACATTGTTCTGAAATACAAAAATATAATGAAATTAAAAATATATACCAGTCATAAAAGTCTAAAACTTTATCTACTTATTTACCAGTTATTTATAAAGCTCAAAATATATGATACAGTAATTATAACACCAAATAATATTTCAGATTTTACCTAAAAAAAATTAACAAAAAGGCTGTTTTCTTTTTTAACCATATAAAGATAAAAAATATTAATTTAAAAATATAATAGATTTTGATTGTTGCTCAAAATTTAACAACTTAAAAAATTTATTATGAATTTTTAAAAACTTAAGAATTTTAATTACTGCAAAAAATTATACATTCTAACCCTCTGATGGTTATTTATACCAGAATATGAAATTTATTATACCATTAAATATGCAACAAAACTTGTTGCCTTTACAAATATACAAATCTATGCTTAAGAGTAATAAATCTTAATGTTCATATTTCTGAATAGTCTTAATTTTAAAGAATCAGCATTCAATATATATAGATTCAGTAGTTAAATGATTTAAATTCAATATATTTTTATTATAACTTCATATAACAAATTATATAAAATAAATTTTAATTTAAGAAGAAAAGTTTAAATAGCAATTAGTTATAAATAATGATCCCTATTTAAAATGTTTGTAGATTTGCCTGTTCACTGGGTATGATAAAATATTTCAACATAGCAGAAAGACAATTCCAACAGTATGACTTTTTTTTTGTCATGGAATTGTTTAAAAGGCATAAGTAACTTCTTACACGAAGAGGGGAGAAAACTCAATGTAAAACAAGTTTATTAACAAGTTAAAACTTAAAGCATTTTTTAAATAATGATTTGCCTTTTTGTCTCATTAATTATTAAAAAAAATAGATTACGTAATTTTTTAAACTAAAATTAATTTCTATAAAACTTATATTGAAACCAAATTCTTATCTAATACATATATACCCATATATACATACATAGCTACATCTGCACACAGTTTTTCAAAGAATGTCAAAGTTTAACTTATTAATACATTAAAAAGAACCTGACAAAAATCAATAAGGAATAATTTTAGAAAATAAAATACAACTTAACATACAAACTATTAACTTCTCAGAATTATTGCTGATGTTCATAAACTAACAAATGTGTTTTATAAAGAATTAAAATGAAAACAAGATAATAATTAAACATGAGCTATATATATATATATATTATATGTGTGTGTGTGTGTACATACATATGTATATTATATACAACCTTTGAAAACTTCATTTAGTATAAAAAACAAAACTAAATATCAATATCTATTAATATTTAAAACTGAAAAAAGTGGTAAAAAGGTTATTTATAAATAAAAAAAACTACACATCACAATTTGTAATACCTGACTCTTCAGTAGTGTCATCATCCCTGAAATTAACTGTATTAGTTCTTCCACCTATATGGTTCTTTGCCTCAAGAATTAAAACTTTTTCAAATCCGTAATCTCTTAGATGGCTAGCACATGCTAAACCAGAAATGCCTGCTCCAATCACAAGTACTTTCTTCTGTAGGTATGCTTCGGAACTTCCCATCTTATAATACTAACTCTCAATACCTAAAAGCATTAAAATGATTAAATAAAATTGCAAGTGTGAACATTTTTATTAAAATTAATAAAACATCATTAAATGTATTGTTCCTAGGCTACAATACTGGCATAACTCAAATATGACCTTGAATTAAGATTGTTTCAACATTATAAATTGCTTCCTTGGTTTTAGTTGGAGAAGTACAGTCTGCTGTTTTGCTACATGAGGGTTCATGAGTCAGAGACCTACTGCTTAAAAACAATTCTGGTCAGCTACAAACATCCATACCAGCAGTAGGATTTAAACCTACAAAAACTAACTGAAAAGCAGCACCTCATTCAGCAAATTGCTTCTTTATAGCAGCAGTGCAATACATATTTTAATTCAGTATCAGTTTTTTTCAGTTTTGCCTCCAAGAAGCAACATAACAAAAATCTAAGAAGAAATTTTAAAATCTAAAGAGTTTAATAGCCAGGAAGAGTTTAATAGCAGAAATCAAAAATTTCAATCATAGCAAAGGATACTATTTTAAAACATGAGTTCTTACTGGGAGGCTGCTTACTTTTATATTTTGATTATTGATATATCATTCACACATTAAGCTTGACATTTAATAATTTTATAATACATGTACGAAGAGGTAACATCTACATCCTATATTTAAAAAAACAATCATTGCATGTATATGCATTCCATTTCTCCTAAACTTGACAAGAGCTGCAGTATGTGTTCTAGCCTTCCAAAATTGATATCCTCTTATATTCCACAGGAAATTTAACTCACAAAAGTACTGAATACACTGATCATGATCCATGTGAGCTATCCTTCCTATCTGAATGAGGACTTTGCATGAATTGAAGTGACCACATATGCATACTATGGTTACCACAACCTTTAATATTCCACAGGAAATTTAGCACACAAAAAATATTAAATAGATCACTCGTAAACCAAATAAACATGATAGCAATAAGATTCAAACCTGTAGGCCCCAAAGAGAAAGGCAGTGGCTTATCATTTCAATGCCATCGAACCAATAAACAATTGAAAATATAGATATAATTTAGACATGAGGACCTAAAACAGTTTATCACCCAAGCTCCTATAAAGAATTGACCAGTTGTATAAGTAATATAAATCTACACAAACACAAATAAATAAATATATATATATATATATATATATATATATATATATATATATACATACATAAATGTATATATATATATATATATATATATATATATATATATATAAATGTATGTATTAGTACTGTTTGATGCTGTAAATCTTACATAGGATATATAACCTGCTATATAATGGGATATAGAAAAAAATCACAATTTTTTAAGTTTATTTTATACATTATTACAATATATGATTATTCAATATGTCTAAAATAATAGAAAATTATTTGTCTTATAGTATTTTACTTTGATAAAAAATAATATCCGATAAAATTTCAAATCATTCGTCATGAAATCTTATGACTGAAGTATAAACAAGTCAAATATTTAAAGTTTTAATCTATGAGTACTTACGTAATAATATGAAAGAAAATACTTGAACACAATTTTTATTTTGTGACAAATATACAACTAGCACTGCATTTTTGGGTAACAATGAAACTGTTTAGTAATTAGGTCCAATAAAAAAACTTTTTATGCATTACTGGTAAAATTTTCATAAAACACCTGCATGTGCCTACAGTCATAAAAACAATTTTATAATCAAGAGAAATTGGTGAGGATTTATATTGCATTTTTATTGTTATCACTTCTCAACAGTGTAAATGGGTCAAAACTTTTATCTTATTACTATGCAGTAATTGGTGGTCCTATGTGCAAATTTTTACATAAGTCAAAACATATTATATATATATATATATATATATATATATATATACATATATATTTATATATATATATACATATGTATATATATATATTTATATATATACATATGTATATACATACACATATATATACATATATATATACATACACATACATATATATACATACATACATATATATACATATATATACATATATATACATATATACATATATATACATATATATACATATATATATATACATACATATATATATATACATATATATACATACATATATATACATACATATATATACACATATATATACATACATATATATACACATATATATACATACATATATATACACATATATATACATATATATATACATATATATACACATATATATACATACATATATATATATATACATACATATATATACATACATACATATACATACATACATATATATACATATATATACATACATATATATACATACATATATATACATACATATATATACATACATATATATACATACATATATATCATACATATATATACATACATATATATATATATATATATATATATATATATATATATATATATATATATATATATACATATATATACATACATATATATATATATATACATATATATATATATATACATATATATACATACATATATATATATACATATATATATATATACACATACATATATATAACATACATATATATATATATATGTATCTACATATATACACTGGAGAGTCAAAAAATCTGCTACACCTACTAATATCATGTAGGGCCCCAGCAAGCACGCAGAAGTGCCTCAACACAACAGGGCATAGACTCCATCAATGTCTGAAGTAGTGCTGGAGGTAACTGACACCATGAATCCTGCAGGGCTGTCCATAAATCCCTAACAGTACAAGGTGGTGGAGATCTCTTCTGAATGCAAGTTGCAAGGCATCCCAGATATGCCCAATGTTCATGTCTGGGGATTTTGGTGGCCAGCTGTTGTGTATCTTTTGTTGGTACATCTCAACTGTACTCTGTTCTGTTACTTCCTTTATATGTCAGTTTTATTCAATACGTGTTAGATAAGACAGTATAAATAATCTCTGTAAAAGTGAAACAGATCTTTCTACTCATCTACTTTATTTTAAATTCTTACAAAACAGTACTATCATTTTTATTTCCTGTTGCTAACAATTTTTAAAATTGATTCAGAAATGTCAATACAATAATCGAAATAAACAATGCTATACTTAACATACTCGCACCTATTGATAACAGGACTTTTATCAAAACACATATTTAATTAAATTAAAATTTAACCTAAAATTACCTTTTAAAGTTCAAAGTCCTTGAATCTAGAAAGCATTTTTGTGGTTCAACCACATCTGGTAACTCTCTTTTAGCATCTCTTAAAGATTTGTAGTGATATTTTCTTGTTCTGTATGAGCCTTTTCAGGACTTTCTTCAGATACTGGTTGTATTTCCAATGGATATAGGCATTGAATTGGTCTTAGAATTTCTCCATTCAATGTCTTAACTTTAACCAGTCTGACGCTATTGTCTTTACCAGGATACAATTTGATTATTCGTCCTAAAGGCCAAAATGCTCGCTTCTTATCTTCATTTTTGATTAAAACTATGTCTCCAACTTTTGATTCATAAGATGACTTCTTATTTGTTTGCTTGAGCATGAGACTTCCTAGGTATTCTATCCTAAAACATATACATAAAAATTCTTCTCGAAGTCTTTGCTGGTATCATAACCTTCTAGCAAAATTTATCTTGTCTATATGATCACGAAAATTTATCTTGTCTATATGGCACACCAACTTCTGGAATTTCTTGCAGGAGTAATTGGTTCTAACTCATCTGAATCTTCGGATGCGTAAGTTAATGGTCTCAAATTAACTATAGCTTCACATTCACAAAGTAAGCTGAGCATCTCTTTGTAAGTTAATGAAGCATTCTTCAAGACTCTTCTGAGCATTTTCTTAACAATCTGTATCAAACATTCCCAGAAACCACCCCACCAGCAAGCTGAGGGTGGATCAAACTTCCATGTAAGTTAGTGAAGCATTCTTCAAAGCTCTTAGCATTTTCTTAATGATTTTTGTCATATGTTCCCATGAACCACCCTACCAGCAAGCTGAGAGTAGATCAAACTTCCATGTAATTCTTCTATTAGTTGCTTACTATTCAATCTTTTTCCTATCAATAGCATTAAAAAGATTATTAAAAAGATAGCTGGGGGGGTGCTGACCTTTGTAGTTATAATACATGGGAGAATCAATTTTCCCCGTTCCCTTGGGGCAATTTTTGGTATTATGAAATTCAGCACATTTCATGCAACATGGCCTCATAAGACAGTTATCTAAGTGATGATGGAAGAACTGGCAATTGTGACACTGCTGTGTTTTAATTGGGGACTTATAGCGCTCAACTGAAACTTTGATAGAAGAGTGAATCTAATTCATTAATTTTCTTTCCAGAGTCTTTGTTAGTTAATTTAATTTGGAAAAGGGGTATTGGTAGATGAGTTTTGCATTTTATGAGTTAGGCTACCTTAAGTACAGGAAATTTCAGTTTAATTAGTTCATGCTTAATCTCCTCCACCAGAATATCGATGGGGAGACCACATAAGACCACTTTAAGGGGGCTTACAATGCCAATCGGAAGGATGTATCCTTCAATTTTATTATCCATGAGAAATGCCAAATTAATGACATTGCACTGAAAACACACTCCACCTCCAATCTATTTTACAATTTATTTTGCACTTTTTTTTATTAAAAAAATTTTCCTTTTGAGGAGGGGGGAACATGTGGGTGTTTAGAAAGCTGATTATTATTTCAGTAATTTTATGTGAAACTCTAAAAGGTTTAGCATTATAAATTTTAACTTACATTACATGTTTTACTGATAAATAATCCCAGCATAACGGAAAGAAAGTGCACCTTTACTCAATACAAAGTTCCCTTCCGAAAATACAATGATTATTAAAAATTATATAAATATTTTGCATTATCCATCTTTATATTTAGGTTTATCCATTTTTACTCCTATTACATGCTTTCCTGATAAATAGTCCCAGTATGGAGTACAGAAAATGCACTTTTTCTCAATAAAAAATGCCTTTCCAAGAATGCAATGATTATTAAAAATATTCATGTAAATATTTTGCATTATCCATTTCAATATTTAGCTTTATGTGTTTTAACTCGTATTACATGCTTTACTGATAAACAGTTCCAGTATGATATACAGAAAGGGCTTTTTTACTCAATAAAAAGTGCCCTTCCGAAAATGCCATTTTTGATAAATGCTTCCTGCCCCTTTTTAAAAGAAACACGAACCCTAATTTAAATTATTTGTACAAACATAAATTAACCCATTAATGCCCAAACTACTACAATATATTTTGATAAATATCTTAAAGGAATATTGTTATGGACTCCTAAGAGTAAAAGAAATCGAAATTTAAACAACTTTGTATATTTATAACCCGTCCTTTTTACTGATGAGCAGTAATTTTAAACAACATAAGAGTTTATATATAAAAAGGAAATTCGTGATAAAGAGATTTCTCTGTTTTAATCCTTTAACTGCCATGATCTTTATTTAGGGATCATGCATTTTAAGTACAACCCAACTGTGTATCGTAATTCTCATTTGAAGCTGGTTTAAATAGTTGAAACTTAAAAATAAATAAATAAAATGTGAGTGTTATGGTTTAAAACATGTTTTTCTTATTGAGCAAATATATCACAATAAGGAGATAAAATACACACTATTTGAAAAAAAATTGACAGTTAATGGATTAATATGTAACAGTGTTGTTTTTATTACTTTGGACAAGCCAAGAATGTGAGCCATTGGTTACTTGACTTAGCCCTTTATATCCTGAATTAATTAACCATCAACTTTCTTACTGCATTTTTCCATCATTAGGTAAGTTTTAATGGAGAACAATCACAGAAAAAAGAAAATTAATTACTGTATTTTAGTAGTTAATTTTATAGCTAGTAATTTCTGGTACCAACATATATTTTTGACTATGATAGAAAATGAAACATTAAATTATGAATAAAACAAATGAAATGCTTAACTGTGAAGTATAGAAGTCTCTAAAAAATAATAGTACCAAATAACTGGTAATAAACCTCTAAATTTACTCAATTGAACAGCACATGTATCAACTCTACCACAAAATGACCTTCAAATGTAGCACGTCAATTATAAAATACCTACTATGCAAATAAAAAGGATTCCTGATTAGTGCTGCCATTTATTTTTTGCTGTAGGAACTCCATCATTCATGTCCATGTGAGTGCCATCAGGAAAAATGGCTTTATTAAGAATATATAGGTATTTGATTGAAGCGGTACTTATAGGTATCTTCAGGATAAAAAGTGTTAAGGCATTTTTTCTGCAAAGAGTACCGCTAGCTTGGAAGAATGACTTTGCTCAAACTTGATCTTTGTAATTTAAAACCAAGTAGAACATCACCGTATTCAGCGGTTGATACAGCCATGCCAAATACATAATTATACCACTGAAGAATACTAACATACCTTTTTATCATTTATGCAAATTTTGGATGAAATTGAAAAGATTTTTCAATGTTCACAAATTACTATAATGAAAAAATCGTCCTTTTTTAAAAAAATTTCAAATTCCTTTTCACAGTATCAAAAACTGTAACTATATATATATAAAGCGACCAGCTGAGTATTTTGGATTGCCCAAACCTGGCTTTAGGATTGTCATCTACCTTCACTGAATAGAAAAATCGTTCCATGAAAACATTAAAATTCTGCATACTATATATAGATATATCAGTAAATCTGTATAATTAATCAAAAAACCATAAATTTTACAGATAATCTGTAAAAATTGGCAGGCATTATAATATTAATTGTATAGTGATCTGCCAAATATTTTCGATTGTCTAAGCCTGAATTAAGATTGCCACCTACCTTCACTGAAAAGGAATATCATTCCAAGAAAAAATGAAAATTCTGCACACTATACTTAAATAATTTTAACAGAGGATACAAAGTAATTAACCCATTAGGGTTAATTACTTTGTATCCGAACATTGTTGTAGCTCTGAGAATTTTATTAAGAATACTTGTCTTTGTCGCTAGTTTTTTTTTTTTCAAAATAAGTAAAATATTACTTAAGAAATCCCATAAGCTAAACAAAGGTTGAAAAATTGTCACTAATATATTCCAAAGGTACACTGAATGCCTTTCTAGACTAGATTTGGTTCGCCCAAAAGACTCCATGGGTAGCCTGTGAAATGCATCTTATGCAATACTGTATAAGTAATAGTTTAAAAAATTTATCCTCAACACAACTAAATTACTTCTCCGATTTAGGTTTGGTTGGAGTGCTACAGTCATTTTTTTGCTATATGAGATCTAAATGAAACCAGGACTAAATGCTTAAAGCCGATTCTGAGTGGCTATGAATATCCATGACAGAATTTGTACTCACGAACTCCAGTACAGAAGAGTAGCTCCCTACTCATTTGGCCATTGTTCGACTTTCCCAGATTTTACTTTTATATTGTGATACCAAAAATAGCCTCAATCCAAAAGCTCAATTGCTTCCGTTTTCCCATGAATAAATCCCTAACTCTTACATTTGACTCCTTTGTTCCATCAGATTCTCTTGGATCCACATGATTCACTCGAATCTCGATTCCTGACATAGCAAATTTGATAACCACATAGCCACATTAAAGACCACAAAAATGTTGTATAAAATAATTTGTCTCTGAAAATTACGCCTGTTTCACTCTGATGAGAATTTATATCAAATTGCTGGCAGCTCTCTCGTTCAATGGATATGCAATAAGAGTCGTCTTAGTTTTGTAATAAAATGGAGTGTTAAAAAGGAATTATATTTCAACTATCTTCTATTGGACATTGTAGAGAAATAATGCTATAATACAACCACAGGTGGAGAATGTGTAGTCTTCAGAAAATTTAGCTTTTCTATTAATCAGTATTTAATAATACAGATTACCATAAATCTAAAATGAATAGAGTTGTGATTACTTTATTAGTTAATAATAACTTAATGTGATTTTTCTGTATATTGTAACAAATTACTTTATAATGTTATAAATGTATTTAAAAATACGTCTACATTTTTTTTTTTTAAAGTGTGCTTAAAGCTAAAGATTAATGCTAAAACAAGTTATTACCCTTATGTGAATATAAAAATATTTTATGTTGTAACTCTTTAAGTTAAATAATAAATAAATGACTTAATATTGTGTATTTCTAAATATGCAATAAATTAATAACACTATAAAAAAACTATAATAATTTTTTAAAAGCAATATTAATAAGTATATTAATTCATGCAATCTTCTTTACTACTGACTAATTTAAATGTGGTCTTTAATGGCAAAAAAGGTTCCCTAACTCTACTGTATTTAATAATAGTTCTCTAGTTCGTAAAAATTTTTAATTTTGGAGAAAAAAAACTCTTTGCAGCTTATTATTTTCCCGGCTAAAAAAAAGTTTATCTCTATAATAATAATACTTTGTAGGGAAGAGGACATCAAATTTAGCCTCTGCCTCAAGCAGTAGATATCAATAATAGACCAGTGTAAAATATTTAATCGGTATCACTACTTTCTTATACAAAACCGACACCTCAGATATTTTGAGTGTTTCATAATTTCTATATGGAAAAAATAAGAACCTTTGTCTGGTTATTCCATTTGTTAAACACTTAAAATGATTAATCAAGTAATATTAAATTATGTTTTATTTCTCTGAGGTCATCACAATAAAATAATTGTGCTGTGTTTACCAAAAAACAGGGTTTCAATATAAAAAAATTAGGCTCATTTTTATAACAATTTAACTGTAATTAAATTTGATAGTATATTAACACCATCGTAAAATTTCTAGCAGAGTCTACAGAAATTCTGAACTATCTTGTTGATTATTTTTTAGATCCACAGAAGGGAACAAATGCAGATACATCTATTTATTATTCAAAACAACTGAATAGTTGTAACTGCTTGAAAGCCTGATAAGGGTGAAAGAAAAATACCATTGATAGTTTTACTGATGTGCCTTTTAAATATTTTACAGAAAAGGTCTTATCTACATAAAAATATTGATTTAAAAGAGTATTCTCCTACTTTTATGCTTTTTAGTAATGAATATAAAATAATGTATCTTTAATTTTTAATCACCCAATATTTAGACATTCATTTCATTTCATTCGCATTTATACAGTAATTATATTAAAGACAATATATAATTACTGAGAATCAGCAATTGGTAAAAAATAAAGTTTTCCAAAAATACCTTATTGTTATAGTATATTGTTTTCTCGTGTTTGGGTTACCATACTCAGGAAAAAAATTTCCAAGATAGAAAGCCTGTCAATACATTCCCTATCAATCTCTACAGTGTTGAGCTACTGTAAAGGTTTAATTTATAGCTTATATTTAAAATTATTTCCTATACTGCATATATTATACAAAATAAGACTATATTAGGCATTTTTACAGTCTTTTTAAAATAAGTTAATAAATCTTTATTAATTAAATTTAAATTGTTTTTATACTTTTCTTTAGAAAAATGATTATTAATTTTTTTCCATAATTTTTTATACAATTAAACCTAAGCTAAAAACATCAACATTAATATTACTTTAACAAATATTACAAAAATGCCAATGAATAAAAATACAAATACTCAATACAAGTTAACTATTTGTTAAGTTATTAAAACTGAATAAATTTCACCCACAGGCATTTCCAAAAATGATGTATTTTGTTTTACAATTTTATCTTAAATTTTCTTATAAATTAAACATCTAAATGTCAATATAGCTTATTTACAAGGAAAATTTTTCATAATAGAAACATACTACTTAGATAGGTATGAAGGAGTCAAACTGATTTGCCATTTTTTTTTTAACTATAAGGTATGAATAATAAGGCATATTAAATCCTTTAAATTTAAGAAATTGGAATTACAGTAAGTTTTTAATTGAATAAAGGAGAATGAACAAAATAAATTTAGTTTTAAAAAATATAAATTATATAATGAACAAATTATTAAGGCCCATAAAAGCACAAATGCTTTTTAGCACATATTGATTAAAGAATTTCATGGTAACTGATATACTGTAATGTTTACTCTGCAGTGACTGACTTGAATATTTTTAATAGTCACTAAAACTGTTATTTAATGCTGTAAACTTATAGAGGAAAAATATATTAAAACATGCTTCCAAATAAAATGAAACAAAACAATTTAAGCACAATAAGTCCATTTTAAATAATAAATTTCATATTAAATATTTAAAAGATCATAAACTTTGACATAAAAATATTCTAGCTAAGTAAAGTTTTATTATAGTTATGAAATATCCAAAAGTATAGGTTGAACAAAATGCTTAATTTCAATTAATAATAAAAAAAAACAAACATTTCAAAGTAATTTTTTAAATTTATTTAATACATATACATGTTATTGCACACAGACATATATATATATATATATATATATATATATATATATATATATATATATATATATATATATATATATATAATAGCGTTAACTTTCAACAGATAATTTTTTAAATAGGATTATAATACTGTAATATTTACAAAATGTAAAAGTTTTCCAAAATTTAGGCCCAGAGTGTAAAGTAGAAAATGTGTATCATTGAGGAAAAACATATGAAAAGACAGAAAATATATAATTTTATAAAAGCACAAATATTGTTTTAACACAATGCTTAAAATTATTCTAAATTAATGTAAATTTTGTTAATTAAATGTTCATTCCACAGTTACTAAAATTATATAATTATTAAATTTATAAAATTATATAATTATTTCTACAGTTACTAAAATTATAATTATTAGATAATGCTGCAAATTATACATGATAGGGAGAGAAAAAATAAGACTTAATTAAAAGAAAGTGGAAATGAAATTGAAAGAAAAATTTATGCACACTAAGTGCATTTTAAACAATGACTTTCATATTAAATATTTAAAAAATCACAAGCATGTAGCATTGACATAAAATAATTCAATCAGGTTAATTTTATAATGTTATCTCAAATACGATCACCTTAAACACGATTTTTTCTAGAATAAATATGTCAACAACCTGAAATTCTAAAATAATATGAAAAAGCAATAATTGAATAGAACTAATTATGTTTGCATTAAAAATAAACGTATGTGCGAGTGCATACGTAAAATAAAGAAAGAAAAGTAACTTACTAAAAGGTAATTCTTCTGAAAAATTGTTAATAATACTGTAAAATTTTCTTATTTAAAAAAAAAAATTCATAAATTTACTCCATACGCATAAAATGAAAAATGTTAGATTTTAAATGAAAACATAAATCTGTTCAAATTTCGAGACATCTAAAGGATTCCTTTAACAGATGGATGTCAAAATCACTGGTTTACTAAATCACTATAACGTGACGTTCATAACAGCCTATCACGAGTCGTACAGAATGTAGGAAAACGCATAGAAAAGGTTAGTTGCCTAAACGTCCAGTGTTGGATTCTCGTCAAGAATGCATCTGCTGCTGGCGCCATCTCTCTTCGCATTTCTTGTGTCTAGAATTTATCAAAGTCTAATAATAAAGTTAATATATGTGCGTACTTAATATCTGATTATTATTGACAGTTATACTTATTTTAGAATTATCATGAGAAATTATCTGCAGAAATTGTTGTCGTTATCACAAATTAAAGATCCAAACACATTTTCTTGCGTTTCTTGTAAAAATATCTACAATTACGATTCGGTGAAGTGCATATGAAAAAATAAGCATCCTGATTAACTGAATGATTTACAGCCCAATCTTAGACAGAAAAAAACTTACTTACTCTTATTCGTTCACACAACTTTAATAATTCCAAAATCTTTCGACATTGCAGTAAAAATATTCACAATACTACTGACATTTAGTGGTGATGATGTTTCCAAAAATATTCGTGTGAATATGGTAAGAATTCTTCAGAAGTTACGATTCTTATAAAAGACATGCAAGAAATACACATCCTAATTAGATGAACGATTTAAATCCCAATCTCAGAGATTAAAAATATACTTACTTAGTTTTGAATTATATTCATGCAGGACTAATGATTCTAAAACTTCATGTTTTGCAAACAAAGAATTCATAATGTGGTTGAAAATGGTTATCGCAAGAGCTGTCCTTTACTAAAATATGTGGGTAAAAAAATATATAAGAGGGGTTTGTAGTGGTTCTTAAATGTATTAACTGAATTCTGCAAACAGCAGCTTTGTTAAAGGAATGTAAATATTTATATCATTTATTCATATATTTTATTTCATTTTTTTCCTTATGTTTATATGTTATAGCTATAATTATGTTATATTTATTCTTTTTTCTTTTTCATAACATAAAATAACATATGTGTCGAGATTACAACATTGTTATGTTCTATGTTACTATGAATAATTAACTTGCAGCTGAAGTTACAACACACAATTTATTGAATGACACATAACGGACATATAGGAGCGACCATCGCTACATACATTTTGGAACAACTGAACTAAAAACTGTTGCCATGCCAACTAGTGAAAAATAGTTGTTGCCACACCGGCATTACAAACCTTGGATACATAATATCCCCCCCCCCCCTAAGTCTTATAGTCTTTTAGCCACACAGGAGGACGTCTGTTTCTGACTGGTCTTGGAGATGACAGCGGCGGTGGGTCTTTAGGTTGTTGTGCAACAGATACATCAAAATCTGGACTCGTGTGAGTTGGTCTTGTTAACTCTTCTGACTGCATAGAGTCCTGATTTTCTACGGGGGCATGCACTTGTATTTCTTCTTCAGGAATCTGATCCTGGGAACACCTTGGTCCTGTTAACGGAATGGGAGGAATTATTACTTGGCTATCACCTTCATCTTGGAATGTAGAAGATTCTGCAACATGCCGAGGTCTCAGTTGGTCAACATGTCTTTTCCAAACTAAACCATCATTGGTTCGAACAAAATACATGGTTAAGCCAAGTACTTCTATTATGGTTGCAGGAACCCATTTCTTATGAGGAGGAAATCCCAAAGCATAGACAGTATCTAGGGGAGCAAATATTTTTATTCTCGAATGGTCAGATCCATTTTTAACTACTGATGAACCACAAAAATCAGGATGCAATTTATCTAGGCAAGTTTTCAAATGTCGATTCATTAATAATTCCGCTGGTGAAACACCTGTAGAGCTGTTCGGAATTGTATGTTGTGCTAATAGGAACGAAGAGAGTCTATATGACCAATTACCAGTAATTATCCTCCTTAGTGCATTTTTCGTTGTCTGCACCATACGCTCGGCTTGTCCATTAGAAGATGGATGTCTAGGAGCAATTGAAATAAACCTTATACCATTTCGTTCTAAAAATTCTTGGAATTCAGTCGAGGTAAACCCAGTTCCATTGTCTGAAACAATACAATCAGGTATGCCATGAATACTAAATAATCTTCTTAGAGCATTGATAGAAGATGAGGCATCAACGGAAGGAACTTTTACTACTTCAAGCCATTTAGAGTATGAATCCACAATAATCAAAAATAATGAATTCTGCAATGGACCAGCATGATCTATGTGCAATCTGGACCACGGAGTTTTGGCCTTTTCCCATATCAGATTAGTTTTCGATGGTGAGTTCCTGGTTTGTTGGCATAAATCACAAGAATTAATAAGAGTTTCTAATTCCTTGTCTAATCCTGGCCACCAAACATAACTTCTAGCAAGTGCCTTCGTTCGCACTATACCTTCATGAGTATTATGTAGAACCTTAAGAATATCAGGTTGTATTTTTCTAGGAATGATGACTCTTGAGCCCCAAAGCAGGCATCCTTTATGTACAGACAGTTCTAATTTCCTTGAGAAAAATGGATCAAATTCTTTCGAAGGATTTTCATCTGGCCATCCCCTCCATACCCAGTTAATGACTCGTGATAATATAGGATCATGAGCTGTAAATTTCACTACATCTGTAGCTTTCAGTAGAGGTTTCTTCAGGGCTTCTAATAACAGAATTTCCATGGGCACTTCCTCATCCTTAGGGATAAATGGTTGAGGCAAGCGACTTAGTCCATCAGCATTGGATATTGTTTTTCCAGGCTTGTAAACTAGGTCATAATCATAAGCACTTAACATTATAGACCATATTTACATTCAAGGAGACAGCATATTAGGAATGGGCTTATTTGGAGCAAGCAATCCTAATAATGGTTTGTGGTCAGTACGAATTTCAAATTCATGACCATATAAATAATTGTGAAATTTCTCTACACCTTGAATTATGGCTAATGCCTCTTTATCTATTTGAGCATAACGTCTTTCTGTAGGATTCCTTGAATAGTATGCAATAGGAGCTTCTGCTCCTCCTTCAAGCTGATGACTTAGTACTGCTCCAATACCATATTGCGAGGCATCACACGTTAAAATTATAGGTTTCTTTTCATCAAAATGCGTTAATAGAGTTTCAGATGTTAGCAATTTCTTTACCTTCTCAAAAGCTTCATCATGACATTTAGTCCATCTCCAAGAAGCACCCTTGTCTAGGAGACGATGAAGTGGTTCAGCAACATTAGCCTTGTTGTTTAGAAATGAGTGATAAAAATTTAACAGTCCCAGGAACGCTAGAAGTTCCTCTCTTTTTGTAGGTACAGGAGCATTATGTATTGCTTGTACTTTGTCTTTGGTGGGCCTGATATCATTTTCATCAATATGAAATCCAAGATATTCTATGCTGGAAGCACCGAGAATACATTTTTCCTTATTTAATTTTAATCCCGAATCTGAGATCGTCTTGAGAACCTGTCTAAAACGTTCTCTCAATTCTTCTGATGTTGAAGCTTTGATCAGAACATCATCAAAATATGGTATCACACCTGGAATCTTAGAAAGTAATTTATCAATGAATTGTTGAAATATACCTGGAGCGGATGAAACACCAAATTGTAAACGCTTGCACTTAAAAGCTCCTTTATGTGTTACAATGGTTTGAGCCAATGCACTAGCTTCATTTACAGTCAGTTGTAAATAAGCTCTAGCTAAATCAAGCTTAGTGAAATAACGACTACCAGCAAGTTCAGATAAAACTTAATTAAGAGCAGGAACAGGATATGAGTGTTGTTTCAAAGCCTTGTTAATGGTACACTTATAGTCACCACATAATCTTACTTCACCATTTGGCTTAAGAATTGGAACTATTGGTATCATCCAATCAGATGATTCTACTGGTTCAAGAACATTTAGTTCTAATAAACGTTGCAGTTCTTTCTCAATTTTTGGTTTTAATGCAATTGGCACAGTTCTTGCTTTAAGCTGAATTGGCTGAATAGAAGGATTTAAATTTAATGAAATTGGAGTACCCTTTGTCGCAAAAGACCACACCGAGAACACAGTACAATTAAATCAATAGGTAAAGCAAAGTGGCCTTACCTCCAAATTTCCGATGGTACTGTATTCTCGTCAGTTTGTTCCGGGCCGGGCTGTTTTTTTTTCTTGCATAAACACCTTGATTCCGTGTTTGGCATTAAATGGCTCGAATACATTGGTGAAAGAAGAATAAAATTTATATACATTTAAAAAGAATTACAGAAAACTATGTACATTTAAAAAGAAAGGATAGCGAGAATTCATCTCGACTGTTTACACATTCGCGGTTGACACCGACACACCGTTCGTTTGTAACGGTTACAGTTAGTTCGCCGGGGGATTTCCCACACCCTTAAAGGTACCTAATTCTTCATTGAAAACATGTGCAAATTCTAACACAATATCATCTAAAGTTGAAGCATTCACCTTATGTATGCCGGTTAAGCCAATACCTAATGGCTGGAACCAGTTTATACCTAGAAGACTTTCTCTATGTTCTTTAGAAATTAACAATGGCAGTTCACCCTTGAAAGAAGAATATTCAACAGGAACATTACACTGTCCTAGTAACTGAACACATTTCTTGTTATAATCTCTAATTTCATAAGGGGATTTGTTTAACTTCGGAATGCCAGTGGGAAATAACTTTTTGAATGTTAAATAATCTATTATGGAAACTTTAGCACGAGAATCTACTTCCATAATACAAGGAATGTTATTTATTAATACATTAGCTTTCATATTAGTAGCATCTACATTATTAACGGTCAGACATTTTAATTGCATAGAAACATTATTTTCAACAACATTGGATTCAATTAAATGAGTAGTTTTACCTTTCTGTTTCAAAGATGGGTTGCTTTCTTTTTGTTCTGAAGACTGCTTAAATTTAGAACCGCAAACACGTTGGATATGACCTTTTTTCCCACACCGTCTGCACTCTGCATTCCTAAATTTGCATAAATCGCGATTGTGTGAACCACCACAACCAAAACATACAGTATATCCTTTAGAGTTATTTACTTTAGAACTCTGTTTTTTAATCGAAAATGTACTTGAATGATTCTCCGAAGGTGAATGAATAGATCTAGTTTGTTTATCGGCGATTTCTGATGCGAGTGATTTTGAAACAGCTTCATCAAAAGTAAGAGTAGTTTCAGCCAACAACCGATGTTGTAGATTTTCGTCGCGCAATCCCACAACTAATTGATCACGTAATCTTTCATTTAGTGTAGTTCCGAATTTACAATCTTCAGCAAGTCGACGCAATTCTAAAACGTAAGTGGAAATATCTTCGCCTGAATTCTGCATACGTTTTTGAAAACAGAAACGTCTATAAATTTCTGACGGTTGTGGCGAAAAATGCTTTTTTAGTAAATCTACTAAGTCTTTAAAACTTTTTTCCGACGGCGAAGCAGGAGCAATTAACGAACGAATAATCGATAATGTTTTAGCACCGACTACTGCAAGCAACGTTGCACGCATTTTAGCAGCATCTGTAATAGCATTAGCTTCGAGAAAATATTTTAATTGTTCCGAGTAATTGTCCCAAGAACTTGGTTGATTAACATCAAACTCTTTCATGTGACCAATCACAGTCATACTGACAACTTTCTTGAAATTTATATGAACATAGAACAATGAAAACGAAATTTAGTTTTGCAAACGAAACTAACATGAATTTCAACAATCCTTACTTCTTAAAGACAGCAAAATCCCATCCTCGTCGCCAATTTGTTATGTTCTATGTTACTATGAATAATTAACTTGCAGCTGAAGTTACGACACACAATTTATTGAATGACACATAACGGACATATAGGAGCGGCCATCGCAACATTCAATTTGGAACAACTGAACTAAAAACTGTTGCCATGCCAACTAGTGAAAAATAGTTGTTGCCACACCGGCATTACAAACCTTGGATACATAATAAACATGTATTCTGTTATTCAAGATGAAAATACAAAAGAGAGTTTGAAGTAAATCAACAGATCGGTTAGTGCATAAGTTCCCAACGGGACCGGTACCGCCCCCAGTGGGCCCTGAAACCTTCCAGGACCAAGGTAGTGGCAACAAAGGAAAATGAGGGTGGTAAGACAGTCAAGGTCCAGGTTAGACAGGACCGTAGCCAGAAATTATTTTCGGAGGGGGACCAATTGAGAAAGACATCTTTATTTTGAATGATACTTCAACTGATGAAAGGGAAAGCACTGTATTTCCAGAATACAGTGCTGTATTTCCGGCCACCGGCTTAGGAAGACTTTTATGGTCTGAGTGGGTTTTTTTTTTAAAGAAAATGACTGTTTATATTCATGAACAGCTAGGCAGATAGCACACACACACACAAACGTGGGACATTGCCTATCGGCATATATGTCGATGTTGGAGATTCCTGACCAAAGTTTAGCTACTTTTTACCTTAACGACAAGCTGTAAACCAAGATAAACAGGGTGTGGTTTACTCGAAGCAAACGAATCGAAAGATTAACAATTCGACTTGTAAAACGACTTATTTTCGCAGAAATCGGTGATTGTCGGAATGTGCTCCATGTCGGAAGACCAACGAAACTGTTAGATAGAGACCGACGAGTGCTGTAGAGAGAAATTCGGAAGAACCACACACAACCGATGGCCCTCAACCGCGAGGAGTTTCAACAGGCATACGGGAGTATTGTTTCAATTAATACCATCCTAAAGGAAGCATATCTCTTGGTTTTCATGGTCGTGCTGCTGCTCATAAGCCTTTGATCAGAAAGTCCAACTGCTCTCGGTTAATGTGGTGCAAAGCACATCCAAATTGGACCGTAGATCTGTGGAAACAGGTTCTTTGGAGCGACGAATCAAGGTTCACCTTTTACCGTTCGGATGGCAGGGTCTAGGTTTGGCGTCTGCCTAGAGAACATCTCTTGCCAGAATGCATTGTGCTAACAGTCGAGTTCGGCGGATGTGGAATTATGGTCTGGGGGTGTTTCTCCTATTATGGATTGGGACCCTTGGTCCCCATTCATGGTAAGCTCAACGCCGATGCTTATTGTACAATTTTGGATGACAATGTGCTTCCTACGTTGTGGCAGTTTTACGGGTTGGACCCCTGTTACTTTCAGGACTACAATGCCAGTTGTCATGTTTCGATGTTAACCAAGGCTTGGTAAAGTGCCAATGGAGTTCATCGAATGGACTGGCCTGTCCAGAGCCCAGACCTGAACCCTATCGAGAATCCCTGGGACTAGTTGGATCGCCGAATTAAGGGGTGCACTACCCGTCCAAAATCGGTGAAGGAACTTGCATGTCTACTCCAAGCCGAGTGGAAGACAATACCGCTAGCTGTAATACAAAGACTTGTGGAAGGTATGCTCCAGAGGGTTCACTTTAATTGCCTCTCGTGGAGGCTCTACCAACTATTTATTTTAAATAAAGTTAGTTTTTCTTTTCTATCACAGTCGTCCAAATACTTATTGGTAGACAGTGTATGTATATATATATATATATATATATATATATATATATATATATATATATATATATATATATATATAGAGAGAGAGAGAGAGAGAGAGAGAGAAAGAGAGAGGTAAAAAGATAGGTAACTAGCTTGATAGATGTATATCCATATTATATAATATATCTATCTATAGATAGATAGATAGATATCTATATAGATAAAATTATTGAATTTTATAAAAGAATATACATGGTTTGGATGAGAAATAACTCCAATGGATATTCTAGCGTTATATCTGTGTGTATTTATAAGAAAAATTTAATTTTGAAACTTTAAATATCTGTTTAGACCATCTTTAAATGAGGTTTTGTCTAGTTTCATCAAGGCATCTTTATGTTGGTATGTACATACAAACACATAACACATATATCTGCCAAACATTAAAAACAATTAGCTCTAGAAAGTTGATATTTTGTATTAAGAATTCTTGTAACATCTAACGTGCAACTTCGTGTTTGGTTGCAATCTGCATTCTTTCTAGCAAAAAAATTTCAGCAGCTAATCAGAGATTAGCTTCTATGTATCTATATACTAAATAATCCCTGTTTATCTCTAATCGATCATGGTGAGACCGGGTATAGATATTTCATGAAATTAAGGGCCGGTCAGACCAAAGTCGTTTAACGGCTAACTACGATTAATTTCTGATAAAATGGAGAATTGAGTTCCACCATTGGTTGGTGCCATGGGTTAATCGCGATTAGTCGTTAAACGCCTTTGGTGAGACTGGCCCTTATATGCATTTAGGCGTTCCATGTATATAAAAAATAGCGGCAGATCTGAAAAATGATTTTAAAAGAAAATTCCCCGCGTGACTTATAAAAAAATATTTTTTCTGTAAAAAATATTTACTTATTTTTTGACATATCGATAGAAATAGCAAAAGTTTGTAACTTTCATAATTAGTCCATTACGTATATGTAGCAGCCGAATATGGCTTTGAATATGACAACTGTAAAAATGCAAATTTTCATCTATTACGAGGTTATGCTTGAGTACTTTTAAAGGAGCTTTGACCGTGATTTGCCGTTTCAAATTGTAGCAGTAAACTTGTATACATATGTACTGTATTTGGTACTTATGCAACTCTGTGAAGTTTGTACATGCTTTTGGAGTCGAATGAACTTTATATTTTGTTAAGACTTCACGATAATCCCGTAGTACTTCAAGAAGCTTTAAAATATAAGGGACTTAAGGAAACACTAAGTTTTTATACTACTTAGACGTTATATTTTCTATATGTACGTTTGAAGGCGAGTGCAAACACTTTCTCATTCTAAATTCGGAGACTAGAAATTAAGTGTTTTTATCTGTAAGCTCAGTGAAGTTCCTGCTGAAATTTATTTACCTGAAGTTACTTGCTATAAGTAATTTAAAATGCAGAAATATTTTGGGAATACCAGTAGTATTCATATGTAAATTTTGAATTATATATTTATTCTCAAGTTAAATCTGCATTGAGTTATTTATCAAAAATATAGGTCTTCATGAATGACTATATTACAAGTCTTTTGAATATCTTTATCATGAGTTCAATTAAGTTTGTTAAATTTATTACATTAGTAACAATTTAGTAATGACTAGGAACTTGATTAACTAGTTGTTATATGAACTTAATAGTTGCACTTCTTCCTTCCACAGACTGAAATCTCGACTCTTGATTACAGAAAGCTTCAAGTGTTTCAGTTTGTATATATTAAGGAAGTTTTTTAAGAACTTCATTGGTTTTAATTTTTGAAGGGAGGTTATTAAACTAACAAGTAATTCAGTTTGATAATATTAAAGAATGGTAAACAGTTAAAATTTAAAGTAAACATTTTAAAATTATCAATGTAATAAAAACTCAGCAAAATTAAGCTTATTTTAAATAAAGTTATCAGGTTTGATAGTTAAATGTTAGATAAACAAGTAATTAGGAATATTTTTTTCTGGCAATGAGTATGTATAAAAACGATAGAAAATTTTAAGAACCAAGAGTTTTTTTTTAGTTTTTTTCGGGGACTGTTTATTTTTTTATTTTGCTTTTTTCCCGATGAAGCTTAACAGTAAATTTTTTTTCTGTGCTGTATTTTCTTTAAACTTCTAAATACCAGGAAACGAGTTACAAAATTTATAAATTTAGGTGAGTTTGTTTTAAATTGTCAAACTTGGTATTTTCCTACATCAACTGAGAAAGTGAAACTGCGATATATAGTGCTGGATATGCGTAACGATGTTTAAAACCAAAACATACGCCGGTCACTTTTATCTAGAATTTTGAGAGAGGAAAATATAATTTAGTATAATAAAAATGTATCTTTGAGGTAAACACTCTCATTTGAGCTATTCTATGTCTACAAAACCATATCAATAGTCAAGGAATTTTACCTTCAAGTTTGCAGAGTGACATTTTAAACAACTCGGGCCATTTTGTGAAATTTTCTTGAAACTGACTCTCTAACTTCAAAATGCAACATGTTATAGACAAGAAAACTGCCATGCTGTTAAGTCACCAAAATAGTCTCAAATGTATGAACTAAATCCTTAAAAAGGAATAAATGCCAGATTTATAATTCCATTACTGCTGCTTTGGGGTAAAACCGGCAAAAGGAGAAAATTTTACATGACCGGAGGTAAATGTTCCTATCGAACATCTATGGAAGTTTTTTTGTACACAAAACTATGAGTTTCGAGAAGTTACAAATGCCATCAACTGCTCGAGTCCGAAGAATACTGTAGATCTCATAATGAAAAGGTAAGAAAACTTTTTAATTAACACCTTGGCTATGGAATGTATTTGAGAAACATGCTACAAATATAAATGATTTCTTCGTCATCATCAAAATGTTAGATATTTTCGAAAAAATTCAAACTAAATTACTATTTTCATTATTTTTACATATATGGGAAATTTTAATGGATTACACTACATTTTGCTCGAATTACAGCAAAATAAAGCAAATGAGTTTTCTGGATAAATAGAAAGCAATAAAATATATGTATCACCTACATGAATTCATTGACCCTTGAATTCCTTTGAATTTCACAAATCGTTTACAGCCTGAATTGTTCGGGCGTCATACGCAACTGTTTCAATTACAAATCCTTCTTTACATGTCCTTACAATTTATGCCTCTGAATTCGTGAAACTAATAATGATAAATTAATACAATACTATGTGTATCAACTGTCCTGTATTCCATGACCCTTAAATTTCACAAATCCTTTACAGTATCCCAGAAATAGCGACCAAAGGAACGAAACTTTTAAACGTTTCTCGGGAGAGTATCTCTTTTGGGTGAATGACAAACTAAATGTTATGCATTAGGAGACTCGATGTCGGACTTCACGGAATTGAAATACTGTTCTTCCTCTTTCCCAAATTTGGATTGGGCATTGTCCTTGCAATCTATGCTTCTGAATTCGTGAAATTAATTTAATCATTTTAATGACTACTGTTCGAATTTTAGATGCCACTAAAGTGATGAACTGATAAAGATGTGTATTAGACACCAAAAAGACGTCATGAAAGGTTCTACTAGGAAAGTTTTTATCCGGCTGCCATGGGGAAAGAAGACAGCGAGTACGTTGAGTGTGTATTAGTTTGAGTGTCATACAGAAGCTGTCAAAATTTTAAGAAAATGCTATCGGACATTGTCATATATTTCAGTGTCAGTTTAAAGATTGTTATACACCGTAACACGCGATTACTATTGTTGGAAAAGTTGTTCAAATTTATGAAGATTTTATTTAGACTTACGGCTCTGTGATATAGTTTGTGGAGAATGTTTTTACCATATGCAGTTTTGTATGCTGTATTTAACAATTACCCACAAATGTTGGTGGAATGAGTACCTACACATGTTGTATTTTAGGAATATCCGGTAGCGGAAAAAATAAAACTTTACACAATGCTTTAAAAGTCTAAGGGAATTTAAAATAGAAACATGGCTATGTTTTTAAGTATATTAATGTAGTTTTACTTTGTATTTTACTTTAATACTTAGTATATTAAATTGGTAATAGTTATATACATATTTAATATTATAATACATTGGTGTACTTCGTAGCATGCTGTTTTAGCTTTCAGTCTAGTATGTAGTTTAGTCTTTGTAGTCGTATGTTTTTCAGATTTCGAATTATAGATATGTAGATGTGTTGACTATCCATAACAATGCCAGCTTGTTGGAAAAAACAAGACCAACCGATATTCTACTCTTAAATTTGAAGAAATTTAAAGTGCTTATCTACATATACTTGAAAATAGAATACTGAAATACAGCAAATATGGCACAAGTGGTGTGTAGAAAGTAAAATTGAATTTTTGCATTTCCTTTCTGAATATTTAATATTCTCAACAGCCTAAGATTATTTGGAGTCGGCCAGAATTGAGCAGGTTATAAAAAAATTTCTAACGGTAAATTCAATAATGTAATGTAAATCGTCTACTTTACTTCTAAACTTGTTATATATATTTATTTGCGTTTGTAATCAAGATACTTAATATTGTACGGTGGTTCTGGTTTATCTTTTAACATATCTTACTGTTAGTTGAATGTTTTCGTAGGGTTTTGAGAATATTAAGCTTATTTGTATTTTTATTATGTAAACAATACTGTGCTTGTAATTGTATATAAATAAGATTAAATAAAATGTATTTTTAAACCTAGATATCTTTATTTGCACACGTAACAAGATTTCTAATTACTACAGAGTTACTTCCTTGACTTTTGTTTTAGAATTATCGGATATGACCATGAAGTTTACTCTTATCCTTGCAGCTATTCGGAATTTACTGTAATCTATTCCATTTAGGGGCAATATCCAGTGTTGCTCTTTTGTTTCTGAAACCAGTTTTGTTATTGAAAGTGGGCTGCAATTCTATAAATTCTTCACAATGTTTTGAAGATCTTCAGCCTGTCACAGGACTAGGATATCCGTTTCGTGACTCAATCTGAAGTAATTTTTTTTTTTATAAAAATCTGAAATTTTTATGCTAATTTCAAAACATACCTCTAAGAATGGGGAAAAATACTGTAATCTATAGTGAATGATAATTAGTTGTTGTGACTTTTTAATTCTATTATATATTTCTAAACAAGTGTTATACCATTACTGCTGCCATATAACCTGGTCTGTTGATAATTGTCTTAATTTGAGTTAAAACAGCTGATAAAACATAAGTTTAACTGAGACAAAACAATAAAATTATATTTATATGTACTAAGAATTTTATACTAGGAATTTTATTTTAAATATTCACTTATTCGGGATATGAAATCTCCCCAAAATAGTTTAATTCTTAATCTAGTTGTGTGTTTATACACTTAATTTAAATCTAATAAATTACTGGGGAAATATTGGATTTTTGCTTAACAGGAATACATTAGGTTAATATGTCAAATGTTTAAAAATGCAGTTTTCAAATGGATAAAATTTAAAAGAAATTTAATGTAGTA
Organism: Pardosa pseudoannulata; assembly: GCA_032207245.1. Lineage (NCBI taxonomy): Eukaryota > Metazoa > Arthropoda > Arachnida > Araneae > Lycosidae > Pardosa > Pardosa pseudoannulata. The sequence continues at coordinate 22,113,545 of CM063502.1, read as the reverse complement.
ACTGAAAAAATTTCCAACCTTGACAAATTTGTTTCGGGGATATGCAAAGATAAAATTTCCTATACTGCCCATAACGTCAACTTTTAGTAACGTTACGTCAGTTAAGTTATGCCAACGTTAAATTGCTTTATTATTTACGTCAACTTATAAAGTATATTTCGTTAATAATTTATTTTCATAGTTTGAATAAAGAGAATTTGTTAGAAGATATGAATAATTAAAGCGAAACGTTTTATACTGCTTTTTGGAACAGATAATTTTAAACCTATAGATTTTTTACTCTATAGACAATGACTTTACCGAAAGAGTTTCTATTGTAATATACAGTTAGTTTTAATTTAGGAAAAATACAGTAAAAGATTGTTTTATGTATACTAAAAAAGATGGTTATGTGCAACACGTCTAATTATGAAGCAGTTCTCAAACTATTCTATTTCCCTTTCAGTAATGAACTTCAGTATCATGCAAGTGTTTGAAATTCCCTAGTTTTTATATTTAAGTGTTCGGTCTTCTTAGTGCCGTCTGATGCAGCCACCTGTTTGCATAACAGCATGGCATGGGCCAGATCCCATTTGCTTTCTTTGACCCAATATATTCATTACTTTTGAACATGGCTCTCATTTTCCAGGAAACGGAATGGACTCTAAAAACTGGTTTCTTTGGTCCCCTGCAAAAGACCAGGGAGAAAGTTTTTCTATTTTGAAGAAAAGGCTTTTTTTTTTACTTCGTGCCGGAGATGTATGGGTCATGGGCTGAGGGTACCCACCCCCCTCCTTCCGAGTCTTCTACAATAACGAGAAAGACTTGCTAACCGTTTTAAGCTATAGTAACCCTAGTAAGGGTATGGTTGTTATACCTTGCTCTGTATCAATATTTTGGCGGTTTAGGGCAAATTATGTATCTACAAAATTGATTTGTTGATATGTAACTCGGGGAGATGTGTTTGTTTACATAGTATTTGAATTTAGTACGCACGTATGACCTATGTTTACTAACCGATCGTAAAGGATAAATAAATTAAACCTTGTTAATTTTTATTTATATTCTATTAAGTAAAAATAATATACTATGTATAAACACAAATTAAAATTATTGTTACTTAATTTTTTTCTTTTACGATGTTTTTTAACTTTATATATTTTAGTAGTTATGCTAAAGTTACGTTGAAACATTAATAGAATATTTAAGAATACATATCGCTTTACAGCTTCAGATAAAAATTAGGACAATTAATTGTAATACGTATCAAAATCAATATTTTAAACATTACATTCTATTAATGTTATTCAAAGTTAAGTATAGTAAATTTAAAACATGTGACAAATAAATTTTTAAAACTGTATTTCAATTTAATTAGGAATTACAGTTGTATCATTATTTAATACAGAACATTTTTAATATAACATTGTATTTTTTAATTCAGTGTGTATAAATGAAGATTATTTTCCATTTAATATTGAGTTTCTTAACAAGTACAGAATATATATTGTAAGTACTGAACTCCCAAATTTAATAAGGTAAAGAGACTAAGACATCTTTTTTCACATAAACGTTTATTTTACTGATTACATTATTTTGTTTGAGTATATCTTAAGGGAAAAGTGAAATTAGTTACTAAATTAAAAGCAGCCTCCCAAACTTAAAAAAAAAAAATAAATAAATAAAAGAATACTAAAACATTAAAGTTTGAGGACATATTTACTGATAAGGTGAAATTGAACTTAAAATTGAAAATTGTCAGACAAGGAATATAATTTAAATCTATCGTTAAAGGTATTATATCGATCACAGATATGGAGGCCCTGGGAAATGTCCTAAAAGAGCCCAAGCATTACGGTTATAAGCCTTGCTAAATGATGATATTTAATGTAAATCCAAATATATATATAACTATTTACTAATATATAACTATTGTTTTTATTTGTGTATTGGATTCAATATATGGCAACATTAAAAATGTTTTTTGCTAGTTTCACCACAAGCATCTAGGGAGAGGAATAATCTTTGATAGAAGTGTGAAAAATGTTTGCTACCTATTACTTTCATAACAGATTTTTACCAAAAAGCTGAATTCAACAGGAGACCTCATGGGCCACTCTGCGTAAACAGCCATTTAGTTTTATTTAAAGACAACTACATATTATACAAACATCAATTATAAATGGGTCTATGGGTTTTAACATATATGTATCAATTCTATATCATGCATTTTAACATAGTAGATGTCATTGTCTTCTTATTAAAATCATTTCAGATCTAAAATTGATAGATGATTGTAGTTATGAGATAAAATTTTTTTCAAAATCATTAACCAGACAATAATATATGTGCTTACGAAAAAGTACTGTGTCAAACTCCTGAATTAGACTACCATTATTAACTATTTGATGTGCATTAAAACACACGAAAACACCACAATTAAAATTATCAACTTATAATAAATGAGGAGGGTATTCTATTTGCCAAGAAATATTCCTTTTTACAATTTTATTGAGTAAACCTGTCCAGTTTTTAATACCAAGTGTATGTTTATCACTTGGAATCGGAGCTGAGGAATCATACACATAGAACACTTCATTTTTTAAGTTTGCTGTAAAAATAATCCAATGTGAATCAACACAAATGGGAATAAAGATATAATTTAATGAGGATATTGGACACGAGAGATTTAATTCAGCACTAACACCTGTGTAAACACAAACTGATAATGAAGAGTCCACAAACAACATGTCCTTCCTTTTTTCTAAAAGTTTAAAAAAAATAGGAATTTACTATTGAATCATATAACCATCCTATTTTGAAATCAAATGACTGTGTTCTAATGTAATTTTCTTCCGAAACAGATAAAATAGATCTAACGATTTTAGGTCTGTTATGCTTATTTATAATTGCTGACTTGAACAATAGGTTCTAAAATTGTTTTAAAATATCTTAAGTGGAAATGTAAACGAATCAGAAACACTATAAGGCATTATTTTGCTATTTTGTGGGTGATTAACTTTTCTTTGCTTATATGGTGGATCATCAACATCATTAGTCGCACCAGATTCAATGTTTTTGGTATTAGAATGAAAACCTTTACTCTTATTGCTAGTTTTGAAAATCCTAGGCTGGGGAATCAATTTTTGATTAGGTGCAACATTACTGTTGCTTAAGGCTAGGATCCCTCTATTATCGTCACACTGTATAATACCTTTTCAGAAACTAGAGAATTTAAGGTTGTTTCTATATTTCGAAGCATAATGCTTTGGATTTTAGGATTCTCTACCAAAACTAATAATTTTGATACCAACTGTTTACAAGACTGTATTCTATTTTCAGTTGTATAGGACTTAAATTCACCAACTTTTAGCTGCTGCTCAGAGTAAATTTCTTTCATCCTCAATTTGAGTATCGAAAATATTGTCTTCAAAATCTATATTTCTATTATAATATGAATGTATTTTATGGACATGTTTGCAAATAACACCAGAATATTGATAATAATAAAAAAAATAATAATAAAAAATAAAAAATAAAAAACCCATTTCGTGAATTTTATTTTTTTTTGTTAAACAAAATTTATTTTGTTAAAAAAGGTAAAATTCACGAAATGGTTTAAAAAAAATAATTTAAAGTTAAATTAAATTAAATTGTTTTTGAAAGTAATCACATATTCTTGAGTATCTGTTTCAACACATTCTAAAGGTTCAAACGACTTGATGGTGGATGTAAGTACGAGTAATACCAAGTGATTTTCTTAACTTTATAAACCTAAGGGCTTCAGCAATTTTTCTAGCATTGCAACGTCTCCCGTAAGATGAGAAAATAGGTGCTGGGTGCCAGAGTTCATGGGTCCCACATGGATGTTCGTAGCCGTTCGGCTTTAAGCTGTAGGTATCATTCGTGTACAAAAAGTAGACCGTAGCACTCCAACCCGCTCAATAATTTGCTGCGAATTTATCTTGTTATAATAAGACTGTCTAAAGGAATTCGTTAAGAATGTCTAAAAGAATTCGTTAAGAGTTTAAAGGGACTCGCTGTTAGTGTTTGGTTTGCTAAGGGATAGCAAACTTATAAAAATGGCAAACAACCGAATAACCAAAAGTCATTCGATGCGAGACTTCCTAGGGTTACAGTAACCCTTTAGGCGACGCGAAATCCGGAAAAGCGCGCCAAGGCTTGGCGCAGCCGGTAAGTCGCAGTTAGAACAGCTAATATGCTTCATAAAATATCGAATAAGATAAAATAAAAGCTAAATAAATCGAAACACTCAAATAAAACAACAAAGACGTAAAAACCAGCGAAGAAAAAATCTTATTCTCAGGAAAACTCGTAAAAACAAAACGCCAACCGGAGGACGTCAATATTCCTCGTTAGGAGGATAATTAAGAAAACTAAACAGAATGCAACGAAATTAGCGACAATCCACTAACGACATACCGTAAAGGCCAACCTCGGTAACAAACAGAATTCGAGAAACGTCACATTAACTAAAGAAACGGGGGACAGCTATTTTCTCACAAGTCAAAGATCGCGGAACGTAATTATACCACAACAAAACGTACAGACTACACGTATGGCTCACATATTACACATTATTCTACAACACAAAGTTTAACGACAGGGAAACTGTTAGTTTATATCGTAAAGTAGGAAAATCGGAGCATCCTCTCGGATCATTCTAAGTTTATTCAATAAAAGCGCGTAAGTTTTTTAAAATTAAAACCAGCATAAAAAAGCGTTCGGAGGGGCTATACATCAAAACATTACCGAGAATTACGTCAGGTTATTCTTAGGTTATTACGAGCATTCTCGTGCGTTTTACTAAAAAGCGGGCATTCGAGCGGCCGCAATTTGACGAACAGAGCATATACGAATATCGTACAGTCTTATATAAGTGTATATAAATATATAAATATTATATATATATATATATATATATATATATATATATATATATATATATATATATATATATATATATATATATAAGTGGAACGAATACGAGAAGCTTTACAGTCTGTCAAAAACATAATTGCTCTTAATTTCGGGATACGGTACAAGAAAGCGTTTCATAGAGCTCACGAACGCTTCGCGGGCTTCATTTTCAAACATAAAATTACATTTTCAACGAAAGTATAGAATAACGTAGAGATTTAAACGTGTAGAGAACATAAAATTCTCCTCAAAAAACGTACAGAAGAGCGGAAATTTTTTTAAACAATTTGCACTCCGTCGAAAATGCTAACATCGAATGAGCCGTTTGTTTATCAGACGTTTCTTTATAAAATAGCTAAGAAATGAGCGTTTTGTTTTATTGCAAAGACTTCATTTTTCTTTCACATCACAGTTACGTACTGAATATAGTGCGATAAGTAACATAGAAAATAATATTAATAAATAAGGGAAAAGTAGGGACACCTTTATTTTCAGGCTTTAATTTGCAACCAGGAATTAGTGCTCACGTGTATCGATAGACGACATTACTCTTCACTTCTCAAAGAATTTTGACGAAGATAGTGCTTATAGGTGAGGAATATCCCAAAATTACATCAACGTGCATTTTAAAAAGTAATTTTTTTTGAAAAAAATTAAATATTAAAAAAAAAGTGTATCGTTACGAAAGAAAGTTCATTTATTATTATTTCTATGCTAATAAATAAACTGTATCGTTAAAACTAACTATATAATAGTTACCAAAAATACTATGTAAAATGGGGCAGTTTGGGACACACATAGACGGGGCACCTTGGGACACTTTAAAAAGTGTAGACAAATATCAATTCAAGCACAATAATTAATATTTTGGTGCCTAATTTTTACTCGACGATTTAACATGTAAAAATATTAATTTATTAAGTTATAGACGTCGAACACTCCTAAAGAAACAATAGGTCAAAGGTGCATTTTGTTAGAATTTAAAGAAGAATTTGCCGGCATCAAATATAAGATTTATTAAAATAATGTATTAACTCGAACAATAAAAATAATTTGAACAGTATTTTGTATTTGTTATTTAGTGTCCCAACCTACACTATAAAGTGGGACATTGAAAAGGTATTTTATTTCTTTTATTACTCTTTAACTAAACGAGATCTGAAGTAGATTTAATGTTTACAAGAAGCAGATACGACGACAATATATATATATATATATATATGAATGCATACTAATTTTTTTTTTAATTAGCTTTAAAAAAAATTCATAAAAATGTTTAACCGAAGAGTGTCCCCTATATATAAGAATAATAATAAATATATATAATGATAAAAATAAAACTAGTGGTCGACTTGGAGTGCTACTTTTTTCAACACGAAGGACGACGGGACCTACAGCTTAAAGCCGAACGGCTACGAACATCCACGCCACCGCGGGACACCCGTACCGAAGGCCATAACCAATCGATCATCTTTCGGCTAACTAGCGGTGAGAAATTTCGTTTATCTAAAGCGTATTAGCTCACTTCTGCGAAACCCCTCGATACGTTACAGTGTTCTCAAGACAAGTATATTTAAATTAACAATTAATTCAGTTTAACAATTAATTCAGTTCTTTATTATCGAAAGTAATCATTTTTTAAAGTTTAAAAAGTGCGTGCAACAATATCAGAATTTAATTTTTAACTTAATTTTTATCGAGTATTTAAAATTTCGAGAATCTTTTATTCAGTTTTCCGACCACCTGCAAGTCCGTTTCTCCGGTTAGGCTAACCGTCCCGAGAAAGCACAACGGCTTTAAAAATAAAACCGTTTTTTCTATCAACAAAATTAGGTTTTTAATTATTTTAGCCATTCGGACGAAGGATTCCGAACCTCCAGAAAGCGGCGAAATTTCGGCATCCAAAACAACCCGTTTCGAAATTTCGCGCCAAAACGAAATTTCAGAGTATCCGTTTAAACTTCGGGATTTATAAATTTTAAAATAACTTTTTTTAAAAGTAAACGTACGCTCGGACGTAGCTTTAAAATAATCAGAGCTTCACTTTTGCAAGTTTCCGACAATATAATATATACCAATATTACATCGACGACGTATTACAATATCGAACGCGTTTCGGGTCATCTAAATCCGAGCTTTTTTCTTAAAGAATCGCGGAATTCCGTTTTCAACGCACGCCGCGATTTTTTAAAAGGTCCCTCTTTCGGACACCTACAATTTCGATTCACCGCGACCCGGCCCAAAGTCCCGTCTCCGAAGATAGCTCCCGTGCACACACCGGCGGCGAAAGTTCGACAGGGGTTTCGCAAACCCTACTAATTTTCCGACCCACAAACGATTTTACGAGAAAACGATTTTTAAACGATTCCAAGAAATTTTAATCCTTCACCGTCGTCACCAAACAGGTAAATGAATTAAAATTTTCGTACTTTTGAGCGGAAAATGCTATTATATCTTAATGAACACAGGTGTAATGCAAATTAAAGTATCATGAGAATTAAATATTACTACATTTACAAATAATAGAAAGGGCTATGTTTAATTATTCGCCAATGATTCGAAATGCACAGTGTAGATTTTACAGATTAATAATCGAAAAAAAAAGGATATATTGAAAAGTAATATATAAAGTCCCCGTAGAGAAGCACGGGCACATCTGCTAGTATATATATATATATATATATATATATATATATATATATATATATATATATATACATATACATATATATATATATATATATATATATATATATATATATATATATTAATAATAATAATAATAATAATAATAATAATAAGTGAAAGAAAAGAAAATGCTGTCATTGAACTTCTTGGAATAATTTAATTTTATCTTTTTCATATTTAAATTTTCCATATTTTAGAAACAATTTATTTTATTATAAAGAAATCCCAGAGAGTTTTGTAAGTACATAAGAATTTTTGTTTATGATTAGAAAGCCCGACTCTCACTATTAAAGAGTATGAGTATTGATCATAGTTAAAAATAGGATACTCCTTGGCTAATTTGTCGAAATTATTAGCGACTAAAATTCAAAGGCCGGATATTCTATTCCTAGCTTTTTTGGCATCTAGAAATATCGCGCCATAGAATTATATATTCTTACTTAATTAATCCAAACTTTATCGGGTATTATTTATTCAACAATTTAGAAAGCCAAATTATAAAACATTAGCTGTATGGAACAGTTATCTCATTTTTAAGCAGCATTGAATATATAAGAAAAGGATAGGAGAGTTTAATACAAATATAATATAAATCAAAATATAGATACAGATTGTGTGGAAGGAGAAAATATTAGTCTTCCATGCTTAGACCTAAATGTTGGCCATGGGTGAATTGTTTAGCAAAAAATGTCGCCAAATATTGTGGTTTGTAAGTATTCCAAACATTAATGAGATTAATATAATAACAATATGAATAATTGGGAATTTATTACTACTAACTGTATTATTTTTCAGGAAAATATTTTTGTTATGTTTTATTATATCTTTTATGTTACATTCGTTACTTTCATGGAATCTCAGTAAATATCCAAAAAATATTTTTGGGAAATGTTTGCAAAATTTATTATTCCTTTTTGAAAACAGACAGAAATTAACGTTTTAGCTCTATTTTAGTAAGTATATCGCGCATTTTTTTAGTAATATAATGTGGCAAAAATTTAAAAATAGAATTTTGTATCATTTTGGTTGCCCGCCTATTAATCTAACAGCACAAAATATATTTAACAAACTTAAAAATAGTAGACAATTTAAAAATATTTTATAAATTTTCGTTTTCAAATTTAATCTAATTGTACTTAACAAAGTTTCGAAATATACATTTGAACAAACATCTTTAGGCAATAAAATTTTAGTGTGCATTTCAATATCTGGAAAGCTCTTTTGTGGGATAATTTTTTTGATAAACTACAATCAATTTCAGGAAGTCAGTGTTTTTGAATAAAACCTTTTAATTATGCACAATTTATGATAAGGGGAAATCAGGAATTTTGAACAGTTAATTCAGAATATCGTCAAAGCACGTCTTAGACATTCAGCAAATTTTTAGCGATATCAATTGACAAAGATACAATTTCACACTCACGATATACCATATTAACCTTACACAGGAAAGAAAATGAGGACCTTCAAAATATTGGTGTTTCCAATAATTAATAATTTAATAGTACTTACTTCAATAAAAATTTAATTAAGTACTATTAACAAGGGATAAGTAAAAAAATTGTTGGATCTTCCCTTTTAATTTGCACATATATATATCTCGGAGACCCATAAGAATTACCGTATACATTCATGTCGGGAAGCCAGATCAGGAATTCATTAAATAAGGTTACAACACTATTTATTGTTAATAAACTTATATTCATCGGTAAAAATATGTTTTAATACTTTTATTACTACTTTTATATATAGTAGTTGTTCTAAAACTTCTGCAACTGTTTTATGTCGCCAGTCAACAACTTATTACGCTAATAACTTAAATATTTTTCAATATTTGGTTAATTTTTTTAAAATTTGGTAGCCCTTATACTTAGACATATATATATGCAATTTTTTTTAAACTTTAATAAGTTTTTCATACATAAAATATCAAAAAACAATCAGACTTACCTGAATCTCAACCGCTGCTGGATACGGACGCTATGATGTGTTTCTAAAATACTGCCGATCGATATAAATCGACGCTAGGATGTGTTTCTAAAATACTGCCGATCGATATTGCCGACGCTAGGGGAGAGTCTCAAAAATAGCGATTATCACATAGATAACAATTTTCACGTATTTCATTTAATCATTTATTTTAAATATCTTCTGCATTATCTCCATACGCTCTCCCTAGATATTACGTAAATAATTTTCTTAAGAGCAATCTGGGAAATTTTAATGTCGGGTGTATATAATTATCCTCCCTTTATAATAATAGCATAAGTTATTTGTTGGATGCCGTTTAATTAAATTCATCAGTAATATTTTTTTTCTCTTTTAATTTCTCTCATTTTAAATTATTCGATCTGCATTATTTTCATACATTTTATCATTTAACTTAATTATGACGAATTATTTTCATCTTGGAATATTTTTAATAATTATAAAAAGTTTGATAACAAGATAAAATTGGGCAATTTCAAACAATATTCGTTCTTGTATTGAAATTTTATGAAACATGCATATTAATTAGCAAAATAAGATTTTAAAAAATTTTTTAAAGGTACCGGTGCTTAAACTTTGTGCAGCCGACTGTATCGAATATGCATTTCGACATATACGAAAATTTGCAAATTCAAGTTAATATGACGATGATCAAGAACTAGCTGTACTATAGTATATTATAATATAGTATAGTACATATCAGTACAGTATACATCCTTCGAAGTAAAAGTTTATGTTTTAGGAAAAAAATACCTTTAACAAGTTTTCCTTTTCCTGTGTTTTGAAAAACTTTGCCAATGATGCTACTTCTTTATAATTAATGAAATAATTCTAATTTCCTAATCGGGGCAAATTTTTTTAAAAGAAGGAGCTGAAGCGAGTTATATTAGTTCCTCGTCAGTCGGCTTTGAACGGAGTCGTCCGTTCGATCGGTCTTATTAAAACGTCGAACGTTTCATTATCTACGGAGAAACTCAGGCACAGTTTCCGATGCTACTAAAATAAAACTGTAGTTCCTTATATAAACTTTCGCCTTATATAAGTAGCGTGTGGTGTCTGGGATACGATTTGAAAGATATCGAACTTGCATTTCGACATATACGAAAATATTGAAATTCGCCTTATATAACGATGATCCAGAACCAGATCTACTATACTATAGTATAATGTAGTATAACACATATCAGTACAGTATACATCCTTCGACGTAAAGGTTTTTCATTTCGGAAAAGAATACCTATAAATAATTTTTTTTTTCCTGTGTTCCGAAAAACCTTGCCTATGATGCTACTTCTTTATGATTAGTGAATATGTTCTAAGTCCTAGACAGGGGCAAATTTATTTCATAGAAGGAGCTGAAGCCAATTATTTTAGTTTCTCATCAGTCGGCTTTTAAGTCAGTCGTCCGTTCTATCGGACTTATTAGATAGTAGAGCGCTTTTTTATCTACGGAGAATCTCAGGCAAAGTTTCCGTTGCTACTAAAATAAAACTATAGTTCCTTATATAAACTTTCCCCTTATATAAGGAGCGTGTGGTGTCTGGGATGCGATTTGAAAGATATCGAATTTGCATTTCGACATATACGAAAATTTGCAAATTCGAGTTAATATAACGATGACCAAGAACTAGCTGTACTATAGTATATTATATTGTAGTATAGTACATATCAGTACAGTATACATCCTTCGAAGTAAAAGTTTATCTTTTAGGAAAAGAATACCTTTAACAAGTTTTCCTTTTAATGTGTTCTGAAAAACTTTGCGTATGATGCTACTTCCTTATGATTAATGAAATAATTCTAATTTCTTAATCTTTGCAATTTTTTTTAAAAGAAGGAGCTGAAGAGAGTTATTTTATTTCCTCGTCAGTCGGCTTTCAACGGAGTCGTCCGTTCGATCGGTCTTATTAGAACGTCGAGCGTTTCATTATCTACGGAGAATCTCAGGCATATTTTAAGATTCTACCAAAACAAAGCTATAATTCCTTTCTTAAACTTTCGCCTTATATAAGGAGCGTGTGTTGTCTGCGATACGATTTGAAAGATATCGGATTTGCATTTCGACATATACGAAAATATTGAAATTCGACTTAATATAAGAATGATCCACAACCAGCTCTACTATACTATAGTATAATGTAGTATAACACATATCAGTACAGTATACATCCTTCGACGTAAAGGTTTTTCTTTTCGGAAAAGAATACCTTTAACAAATTTTTCTTTACCTGTCTTCCGAAAAACTTTGCGTATGATGCTACTTCTTTATGATTAATGAAATAATTCTAATTTCTTAATCAGGGCAAATTTTTTTAAAAGAAGGTGCTGAAGCGAGTTATTTTAGTTCCTCGTCAGTCGGCTTTCAACGGAGTCGTCCGTTCGATCGGTCTTATTAGAAAGTCGATCGTTTCATTATCTACGGAGAATCTCAGGCATATTTTAAGATTCTACCAAAAGAAAGCTATAATTCCTTTCTTAAACTTTCGCCTTATATAAATAGCGTGTGGTGTTTGCGATACGATTTGAAAGATATCTTATTTGCATTTCGACATATAAGAAAATATTGAAATTCGCCTTAATATAACGATGATCCAGAACTAGCTCTACTATACTATAGTATAATATAGTATAACACATATCAGTACAGTATACATCTTTCGACGTAAAGGTTTTTCTTTTCGGAAAGGAATACCTTTAACAATTTTTTCTCTTCCTTTGTTGAAAAAACTTTGCCTATGATGATACTTCTTTATGATTAGTGAATACATTCTAAGCCCTGGAAAGGGGCAAATTTTTTTCATAGAAGGAACTGAAGCCAATAATTTTAGTTTCTCAACAGTCGACTTTGAAGTCAGTCGTCCGTTCTGTCGGACTTATTAGATAGTCGAGCGCTTTTTTACCTACGGAGAATCTCAGGCACAGTTTCCGATGCTACTAAAATAAAAGTATAGTTCCTTATATAAACTTTCCCCTTATATAAGGAGCGTGTGGTGTCTGGGATACGATTTGAAAGATACCGAATTTGCATTTCGACATATACGAAAAATTGCAAATTCGAGTTAGATAACGATGATCAAGAACTAGTTGTACTATAGTATATTATAATATAGTATAGTACATATCAGTACAGTATACATCATTCGAAGTAAAAGTTTATCTTTTAGGAAAAGAATACCTTTAACAAGTTTTCCTTTTCCTGTGTTCTGAAAAACTTTGCCAATGATGCTACTTCTTTATGATTAATGAAATAATTCTAATTTCTTAATCTTTGCAAATTTTTTTAAAAGAAGGAGCTGAAGCGAGTTATTTTATTTCCTCGTCAGTCGGCTTTCAACGTAGTCGTCCGTTCGATCGGTCTTATTAGAGCGTCGAGCGTTTCTTTTTCTTCTAACTCTTAATAAAATAAGGCGAAACAGTCACAAAACATTGGATCAAACGAGAGGAAAATTGCCCAATTTTCCTCTTGTTTGATCCAATGTAGTGCATTCATTGAATCGCACCAATAGTAAGTTTGAACGCCTTCTAACTGCAGATCATTCTTCACAACTTTAGCCAATCGGGCTCCTATACTGCAGGACAAAATCTCAAGCCGTGGTATGGTGATCGGCTTCACTAGGGCAATTTTTGATCGGGACTGCAAAAGTTGGCACTCTACAGAGTTTCCGCGACTACGCCTCAAGAAGATACACGTTGCGTAAGCTATTGAACTTGCGTCGCAAAAAACGTGTAATGTTACATCTTCTATGTCAGGAATTTTCCTTGGAATTTCTATTTCTCTTAAAGAAGACAGTTCAGTTAACCACCGAAGAAATGTTTTGGCTAAGTCTGGGGGTAGAACCTCGTCCCAGGTAATTTTTCGCTTCCAGCACTCCTGCAAGATTTGTTTGGGGATCAGCGTAACAGGGCCGGTAAACCCGAGAGTGTCAAACAGTTTGTGCATGGATGAAAGTACATTTCTTTTACTTGGCACCAATTTGGGTTGAAGTTTTACGTCAAATGACAAAGTGTCTCTTTTGAGATTCCAGTTTAAGCCTAGTACTGAAACTATTTCTTCGGGCTCATCACTGGATACATCCAGTTGTGATTTTCTGTCTATGAGGCTAGTGTGTTTCCAACCTCTTAAATTGAACTTCGCTGACGTCATTATTTCTTTAGATTCCGATATAAAAGTGTTTAACTCTTCTCCAGAATTTAGACTCGCTACGCAGTTATCTACGTACATGCTGGCTTTCAATTTGAGAGCAGTATCACGTTGGTGCTCTGGCACGTTATCTGGTTTAAGTGGAAATTCAGAGTGGCAGCGAGTAAAAACGGGCTGGCGTTTACCTCAAAAACTACTCTTCTGTGTCTGTAGATTCTTTGTCTAGAGGGGTTTCCTTTCTCCCACCATACAAAGCGGAGAAAGTCTCTGTCTTGAGGATGAAGGCCGATCTGCAAAAATGCCTTTTGTATGTCGGCTATGACCCCGTACCTACCCATTCGGAATCTATTCAAAATTTTGGGTAAGAGTTCAAGGTAATTCGGACCTTTTTGGATACACTCGTTCAACGAGACGGCATTCTTTTCCTTTGCTGATGCGTCAAAGACTGGACGAATACGAGTGGTGGAATGTTCTTTAAAAATAGCACGATGTGGCAAGTAGTGTCACCCCCCTGAATTTTCTTCCAAATCATCGACCGTCTCTATCACGTCCTCTTCCACCCATCCTTTAAAAACGTCTTCGTACTCATTCAAACAGTTCTTAATTTGAAGACTCTTTACGCACTTTTTCAGACGGGTTTTAGCCATGGTTAAATTATCAGGGAGTTCTGGGTGGTTTTCTACCCATGGTAGCGATACCTGATACCTCCCTTCATTATCTCTAGTCACTGTATCGAGAAAATGTTTCACTGCAGATTCTTCAATTTCTCTTTTTGTCTGAGACAGTGCGGGGTCCGTAATACCCAGAGAATCAAGTGACCACAAATCCGAAAGGTTTACACTACTGACATGCAAAGAAAGAACTTCATTACGTTCTGCTGAGTTCTCCTGCTATACTCCCCCTAAAATTACCCAGCCGAAATGAGTATTCATGGCGACTAATCCACCCATTAGAGTTTTAATCTCCCCTGTAAAGAGTTTCCCTGCATAGTCAGCACCGATCAGCATGTGAATTTCTCTAGGGTTTTTATCATATAAACAAAGATTTTCGTCAATGGACAAATCACTAAGAAGAATTCCGTGACCCCTTAACTCATCTATAATTTTAGGATTTTCTAATTTTGGAATAGTTGAACAAATTTTCTCCTGATCCATAACGTTTAAAGTGCAACTAAAACAATCATTTATGTGATTTAAATCAACCGAGTATATCTTATGATTCACCCGCTTTTCTGATCCTCCAAATAACCCATGAACTACGGTTTCCTGACCCATATGTTTTAAATCTAGTCTCTTTGCCGCGAAATTAGTGAGATATGATCGAGAAGAAGCAGTATCCAAAATACATCTCAAAAAATAATTAGTTTTGTTTCTGGTTACTTTCACAATTAATGTCTGTAAATATATTTTTCTGTCAACACAATTCCACAAATTGCTACAATCGGAATTACTTTCAGAAGCGCATAATTTATCCTCACTTTGTTTATTTTCTAATTTGTTATTATCCCTTTGGCCATCCTTAAAACACATTGCCTCTAAATGTGATGAACTACTGCACAATTTGCAGGCAACTCGAGTATGGCAATTTTCCCTTCGGTGACCAACTCTCAAACATCGAAAACAAGCTCCACGCTGTTTACATTTTCTCATTTTTTCCTGAAACTGTAATGATCTAGCGTCCGGGCATATGTCTGCCTGATGATTCCCATCACAAAATACGCACTTATTTATGTCTGTTGCTATCAGCTCCGCAGCTGTAGAGGGTTTGGGACTTTTGGTGACCCTTTTGAACTCAGCGCTCTTCGATTCCTGAGTGAAGTGCCTAGCTGCGCCAGCTTTGAAGGTAGTATGTTTACTTTCGAATGGAGCTGGATTTATGGGATGTACGAGTAGGGAATTTTCACGTGCAGTTAACTGTTTTGACAGGAAGCTCAATAAATGTTCTAAATCCAAGTTCTGCTTTTCGTTATCAGCCACACACTTATTATATTCTAAGATTAAATCTGGTGGAAAGGATTTTAATAACAAGGGCTTCAAAATAGCACTATAATTTTCTGACAGAACTCCTAAACTGGATAAACTTCGCAAATTCTTCTGAATATGGTCAAAAATTTTCCTGAATTGTTTTGTATCATTAGAATTTTTTAAGGAATTTATTTTCAATAACTGATCCATATGCGCATTAATTAAGGCATTATTATTCCCAAAACGATCTTCCAAGAGATTTATCGCTACATCATAGTTTTTATCTGTCAAAGCCATTCCATCGATAGTGTTTAAAGCTGTCCCTCCTAAAAACGACTTAAGATAATTGAATTTATCTACCTTGCTTAAGGATTGGTTTTCGTGAATCGAAGATTTATATGAATTCCAAAACGTGAGCCAATCGCTTAGATTCCCATAAAATTTTGAAATAATTAATTTCGGTAATTTAATTGTTTGATTTTGTGATGTTTTCGTTTCCGATTTATGGTCACTTGACGTGCACTGCGGAATTAATTTATCATCTTTAGTCTTACTGATTTTCTTTCGAGCTAGAAATTTACACGCAGTAATTTTCTCTGTATATTCTTCCACACCGTTCATATCTTCCTCTAATTCTTCAATCGTTAAATGATTTTCTAGGTCTGTATCTGCAATTTTAAGTTTTTCAGCCTTTTCGCTTAAATGCTCTATTAAAAGCTCAATATTGTCAGCGTTAATTTCGGGATTTGCGAGTTCTGCTTCTAATTTATTAATCACTTTCGTAACAGAAGCTCGAATTATCCCACGTTTTTTCTTAAGTTTATTAATTTCTTCAGCGTCAGCCATATTCTAGTGTTCAGATTACTTTCAGATAACTACAAATCTTATATTATTTTTCAACTCTCCTTGGCGTCCCTGTTCGGGCGCCAGATTTTTCTTCTAACTCTTAATAAAATAAGGCGAAACACTCACCTTTCTAGGGCGCCGTCAGACAGTTGAAATCTTTTCTGCTGTTGTAATCATCGAATCAAATAATAAGTAATCCGGTCTTTGCTGTGATCACTAGTTTTATTTTTTCAATTATCACACTGGACTACACTAATTTAAATGAGAAAGAAATTAAAGATTATATACAATATTATTTACAAAATGGAAAAAAAAGCTTAAATGAGAACTTCATCTCAGGAGGTTCGCGAAGAGCACGTGTGTGCTTCTAACGGTGTTCAAAAGAGTTCTGACTCTAAAGTCCCGTGATGTGAGGACGCTGAAATCCCGGCGCTGTCCATTCGCTCTCGTAGGTAGGCGGGTATTGCGCAGTTAGTCCAACGTTACGCAACAGTTTCATTATCTACGGAGAATCTCAGGCATATTTTAAGATTCTACCAAATTAAAGCTATAATTCGTTTCTTAAACTTTCGCCTTATATAAGGAGCGTGTGGTGTCTGCGATACGATTTGAAAGATATCGGATTTGCATTTCGACATATACGAAAATATAGAAATTCGCCTTAATATAACGATGATCCAAAACCAGCTCTACTATACTATGGTATAATGTAGTATAACACATATCAGTACAGTATACATCCTTCGACGTAAAGGTTTTTCTTTTCGGAAAAGAATACCTTTAACAAATTTTTTTTTCCTGTGTTCCGAAAAAGTTTGCCTATGATGCTACTTCTTTATGATTAGTGAATACGTTCTAAGTCCTAGATAGGGGTAAATTAATTTCATAGAAGGAGCTGAAGCCAATTATTTTAGTTTCTCATCAGTCGGCTTTTAATTCAGTCGTCCGTTCTGTCGGACTTATTAGATAGTCGAGCGCTTTTTTTTTAATCTACGGAGAATCTCAGGCACAGTTTCCGTTGCTACTAAAATAAAACTATAACTCCTAATATAAACATTCGCCTTATATAAGGAGCGTGTGGTGTATGGGATACGATTTGAAAGATATCGAATTTGCATTTCGACATATACGAAAAATTGCAAATTCGAGTTATCATAACGATGCTCAAGAACTAGTTGTACTATAGTATATTATAATATAGTATAGTACATATCAGTACAGTATACATCATTCGAAGTAAAAGTTTATCTTTTAGGAAAAGAATACCTTTAACAAGTTTTCCTTTTCCTGTGTTCTGAAAAACTTTGCCAATGATGCTACTTCTTTATGATTAATGAAATAATTCTAATTTCTTAATCGGGAAAAAATTTTTTAAAAGGAGGAGCTAAAGCGAGTTATTTTAGTTCAACGTCAGTCGGCTTTGAACGGAATCGTCCGCTCAATCGGTCTTATTAAAACGTCGAACATTTCATTATCTACGGAGTAAATCAGGCTTATTTTACGATGCTACTAAAATAAAGCTATAATTCTTTTCATAAACTTTCGCCTTATGTAAGGAGCGTGTGGTGTCTGCGATACGATTTGAAAGATATCGGATTTGCATTTCGACATATACGAAAATATTGAAATTCGCCTTAATATAACGATCATCCAGAACCAGCTCTACTATACTATAGTATAATGTAGTATAACACATATCTGTACAGTATACATACTTCGACGTAAATGTTTTTCTTTTCGGAAAAGAATACCTTTAACAATTTTTTCTCTTCCTTTGTTCCAAAAACTTTGCCTATGATGCTACTTCTTTATGATTAGTGAATACATTCTAAGTCCTGGATAGGGGCAAATTTTTTTCATAGAAGGAGCTGAAGCCAATTATTTTAGTTTCTCATCAGTCGGCTTTTAAGTCAGTCGTCCGTTCTATCGGACTTATTAAATAGTCGAGCGCTTTTTTATCTACGGAGAATCTCAGGCACAGTTTTCGATGATACTAAAATAAAACTATAGATCCTTATATAAAATTTCGCCTTATATAAGGAGCGTGTGGTGTCTGGGATACGTTTTGAAAGATATCGAATTTGCATTTCGACATATACGAAAATTTGCAAATTCGAGTTAATATAACGATGATCAAGGACTAGCTGTACTATAGTATATTATAATGTAGTATAGTACATATCAGCACAGTATATATCCTTCGAAGTAAAAGTTTATCTTTTAGGAAAAGAATACCTTTAACAAGTTTTCATATTCCTGTGTTCTGAAAAACTTTGCCAAAGATGCTACTTCTTTATGATTAATGAAATAATTCTAATTTCTTAATCGGGGCAAATTTTTAAAAGGAGGAGCTAAAGCGAGTTTTTTAGTTCATCGTCAGTCGGCTTTCAACGGAGTCGTCCGTTCGATCGGTCTTATTAGAAAGTCGAGCGTTTCATTATCTACGGAGAATCTCAGGCATATTTTCCGATGCTACTAAAATAAAGCTGTAATTCCTTTCATAAACATTCGCCTTATATAAGAAGCTTGTGGTGTCTGCGATACGATTTGAAAGATATCGGATTTGCATTGCGACATATACGAAAATATTGAAATTCGCCTTAATATAACGATGATCCAGAACCAGCTCTACTATACTATAGTATAATGTTGTATAACACATAACTGTAAAGTATACATCCTTCGACGTAAAGGTTTTTCTTTTCGGAAAAGAATATCTTTAAGAAATTTTTCTTTTCCTGTGTTCCGAAAAACTTTGATTATGATGCTACTTCTTTATGATTAGAGAATACATTCTAAGTCCTGGATAGGGGAAAATTTTTTTCATAGAAGGAGCTGAAGCCAATTATTTTAGTTTCTCATCAGTCGGCTTTTAAGTCAGTCGTCCTTTCTATCGGACTTATTAGATAGTCGAGTGCTTTTTTATCTACGGCGAATTTCAGGCACTGTTTAAGATGCTACTAAAATGAAACTATAGTTCCTTATATAAACTTTCGCCAGATATAAGGAGCGTGTGGTGTGTGGGATACGATTTGAAAGATATCGAATTTGCATTTCGACATATACGAAAATTTGCAAATTCGAGTTAATATAACGATGATCAAGAACTAGCTGTATTGTAGTATATTGTAATGTAGTATAGTACATATCAGTACAGTATACATTCTTGGAAGTAAAAGTTTATCTTTTAGGAAGGGAATACCTTTAACAGGTTTTCCTTTTCCTGTGTTCTGAAAAACTTTGCCAATGATGCTACTTCTTTATGATTAATGAAATAATTCTATTTTCTTAATCGGGGCTAATATTTTTAAAAGGAGGAGCTAAAGCGAGTTATTTTAGTTCCTCGTCAGTCGGCTTTGAACGGAGTCGTCCGTTCGATCGGTCTTATTAGAAAGTCGAGCGTTTCATTATCTCCGGAGAATGTCAGGCATATTTTCCGTTGCTACTAAAATAAAGCTATAATTCCTTTCATAAAGTTTCGCCTTATATAAGGAGTGTGGTGTCTGTGATACGATTTGAAAGATATCGGATTTGTATTTCGAGAAATACGAAAATATTGAAATTCGCCTTAATATAACGATGATCCAGAACCAGCTCTACTATACTATAGTATAATGTTGTATAACACATATCTGTACAGTATACATCCTTCCACGTAAAGGTTTTTCTTTTCGGAAAAGAATACCTTTAACAAATTTTTCTTTTCCTGTGTTCCGAAAAACTTTGCCTATGATGCAATTTTTTTTGTGATTAGTGAATACATTCTAAGTCCTTCATAGGGGTAAAATTTTTTTCATAGAAGGAGCTGAAGCCAATTGTTTTAGTTTCTCATCAGTCGGCTTTTAAGTCAGTCGTCCGTTCTATCGGACTTATTAGATAGTCGAGCGCTTTTTTATCTACGGCGAATTTCAGGCACTGTTTCCGATGCTACTAAAATAAAACTATAGTTCCTTATATAAAATTTCGCCTTATATAAGGAGCGTGTGGTGTCTGGGATACGAATTAAAAGATATCGAATTTGCATTTCGACATATACGAAAATTTGCAAATTCGAGTTAATATAACGATGATCAAGAACTAGCTGTATTATAGTATATTGTAATGTAGTATAGTACATATCAGTACAGTATACATCCTTCGAAGTAAAAGTTTATCTTTTAGGAAAAGTATACCTTTAACAAGTTTTCCTTTTCCTGTGTTCTGAAAAACTTTGCCAATGATGCTACTTCTTTATGATTAATGAAATAATTCTAATTTCTTAATCGGGGCAAATTTCTTTAAAAGGAGGAGCTAAAGCGAGTTATTTTAGTTCCTCGTCAGTCGGCTTTCAACGGAGTCGTCCGTTCGATCGGACTTATTAGAAAGTCGAGCGTTTCATTATCTACGGAGAATCTCAGGCATATTTTCCGATGCTACTAAAATAAAGCTATAATTCCTTTCATAAACTTTCGCCTTTTATAAGAAGCGTGTTGTGTCTGCGATACGATTTGAAAGATATCGGATTTGCATTGCGACATATACGAAAATATTGAAATTCGCCTTAATATAACGATGATCCAGAACCAGCTCTACTATACTAGAGTATAATGTTGTATAACACATATCTGTACAGTATACATCCTTCCACGTAAAGTTTTTTCTTTTCGGAAAAGAATACCTTTAACAAATTTTTCTTTTCCTGTGTTCCGAAAAACTTTGTCTATGATGCTACTTCTTTGTGATTAGTAAATACATTCTAAGTCCTGGATAGGGGCAAATTTTTTTCATAGAAGGAGCTGAAGCCAATTGTTTTAGTTTCTCATCAGTCGGCTTTTAAGTCAGTCGTCCGTTCTATCGGACTTATTAGATAGTCGAGCGCTTTTTTATCTACGGCGAATTTCAGGCACTGTTTCCGATGCTACTAAAATAAAACTATAGTTCCTTATATAAACTTTCGCCTTATACAAGGAGCGTGTGGTGTCTGGGATACGAATTATAAGATATCGAATTTGCATTTCGACATATACGAAAATTTGCAAATTCGAGTTAATATAACGATGATCAAGAACTAGCTGTATTATAGTATATTGTAATGTAGTATAGTACATATCAGTACAGTATACATCCTTGGAAGTAAAAGTTTATCTTTTAGGAAAAGAATACCTTTAACAAGTTTTAGTTTTCCTGTGTTCTGAAAAACTTTGCCAATGATGCTACTTCTTTATGATTAATGAAATAATTCTAATTTCTTAATCGGGGCTAATTTATTAAAAAGGAGGAGCTAAAGCGAGTTATTTTAGTTCCTCGTCAGTCGGCTTTGAACGGAGTCGTCCGTTCGATCGGTCTTATTAGAAATTCGAGCGTTTCATTATCTACGGAGAAACTCAGGCCTATTTTCCGATGCTACTAAAATAAAGCTGTAATTCCTTTCATAAACATTCGCCTTATATAAGAAGCTTGTGGTGTCTGCGATACGATTTGAAAGATATCGGATTTGCATTGCGACATATACGAAAATATTGAAATTCGCCTTAATATAACGATGATCCAGAACCAGCTCTACTATACTATAGTATAATGTTGTATAACACATATCTGTACAGTATACATCCTTCCACGTAAAGGTTTTTCTTTTCGGAAAAGAATACCTTTAACAAATTTTTCTTTTCCTGTGTTCCGAAAAACTTTGCCTATGATGCTACTTCTTTGTGATTAGTAAATACATTCTAAGTCCTGGATAGGGGCAAATTTTTTTCATAGAAGGAGCTGAAGCCAATTGTTTTAGTTTCTCATCAGTCGGCTTTTAAGTCAGTCGTCCGTTCTATCGGACTTATTAGATAGTCGAGCGCTTTTTTATCTACGGCGAATTTCAGGCACTGTTTCCGATGCTACTAAAATAAAACTATAGTTCCTTATATAGACTTTCGCCTTATATAAGGAGCGTGTGTTGTCTGGGATACGAATTGAAAGATATCGAATTTGCATTTCGACATATGCGAAAATTTGCAAATTCGAGTTAATATAACGATGATCAAGAACTAGCTGTATTATAGTATATTGTAATGTAGTATAGTACATATCAGTACAGTATACATCCTTGGAAGTAAAAGTTTATCTTTTAGGAAAAGAATACCTTTAACAAGTTTTCCTTTTCCTGTGTTCTGAAAAACTTTGCCAATGATGCTACTTCTTTATGATTAATGAAATAATTCTAATTTCTTAATCGGGGCAAATTTCTTTAAAAGGAGGAGCTAAAGTGAGTTTTTCAGTTCCTCGTCAGTCGGCTTTCAACGGAGTCGTCCGTTCGATCGGTCTTATTAGAAAGTCGAGCGTTTCATTATCTACGGAGAATCTCAGGCATATTTTCCGATGCTACTAAAATAAAGCTATAATTCCTTTCATAAACTTTCGCCTTATATAAGAAGCGCTGCTGTCTGCGATACGATTTGAATATATCGGATTTGTATTTCGAAAAATACGAAAATATTGAAATTCGTCTTAATATAACGATGATCCAGAACCAGCTCTACTATACTATAGTATAATGTTGTATAACACATATCTGTACAGTATACATCCTTCGACGTAAAGGTTTTTCTTTTCGGAAAAGAATACCTTTAACAAATTTTTCTTTTCCTGTGTTCCGAAAAACTTTGCCTATGATGCTACTTCTTTATGATTAGTGAATACATTCTAAGTCCTGGATAGGGGCAAATTTTTTTCATAGAAGGAGCTGAAGCCAATTATTTTAGTTTCTCATCAGTCGGCTTTTAAGTCAGTCGTCCTTTCTATCGGACTTATTAGATAGTCGAGCGCTTTTTTATCTACGGCGAATTTCAGGCACTGTTTCCGATGCTACTAAAATGAAACTATAGTTCCTTATATAAAATTTCGCCTTATATAAGGAGCGTGTGGTGTCTGGGATACGATTTGAAAGATATCGAATTTGCATTTCGACATATACGAAAATTTGCAAATTCGAGTTACTATAACGATGATCAAGAACTAGCTGTACTATAGTATATTTTAATGTAGTATAGTACATATCAGTACAGTATACATCCTTCGAAGTAAAAGTTTATCTTTTAGGAAAAGAATACCTTTAACAAGTTTTCCTTTTCCTGTGTTCTGAAAAACTTTGCCAATGATGCTACTTCTTTATGATTAATGAAATAATTCTAATTTCTTAATCGGGGCAAATTTCTTTAAAAGGAGGAGCTAAAGCGAGTTATTTTAGTTCCTCGTCAGTCGGCTTTCAACGGAGTCGTCCGTTCGATCGGTCTTATTAGAAAGTCGAGCGTTTCATTATCTACGGAGAATCTCAGGCATATTTTCCGATGCTACTAAAATAAAGCTATAATTCCTTTCATAAACTTTCGCCTTATATAAGAAGCTTGTGGTGTCTGCGATACGATTTGAAAGATATCGGATTTGTTTTGCGACATATACGAAAATATTGAAATTCGCCTTAATATAACGATGATCTAGAACCAGCTCTACTATACTAGAGTATAATGTTGTATAACACATATCTGTACAGTATACATCCTTCCACGTAAAGTTTTTTCTTTTCGGAAAAGAATACCTTTAACAAATTTTTCTTTTCCTGTGTTCCGAAAAACTTTGCCTATGATGCTACTTCTTTGTGATTAGTAAATACATTCTAAGTCCTGGATAGGGGCAAATTGTTTTCATAGAAGGAGCTGAAGCCAATTGTTTTAGTTTCTCATCAGTCGGCTTTTAAGTCAGTCGTCCGTTCTATCGGACTTATTAGATAGTCGAGCGCTTTTTTATCTACGGCGAATTTCAGGCACTGTTTCCGATGCTACTAAAATAAAACTATAGTTCCTTATATAGACTTTCGCCTTATATAAGGAGCGTGTGTTGTCTGGGATACGAATTGAAAGATATCGAATTTGCATTTCGACATATGCGAAAATTTGCAAATTCGAGTTAATATAACGATGATCAAGAACTAGCTGTATTATAGTATATTGTAATGTAGTATAGTACATATCAGTACAGTATACATCCTTGGAAGTAAAAGTTTATCTTTTAGGAAAAGAATACCTTTAACAAGTTTTCCTTTTCCTGTGTTCTGAAAAACTTTGCCAATGATGCTACTTCTTTATGATTAATGAAATAATTCTAATTTCTTAATCGGGGCTAATTTATTAAAAAGGAGGAGCTAAAGCGAGTTATTTTAGTTCCTCGTCAGTCGGCTTTGAACGGAGTCGTCCGTTCGATCGGTCTTATTAGAAAGTCGAGCGTTTCATTATCTCCGGAGAATGTCAGGCGTATTTTCCGTTGCTACTAAAATAAAGCTATAATTCCTTTCATAAACTTTCGCCTTATATAAGGAGTGTGTGGTGTCTGTGATACGATTTGAAAGATATCGGATTTGTATTTCGAGAAATACGAAAATATTGAAATTCGCCTTAATATAACGATGATCCAGAACCAGCTCTACTATACTATAGTATAATGTTGTATAACACATATCTGTACAGTATACATCCTTCCACGTAAAGGTTTTTCTTTTCGGAAAAGAATACCTTTAACAAATTTTTCTTTTCCTGTGTACCGAAAAACTTTGCTTATGATGCTACTTTTTTGTGATTAGTGAATACATTCTAAGTCCTTTATAGGGGCAAATTTTTTTCATAGAAGGAGCTGAAGCCAATTTTTTAGTTTCTCATCAGTCGGCTTTTAAATCAGTCGTCCGTTCTATCGGACTTATTAGATAGTCGAGCGCTTTTTTATCTACGGCGAATTTCAGGCACTGTTTCCGATGCTACTAAAATAAAACTATAGTTCCTTATATAAACTTTCGCCTTATACAAGGAGCGTGTGGCGTCTGGGATATGATTTGAAAGATATCGAATTTGCCTTTCGACATATACGAAAATTTGCAAATTCGAGTTAATATAACGATGATCAAGAACTAGCTGTATTATAGTATATTGTAATGTAGTATAGTACATATCAGTACAGTATACATCCTTGGAAGTAAAAGTTTATCTTTTAGGAAAAGAATACCTTTAACAAGTTTTCCTTTTTCTGTGTTCTGAAAAACTTTGCCAATGATGCTACTTCTTTATGATTAATGAAATAATTCTATTTTCTTAATCGGGGCTAATATTTTTAAAAGGAGGAGCTAAAGCGAGTTATTTTAGTTCCTCGTCAGTCGGCTTTGAACGGAGTCGTCCGTTCGATCGGTCTTATTAGAAAGTCGAGCGTTTCATTATCTACGGAGAATCTCAGGCCTATTTTCCGCTGTTACTAAAATAAAGCTGTAATTCCTTTCATACACTTTCGCCTTATATAAGGAAGCGTGTGGTGTCTGCGATACGATTTGAAAGATATCGGATTTGCATTGCGACATATACGAAAATATTGAAATTCGCCTTAATATAACGATGATCCAGAACCAGCTCTACTATACTATAGTATAATGTTGTATAACACATATCTGTACAGTATACATCCTTCCACGTAAAGGTTTTTCTTTTCGGAAAAGAATACCTTTAACAAATTTTTCTTTTCCTGTGTTCCGAAAAACTTTGCCTATGAGGCTACTTCTTTATGATTAGTGAATACATTCTAAGTCCTGGATAGGGGCAAATTTTTTTCATAGAAGGAGCTGAAGCCAATTATTTTAGTTTCTCATCAGTCGGCTTTTAAGTCAGTCGTCCGTTCTATCGGACTTATTAAATAGTCGAGCGCTTTTTTATCTACGGAGAATCTCAGGCACAGTTTTCGATGATACTAAAATAAAACTATAGATCCTTATATAAAATTTCGCCTTATATAAGGAGCGTGTGGTGTCTGGGATACGATTTGAAAGATATCGAATTTGCATTTCGACATATACGAAAATTTGCAAATTCGAGTTAATATAACGATGATCAAGAACTAGCTGTACTATAGTATATTGTAATGTAGTATAGTACATATCAGTACAGTATACATCCTTGGAAGTAAAAGTTTATCTTTTAGGAAAAGAATACCTTTAACAAGTTTTCCTTTTTCTGTGTTCTGAAAAACTTTGCCAATGATGCTACTTCTTTATGATTAATGAAATAATTCTATTTTCTTAATCGGGGCTAATATTTTTAAAAGGAGGAGCTAAAGCGAGTTATTTTAGTTCCTCGTCAGTCGGCTTTGAACGGAGTCGTCCGTTCGATCGGTCTTATTAGAAAGTCGAGCGTTTCATTATCTCCGGAGAATGTCAGGCGTATTTTCCGTTGCTACTAAAATAAAGCTATAATTCCTTTCATAAACTTTCGCCTTATATAAGGAGTGTGTGGTGTCTGTGATACGATTTGAAAGATATCGGATTTGTATTTCGAGAAATACGAAAATATTGAAATTCGCCTTAATATAACGATGATCCAGAACCAGCTCTACTATACTATAGTATAATGTTGTATAACACATATCTGTACAGTATACATCCTTCCACGTAAAGGTTTTTCTTTTCGGAAAAGAATACCTTTAACAAATTTTTCTTTTCCTGTGTACCGAAAAACTTTGCTTATGATGCTACTTTTTTGTGATTAGTGAATACATTCTAAGTCCTTTATAGGGGCAAATTTTTTTCATAGAAGGAGCTGAAGCCAATTGTTTTAGTTTCTCATCAGTCGGCTTTTAAATCAGTCGTCCGTTCTATCGGACTTATTAGATAGTCGAGCGCTTTTTTATCTACGGCGAATTTCAGGCACTGTTTCCGATGCTACTAAAATAAAACTATAGTTCCTTATATAAACTTTCGCCTTATACAAGGAGCGTGTGGTGTCTGGGATACGTTTTGAAAGATATCGAATTTGCATTTCGACATATACGAAAATTTGCAAATTCGAGTTAATATAACGATGATCAAGGACTAGCTGTACTATAGTATATTATAATGTAGTATAGTACATATCAGCACAGTATATATCCTTCGAAGTAAAAGTTTATCTTTTAGGAAAAGAATACCTTTAACAAGTTTTCATATTCCTGTGTTCTGAAAATTTTTGCCAAAGATGCTACTTCTTTATGATTAATGAAATAATTCTAATTTCTTAATCGGGGCTAATTTTTTTAAAAGGAGGAGCTAAAGCGAGTTATTTTAGTTCCTCGTCAGTCGGCTTTCAACGGAGTCGTCCGTTCGATCGGTCTTATTAGAAAGTCGAGCGTTTCATTATCTACGGAGAATCTCAGGCATATTTTCCGATGCTACTAAAATAAAGCTATAATTCCTTTCATAAACATTCGCCTTATATAAGAAGCGTGTTGTGTCTGCGATACGATTTGAAATATATCGGATTTGCATTGCGACATATACGAAAATATTGAAATTCGCCTTAATATAACGATGATCCAGAAACAGCTCTACTATACTAAAGTATAATGTTGTATAACACATATCTGTACAGTATACATCCTTCGACGTAAAGGTTTTTCTTTTCGGAAAAGAATACCTTTAACAAATTTTTCTTTTCCTGTGTTCCGAAAAACTTTGCTTATGATGCTACTTTTTTGTGATTAGTGAATACATTCTAAGTCCTTTATAGGGGCAAATTTTTTTCATAGAAGGAGCTGAAGCCAATTGTTTTAGTTTCTCATCAGTCGGCTTTTAAGTCAGTCGTCCGTTCTATCGGACTTATTAGATAGTCGAGCGCTTTTTTATCTACGGCGAATTTCAGGCACTGTTTCCGATGCTACTAAAATAAAACTATAGTTCCTTATATAAACTTTCGCCTTATATAAGGAGCGTGTGGTGTCTGGGATATGATTTGAAAGATATCGAATTTGCATTTCGACATATACGAAAATTTGCAAATTCGAGTTAATATAACGATGATCAAGAACTAGCTGTACTATAGTATATTTTAATGTAGTATAGTACATATCAGTACAGTATACATCCTTCGAAGTAAAAGTTTATCTTTTAGGAAAAGAATACCTTTAACAAGTTTTCCTTTTCCTGTGTTCTGAAAAACTTTGCCAATGATGCTACTTCTTTATGATTAATGAAATAATTCTAATTTCTTCATCGGGGCTAATTTATTAAAAAGGAGGAGCTAAAGCGAGTTATTTTAGTTCCTCGTCAGTCGGCTTTGAACGGAGTCGTCCGTTCGATCGTTCTTATTAGAAATTCGAGCGTTTCATTATCTACGGAGAATCTCAGGCCTATTTTCCGATGCTACTAAAATAAAGCTGTAATTCCTTCATAAACATTCGCCTTATATAAGAAGCTTGTGGTGTCTGCGATACGATTTGAAAGATATCGGATTTGAATTGCGACATATACGAAAATATTGAAATTCGCCTTAATATAACGATGATCCAGAACCAGCTCTACTATACTATAGTATAATGTTGTATAACACATATCTGTACAGTATACATCCTTCCACGTAAAGTTTTTTCTTTTCGGAAAAGAATACCTTTAACAAATTTTTCTTTTCCTGTGTTCCGAAAAACTTTGCCTATGATGCTACTTCTTTGTGATTAGTAAATACATTCTAAGTCCTGGATAGGGGCAAATTTTTTTCATAGAAGGAGCTGAAGCCAATTGTTTTAGTTTCTCATCAGTCGGCTTTTAAGTCAGTCGTCCGTTCTATCGGACTTATTAGATAGTCGAGCGCTTTTTTTATCTACGGCGAATTTCAGGCACTGTTTCCGATGCTACTAAAATAAAACTATAGTTCCTTATATAGACTTTCGCCTTATATAAGGAGCGTGTGTTGTTTGGGATACGAATTGAAAGATATCGAATTTGCATTTCGACATATACGAAAATTTGCAAATTCGAGTTAATATAACGATGATCAAGGACTAGCTGTACTATAGTATATTATAATGTAGTATAGTACATATCAGCACAGTATATATCCTTCGAAGTAAAAGTTTATCTTTTAGGAAAAGAATACCTTTAACAAGTTTTCATATTCCTGTGTTCTGAAAATTTTTGCCAAAGATGCTACTTCTTTATGATTAATGAAATAATTCTAATTTCTTAATCGGGGCTAATTTTTTTAAAAGGAGGAGCTAAAGCGAGTTATTTTAGTTCCTCGTCAGTCGGCTTTCAACGGAGTCGTCCGTTCGATCGGTCTTATTAGAAAGTCGAGCGTTTCATTATCTACGGAGAATCTCAGGCATATTTTCCGATGCTACTAAAATAAAGCTATAATTCCTTTCATAACCTTTCGCCTTATATAAGGAGCGTGTGGTGTCTGCGATACGATTTGAAATATATCGGATTTGCATTGCGACATATACGAAAATATTGAAATTCGCCTTAATATAACGATGATCCAGAAACAGCTCTACTATACTAAAGTATAATGTTGTATAACACATATCTGTACAGTATACATCCTTCGACGTAAAGGTTTTTCTTTTCGGAAAAGAATACCTTTAACAAATTTTTCTTTTCCTGTGTTCCGAAAAACTTTGCAATTGATGCTACTTCTTTATGATTAGTGAATACATTCTAATTCCTGGTTAGGGGCAAATTTTTTTCATAGAAGGAGCTGAAGCCAATTATTTTAGTTTCTCATCAGTCGGCTTTTAAGTAAGTCGTCCGTTCTATCGGACTTATTAGATAGTCGAGCGCTTTTTTATCTACGGCGAATTTCAGGCACTGTTTCCGATGCTACTAAAATAAAACTATAGTTCCTTATATAAACTTTCGCCTTATACAAGGAGCGTGTGGTGTCTGGGATACGAATTAAAAGATATCGAATTTGCATTTCGACATATACGAAAATTTGCAAATTCGAGTTAATATAACGATGATCAAGAACTAGCTGTATTATAGTATATTGTAATGTAGTATAGTACATATCAGTACAGTATACATCCTTGGAAGTAAAAGTTTATCTTTTAGGAAAAGTATACCTTTAACAAGTTTTTCTTTTCCTGTGTTCTGAAAAACTTTGCCAATGATGCTACTTCTTTATGATTAATGAAATAATTCTAATTTCTTAATCGGGGCAAATTTCTTTAAAAGGAGGAGCTAAAGTGAGTTTTTCAGTTCCTCGTCATTCGGCTTTGAAAGGAGTCGTCCGCTCGATCGGTCTTATTAAAACGTCGAACGTTTCATTATCTACGGAGAATCTTAGGCATATTTTCCGATGCTACTAAAATAAAGCTATAATTCCTCTCATAAACTTTCGCCTTATATAAGAAGCGTGTTGTGTCTGCGATACGATTTGAAAGATATCGGATTTGCATTGCGACATATAAGAAAATATTGAAATTCGCCTTAATATAACGATGATCCAGAACCAGCTCTATTATACTATAGTATAATGTTGTAAAACACATATCTGTACAGTATACATCCTTCCACGAAAAAGTTTTTCTTTTCGGAAAAGAATACCTTTAACAAATTTTTCTTTTCCTGTGTTCCGAAAAACTTTGCTATATGCTACTTTTTTGTGATTAGTGAATACATTCTAAGTCCTTTATAGGGGCAAATTTTTTTCATAGAAGGAGCTGAAGCCAATTGTTTTAGTTTCTCATCAGTCGGCTTTTAAATCAGTCGTCCGTTCTATCGGACTTATTAGATAGTCGAGCGCTTTTTTATCTACGGCGAATTTCAGGCACTGTTTCCGATGCTACTAAAATAAAACTATAGTTCCTTATATAAACTTTCGCCTTATACAAGGAGCGTGTGGTGTCTGGGATACGAATTAAAAGATATCGAATTTGCATTTCGACATATACGAAAATTTGCAAATTCGAGTTAATATAACGATGATCAAGAACTAGCTGTATTATAGTATATTGTAATGTAGTATAGTACATATCAGTACAGTATACATCCTTGGAAGTAAAAGTTTATCTTTTAGGAAAAGAATACCTTTAACAAGTTTTCCTTTTCCTGTGTTCTGAAAAACTTTGCCAATGATGCTACTTCTTTATGATTAATGAAATAATTCTAATTTCTTAATCGGGGCTAATTTATTAAAAAGGAGGAGCTAAAGCGAGTTTTTTTAGTTCCTTGTCAGTCGGCTTTGAACGGAGTCGTCCGTTCGATCGTTCTTATTAGAAAGTCGAGCGTTTCATTATCTACGGAGAATCTCAGGCATATTTTCCGATGCTACTAAAATAAAGCTATAATTCCTTTCATAAACTTTCGCCTTATATAAGAAGCGCTGCTGTCTGCGATACGATTTGAAATATATCGGATTTGCATTGCGACATATACGAAAATATTGAAATTCGCCTTAATATAACGATGATCCAGAAACAGCTCTACTATACTAAAGTATAATGTTGTATAACACATATCTGTACAGTATACATCCTTCCACGTAAAGGTTTTTCTTTTCGGAAAAGAATACCTTTAACAAATTTTTCTTTTCCTGTGTTCCGAAAAACTTTGCCTATGATGCTATTTTTTTGTGATTAGTGAATACATTCTAAGTCCTTCATAGGGGTAAAATTTTTTTCATAGAAGGAGCTGAAGCCAATTGTTTTAGTTTCTCATCAGTCGGCTTTTAAGTCAGTCGTCCGTTCTATCGGACTTATTAGATAGTCGAGCGCTTTTTTTATCTACGGCGAATTTCAGGCACTGTTTCCGATGCTACTAAAATAAAACTATAGTTCCTTATATAAACTTTCGCCTTATATAAGGAGCGTGTGGTGTCTGGGATACGAATTGAAAGATATCGAATTTGCATTTCGATATATACGAAAATTTGCAAATTCGAGTTAATATAACGATGATGAAGAACTAGCTGTATTATAGTATATTGTAATGTAGTATAGTACATATCAGTACAGTATACATCCTTGGAAGTAAAAGATTATCTTTTAGGAAAAGAATACCTTTAACAATTTTTCTTTTCCTGTGTTCTGAAAAACTTTGCCAATGATGCTACTTCTTTATGATTAATGAAATAATTCTAATTTCTTAATCGGGGCTAATTTTATTAAAAGGAGGAGCTAAAGTGAGTTTTTTAGTTCCTCGTCAGTCGGTTTTGAAAGGAGTCGTCCGTTCGATCGGTCTTATGAAAACGTCGAAGCGTTTCATTATCTACGGAGAATCTCAGGCATATTTTCCGATGCTACTAAAATAAAGCTGTGATTCCTTTCATAAACTTTCGCCTTATATAAGAAGCTTGTGGTGTCTGCGATACGATTTGAAAGATATCGGATTTGTTTTGCGACATATACGAAAATATTGAAATTCGCCTTAATATAACGATGATCTAGAACCAGCTCTACTATACTAGAGTATAATGTTGTATAACACATATCTGTACAGTATACATCCTTCCACGTAAAGTTTTTTCTTTTCGGAAAAGAATACCTTTAACAAATTTTTCTTTTCCTGTGTTCCGAAAAACTTTGCCTATGATGCTACTTCTTTGTGATTAGTAAATACATTCTAAGTCCTGGATAGGGGCAAATTTTTTTCATAGAAGGAGCTGAAGCCAATTATTTTAGTTTCTCATCAGTCGGCTTTTAAGTCAGTCGTCCGTTCTATCGGACTTATTAAATAGTCGAGCGCTTTTTTATCTACGGAGAATCTCAGGCACAGTTTTCGATGATACTAAAATAAAACTATAGATCCTTATATAAAATTTCGCCTTATATAAGGAGCGTGTGGTGTCTGGGATACGTTTTGAAAGATATCGAATTTGCATTTCGACATATACGAAAATTTGCAAATTCGAGTTAATATAACGATGATCAAGAACTAGCTGTATTATAGTATATTGTAATGTAGTATAGTACATATCAGTACAGTATACATCCTTGGAAGTAAAAGTTTATCTTTTAGGAAAAGAATACCTTTAACAAGTTTTCTTTTTCCTGTGTTCTGAAAAACTTTGCCAATGATGCTACTTCTTTATGATTAATGAAATAATTCTAAATTCTTAATCGGGGCTAATTTATTAAAAAGGAGGAGCTAAAGCGAGTTTTTTTAGTTCCTTGTCAGTCGGCTTTGAACGGAGTCGTCCGTTCGATCGTTCTTATTAGAAAGTCGAGCGTTTCATTATCTCCGGAGAATCTCAGGCATATTTTCCGTTGCTACTAAAATAAAGCTATAATTCCTTTCATAAAGTTTCGCCTTATATAAGGAGTGTGTGGTGTCTGTGATACGATTTGAAAGATATCGGATTTGTATTTCGAGAAATACGAAAATATTGAAATTCGCCTTAATATAACGATGATCCAGAACCAGCTCTACTATACTATAGTATAATGTTGTATAACACATATCTGTACAGTATACATCCTTCCACGTAAAGGTTTTTCTTTTCGGAAAAGAATACCTTTAACAAATTTTTCTTTTCCTGTGTTCCGAAAAACTTTGCCTATGATGCTACTTTTTTGTGATTAGTGAATACATTCTAAGTCCTTCATAGGGGCAAATTTTTTTCATAGAAGGAGCTGAAGCCAATTGTTTTAGTTTCTCATCAGTCGGCTTTTAAGTCAGTCGTCCGTTCTATCGGACTTATTAGATAGTCGAGCGCTTTTTTATCTACGGCGAATTTCAGGCACTGTTTCCGATGCTACTAAAATAAAACTATAGTTCCTTATATAAACTTTCGCCTTATATAAGGAGCGTGTGGTGTCTGGGATACGAATTAAAAGATATCGAATTTGCATTTCGACATATACGAAAATTTGCAAATTCGAGTTAATATAACGATGATCAAGAACTAGCTGTATTATAGTATATTGTAATGTAGTATAGTACATATCAGTACAGTATACATCCTTGGAAGTAAAAGTTTATCTTTTAGGAAAAGAATACCTTTAACAAGTTTTCCTTTTCCTGTGTTCTGAAAAACTTTGCCAATGATGCTACTTCTTTATGATTAATGAAATAATTCTAATTTCTTAATCGGGGCTAATTTATTAAAAAGGAGGAGCTAAAGCGAGTTTTTTTAGTTCCTTGTCAGTCGGCTTTGAACGGAGTCGTCCGTTCGATCGTTCTTATTAGAAAGTCGAGCGTTTCATTATCTACGGAGAATCTCAGGCATATTTTCCGATGCTACTAAAATAAAGCTGTGATTCCTTTCATAAACTTTCGCCTTATATAAGAAGCTTGTGGTGTCTGCGATACGATTTGAAAGATATCGGATTTTTTTTGCGACATATAGGAAAATATTGAAATTCGCCTTAATATAATGATGATCTAGAACCAGCTCTACTATACTAGAGTATAATGTTGTATAACACATATCTGTACAGTATACATCCTTCCACGTAAAGTTTTTTCTTTTCGGAAAAGAATACCTTTAACAAATTTTTCTTTTCCTGTGTTCCGAAAAACTTTGTCTATGATGCTACTTCTTTGTGATTAGAGAATATATTCTAAGTCGTGGATAGGGGCAAATTTTTTTCATAGAAGGAGCTGAAGCCAATTATTTTAGTTTCTCATCAGTCGGCTTTTAAGTCAGTCGTCCGTTCTATCGGACTTATTAGATAGTCGAGCGCTTTTTTATCTACGGCGAATTTCAGGCACTGTTTCCGATGCTACTAAAATAAAACTATAGTTCCTTATATAAACTTTCGCCTTATATAAGGAGCATGTGGTGTCTGGGATACGAATTAAAAGATATCGAATTTGCATTTCGACATATGCGAAAATTTGCAAATTCGAGTTAATATAACGATGATCAAGAACTAGCTGTATTATAGTATATTGTAATGTAGTATAGTACATATCAGTACAGTATACATCCTTGGAAGTAAAAGTTTATCTTTTAGGAAAAGAATACCTTTAACAAGTTTTCCTTTTTCTGTGTTCTGAAAAACTTTGCCAATGATGCTACTTCTTTATGATTAATGAAATAATTCTATTTTCTTAATCGGGGCTAATATTTTTAAAAGGAGGAGCTAAAGCGAGTTATTTTAGTTCCTCGTCAGTCGGCTTTGAACGGAGTCGTCCGTTCGATCGGTCTTATTAGAAAGTCGAGCGTTTCATTATCTCCGGAGAATCTCAGGCATATTTTCCGTTGCTACTAAAATAAAGCTATAATTCCTTTCATAAACTTTCGCCTTATATAAGGAGCGTGTGGTGTCTGCGATACGATTTGAAAGATATCGGATTTGCATTGCGACATATACGAAAATATTGAAATTCGCCTTAATATAACGATGATCCAGAAACAGCTCTACTATACTAAAGTATAATGTTGTATAACACATATCTGTACAGTATACATCCTTCGACGTAAAGGTTTTTCTTTTCGGAAAAGAATACCTTTAACAAATTTTTCTTTTCCTGTGTTCCGAAAAACTTTGCCTATGATGCTACTTCTTTATGATTAGTGAATACATTCTAATTCCTGGTTAGGGGCAAATTTTTTTCATAGAAGGAGCTGAAGCCAATTATTTTAGTTTCTCATCAGTCGGCTTTTAAGTAAGTCGTCCTTTCTATCGGACTTATTAGATAGTCGAGCGCTTTTTTTATCTACGGCGAATTTCAGGCCCTGTTTCCGATGCTATTAAAATGAAACTATAGTTCCTTATATAAACTTTCGCGTTATATAATGAGCGTGTGGTGTCTGAGTTACGATTTGAAAAATATCGAATTTGCATTTCGACATATACGAAAATTTGCAAATTCGAGTTACTATAACGATGACCAAGAACTAGATGTACTATAGTATATTTTAATGTAGTATAGTACATATAAGTACAGTATACATTCTTCGAAGTAAAAGTTTATTATTTAGGAAAAGTATACCTTTAACAAGTTTTTCTTTTCCTGTGTTCTGAAAAACTTTGACAATGATGCTACTTCTTTATGATTAATGAAATAATTCTAATTTCTTAATCGGGGCTAATTTTTTTTAAAAGGAGGAGCTAAAGCGAGTTATTTTAGTTCCTCGTCAGTCGGCTTTCAACGGAGTCGTCCGTTCGATCGGTCTTATTAGAAAGTCGAGCGTTTCATTATCTACGGAGAATCTCAGGCATATTTTCCGATGCTACTAAAATAAAGCTATAATTCCTTTCATAAACTTTCGCCTTATATAAGAAGCTTGTGGTGTCTGCGATACGATTCGAAAGATATCGGATTTGTTTTGTGACATATACGAAAATATTGAAATTCGCCTTAATATAACGATGATCTAGAACCAGCTCTACTATACTATAGTATAATGTTGTATAACACATAACTGTAAAGTATACATCCTTCGACGTAAAGGTTTTTCTTTTCGGAAAAGAATATCTTTAAGAAATTTTTCTTTTCCTGTGTTCCGAAAAACTTTGATTATGATGCTACTTCTTTATGATTAGTGAATACATTCTAAGTCCTGGATAGGGGCAAATTTTTTTCATAGAAGGAGCTGAAGCCAATTATTTTAGTTTCTCATCAGTCGGCTTTTAAGTCAGTCGTCCTTTCTATCGGACTTATTAGATAGTCGAGCGCTTTTTTATCTACGGCGAATTTCAGGCACTGTTTCCGATGCTACTAAAATGAAACTATAGTTCCTTATATAAACTATTGCCTTATATAAGGAGCGTGTGGTGTCTGGGATACGATTTGAAAGATATCGAATTTGCATTTCGACATATACGAAAATTTGCAAATTCGAGTTAATATAACGATGATCAAGAACTAGCTGTATTGTAGTATATTGTAATGTAGTATAGTACATATCAGTACAGTATACATTCTTGGAAGTAAAAGTTTATCTTTTAGGAAGGGAATACCTTTAACAGGTTTTCCTTTTCCTGTGTTCTGAAAAACTTTGCCAATGATGCTACTTCTTTATGATTAATGAAATAATTCTATTTTCTTAATCGGGGCTAATATTTTTAAAAGGAGGAGCTAAAGCGAGTTATTTTAGTTCCTCGTCAGTCGGCTTTGAACGGAGTCGTCCGTTCGATCGGTCTTATTAGAAAGTCGAGCGTTTCATTATCTACGGAGAATCTCAGGCATATTTTCCGATGCTACTAAAATAAAGCTATAATTCCTTTCATAAACATTCGCCTTATATAAGAAGCGTGTTGTGTCTGCGATACGATTTGAAATATATCGGATTTGCATTGCGACATATACGAAAATATTGAAATTCGCCTTAATATAACGATGATCCAGAAACAGCTCTACTATACTAAAGTATAATGTTGTATAACACATATCTGTACAGTATACATCCTTCGACGTAAAGGTTTTTCTTTTCGGAAAAGAATACCTTTAACAAATTTTTCTTTTCCTGTGTTCCGAAAAACTTTGCCTATGATGCTACTTCTTTATGATTAGTGAATACATTCTAATTCCTGGTTAGGGGCAAATTTTTTTAATAGTAGGAGCTGAACCCAATTATTTTAGTTTCTCATCAGTCGGCTTTTAAGTCAGTCGTCCGTTCTATCGGACTTATCAGATAGTCGAGCGCTTTTTTATCTACGGAGAATCTCAGGCACAGTTTCCGATGCTACTAAAATAAAACTATAGTTCCTTATATAAACTTTCGCCTTATATAAGGAGCGTGTGGTGTCTGGGATACGATTTGAAAGATATCGAATTTGCATTTCGACATATACGAAAATTTGCAAATTCGAGTTAATATAACGATGATCAAGAACTAGCTGTACTATAGT
Source organism: Pardosa pseudoannulata (assembly GCA_032207245.1). Taxonomy (NCBI): domain Eukaryota; kingdom Metazoa; phylum Arthropoda; class Arachnida; order Araneae; family Lycosidae; genus Pardosa; species Pardosa pseudoannulata. The sequence continues at coordinate 22,075,448 of CM063502.1, read as the reverse complement.
ATATTTTAATGTAGTATAGTACATATCAGTACAGTATACATCCTTCGAAGTAAAAGTTTATCTTTTAGGAGAAGTATACCTTTAACAAGTTTTCCTATTCCTGTGTTCTGAAAAACTTTGCCAATGATGCTACTTGTTTATGATTAATAAAATAATTCTAATTTCTTAATAGGGGCTAATTTTTTTAAAATATGGAGCTAAAGCGAGTTATTTTAGTTCCTCGTCAGTCGGCTTTC
>CM063502.1:21994184-22075112 GCA_032207245.1 Pardosa pseudoannulata | reverse complement strand
TCTAGATTATCTTGATCGTACTTACAATCATTCAAAGCAAAGCTAGTACACTATGTCTTTTCAGTTCAAGTTGATATTTTAAAAGTGAAAAACCCGTTTGGAGACATAAATGATACCCAATAATGTATCAAACTGAAAATATTACGATTTTAGGTTTTCCAAAATTGAAAATTTTATATGGTGTACGAGCTTTTACTTTGATCCTGTTTCTTCTATATCCTTCAAATAAGTGCTAAGTTATTTAAAAATTGTATAAACCTAAAATAATTGTCTAAAAATATTAATTAATAGTTTATTTGTCATTTAAGTAAAAGAAAGTGTCATTTTTCCTTTTAAAATCTCAAATTGAACACAAAAAGCTTAGTGTACTTGTTTTTTTCAACTGATTGTAGAAATAAATCCATAAATGGAAGAAAGATATAATTTTTTTTATTCAGAAATTATTTTTAAATTTAAGTATATTATTAAGCTCTGGGTTAAAGGTACAGTATATGTTTAGATGCATGTGTAAAAATGTCAGTTTGATATATTGATATCAAAATATTAAGTTGACACATTATTCCCAGTGTTTGTTTCCCTTTTTAATGAGTTTCCGAATGTTAGAATCATGATTACGGTTACAGAGAATCAACCTTTGCAGAATCCTGAATTTTTCTATCAAAATTTCTTTATAAACGATTTACAAACTTAAGTATTTATTAACTTATCAGGTAGAATAGTTGATAAATATGAGGTATTAAGCCTTTGATAATGAGTATTGTACAAAATAAAAGCAAAGCAAATGTAAGTCAATTTAGTCTTAGTGCCTCTCGCCACTTAACTCTCCTTATCTCCGTGTTGAAAACGTAGTTCGTTTGTAGCTGCAAAACGAGGACACTAAATAGGAAAAAAAATTTCTGGAGGGGTTTTTAAGTTTTAAGTCTCTGAATGCTAGTTTTTTAAAAAGATATCATAGATATATTGTTTTTTGAATATACATTTCATTAAACAAACTTTGTAAAATGAAAAATTTATAAAGGATAACATTTGTCGAAAGAGGGCAAACAGAAATTCAGGCGAAAATAAAAATGATTCTATCAAGCTTCTTCCCTTTTAGCTTAGAATGGCTGTTTGTCCCCAACATAAACCTCTACAAGTATTACTAAGGTATTTTCTACAACAAATGGGTTTTTAGTTTAAGAAGCTTTACAACGTTTTAAATAACTCCAATGAATGTCTGCATTTAAATTCAAGGATAAAAAAATCTGAGCCTAAATAAACATTAAACAAAAGAGCAAATCTTTTGTACACATAATAATTATAAAAGTGTCCCTCTCCCTGTCTAATCCGTTCCTGCAATGATAAGTGACTCGGCAACATGGTAAGCATAAGACAGAAATTACGACCCTTGGGGCCAACCTCTACAACCCAGCCAAAGGGACAGCATTCCCTGAGGGAACTACAGTTCGACTTTTTTTTATGTTGCCTTCACCTCCCCCTTTTTTTATTACTATTACAGTTTTAGGTCATTTTTTTTTCATCCCTGGAACTGCTGCGAGGTCCTGGTGGGTGTTTCCGAGCAAACTGGGTCACGGAGATTCTGCAGGGTGGACTAAAGTACATTCGCAATGATTCTCGAACTATTGTTCCAAGGCTCAGGTTTCTGACTGTCGCCTCTCAAAATTTCCTGCTCTCCCTTTTGGTCATCGGGTTTCCATCCTGAAGTGCAATGAGCTAATTTCTGCGCGCTATATAAGTAGCTTTCGATTCGACCCGAGTGGTTCGCATCACCCTTAACTAAGGCATCATCCCCTTGAGCATCTAACAGTCTTCCAAATTCCTCCCATGACCGCTACTTTGCTGCTTTCGCTCGCCAGTGGCGTCTGCGGCGCGACGAGCACTCATCGGGCACTTTGACGGAGATCGACCGAGTGAGGTGCCCCAACACTTACGATCTACCCACGACTGCCGGGAGAAGCCTGGAGGGCTACACGGCCATATGGGAAAGGATCAGTGCATGAATATCTAATCCGCTTGATTACTGTCTTATACGAAAGTGTCGTTTGCTGTTGAATATCACTTAATTTGTGCCCTTATCGTTGTTGTCTTTAATTTTATGCAACTTTTTTTTTAATATAGTTTGCCTATACCCTGTCATACGTTGTGCTAACCTGTTTTATCACAAATTAAAAAGTTAAAATAAATATAAATTTTAACCAAAGATTGGGGTAGAATAGAATGTAAGCAATTTAGAAATACGATTCTTTTCTTTCTATAGTAAGTGTTATTTGAATTTATTGACAGTGTGCTAAAAATCTACTAAGTGTTTTATTATGCCAAGGTGTAAACTAGAGTAGTCAAGTCAAAGGTAAAATTATGTAATATATTTTTTAATTGTTCTCTTTATAGCGGGGGGGGGGCATAATAAAAACATCAAAAGAATTGTTTCGTAAGGAAGAATACTCCATTTAGATGTGTTCAAAGAAAATTATCTATAAATATCTGTTAGACTAGGATTGGTCAAACAGCGGCATGCCGTGTTAGACTCTGCGGTCCAAGGTGGAATTCACGAAATTTATAATTGAAACAAATATCGCAATATGATAAATGTAACGTAATTCGATTGTTTTATCGATTATTATTGTTATAATTACTTATGTAGTTATTAATCATTAATTGTTGTATTGTTAATCCATAAATAATAATAAAATCTTTGATCTGAAAAAGAAGGAATTCCTTCTCAACAATTTTAAAATTTCATTGACATTTAAATTTCAAGTTTAGAAATTTAAATTCAAATTTTTCATCTAAAATATTACATATAGTTTAAATTTTGCATAAAATTTACTTATAATTTAAAATCCCAAAAGTCATTATTAAAGAAGTTAAAAGTTATACAGACCATAGTTTTTCAAACTGTGCTCCGTAAAACAATTCCTAGTGCTCCGGGAAGAGGTACTATATATTTAAGAATAAAAATATATTTATCAAAAATATTTTGAAGTTTAAAATAAAGAATATTTTTCACGAACCATATGGGACAAAAAAAAATAATATTATGATCTTTAGTTAAATTTCTGTTTCACAAAACCAAGTAAAATTTTGTAAAAAAATGTAACTCCAAATTAATAAATAACAAATTGTGGATTTTCAATATTTGCCCAAAATTTATTTCCGAATTCTTTTTTTCTTTAATTTTTTGTGCCTGTTGCTATTAGAATGAATTATTTGAGCAAAAACGGTTATATCTAATGCCCTGCAAGTTTAAACGACGAAACTACCTTGTATCGGAAAAGTTATTTTGTCGTTATATTTACTAAATTCAGTATAAGCTGTGAGATAAAATTTAGTGCTCCGCTTTGAAATTTCAATTTCATTGTTGCTCCGTGAATGAAAAAGTTTGAGAATCTTTAATATAAACGTTCCTTGTGTATTGGTTTTGAACGCTACGGTCATTTGTTTTTTAACATGAGGATTATTTGAAATGGAACCCACAGCTTAAAACCGATTCCTAGCTGTTACGGCCGAATGATGGCCGATTGGTTAGGGTGCTAGCCTTCGGAACCAGAGTTCGTGGGTTCGAATCCCACTGTGGCATGGATGTTAGTAGCCGTTCGGAATCGGCTTTAAGCAGTAGGTCCTGGTCTCATTAGCACTCGTGTTGCAAAAAGTAGACCGTAGCGCTCCAAACTAAACCTAACTGTTACGAAAATCCATTCGAACGCATGAAATCTGGTTTCAGAAAGGCAACGTCCGGAATTGTTAGCACACCGTTCAGCAGAATTTCCTTGCGAGTTTTAAATATTTTATGCTGTTAAAGATCCTAACTAAAAATCATAAAATATGTAGTATGTTGTAGCCATGCAGGAGCTCGACTATTGCTGAGTAACAATTGCTTAAGATGCTTTGTAAGCGATCGGAAGTACAAAGAACACAACATCAGAAGAAAAATGAAAATGTACAATCTTTAAAAAGAAAATTATCTCTGAACTTCGCTTAGACTAAATTTCACTATTGATGAGATCAAGGATTATATAAGAGTTCCTTGCGAGTTTTAAATTATCTTATTTCGTTTTAATGCTCGCTACGAAAATCAAAACGACTAATACACATGACCACTTCATCTGTAGAAGTTAGAATATTTATCAGATGCAGCTGCTGAAAATGCTTCGCAAGCAATCCGTAATTCAAAGAATGAAAAAAAAAATACAACTGTAGGTTTACATTAACGCCTTGCGTCAATATTCTGGTGTTGTAATCACAAACATGTGTACTCAACTTGAATATAAATTTCTAAACCTGAGATTTAAATGGCAACTAAACTTTAAATATGATTAAAAGGAATTCCATTTTTTGGATATTAATTAACATAAATATTTTTAACGTTTAAATAAAGTGTACGATAGAATAAATAAATATATACATTTATTCAGAGGAATCTTTTACAAATTAAGTCGATAAATTTGTTTATAAGAAACTATGCTGACAAAACAATGAAACATTATACCTTCCAATATTAAACAAATATTCTTTGAGCCTGTAGATAAGTAATCGGATAAAAGCTTGCCAATATATTTGCCTCATATAAAATACATGAAGCACTTTTCATAGAAGTTGAGGTATAAAAAAGAATCAAACCTTGTTTTGATACACTTCATAGTTTATCAGATTCAAGCATATTCAAATAACTGTATTGAAGTATTTTCTAATCCAGGATTGCTTTTTAATAAAAATTATTCTTTGCAGTCAATTTCTTTAAACTTGCCATTGTCAGAAAACAAATTTCAAGCAAGTAAATGAACTGCTATTAAATTAAATCCAGTTACAAAAGTGGTCACATAGGAAATTTGGTAACAGTTAAATGTTCTCATTTATTGATGAATTTCTTCTTTGAAAATTAACTGGTTTTCGTGATCTTATTAACTAATGCTGTAATGAATTCATTATGTCGTAACACAGTAATGCTGTACTATGTTATACATCAAGATGTAAACAAGGAATAACACATAGAGAAATTTAGTAATATTCTTTCAGGATGCATCATTTTAATATGTTAATAGAAAATTAGTTATGAATATCTATTAAGCCAAACTTTGCAACTGGAAAGGTCAAGGGTTGTATAATAATGTCTTGTTGATTATGCACAGTTGAACACATGTTGTTTTTGATGCCACTTAAACTAAGCACGATTGAGTCATACGCTACTCGTATTAAGGCAAAGAGCTGAGCCTTTCGTTTTAACGAGCACTGTGAAAATACGACTTATGCTCCTCGTAATTTAGAAGTAGGAATAAAGCAGAATACCCATAGGCTTGGCCTGCCACCCCCAGAGATATTGATTGAGAACTTAGACTTTGTGAACACATTATTATGCTAATATATTAAGAGTATTAAAAAAATGCAGCTATGCAAGTTGGGAATGTTTGGAGCAATTTTCACGGTTATTTGGAGTCATACTATCCATAACATTGCTGGGAATAGTATAAAGAGTAAACAAGATGATCAAAGTGACGGAACTTTTGCAAACTACTATACAACGGGTGATACAGCAAATAATTTTGATTTTAAATCTCATCCTTCACAATTATATACTTAAAAACCTGCAACAAATTGATAAATAACTTGTGAACTTTGGTTTATTAAAATAAAATATTTTTCTCCTCGAATATTTCAAATTTATAAAAGGAATTAAATAAATGGAATAACCTGTACATTATATCTCATACAAAATACTCAATAAAGTTACAGTTATTTTTTAGATATCTTTAACATTATAAAAATGCTTTCTCTAACATTGCTCCCTAAAGCAGTGGCGTAGAGAAGGGGGAAGGGAATGTGGGGTTTATGACACCCTATTAAAGAGATGTATACGTATATTGTATTAATTTAAAAATGTGTGTTGAATTGCTGTATTAATTTTAAGGTATATGTTGGAGGGGAAAATCCTCCAACAGAAAATTTCTCTCTACCTCCTGCTTCAAAAAATTTATCTTTTATTTCAACTTGTAATATTTTAATAGAAAAATATTTAAAGAAGCATATTTTAACTATCTAAAGTATATTAAAGTTTTGTGCTTTGTTCTCTCATTATCTCATTAATCATAAGGTCGGTGGAGTTATTAGGTTATCTTTCGATTTGATAAAAATTAGTTTTTCATACCAATAAGTATTTCAAAAGATATAGAATGACGTACTGTAATTTGCGAAGCTCATCATATTTCCTATCAATGCTGACATGGCAAAATATGGGACTTTTCATTAAAAAAAACCTCCACTTTTTTAGCAGATAAGTTCCAAAGAAACTGTGGGTTTTAAAACGCGATCGAACTATACAAGGTGCTAAACATTCTACTTTCTATTTTATTGTCGTAGTAGATGTTTCACTTGGTCAGAACCTGCTTTTCAGTTTATAGGATGATATTAATGTACATCAAAATGATCAAGGAAAACCAATGACAGTTAAATCTTATATAATCGGATATTTTTATAATGAAATTTACATATAAAGCGGAGAGAAATTGCGACAGATCTCCTTTTAATGCGTTTTGCATACAAGAACATTCCAACAACTCAAATGACTTAAATTATCTGTGGCTCCATTTTTTTTCAGCCACAATTTTTGTTTAGAGGGGGCTGGAATACAAGCCGTACTCTTAGGTGAGAACTAGCCAACATGAGATATCATAGGATTTAAAGGATTTTGTACTCAAAACTAAGAAAATGGTACTGATACTTCATCTAAAGTTATTTTAGGCAAAAGTTGTAGGTTACACACATTAAATAAAATTTAAAATTTTTGTAAATAAAGTTTAAATTTTTGTAGTTGACTCTAAGATGCATTCCGAATTCTAGTTATTAGGAAATTTCAAAAACTATTACTGTGAGAATGCAGTTTTCATATAGTCTAAATAAGTCTGATTTATGTACAAATTGTTTTCGACATCCTACATAAAGTGGTACAGATTCGTTAAGCTTTTATTAATTCTGAGTTTCTCATAACGTGGCTTCTATCAGGGCCTGACTAAGATACTTTTGTGCTCAGGGCACAATTCAATTTTTGTGCCCTCCACCCCCATTGCAAATTTATACCCACAAGTTATTACCATAATTACAATCATATAAAAATTATAACATTGAATTAGCAAACATATTTAAGAAATTATCATTAAAGTAATATTCAGAATCAAAAACACCAAATTTTCATTTTACGTAATTACTCTGTTTAGCCATGCTAAAAATTAAGGACTTTTAAAGACTTAGAGTGACCCACTTTTTTTGTTTTACCTTGTCACACTCACAAGCTCTGTGGTGCAGAAAAAAAATAATAATAGAATTAAAAATAATTTAAATTGATGAGATAATTTAATGGTTTATAGCGGTAAGTAGCTAATAATCTGTCTTATAAATATACAATAACCCATAAGATAAAAAGAGCACCAGGTTTGTTGAGGGAATTATCAGGTAAATAACAGTAAAATTAAAGTAAATAGGAAACAATATAGCTCATGACAAACACAATTACCTAGTACAATAATTTATTAAAACTTAACGATGGTAGCGTAAGTTTGCAATTTTTCTCCACTTAATATGTGTTTCAAGCACTCGACTAAATTTTCGTGCCCCTAGTATCCGTGCGATAATCAGGCCCTGGCTTCCATATAATGTGGTATAAAGTAATCTGATTTGTCCCATTTCTGTGTTTTTCTTAACGCGGTTTCCATTGAACGCCACTAGGACCGGCTCTGGCTTGTAACATGAAATAGAAACGAGTAAGGAGGGTTACGCATTTTTTATTCCATGTTTCAAATGATTCCATGATGTTTCAAAACTTTCTTTGAGTATCATTTTTTAATCATTTCATAAACTGATAAAAATTAACTTGTGACCATAGCAATAAAATAACCAAACAATAATAAAAGAACATGTAACGCTCCCTGCCACGCACCTCTTGAAAATGAAACTCCGCGTGAGTCACTCACGCGGAGTTTTTTCTTATCGTCTCGTCAATACGGCGCTAGAATTTCCTGTGTTAAAACGGTAATACCCAGAATTCCCTATTTTTACATTCAATCCCCTGTTAAAATGTTATTATTCGAATGGAATTCGACTTAGACTGCAAAAGACACGCGCGACCTGTACGAATACCGATAATGGTAAGTCAATGCCTTTCACAAAATGGTGTCTTTCAACTTCCGATTTGTAAATGGGGTTGAAAAGCATCCCTAACACTATAATTAGATAAATCTAAAAAATAAATTAGTCTCCAAGCAACACAGAGTACTTTCCATCGCCAAGAACAGTTCTCGACCGGTTGAAGTTGAAAAGTCGGTTGGGAAAAACCCTCTGTCATTAAAGACGCGTACGCCTGTGAAATGCTACGAGCTCAAGACAATAAGGCGATTTCACACAGTAGGGCAAATCTCAATTTAAGAAAATTCTGGCTTTAGTTTCAAACGGAAAGGCAGTTTATTGTTTGTCTATTGGCTGTTGTAAACCTGAAAATGAATGGAAAGGGCATTATAGTAGTTCGTGACGTTGCGACAAATTGCCTTATATGGGAAACCGAGTGCGCAACCAGAATTCTAGAGGGGGCTGGAAACCAAGCTGTTCATGAACTAGCTGATATGAGATTTCACCGGATTTAAAGGTTTCTGTATTCAAAACTAGGAAAACTGTACTGATACTTCACCTAACCGCCGTTGGTTTTCAATTTATTCTAGGCAAAAGTTGTAGATTACACACATTTGTCTGTTTTTGAGAGTTTGGGGAAAATTTTAAGAATCCTGCCATTAGAAAAACAAACAATAAGATACGTATACTCACAATAATACGTGTAAGATTACACGTACATACCACTACAATAACTATTTTTTTCCCCTCTAAGATCTATGCTTAAAATTGTAGTTTGCTAAAATATATTAAAGATAGGAAACTGGACAGTATATTGATTGACAACATAGTTACAACGTCGATTAGCTTTCTTTTTTTAGTTCTAAGAACAAAAACTTATGTGAGGAACTGATTTGTTGCCCTTTTAATTACGGGAGCACCATGTAGGTATGGCAATATCTCTTTTTATAAGAGGATAACACACGAATACAACCAAGCCTAACTCGGGAATCGAGCCCAATGCGCTAATCACTATACAATCCGGGCGGCCTGAGTATAACGTAATATCAAAAAAATTCTCAAGAGAAGCGTAATTTGATTTAGAAATAAACTTTAACCACTTGAAAAAGCTTTAGCAAATGATTTATTCAGTGGGTGAAACAAGATAAAAGTATAAAAATTTTGAAAACAATAGTCTCGTGTTTTGTATTAAAATAACGATGTTACCTTGCTGTGCTATATATTCCAAACTATTCATTAGTTGGCTCAAATATTAAGTAACTGAATATGATTTCTCGTTGACTGACGAGATATAATTATAAATTTTCTTGAAAGAGGAATATATCTAACAAAAGGTGAAGAAAATTGGTAAATACATGTGTGTGTTTTCTCCAAACAGGGGAATTATTCACATCTTATCGGCCACCAGCCTTAATGATATGTTTTTTTAACTCACCACCTCTAATCAATGACCTACTTTAAACATCTAAAGTCCCATAAAGAAAAAAAATTTCGTTCATAAAAATCTCTCTCACTATATGCATTATTTTATTTTCAACAGTAGATAAATATGTCGACATTACATGTCAGACTAAACTCCGGGAGAAAAAGATATACAATCAACATCTTTACAAAAAAAATTTACTTGCTCTGTCCAGTTTCTCTATCGGTAACAGCTAAAAACGATAAGATTTTGCTTTTCACCAACATCTACAACAAGAGTTTATTGATTTTATTATTATTATTTTAGGACCAAGACTTTTGCATAGAACTCCAAGACTGGAATTTGGAGTTAAACTAAATGGATCACATGCTACAAAGATAACGAAACTTTTTTGTTTCTTTTGATCAAGTTTCCGCAAAAATAAGGTTTTGTTGAGAGCAAAAGGAATTCTCGAAATAGTAAGTGTTTAGTGTTGTCAAAATCGGAGTTTAAATGTTGTTGGCTGCATTGATTATATTTTTATTAACCTTTCAAGGTAACCTACTGGGTCCAAACACTGTTTTCTCAAAATAATAATAATAATAATAATAATTTGATAATAAGTGTTTTTATAGTATTTGTATATGTAAAAACATATGAAAATGGAACAATTATTTTAAATTCCAAAAAAATTTATTTTAAAAATATGAAAAAAATCAGGCAATTTTTGATACTTAGGAGCCACTTTAGATTAAAAAGCAAAGGAATTGATCTCATAACCGGAGGGTCACGAGTTCGAAGCACGAAACGGCAAAGGGTACACCGTGTTCATTAATTGCAGCTGAGGTACTTAAAATAGGTCTGTGGCCACAACGTCATCCAAGTTCCCAAACAATACATCTTGAAGGCCGGCCGAGCCTATGGATCTTCTGCTTGGTTCCTGCTTCTAAATTCCGAGTAGGCACTTTGTTAGTTTGTGTTTTCCTATGTAGTAATGTGGCTGCCTTTATGGTGCTCCCATAATAAACCGGCCAACAAGTATCTGCAGCTTGGCAGCAGAATGCTATAAGAGCAAGTGCCCCCCACCCAAATGGAAATAATGATAATAATAATAATAATAATTTGTGATACATACCGTTAATGTTGTGAGGCAAATTGTTTCAATCCAAAATAATTTTTTGGGTTACATACATACCTCAGACACTAAAGAATGTAATTCAGCTAGTTCTTAGATTTATATTAAAATGTATTGGTTTGGTTTGGTTTGGAAAGGTATGGTCTACTGTTTTGCTACACGAGAGCTAATGAGACCGGGGCCTACTGCGGAAAGTCGACAGCTACCAACATCCATGCCAACAGCAGATCCGAACCCACGAACTCCGGTAACGAAGAATGGCCGATTGGTTAGGGTGCTGGCCTTCGGTACCGGAGTTCGTGGGTTCGAATTCTACTATGGCAAGGATGTTTGTAGCTGTTCGGAATCAGCTTTAAGCTGTAGGTCCCGGTCTCATTAGTCCTCGTGTTGCAAAAAGTAGGCCGTAACACTCCAAACCAAACCCAAAAACCAAACCGGTAACGAAGAGCGCCCTATCTTTGGGTCATCGTCTGGCTAAAATTTATATGAGATATTAATCATAGAAACAACAGTTCAGTTATTTTCTTAGAAAAATCTACACATTAATTTATAAAAACAAGCTTAATTTTCCAAAAATCACTTTTAGAATCAAACTTTTAATTCTTTACACTCGCATTATCGTGTAAATAATTTGTTATCAGCTTCATGTCGTTTTGATAAAAGCTTTTGTTTTTTGCTATGACGTTATTTCGAGTAATTAAACGTCAAAACAAAGTTTCTAAGAATATGCATTTTAAGTTTTTGTTGCGGAAGGATTTTACAAAATGTTTAATTACAGCCATTGAAGAATCTCTAGCTTTATAAGCAAGAATTAAACTGAAATAATCTGTACAAGTCTATATTTGAAATAAAAACGTAAGTTTAACGCTTTGTTGGAAAATAAAATCCATTTAATCTGTAACTTCCGGTTGCTTTATAAAAATAAAATCATGTAAACTGTAATTTCCAATTCCTTAAATGCAACTTTCGGTTTATCGATCTAAAACAAAAATTGTCATAACTTCCATTTTCCAAAGATCGTAGAGACAAAAGAAAGACTGATTTGGAGAGCAAACATTGTGGTCTTCGTTGAAACTTGAGTGACTTTGTTGTCGAAGTTGAAATGATTGAATGAAGTGATAGTCATTCATAAAAATTGCTTTTAGAAACAATTGTAAGCAGTACAGAAAAAGACATTTATGAAAAAAAAAAACATTTTTTTAAAAATTATTATTGATTTTAGATTTTTTTCTCATTTTGAAACACTGACGTGTAAAGAAATATTTTTTTATATGGTTTTAGTCATTGAAAATCCACTTAAAACTTGACTTCTGCACAGAACTTTTTAATAGTTGTAACAAAAATTGTAATTACTTTTAAAGAATTACATATTTTTAATCTAAAAAGTCTTTAAAATTTATCATAATTTTTTAATGTACTTATTTTCTTTTAGAAAATAGATATAAGAAATATAAAAATAAAAAAATATAAATAAATATAAATAAAGAAATATAAATAGATATAAAAAGGGCAATTTTTATATACAAATTTCATACAATTCTGAATAAATCTTTAAAGTTTGGTATAAAAACAAGACTAGTTAAATTTATTTAATACACAAATTATATTCTATAAATTTTTATCGATTTACTTAAAAGAAATATGGATGGAAAATTTGGAAATAGATCTAATTATAAACTAAATTTTCAAAAATTAATTCTCATTACTGTATAAATACATAAACATAAATCTTTATGAACCTTTCATCAAAATGGTTTTTTCATCACTTTTTATAAAATTCATTGCCTATAATACTAGTGAAAGCATTTTTTGTGCCATCTTTTTCAGCATTCAAATATTCTTTGCATGTGTATTTTACACACAACACAATATCCCTAAAAAACCGTACAAAGTAATGTACTTCAGCTTTTCTTAAAGACTGAGGTTGACGTATCTCTCATACGTCCTAGAAAGCCATGAAATCGAAGTTAATTTAGAGTTACTCCTTTTTGAAAGTTGATATACAACAATACTTATGCTGTGCTTTTTATGCGCATATGTATATAAAATCCTTCTAGTTCGTGTTGGATTGCAGGGATGTAACTAGGTCCTTTAGCGCTCGTGGCAAAATACCAAAATACTGGTCTGTGCCTCTTTCACAAAATATAGGGAGAAAATATATAAACATGTTTTTTTATACCATATATATTCAGATGAACTCAAAATAATTTGTTAATTCTTAAAATGTTCCTAGTGTATTATTTTTTTACTTTTTCTTCTATTTTACCTTATTAATACTTAAAGATATTTTTTTAATATTTTGGAGATAATATTTTGCTGATAAACCGAATAGTTTATTTTGGGGGAATATTTTTTATTTAGATGTTGAATTTTCATAAAAAATTGGCGAATTTCTAAATTTAAATTTTGCTTTAATAGCTTTAATAAATTCAAAATTTAAAACGAATGACAAGATTTATATTAAAGCATACTAGTGGTGATTGGTAAACATTTTGTAAGAATCTATAACAAGTTTAGATTAGATTAGATTTAGGGTGGGGCGGCCCGCAAGGGCACCAGCACTGCGGCCCAAGGCCTATTGTACTGAAAAGCCCCCCATTCGCAGGAGCAAGAGGCTCCAGCACAAGGCTAAGAGACAATAATAACGTGCCATTGTTAATTCGATATGTCATAGAAAGTTTTTTTTGTTTTGTTTTATTTTACTGAAACTTTATTACGTGGATAATATCGTCTGAAAGATTTTTTTTTATTTAAAATGTTGAAATTTTTAATTGTGGAATTTTATATTTATAAATTTGTTTTAATAGAATATTTTTAGAATAAATAAAAAATTAGTTTATATGAATTTAGAATATATTTAGATAGTTTAAGTTCTAAGTGGTTTTATCTACAAAAAGAGTCAGTATATAAATAAGAAAACCGCTTGTTGGTTTTTCAGAACTTTTATGCATAAAATAACCATTCAACTGCCAATTAATTTTTCAAAATCGTTTATTCTCAGTTAGATTTAACTTTCCTTCTGATGAGACACCCCCCCTACATACTGGGCTATCTATAATGCCAATCGGAATTTAGCGGCTAGTAACCAATGGCTCCCAGTTAGCGTTATGTAATTTCAAAAAATAAGAATTCACACATAAGTAATTTGTTTTTATTAATTTTATGTTTAAAAAAAAATCATTGTTTTTCCTTTCTTCTACTAAGAGTTAATTTCCCCATTTAGTTTAGGTTAGAACTGGTTATAATTGTAATTTACGTGTTAGAGTTGCTGTGTGATAATAAAATTGTTGACCGATATTGTTTGTCTGCACTATCCAAAAGATAGATTGCTTGGTTATGTTGGGAAGACTTTTAAACATTAATGGTTACCAAGTGGAAACACATAACATCGGGTAGACTCCGATGGTAAAAAAAATCTCGTTGCGAAAGCCGTGGCTTGCTCTAGGTTGTAGTGCCAAGAAGTCCAGTCAAATAGGATCGTATGTTCAAGGGCTTGGGAAATAAATTCCAATACCATATTTTACTCAAAAAATGAAGTCTACAAGTCCCAAGAAGTCAATTTAATAAATCTGTACCTACTATTCCTTGATTATACATCTTGGCAAGATATGCAAAAACATTCTTCACCTAAGCGTCGGATTTAACCTTTGAACTACAAAAATAAAAACTGAGCCTCTATGGAGCTACAATGTTAGCTTTTAAAAAAGGAGGAAAAAGTTGACGGATACTTAACTAGTAATAGTTGTAATACTAACAAACTTAAAAATGGATTTTTGTTTTGGGAGTCTTTTAAACATATTAAAGTCAAAGTGTTAGTGTCAAATACAGTACAAATAAAAATAAATTACTAAATTTAAACAATAAAATTCTCAGAGTCACAAATACTATGAAGTAAAAGGAAAGAGAAAACAAATTTAAAAAGAGTGAATTATGAATTATTTGTTTCAACTTGATCGTTTAATAAATTACCTGTCCCTACTCAAAACATATGTATTGCAATTTGACACCCTTTTCAAAATTTAAATGATCCATATAATATATATATATATATATATATATATATATATCAGCATTGGATACTTAAAGTTAATAATTTAGGGGTTTGACAGAAGAAACGAAGCATACTCTTTTAATTTCAGGCATATGAATATTTAATAACCCATTATAAAAGCACTTGATGCTTTAAAGATTGAGAGAGAATGTCTTGAAAAAGGATTGCTGTATGAACCCTCGTTGATTTTGCTTCTTTGTTAGAATGTGGACGCTAGCCACGAGTCGCTATGTTTGATGGTTGACTGTTAAACTGTGCAATATGCCTGAATAGACATTAACAAGACTTCACTGGCTCTGTGAGTTGTCATAAGCGTGATATACATACATACATATATATATATATATATATATATATATATATACATGTACTGACCTAAGTTTTTACCTACTATGAATATTTCGTATTTTAAACATTTTTAAAGTCTGGCATTTGTTGGCAGATGCATTTATTTATTACTGCAGTAATTTGTTGAAATCTTTGTGGTGTTTGTACATAATATTAAATTATTTTAATGTTTTATAAAGTTCTTTTCTGAGAATTTACTGGTTAATTCCGAAACTCAGGTTTTTTTTTTTCTCATTTTGATTTCCCAGTTTTATGCCCTTCAATTCTGATCCTGTACTCTCTGTGGGATAGGGGCGCAAGGAAACGTAAAACAGCAACCAGGAACATTTTTCACATCACACTAGCGTATTATGTTATTAGAAGTATGAAACACTTTTTCTAGATTTCCAAAGCTATTTAAAAAGCATGTGATTTCATACAATAACCCCCTCCCCGAATTTTTCCTTTTTGCAAATATGCAAGTTTTTTCCCTTACACTAAGCGCATTTTTTCTCATTAAAGTATACTTTTATAATATTAGTATACGTCAATTTTTTTTAATTGATTTTCTATATTTTGTGATTTTTTAAGTATTGGTATGTGTGAAGAGCCAAAAAATAGGGAGGAGGGGCTTTTTTACGAAATTTTTTACATTACAGAATATTTCTAAATCATAACTACTGTATAAAATATCAAACATGCCTTTGTTTACGATTTGTAATTTTTATATTGTAGTTTTAATGAAACTTTATTTTTAATTGAATTTTAAATTCACGTGCTCATCAACACCTTTAGGGCAGATCTGAGAAGGAAACAGAATCCTCCCAATTGCAGGGTCTTGTTACCAGAGGTCAATTGTATCCAGTTCAGTCAGACTCCCTTAAAGAAGTATGGGAAACACATACTCACTGACTGCCCCACATTTAATCTTCATCAATAAAAAATAAATAAAAGTAATAATAAAATCTTTCATAAGCATATCATTACTATAAGATTTACTTGATGAAACTATTCATTGTAATTTTTCTCAAAGATATTGACTTTTACCACTACATTTAAGGTTTTTTGACTTTGTCACTCGTTTTCCTCTCTTTTTCAGTCTATTTTCTTTTTTTTCATTCTTATAATCAGTGATTTTTAACAGCTTACTTTTATTTATATACTTTCATTCACATAAATACATATGCTTAGTCTGTCCCATCATTTATTTTGTTTAATAAACTCATTTTACACAATGCGTCCTGTTTTAAGATTCAATTCCATTAAACCTTATAAAACCAACAAATCCATTAAAGAATACTGGTATGTAAAAGGTTAATAAAAAATTGAAGGGTAACACTAATTTGTTGGAAAATTAAATTTTTGAAAAGATTTTTCATTTGACAAAGTAGTGGGCTTAGTTTGGTTTGAAGCATTATGGTCTACTGTTTTGCTACATGAGGACTTAGTGTTTAAAGCTGATTCTGAATGGTCATGAACATTTATACCATCAGCAGGATTCTACCAGTGAACAACAGTATCAAAGAGCAGCATCTAACCCATTTGGCCAAAAATAGTACGATAAATAATTTCCACATTCCATCATAGTAATTGAGGTTGCATTTTTTTTCAAAATACAGGTGTAGAGTTCACCCAAGATAAAACGTACACACTCATATAAAAATATATAAGTTAGACTATATGAAGAGCCTGAATAATGACTATAATATTTAATAAGAAAATGAATAAATATAATAGGTTTTAGTTTTGAAATTAACCCTCTGTTGTTTGAAATATAAAATAATGTTCTTCAAAATAAAACTTCTAAGTCCTTTCATTTTCAAAAAAAAAAAAAAAAAAAAAAAAAAAAAAAAAAAAATTCAAAAATTGTATAACTAATTGTATAACTGTTACAACAAATAAGCATTGTGAATTTTTTTTTAAATCAGGAATTTAATATGTCTAAAAAGTAATTTAACTCAAAAGGTCTACCTTCATTTTACATTAGCAAAGGAATAGTATGATGGTATTCAACATTCCTTCATATAACATCCTACTTAAAGTCTCTAGTGATAAGTCTTTGATAATAATAATGATGATGACATTTTTTAAATACTTCAAACTAAACTGTGAGCTTGTAGATACTCTTTAATATTACAGCCCAACTGATAAATTCATCTATAATAACAGAATTCTTTAATTATTATATTTTCTGATGAACAACCTGTCTATTTCATTCTTTTAAAAGAGATGGCAAAAGCTACCTTTAGAGGATTAGATGACTGAGTATGAGATTCATGATGTAATCAAATTATTTAATTTTTTTCCCCATAGTGATATGGATTAAAATATCAGTTAATATAAGAAGCACATACATTATTAAATAAAGATTATGTTAAAAACTGATTATATATAAAGCTTTAACTTATTGTCATTGCTATTTTGTGTGTGTGTGTTATCAATGACTTCAATTTTATCTATATTTACACATTTAAAGAAAATATGTCAAAAAGTAGTCACAAAAAGACAGTTTAACATAAAATCATCAAAAAGAATTGTCAGACTATTGAAATAACCAGTAGTAAATAACCATTTAAATTTTCAGCAGCTTTTTCCTTCTTTAAGGGTACTAAAATTTGTTCTCTCTCTCTCTGTGTGTGTGTGTGAGTCAGTAACCTATGAGTATCATGCACATATTTTGTGGGAAAACTATCTCCAGCTGTTAATTTTCATTAAATTGTAACTAGCTTACAATTTAGTAATCTTGAAAATATGCTGTAAGAAGACAGAGCAGCATGTATCAATTATGATTTGGAGCAGGGATGGGCAAACTATGGCCCATGGGCCAACTCCGGCCTACCAGAAGGTTTTAACCGGACCACGGATAGAATTTTAAGTTGCCGGTCCAAGGCAAATTAAAAGAAATATTTATACATGATATGTCCATCTCCTTTTCTACTTTGGTTAAATATTATATCCCAAATTTATTATCTCACTCCCAGAAGATCAGCAGTATATTTGCTTCTTTTACGTGAACAAGTGTTTTCAACTTTGAACCTTAGAAAGAATAATTTCAGAAGTAGACTGACAGATCAGCATTTAGCATCGTTCCTTAGAATCAGTACATCTCACTTCGAACCTCAGTATAAGAAACTTTTAAAAATGAAATCACAAGTTCATTATCTCATTAACGTATTTAAACCATTAGGTACTTGTATATTCTTTTTAAAATTTTAGAAAAATTTATCTTGGCTTGCCAAACTTATTTTCTTTTGATTTTTGGCCCATGGCCGAAAAAGTTTGTCTATCCCTGATTTAGAGAAAAGTGCTTACATCATGGAGTCTAATACCATACAACAACAATTAAAGATTAAATATACAAGATATGTAAAAGTTGCATATTTGTATACATATATCTATGCAGTATAACCAGTGAACACATGCACATTATTAAATGTGACTTGGATATACATAAAAAAATATATTTCTGAGAACCACAACCACCATTTTTTGCTGCCAAAACTATCCATATTAAGTATGGTGTTAATTATATTAACATATTAAGTATCACCATTTTTCTCTGTGTATACAACATTTCATTCATCAATAAATTATTATAAAATGTGTCAAGAAAATAATGAAGACCATTAAAATTTAACTGATAATACCTATTCTTTGGTTCAGAGTAGAATTTTATTATAGCATTAATACTGATTTTTTACCAGCTCAAAAAATAATATAAATGAAGATTTAACTTACGGCAAAAAGTTATACTATGAGAATAAATGTTTTAAATTTAATAGATGGAAGAAAATAAGAACTTTGTACTAAATAGATGAAGACAAATCAAATATGTTTAAAAATATTTATTACATCTCAACTATATAAAATATAAATAATTAATTTTATAATATAACATCAAACTAGTATAAAACAAATGCACAAAGTAAAAATTATAAATGAATAAAAGGATTTTAAATATAAACAATGTTCAAATTGCATTCAAAAAATATAAAATAGTATTGGGTAAATATTGCTGAAATAATAATGTTCTAAGTGTATATCTTTGGCAAAATAGAATTATGGCAACCAAAAGTTGATAAAACTATGTCTACAAAATGAGTCATATTTGGCAAAAGAAAATAAATAGTTTCGTTTCACAATCAAACAACATAAAACAAGTATTAAGAACTTTTATAGTATATCAATTTTTATAAACATATATTTGCCCATTTAGAAGTCACAATCTAACTAAAGCTGAATTTCACCCAGTGATGTAAATTCAAATAAATTGACTAAACAAAATAAAAAATGAAACTGGTACAGCCATGGATGTTATAAACAAATCTTTCAATTTAATCAAATATCTTAATAATTATGACTTTTAAGATACTCTCTCCATGATATGACAAATCAACAAAAACATATTTCAGAGTATTGTTGAATATTAATTCTGTAAAATACAGACTACTCATTATAGTACATAAAACATGAAGTATCACAAGTTTTCTCCAAATGTTAAAACAATATATTATAATCATGAAATTTTAATTTTTTAAACAAAATTATTTAACATAATATGTATACAGATATCAAACAGTAACGATTGTTTTTCAGTTGTCATTATGTAGCAACTGCTAAAATGGTACAGTGCGAGTTAATATGCAGCAATAACACTGAAGGTATGATAGACAATATATATATATATATATATATATATATATATTTTTTTTTTTTTTTGAACTCCACCAAAATCTAAAACATAAGTGAACACTATAATTTATATACAGTTGTAAATTACTTTCTGCATAATACATGCACATAATATATACTTATCTTGAAACTTAACAGATTGCAAATCATATTTGACAAGTAAAAGTTTTTACAATGTGTCACAAATAGAGACAGAATAAATTGCAACATATTAAGACCTAGCTGCTTAAAATAAGTTGTTCGCATTCAATTTTATACATCATAAAATTAAAGATTTTTAGACTCGTCTAAAATTTTAAGTCTAATTTGTAAATAGCAAAATCACAAAAGCAATTTATATTTGGAATGAATAATAAGTTTTAAAACACAAATCTAGATAGGAATATAAAATATTATATAAATGAATCAGCATAAAATGCAAATTTTCTGTATCTATGATACATATGTCAGTTTGAAATTCATTTTTCATTTATCTGGACAAATTTTTTGAGAGTATTAATTAGCCATTCATATGAAGATAACTGGTGAACCAATTAAGCACCACAGTGGAAATAAAATCCCCTTGAAATATCAAATTAAATCAGGGGTTGTAAATATAAAACATCAGATTAGAGATAGAAGGCATGACTAAGAATTTCAAACTTTGTTTATGTCATATGCAACACACTAAGAAAATAGCAAATGGTTGTATGTAAACAAATATATATTTGATAGAATTAAAAAATATATTTGTTTAAACTGAGGCAATAACATAAGCTCTGAAATACAGTACAAATACAGTCTTTCTTGTACTGTAGAGTAACTCCTACATTAGCTCCGAAAAAGTCAGGTAAAAATCAACATGAAGATTCTTCCAAGGTCAATTTTTCTATTAAACAAAGGGAGAAGGAAGAAATTAAATTATTTTTTACATATATCAACATATATATCTTTTGAGGGTTATATATGCTTTTATCAGTTAAAGGTATATTCTAGACAGTACTAGAGAATTTCACAAAACAAATAAGTTCAATAGATTGCAAAACTATAGGTTGAGAAATTTCTTTCACAATTATACATAATTAAAATTAAATTTAAATGTGATAAAACAATATATAATAAAAGTTATGGATAATATCTACAGAAATCAACAAATTGTTTAATAAATCCATCTATAAATATGCATTACCTACACACATACATACCAGCAGCATGATTTAAACTTTATGAAAGATAAAAAGAAATGTAATGTTAAATTTATAAACAAAACAAGCTTAACTATTCCCTATTTCAAGTGTTCTCTTTCAAACTCCAAAAAACATGATATAGTTTATGAAATCATTTGCACCTACTTTCCAATACATTATAAATTTTGAAACCCTATAATTCTCTGATAAATAATATGAACTCAAAGATTCTTGAAAAGATTTAGTTAATTTACAAACACTAATCAGACAAATACATTTACTCTGAGAAGAAATCATTGAATGTTTGCAGTTTGATTTGAATATAACAAAATTTGAAAGATTTCAGATAAATTTCTTCTAGAACCAGAAATTTGAAACATGCTTGTTGAAAATTATATATTTTATTATAAAGTACATGAAAACACAATGGTAGATTAGTAACTATTTTAAAATAAAGTATTTTGCTAAATTACATAATATATGCCTAAAAACCAGATAAATTCAGAATTAAATTTTAACCAGTAACTAATGTTAGGCCAAAATATTTATTGATTGTTTTCTTTAATTAGAAAAAATATTTAAATAGACCAATTGATGACACTGCTTCAGAACATGCAGTCAGCTATTACTATCTGGTTATTGTATTTTATTGATACCATATTTCTAGTCTTAACGAGTTATTTTCACTGAATGTTCCAAATTCTATAGCATGGAAACTGAACTCAATGGATATATCAAAATTTTATTTTGTAATACTTTTTACTAGAAAAGAAATATGCGTAATATATATCTGTTTTAAAAGGAACAGTTAAACATGGAACTAACAGCATTAAAAGTAACATTGCTAATAGTCAAGAGTTGGATATTTTAAATTTAAAAAAATAATTATAATATATACATACCAAATCTGCTTAAAACATTAATTGCTGCTTCCCTGACATCAAGATTTTCATCTTCATTTGCAACAAGAGAAAGCTGTTCAGTACAATGTTTTGCCTGTAAATAGAGTTTAATAAAACATATACTACTAGCAAATATGAAAAAGTAGCAACAAAATCAATACAATGATTTTAATAAATATTTAACTAAAGCTATTAGATATTTCAGTTATCCAACTAATTTTTTACCATCACAGTACCAAAGACTGGTTTTTACTCAAATTACTCACTCACACACACTCACACACACATATGATGTGCCCAAAATTTAGGTAACTTAAAATATATCTATATACAGACAAAGATACATTATCTTTAATTAAACTGAGAAAAATTAAAACATATTTATTAATCCTTTATAAAGAAAACAATAGAATACTTCTTGAAACAGATAGCAGATAAAAAAGATAAAGCAGAATTTCCATATCGTAATAACTAAACACACATAAAACTAAAAGAGAGGCATTTTTTACATATACCTGGCTTACAATATTTAAAGATACTATACAAAGAGTTGATACATACTTCCATTACATCTAAAGCTGCACATGCAATGAGTCTGGGTGTAACATTACCAGACATTAACATATCTAAATAAGAGGAAATGATCTGAAATAAAAGACAATATATATTTAGCTGATAGATTATATTTACAATATAATATTTTGCAAATTATACTAAACCTCATATAGTCTACTTGAATCATCATATAAACTAAATTGTGTAAATATATGTTTCAGATAGGAAGGGGATGAAATTTTTAATTATATATATATATATATATATATATATATATATATTGCAAGAATATGGAATATTTAAATATCTGTATCAACAAACAACACTGCTATGGATGGTAAATTTAATATAAACTTTATTTTTAAGCACTGTTAATTTGATACTAATAGTTATATCAAAGAAAGGAATGTTTGTTATAATTGCCTGTTATACCTAGGGAAGTATAATTAAAGTAACTTATATACAGTCTAAAGCCTGAGAAAGTGAGTACAGTTCAACCTCTTAAATTTTTTGGATGCAGGAATTCCAGATTTCAAAATTTTCTGCATCCTAGAGGTTTTTTAAAAATTTAAAATATATGCTAAAATAAAAATACATATCAAATGGTTTAATAGTTAAACATGAATCCATAATATATATATATATATATATATATATATATATATATTAAAATTCAAACATTTCATTTAAAGGTCTGTTGTTATAGTTCAAATATATTAGAAACAATTTTTCTGCAAATCTGGTTAAAATGCTGTAATTTCTTGTTCCAATATTAAATTCTGCTGTTCAAGCCTGATATTTTATTTAATGGTTTTATTAGGTCTTTTGTTGATACTTCTTCATTTTTGGATCATTCTGGCTCACTTTCATTTACATCCCTACAATTATCTTATCAACACTACAAATAATTTTGCAATCACTCAGAGAATTCATAATTTTTAAGATCTGTATACCTTATTTATGGAGCTAAATATTTTTCTTGTTAGCAAATTCTAACAATTATTGAATTTCAGATTCTTTCCCAGTACCTGAAATCCCTAAAAATTATTATGACCATCATCATCATAATAAATGAAAGTCATAGGCAACAAGCTATATCAAGCATATTTTAAAATTTCTGTATTAATGTAGGCTCAAATGTTTGCAATGGACCAAAGCAAGTATTTATAAGGATTCCTTTGTCACACTCTTTTAGTAGCACAACATTTTTTTAAATTAAAAGATAAATGTTTATTTTTTCTTAGTTGACATAGCTACTAAAACAAAACATGAAAACACCAAACCATATGCAGAGGAAGGTCAAAAGGGCCAGACTTTCAGAGATCAAAAGGTGAAAATGCATACCCCTTCAAATGCTCATTTCTATTAACTACTCTCATCATGCATGAGCAATTGATTGTCAGTAGTACATCTATCAGTAAAGTGAAATTGCATCATAATAATCATTCCGCATTTAATAAGTCCAAATTTCAGAGGAAGTACTGTAGTAAATTTAAGAATTAACAGGAAAAGAAATTTTTCATTTGTAATTGCTAGAATTTCTGATATGAATAATAAAGTATGCAAGGTAACTTACATAAAAAAAAAAATTCAGTCACATTTTAAGTTTTGAAAATATCACCAGCATGTAGACATTTTCACTAAATAAAAGGTTTGAAAACCGGAAAGCATAATGTCAGGTTGTAGTAGTTTTTAATATACTGTAACTATCAAGAGCATAAAAACAGTTGTTATACCCAACAACAATTTTAATAATACATGTGAATAAAATTTTAAAATATTTGTACAGATGAACAAAAATTTAAAGAGATTATTTACATGAAATGATTAGAGGACTGAACAATTTCAAGCATATGTCTTACCTTTGTTCTTTGTTCAGGATTAGATCCTACAGTTTTTAAGTAACAGGCTATAGTAAAGAAAAGAGGAAAATCAGATAAAACATCCCTAAATGTAACACATACATGCACTTCAATAAATGTAATGATATAATCAGTACCACATTATTAACCTTTTACTGGGAGAATTTAAAGGCATATATTCACTTTTAGAACAAACTGGTAAAACAGGACAAAAAATAATAGCCATAGCCTATTTGTAACATCATGAGAAAATGACTAAAGGAGTTTAAAACATTGCTAGTAATGGGGTTTTAACTACACAAATAACAAAATTTTGTATTACCAAGAAAATTTAATTTCAAAATATTTAAATACAATAGTTAACTAATAAATTTTAGAAAAAAAACTAAACTGTTTTAATATGAAGTCTTCATTAAATAAAATCTTTTTAAGTTAAGAGTTGACCTAATTATTTACACCCTGTGAAACACTAAATAAATTGCGTAACTACAAATATATCTTAATAAGCAAAATATTAAAATGAAATAACTATTTAAACAGCTAAAGAGCATATTCTGTTTATTATAACATTACCAATGAATTTCTTTAAGGTATTCGGTTTATGGTGAAGTGTACACTAAAAACCATCAAATATATAAACATAAGATGCCCCATACGGAACAGAACGTTTTAATTCTTAATTACATATGAAAGCTTATAATTGAAATAACAAACATTTTGAAAGCATTCCAAACAAAGTTTTCCCTTACAGATTTAAAAAATTTGTAACAGAAAGTAAAATACATTAGATAAAATTTAAAACCCAGTTCATTTGGAATCATTAACCTTATTTCCTTTCCTAAAGCAAAACAAATTTTATCAATTGTGAATATGTCAAAATAAAATATAAAATGTTGAGACAAAATTCAAAGACGTGTCTAATAAGATGAGCTGAAATAAACAATTGTTTATTCTGGCAGCTCATTTACTATGAACATTCAACTTATTTATCTCCTTTCCTAAAAAAATAAATACTTAAACTAAATGTAGATAAATGAAAAACAAGTCAAACACAAAATCAAGAAACATGTTTCTAGTAAAAAAAGTCTAGATAAAGTTACAAAATTTAATCTTCATAAATCTAGCTCTTAAAAATGACAAGAGTAAATTCATACACTTATGAACATTAGAATCATTTTTTTTTAAAACATGAACTTCCCAGTGTCTAAAAACTGATATTATAAACATTTAACCATGGTAAAAATAATATACTGTAGACATGCAGGATTAAATTTCAAAAATAAGAGTCGGGAAAAAAACTTACAAGCAATATTTTTCAAATCAATATTCTTCTCAGTAAGTAGACAACCAATCAAAAATAAAGAATATGATGATGGTATAATTTTTGATAAAACAGATATAGCAGCAAAGGCTTTTTGAACATCTCGACACTTTAAATCTTCAGCTGCCAATGCTAAAAATAATAATTGATTAATGATAATAATGGAAACAAAATCAGATTTTTTAATACTAAAGCATAAAAAAGAAAATATCTTTCGTGTATGCTTTTACAAAAGAAAAAAAAACTTTTCTTAAAACTAAGAACTGAAGTATGATTTAATTTAACCGAAATCCAATTTAGTTTCTATATTTCAGAAAAATTATGGTAAAAATTGAACAAATATTTTTGACTTTTTCTAAAAATTTGTTAATAATAGCCTAATAAGATGAGATAATTATATATTTATTAGTTTTGTGTTTTTAAAACTTAAGATGTAAAACCACATAGCAGATGCTAGTCAAGAAAAAAAGTTAAAGTGCTATTTTAAAGTGAAAATAACTATTGTAAGTTTTATTTCAGAGAACAATTTATGGGGATTCATATTTTTATGATTACAAGTATAATGAAATGGATAAATATAAAAGAAATAAAAGTAGTGTATAATTAAGAAAGCAACATTTTAGTAAAGGATATTAGTTTTTTTACAGTACTGATGGTTATGTTTAATGCTTTGCAGTTTTATGCTATAATGCATATTTAGTACTACTCGGAGCAACAGCCCCTAGGGGGCCAGGGCCTACGGTGCCAATCTCCGTCTTCTAGACCAAGGGCCCTGGGGTGCGAAGCATATGTTCCGGTTAGGTGATCAGCCTTACGCAGAACCCCCAGTGTTTAGTTCTCAAACATGTTTGGTCCTCAGTTTCTCTACCCACTGAAGAGATGAAAGGCTGAGTCAACCTTGCCCAGCCCGGGTATCGAACTTGGACCTGTGGCGTGGGAATGTGAAGCGCTACCCCAATGCAACTGGGC
The DNA here is from genome assembly GCA_032207245.1 of Pardosa pseudoannulata. Classification (NCBI taxonomy): domain Eukaryota; kingdom Metazoa; phylum Arthropoda; class Arachnida; order Araneae; family Lycosidae; genus Pardosa; species Pardosa pseudoannulata. The sequence goes on along the minus strand of CM063502.1, from coordinate 22,048,621 downwards.
TTCCCTGTAATGCATATTTAATGTATTAAAAAATTCATAATTCTTTGGTCATTTGTGTAACCTTTTAGGAAGAAAAAAAAGAGCTCAATAACATTCTGCAGAAGAGTGTTTTGTTGTAAAACTTATATGAAACCAAACCCAAGATAGTGTGACTTGATTTTCAAGTAATATAAAAAGAAAGCTTTTCTTTATTTTTAAGTTAATATTAACAAGCTTTATAAATTGTGAAATAAAGGAAGAAATAATTTTTGAAGCACTTACTGTCAGCAGCAAACTCACAAATTACTGTATCTGGATTATGATGACTATCAAAAAATAACTTGAATTGGAGAACTGAGATATGAGAAGTAGGACTATAAGTATCTGCATCTAAAATGCAGGAGATCAAACGAGGAGATACTGAAAGAAAAATACATATTTAGTGAGTAGATTCATAAAAGTTACACATACTTATAGAATGGTATTGAAAAAATTGATATACCTATTGCTGCCATATAACTGTCTAATATGGCTTTTGACTTAATAATCTTCTGCAGTTCAGGAGACATTTTACCAGCTACACAATATAATGCACATCCAGCTATATTATTCCATAATTCCTTGATCATGGAATCTTTTTCTTCAAAAAAATCATCTGCAATGAAAATATTTAAGCAACTATTTTTTCAATAGCAATTTACTGTTTATGTTTTCCAGGGACTTGGCAAAATATCACAAATCAAATTACTTTTTTATGAATTTAAAATACCTCTGACCAAAATATTAAAGAATTTTCTAATATAATACAAAGATATTTATATGCGTATATCTTAATAGGTATCACAGATCAATTAAGCAACTCTACAGAATGCAAACATTTCTGATTTAGATACTTAGAAATTTTATTAAGTGATTAGTCAAGCTAGTATTTCTTTTTCAAAGTTTTAACAATATGATGTGAAGAAAAACAAAAAAGAAAAACCATCACCCTTTGTAACAGATTTTTATGAAAATTTGCAAATATTTTCAGATTGAACATTAATAACATCTAAAATATTTTGATTCTAAATTAAATATTTCAACAGTTCCAAGCATCTGAAGACCTTTTGTTTTAGAACAGAACTTTAAAACTTAGCTTTCAGCTTTTGTGCAAAGTTCTGTAACTTTAAAATTGCTCAACATAAAAAATATTTTATGTAGTTGAGTTCTGAAGAAAAAACCTATCAATGCATTTACATCATATTAATAATTTCATATCATAGTTAGTCTTGACTGCAAAATTGGAAATTTTATCAATTTTGACAAAATTATAAAAATTCTTAAGGGCTAAAGAAATTTAAAGATATTAATATCAGATGATTGCTAAGCTTGGCAAGGAGATTACTGAAGTTTGGAAGCTATTTCTTATCAGAAGCACCTTACAAAACGGTAACTTTCATAACTGAAAATTGCAACGACCCCATATTTCTGCTTTATGTTAGGACTTCATCATACCATACTTGATTTGTTACAGTAAGGAAGTAACAGTGAATAGTGAGATAAAAAAGAAAACTCATACACCTTATCTTTCATAGACCTCAACAGACAGAGGAGCGGTTAAAATTTAATAATATCTGCCTGCTGAATCTCCAGTGGCAACAGAATAAAACCGCCAAGCTGTGGGAAGCGTGGCGTCCAGAAAAGATTTTTATTCGTAGTAGAACTATTCGTCGCTTCCATACGAACCGGAAGCTTAATGCTAAAATCTTTGTATTCGATAATTTCTGTTATTAATTGTTATGTTATTCTTAATTAAATCTATGTTAAAATACCGTAGTCATATTATTTAATGGATTGTGTGTGTTGAGCTGAAGGTGTGCCATCCGGAAATGGGAGGAGGTAAGTAATTACCTTTCTCATATTAATCATACTCATTCTCATATCTCATTCAGTAATTACTATGTATTCTTATTCGTTTGTTGTGGAGTTAAAATCTCCATAGTTTTTGGTCCGTCGAGCCGGAGCCCTATGGGTTTGATAGCAATTATTTGTTTGTTTGAATTCTTAAATATAGGGAGTCCAGAATTCTAATTATTCTCATTTAAGTCGTATTAATTCGAAATTTATTGTTTTGGTTTTATGTTTAATTTGAGTATGTTCAATTTAGTATTGTTTATTATTCATTGATTAAAAGATTTAAATTCGTGAAAATGGCACCTAAGATTTCGAAAACCGAACTAAGGTTTGATTCAATATGTAAAGAAATAGATGTATTCAGTGAGAATGTTAATAAATGCAGTGTAGAACAGCAGGTCAGAATTTCGGTTTTGAAAACGAAATTAAAGGATTATGAACATCGCATTTCAGAAATATTTGCAAATTTTTCTCAGAAAGAGAATGATGATAACGTAGATAAATATTTGAGATATCAAGATAAAGTTTTGAATTTGTTAATTAGTCTTGAAGAAAAAACTGAGTTAAAGAAAAACTCTGAGAATGATACCGGTTCTAAATCAAAACAGATATCGGTTAAGCTTCCGAAATTTGATCTCCCGCACTTTTACGGGGATTCGGAACACTGGATTTCGTTCAAAGAATTATTCGAATCGACAATTGTACAAAATGAGCAGTTGTCAGAAATTGAAAAATTGCAATATTTGCATTCGGCAGTTCGTGGAAATGCGTCAAAATTAATTAGAGGATTTTCATTAAGAGAAGAAAATTTAAAAAATTGTTGGGAAATTCTGTGCGAAAGATACGAAAATAAGCGTCAGTTGGCGATATGCCAAATAAATAAAATATTTAATACGAAAATAGTTAAAGCGAATAATTCGAAAACATTACTCGAGTTGATAGATACATGTAATGAAGCGGTAAGGAATTTACAAACATTAGGATTAGAATCTAATAGTTTAAGTGATTTAATGATTATAAATTGTATGATTTCAAAGTTAGATGAGCCTCTTAAACAAAGATGGGAATTAATGCAGGAAAATGATAAAATTCCAAATTTGGACTTATTTAAAAAATTCATAGAAAGGGAAGCGAGAAGTATGAGTGAAAACAAAACTACAAAATTAGATACAAAATTCCGCCCAGCGTATAAAGTACTGGATAATCATGTAGGAAAGAAACATCTAACAAATAGTGCATTGGTTAACAAATCTAATAATGATGTAGTGACAAATAATGTATGCATAAATGTCTCAAATTTAATTCTATGCCTGTTATGGAGAGATGGAAAATTGTAGAACTTAATAAGTTATGTCAAAATTGTTTACGTAAAAATCATAAGCTTGAAAACTGTCGCATAAATTTTAGTTGTAAAAATTGCGATGAGAGACATCATACGCTATTGCATGTGTATTCGGTGAATAAAGGGACTAGTGAGGTGTGCGATAGCTCGAGTCCAGAAATGTTGGTTTCAAATAGTGCTCAATGTTTATCAAGTAATGTTTTATTATCAACAGCTCTAATTAATGTAAAGAACAGGGATGGTAAAGTTATTCAATGTAGGGCATTGATTGATAATGCTAGCCAAAATTCGCTAATTACAAGGGAGTGCGCGGCACGATTGGATTTACCGTCGCGTAGCACATCGCACAGTTTAGTAGGCATCAATTGTATTATGGCGGAAACCTCTTTGTGTAGAACAGAATTCTATTTTACCCCACATTTTTCTGATGATTCGCATTCGGTAAAAGCTTTCGTAGTAGAAAGGGTTACTTCTCCTCTCCCTAATTTCCATTTAAGGCAACACAATTGGCCACACACAAAATATCTGTTGCTTGCAGACCCTCAATTTTACATTAAAAAGGAAATTGATATTTTATTAGGAGCCGATATTTTCGCTTTACTGATTGAAGGAGCTCCAATTGTGGGTCTGCCTGGAACACCTGTTGCATTACCAACAAAATTAGGTTGGGTGCTTTCAGGTCCTATTAACTATGCAGCACAGGAACAAAGTGTAGTATCATGCGTTTCAACGGTGAACATAAATGATACCTTAAAGAAATTCTTTGAATTAGAGTCAGTTACAGAATCTGAAATTCTTAAGTCAGAAGACCATGAAGTAGAAACTATTTACGCAGAGACAGTGACTAGAGATAAAACTTCGGGTAGATACACTGTCAAGTTACCTTTCAAAAGTACAGTCAGTTTAGGTGAAAGTAAATTTCTAGCACATAAAAGGTTTTATTTACTAGAAGAAAAGCTTAAAAAAGATAAATTATTAAGAGAGCCGTACATAAGTTTTATGGAGGAATACGCTAAACTAGGTCACATGTCTCCTGTAAGATCAGAAGAATCGAGAACCCAAAATTATTATTACTTACCTCATCATGCAGTAATAAACGAAAATAGTTCCACCACGAGACTTCGTGTGGTGTTCGACGCCTCAGCCAAAACATCTAATGGTAATTCATTAAATGATGTATTGTTAAAGGGTCCTAAACTGCAGGCTAACATATTTACAATTCTGGTTAAATTTAGATGTCATTCGATTGCATTTTCAGCTGATATAGCAAAAATGTATTGACAGATTAATGTAACCAATGAAGACAGGAAATATCAGCGGATTGTCTTGAGAAAAAATCCCAGGGATAGTATACAAATTTTTGAGCTTAATACTGTTACTTACGGAACCTCGTGCGCACCATATTTGGCTCTCAGGACAGTAAAACAGTTATGTGAAGATGAGAAAGAAAATTTTCCAATCGCGTATGAGGTGGCAAAGAATCATTTCTATATGGATGATCTACTCGCGGGTGCAGATTCGGTGACAGAAGCACAAGAATTAGTTAAGGAAATGCAAAATTTAATGCAATCCGGAGGATTTGAACTTCGAAAGTGGTGTTCAAATGATGCCGAAGCTTTGGCACAACTGCCAGATTCGTTGAAAGTGCAAAACTCGGAGCATTTATTCAAAGATTCATTTCAAAAGGTATTAGGGGTAGTCTGGAATGTCCAAAATGATTTATTACAAGTAAGAATCGTCGAGGGAGAAGATACGAACACTAAAAGAAAATTATTGTCATTCATAGCCCGAACATTCGATCCGTTAGGCATCCTATCGCCTGCAACTATTATTTTAAAATTTTTCCTACAAGAACTGTGGCAAGCAAAATTAGAATGGGATGATCACCTGCCGGAAGAGATTAAAGATAAATGTAACAGATTCAAAAGGGAAATTCATCATTTTAAAAAAGTAAAGCTTCCTCGCCATCTAGGTTTAACATCGAACACTAAATTTGAATTACATGGCTTTTGCGATGCCTCGTGTAAAGCCTATGCAGCAGTTGTTTATTTACGAATCTTGTCAGATCCTATAGAAATACATTTGATAGCTGCAAAGACACGTGTTGCCCCTGTCAAATCAGTCACGTTACCAAGATTAGAACTTTGTGGTGCACTATTGTTGGCTGAATTAACTCATGCCATAATCCAAGCTCTTAACCGTAATATAGAAAATATTTTTCTGTGGACGGATTCCACAATTGCTCTCAGCTGGCTGAATAATCCTCCAGCTAAAGGAAATCAATTCGTCACCCATCGAATTCAAAAGATTTTAGTCTTATCATCAGTCGAATCCTGGCGACATGTCCCAGGAAAAGCAAATCCCGCCGATTGTGCCACTAGAGGTCTTTACCCGGAGCAATTAGAAAGAAATCAAGAGTGGTGGTACGGACCAGACTGGCTTTATGAAAGAACGGAATTTCACTCAAGCAAATTACCAGTTAGTCAAATAGACTCACATGTAGCGAAGGAGCCAGAAGAAATACAACAAATTAGTCTTGTTACTCAAATGAATGAAATGTGCAACCTCTTAACGAAATTTTCTACGTTCGCGAAATTAATCTGAGTTGTAGCTTGGGTGCAACGATTTATTAAAGGAATCAAGAAATTAACAAAGGTAAAGGGACCTTTGAACTCCGCTGAAATAGAAGACGCAACTTTATGTGTCATTAAACTTATTCAAAATTCTAATTTCCAAGAAGAAATTGCGTTGTTATTAAAGGGGAAGGTACTACCAAGAAATAACAAGTGCATATCACTAAATCCTTTCTTAGATTCCAACGGAATTTTGCGTGTAGGCGGCAGACTGAGTAGACATGAATCATTAGCTTATGACCAGAAATTTCCGATACTCCTTCCTAAGAACCATTTTGTAACTGCTTTAATTATTAGAGAATATCATAAAAGGAGTATGCACTCTGGTACGAACCTTACTCTTTCATTGATTCGACAAAAGTTTTGGATCCCAGATGGAAGATCCACAGTACGCAAAGAACTTAGAAACTGTATTGCATGTTTTCGATTAAATGCCAAACCTACACAACAGTTGATGGGAGATTTACCTCCCTCAAGAATTCACAGAGCTCGACCCTTCGAAAGAGTGGGAACAGATTTCGCGGGTCCGATTCCCACCAAGTGTGAACATAAGAGAAAATCAAGTACTTTTAAATCCTACATTTGCCTGTTTATTTGCATGTGCACAAAGGCTGTACACCTTCAGGCAGTTTCAGATTTATCCACTGCTGCCTTTATTGCCGCCATGAGACGTTTTGTGGCTCGTCGAGGTCTGCCCAGTGAGGTCTTCTCAGACAACGGGAAAAACTTCATTGGGGCAAATTCTTATCTCAAGAAACTGTTCCACATTGTTGCTGACTCTCAAGTCCAAGATGCATTCGCCCCATCGATTAGATGGCATTTTATTCCTCCATATGCCCCGAACTTCGGAGGCTTATGGGAGGCATCCATTAAACTCGCAAAAACTCATATCGCCAAATCAACAAAGGGAACTCTCCTTACATTTGAGGAACTCTCCACCATTTTGTGCCAGGTGGAAGCCTGCATTAATTCGAGACCTTTAGTTCCTTTATCCTCCGATCCTTCAGATTTCCGGGCCCTGACCCCTGGTCATTTTTTTAATCGGAACTCCTTTATTAGAGTTACCCGAGAAGTCAGAATTTAATTCTTCTGTTTTAAGTATTTCTTCCAGGTACAAACTCCTATTGCAGATTAAGGAAACCTTCTGGAGACGTTGGAGTACAGAGTACCTCCATTCCTTGCAATCTCGCCCAAAGTGGAGAACTCAGAGAGACATTAGAGTGGGAGACCTGGTCATCATCAAAGATGTCAGCCTGCCACCATTGAAGTGGAGCTTGGGTAGAATCCTTCAGACGTACCCAGGTCCAGATGAACTTACAAGAGTGGTCAAGCTACTCACATCAACAGGGACAATGACTCGGCCTATATCTCAAATTTGCATCCTGCCCGGGTCCATGGCCGTGTGGGAGGATGTTGAATCTCCAGTGGCAACAGAATAAAACCGCCAAGCTGTGGGAAGCGTGGCGTCCAGAAAAGATTTTTATTCGTAGTAGAACTATTCGTCGCTTCCATACGAACCGGAAGCTTAATGCTAAAATCTTTGTATTCGATAATTTCTGTTATTAATTGTTATGTTATTCTTAATTAAATCTATGTTAAAATACCGTAGTCATATTATTTAATGGATTGTGTGTGTTGAGCTGAAGGTGTGCCATCCGGAAATGGGAGGAGGTAAGTAATTACCTTTCTCATATTAATCATACTCATTCTCATATCTCATTCAGTAATTACTATGTATTCTTATTCGTTTGTTGTGGAGTTAAAATATCCACTGCCTTTAGCACTGCAGATTTAAAAATAACAAATTCACCCATTGAAAAAACACAAGCATGATAGATGTCAAAGTTTCAACCACATCTTTAAAACACATTGTTTGTCTAAGAATTAAACCTAGTAAGAACACTAAAGAGCAGAAAATGCATGATAATAAGAGAAAACTTCCAGTTTTAAAACATTTTTCATATAAATTACAAGTGGGAAACGAACTGTCAATGTTTTCTCCTTTTCGTCCCAAATCTATTACACATGTTTCCCTTTGCAGTCATGGCTATCCTTTTCTGAATTACAAAATTTTGGCATTAATAATTTCTGAAATTAATTTCCTATTTATTGGAAAAATAACCTAAATGCTTACAACCTCAGTTAATATAAATTTTACAAAACGACAAAATTCATGGAATACATTGATAAACAAGTAGTGATAGGCATGCTGACATATATATATATATATATATATATATATATATATATATATATATATATATATAAACTTAAAACCAAACATGTTTGCATGTCAAACTTGAATACTGATTAAAAAAAAAATTTGTTTGGTTTGAAGTACTACAGTCTACTTTTCTGCAACACAAGCACTAATGGGACCTACTTCTTAAAGCTGATTTCAAATGGCTACAAGCATCCACACCACAGTGGATTTGAATGTATAAACCCCAGTACCAAAGATCAGAACTCAAACCATTCAGCCATCATTTGATTTAAAACAATGAACTAAATTATTATTACTAAATATGCTTTAAATGACATGGAAATTCCTTACCCAAATGAACTTCAGTATTCTGTAAAATGCTTAATAGCTGAGATAAACATAATTGTTGTCGTTTTAATTTTAAAAGAGTGCACCTTTCTATATGTTTCATTGGACCACTAGTTACTAGAGCCTAAATAGAAAGAAAAAAATTATGAGAAGCTCATCTTTTTAAAGTACAGAATGTGCAAGCTAGAATATAATCAATTCATATTGTCAGACATGCCAACATTCAGGCACTTGTGTCAGAAGCAACAGCATGGTTTGAAATTTTAACATGCTAATTACATATTATACATAAGTGCATATCTTAATGGTTTCTAAATTATAATTAAAATATTAACACAGTAGTAAATTTCAAAATTTATGCATTTAAAAATATATCAGTAGCTTTTTTAGCTTTAAGAACTTATTTTTTAGACCAGTAAATATTAAATATTTCCATTTTTCTATCATCAGGGATTCTAGAGTTTGTCTACTCTTATTTGACCTAAATTCAGTTTGATTTTTCTGCACAGTACTGAAAACAGTTTAACATTCAGCATGTAATATTCAGCATTATTTTTTGGCAAAACTGTGAAATGACTTTGAAACTTAGATTGCTGATTTGTAATCTATTACGTATTCAAACATTTTGTTTCTTTCCGGAGCAATCTGAGGAGTTACCAGAGTTATCCATTTTTCTCATCTCTCTGGAGTAGTTGGCATGTCTGTTTTGTAATAAATATGGACGCCTGCCACAAAATAAAAAGCTTAAAAGCATTTCAATACAACTGCAGTATTACATTATACAAGTAGCAGTTTACAATGGATATTCTTCTAGTACACAAGAGATCAAATAAATCAACTTAAATAATACTCATTATATAATTTTTAACAATTCAAAATTTTTAGAACACTAATGATCGATGAAGTTTCATTCATTAGTCCCCACATTAATTCATTCACATCTAGAAAGTCACTTTATGTCAAATTTTAGATATGAATTATATACAGGATAAAATTTTTCATATTTTATACTAAAAAACAATACATATTATACGCAAGCAAAAACAGTAACATAACATACAAATGCAACTTTCTGCTAACTTTCATTTATAAATATAAAAATACACAATGCATTAAAAATTATACTGCATTGAAAGCATCACAATACTATTTTAAAACTTATTTAAACAAGTCATACTAATTAATGAAGATGTATAAATGAGAAAGATGAATAACATTTTGCTAATATTTAAGTCCTTTCAAATAGTTAAAAAATAAATATGACGGACTCAAGACTTTCTTGTGAGTCTATTCTATCCCTTTTTTTAAATGATGTACCATCAAAACTATCATTTACACATTATCTTCTAGATTCAAAGTATGTTTCAGTTCCAAGGTATACAAGTTGTCTGAGTAGAGCTTAAGAACTGTTAAGTAAGTACGTGTTCAAATGAGACTTTTCATTCAACAGATATTTTGCACTAATCTGAATTTTATTTACAATTACAATACTTCCTTCAGTTCATACCAATATATATTAAACAGTAAAAATTTAAAACTATTCATTACAAATGAGAGATTTTAATTTTTTTTTCGAGAAATACACTTGCTAACCAATGAGTTTTGCTCTACAGCAGTAAAATTATGTTTCATTGGAGTTTTTCAGTATATAGAGTAGAGATTGCAATCAAAAGAGAAGATGCAAGACTAGATGTCATAAACATCCAAAATACAAATTTTTCCCATTTTTGAATTTTTCCCACAGCCTTAATAATGTTATAGTGAAAGTTTTTTGTTATATAGAGTTAAGATTGCAATCAAAAGGGTAGGTGCAAAACTAAAAGTTATACTAGTCCTTAATACAAAATTTTGACATTTTACTGCTGTTTATCATTTATGCCCTACAACAATTGTATACATTATAAGTGACATTTTTCTTTATATAAGTACAGAATACAATCAAAACGCCATGAGCAAAATTAGATATAATAATCCTAAATCCAAGATTTCTTAGTTCTACAGCAAATAATTTTTAAATTATGGCTCACAGCATTAATAACATTATACTGAAATACTTTGTTACATTGAATGTAAATTGTAATCAAAAGGGAAGGTATACAACTAGACATTATATCAGTCCTAAACTCAAAATATTAAACTTTCTACAGCTAAGTATTTTTGAGTTACACAAAATACATATGTACATATATATGTGCATGCAGATACTAACCAGAAACTAGTTATAACCAGTTCAGGAATGGTCAAAATGGATATTTAAAGTATCAGAATTTAAGTTTCTGTTTACATACATATAAATGTAATAGTGAAACTGGTCAAAATTAAGTCAATCATGGTCAAAACAAATATTTTCATTGAAATTTGAGCTCAGAAATTTATTATGAATGCAATAGACCCTTTACTTTAAAATGGAAATAAAATTACAAAATTATGAGAAAAAAAAATGAAATAAAACGTTATACAATTGTTAAAAGTTTCACAGAAATCAGTTATACAAAACTTTAAAAATTTTTACTTTACTTAATTTTTAGTTTTTAAATAAAACTTACTTGAATTAGTTATGGATGAGCACTTACTTTCCATATATTGCCTTTTATGTAGTCATAGATTATATAAACTGCAAAATTTTACGATTCAAAATACATAAACCTGGCAAATTAAAAAGACAAATTTTATAACATCAGGTTCAGTCCTCTGTTAAACACTTACCATACAAAATCAATTTCTGATCATTCCTAAAAATAAAAACTTTTGGAGATTTGAATTTGTTATACAAATTAAATAACTAAACATACTTACTGATATTAGCTTAGTGCAATATAAAAGATGATCTGTCAAAATAATGTCAATTTCTTCATTTCCTGAAGAATAGGCTAGATTACTTGAGTCATTTTTGCTTGAAATTTTTTGATTCTCATCTGTATCTATCTGAATGTCCATTTTCTGCTCAGTTACATTTGCTATGTCATCTGATATTCTGAAGTAAAGAAAACACAGTAAAACTTTTACTAAACCATTATTTGAAGCAACACATACAGCAGATAAATTCGTACAGTATAAACTTAAATGCTACAAATGAAAATTTATATAAAATATATAGCTTCAGTTTTAACATATAGTATTAGTATTAGGCATTTTGCACTTTGAATTTAGGTTACAATAATCTTAGCTATAATAATTTTAAGAAGCATTGTGATGCTTTAAATTCTGCTAATAAGTATTATAATGGTCTTTCAAGATATAGATTTTTAAAATAGAGAATAAATAACTTCTATAAACTGTACACCCTCAAAAACTGGCCACTAACCAATCTGTGACATTTAATGTAACAACATTTATGACATCAGAGCCTAAATATTGTTACTTTGTATTTAGTAACAACATTCATTTAAGCTACTTTAATTTACAACTATGAATTCAAAATATTCTTTTTTATAATATTTGGTTATTTGGAAGTTTGCGAGTTTTTAAAGATGAATACAAACATAAAAAGAATAAAACAAGAAAAAAATCATGGGCATGACATTTTTTTCATATGACTTTTTCATATCTATGATAGATGGAAACTTTTTTAATGTCAATAAATTCATTTGTAAAAAAGTTATCAAGGTTATGTTTTGAAGTGCTGAAAGAAATTAACTCTAGAACATTCAAAGAATTCTGCAATGACACAAAGTAATAATGAGAGAGGATAAAGTCCAGTGCATATAAGAGAATGACATATAACATCCCACCTCTACTAAATATCTTTTCTATTTTGTAAAATGTAGGGCCAAGGATTGTCTGAGACAATAATGGACAGTAGAGTACTTTCCAATTCATGTTTCATGAAAATCATCCAAATATGCATATTTTAGCTTTTTGATATTTAATTCAGTAATTACTGTGTAGTTTCCAGAATGACTACCAGAGATTCATAGTTGTTGGAGGGTTGAGCTATATGCATAGGTTAAAAACGTCAACCAGAACATAATTTGTAAAAAAAATTATGAATTAAAAAAACCTCCTATAACAACCATTTTAAGATATACAATGGAAACTAGCTAATAGGAATATGAAAAAAATGAAACATTCTTCATATAAAATGAATATTTCATATTTATGAATAGAAGACCTGTCTATCTGTGACAACATGAAATCAATACTGTTTTTGCATTCTTTTACAATAAATAAACACAAATTAAAACTTTAAAAATAACTATATCTGTATACTTTAACAATAAAATTAAATTTTTTGCTTATATAACATGTTGCTGAATAGATTAAATAGATACAAACATAAGACAAATTCTGTTTTAAAACAGTTTCACTAAATAAAATTAAATGTCAGGTAAAATAGTTAGCACAAATTAAATGAAAACTATCTCAATTTTTAAAGAATAATAGAAACTACTATTCTGAAACAAAAAGCAAAATTACCGGGAGGTATCATGTACTGAAGAATGAGACTTTGGTCATGGACCACATCATATTCGCAAAGTTACTCCTTAAAACAATCAGTAATTCTTAATTAGTTGGTTCATTTGCTTTTTAAAATTCCTGAATTAGTCATCTTTTTTCTGAGCTCTCTTAATAAAACTTGGACCAGCACTCATGACATTTCTCTCAGTGTCATCTTTGTCCCCACAATGGTAGCAAAGAGTTATTAAAATTTTAATATTTTTTGTCACTTCAATTTTTGTTTAATTAGGGTTATCAATATTTTAAAAAATTTTCATTTTGTCTTGCACAAAAAACTATGTATATATAAACAATGTGTATTTAGTTTAGATGGATAATAGCAGAATTGGTAAGTAAATTGCCTTTCTGTAGAGTCTAAGTTCAAATTCCACTGCTGGCATGAATGTTTATTGTTATTCAGATCTGTTTTAAGGAGTACATTTATGTCTAATTAGCCCTTGATGCAAAACACTGATGATATTGTTCTTGTGGTTAAGAGTTTTCACTCAATGTTTCACAACTCAAGAATTAACTTGATTGGGATCTACAGCTTAAAATTAAGTTCAAACAGTTAAAAACTTCCATATGAACAGTAGGATTCCAAAGCCACAGAATCTGATTTCAAATGCAAACACCTTGGCTGAATGACCATAATTTATTCATTTAGATTGCACATAAATTACATTAAAGTCAAATTTATTAACTAATTCAGATGAAAAACTTTCTAGGCAAATCTTGTTACCAAAAGAAGTGCAGAAATTTTTTTTTACAGGTCTTTTAAATTAATATAATTTCACTTATTAAACAGCAAGTTGATAAAAGATGTACAGAAATTTTACATACAATTTAAAAGAAATGCTTACTTGTCACTACCATCAAAATCTTCATTTTCTATTGCTGAGTTTAAAAAATCGAAACAACCAAGGGCACTTTCAACAGATATACTAATATTAGATCCACTACCACTTTTGCTCTGAAACATGTAAACAAACTTTTTTAAACTAACAAAACACACACTTAAAAAATTAAACATTTCATAAAACTGTACAATATACAATCTCTAAATGGAACTGAAATGTTATATTATGGATACATTATATTATGGAGATTACAAAATATAGTTATTAATCAAATTTATCAATTTACCTTAAAATGATGCTCTATTTCTTCTATAATATCAGAAATGTCATTTACTTCTGGATAAGGTTCAGTAATATCTTCCATAATGAGTAAAAGATTTTTTAAAACATCTGTAAGACAATTTTTCTCTGTTTCTGGAATACTAGATGTCTGATAATAATTATTCATTGAGTTCTCTTGAGATGAAGCAGCAGAAGGCCATGAATTAGAATCATTGCAATTAGCATCCCTAGACCTCAGACGACTTGACATTGTAACAGAATTTGAATCAAGATTCTCCATGCCATCTCCAGTTGAACAAGTTCTAGTCATAACTTCAACATCAGGACTAGCAATAGCTGAGCTTTGGGCTGACGCACTGGCACTTGTACTTTCACTGCTGAAACTTTGGCCAGTGTTATCACAGAAGTTAACATTTTGCAGAAAGCTCTATCAAATAAGAAAGCAAGCTAAACTTTGCTATACTATTTTTAATCAAGTAATATAATACAGGGTTTTGATTTTACTGCAAAAATATATATCAAAATATTAAATTTGACTCAAGCATAAAAAGTACAGTCATAGTAATGCATGCATGAAACCAGCAATACCACAGAAGCAGAACACCCATAAGCATTAGTTTCCATGAGAGATAGTTGAACATGATGTTAAAATATGTATCCAAAATAATGTATAGAGCATGTCAGAAAATTTAATAAGCTAGTAAAAGAAGTCTCCAATCTGCTAAAAAGCAAGCTTCATCCCTGCTACATATTATAAGACCATAGAAAACCCCATGCATCTTCCTAAGATTCTTTTAATTCCAGTTCCTTACCATCAATGTTGAATTCATTGCTTCTTCAAATGAAAGACAAAATATATGATGTTACACTGCTATAAGAAGATCAATAGAATGCATTATAATAACATAGTTTAGCTGTTTACTGCTATAATAAGTATAAAAAATGCACGACAGTGACAAATATCTAATAGTCACTAAGGTATAAAGGAAAAAAAATATCAATTCTTATTTGAAAAAGAAATATTTGATTATTTTCATTAATATTAAAAATAATCATAAAATTATATGATTATTTTTAATATAAGATTAGGTTATGAATTATTTTGTAAAATTTATTCTGCCTTTGTTAATTATACCCTATTGTTTCTAACATTTTTAGAAGATATATAGAGTAACTATTTAAACTAAAGTTTTTATAAGTATCCAAGTTTCAGTTAACATGTTATCATTAAATCCTGATTAGAAATCATTCTAGAACAACATTTTACAAAACAAAAAAAGATACATTTTTATGAAAAAAATTATATATATGCTAATAGCTTCATAAGCTAACACATTCTATTTGTTCATTTTTTAGTTTAAAAAGTTTAATTTGTCCTAGAGCATAAAATTGGCATTTCTTTACAGATCCGAATAGAAAATATTTCAAAGACAAAACTACTTATTAATAATATTACCTTACTAACATTAATTTATGCCTTTCTCAGATTTATCTATAAAAGTAATGAGTAAAATAGAACAGAGGGAATCAAATAAAAAAAAAACATTTTACTGCCTTCCTCTTTAAAATTCATAATATTTATAATACCTAATAAATCAATAAAGCATGAATTTTAACTTTATTCTTTAGACAGCACAGGTAATAAGAGTTTCAACTAAACTGCAATTGCAAGTATATGTACATATAACAGGTGAAGCATGATCTACAGAAAATTAAATAAATTCTAAATTAAATTGAATAAATTATGTTACACAAAAGAAAAAGATGGAAGCAATTATAGGAAATCCACATCAGTTGACAATACTTGCAGATTTAAAAGCTATTTTTATTCCATTCCTGATTTAAAATAAATAACCTAATGTATAAATGCTTTATTTGATATTATATAGTAAAATAATACTTAATAAACTATATTTTACTGAATACTACGACCTAAAAACATTAAATTTTATTTTCCCACTTTTTGATTTCAAAGAATGACATATGATAAAGCACATTTCATGCAGTATGGTTTATCTGCTAAATTTTAATAAAAAATCATAATTTGAAATTTATTAGCTCAAAAACAAAACAAGCTGATTAAACAAATTATCAAAAAGAAGACATAAAATAATATTGATTTTTTTTGTACCAATACAAGTTGAACATTTTTAATCTAAAAGTTAAATATATTTTAAATTATATAACTTTAGATAAATGTTTAGTCAAAACACAATACATATAAAATATACCTTTGAAAACTAAAGAGAAACAAATTCTATTTCTTGAAAAACCCATAACAATGCAAGGTACCATAAGCCATTTTATCTATGATACATATAAAATAGGTATCCCTAATTCAAGAAACTTATGAATAATAATGTGAAAACTTTTGAAGTTTTTCTTTTTAAATGAATATTTTGAAATTTATTAACACCAAGATTCATGAGTCTAACAATCACCAAATTTATGTAACATAGATTTAAAAAACACCAAATTAAAATTTTATTAACATTACTGACACACATAATAAATGTTTGTTGCATTTTTATCGGTCTTTGCTTGCCACAAAACCAAGTAATTTATCTTTTTGTTCAAATGATAAACTTAAAAGTATTCTTTAAAATTTATTGCTATAAATATGGACTCTTTACTCTCCTATGTATGAACAAGTCATTTGTTTAATTATTTCATGAAAAATATTAATTTTTATTTTTCTTTCAAATGCTATAAGCTTTTTTTAAAATATGAAATGAATGTGTTATGATTTGAAATGCATTATATTGCTCCAAATTACAAACTGTTAATGTCTTAATGTTTAGTTACTTCTTACAGGAATAAATAACTACATTTTGACACATATTATACATCCCATTCTTGGTTCCATTGTAAAAGTTTATTTTAAGTTGTCTAACAGATTATATCTTATACAGGTTCAATTTAAATTGAATTTACCTTCATGCTACAGCCTGAAATAGTAAAAAGAAACTACAGATTTTTAAACAATCTTTAAAATAAATTGTAAACAAATATTAAAACATCTAAAGCTACCTCTTTTTCTATTCCAAGATCAGAAAAATTTTCAGCTTCTTGAATTGATGACTGACTAATGCTGTTTCGACCAAATGAAGATGACAGTGTAGATGTAAGAATTCCTTCAGCTGAAGTCTTTAATGGACTACAAAAAGGATTATTTAGCCATATATATATCATTACTAAGTACACATATAATGCTGGAAAAAAACTATTCTGAAAAGTACTTCACTAAAATTTTTAAATTAAATGACCACTAACCAACATTAAAACAAATTTTAATCTAAAATTTGATGCTTTTAAACCATATTTTATATCAAAATTTAGTCAAAAACCTACAGTGGTGTACAGGGGGTGAAGAGCACAAGGACATCTATTTACCACATATAAAAACTTGGATCTTTTCAGCATTATTTAACAATACTTCAGAATAAATTCAACTCAAACTTTATGCATATAGCAGCATAGCCAAATGTAAACATCTTTTGCTGATGAAAAAAGAGGATTTCTTACATTCACAAATTGTAAGAATAATAGAATGTGACACTACAATAGGAATAAAAATAAACTTCAATAGATTCTTATACATTTCAGATGTTGTGAAAAAAGCATATAGGCAGAACAATATTTAGTACTGACATAACAAGACTACAAATAAACTATTAATATGAAAAAAAAAAAACATTCTTAATGTTTTTAAGATATTTTAATTTTTTGAATGAATAAAGCCTTTTACAATATTTTGAAAAAATAACTCCTGCATTCTATTTGCAAATGTCTTAAAATTTTCTTTTGAAAACACATTTAAAAAATAAAAAGCAGACTTAACAATATACTTTGGACCTGGACTGGGACAGCAATATATTAATTAAACTCAACATCAATTCAACATAAGAAATTTTTCTCAGATAACACAATTCAGTAACAGCACTGTGAAAGAATGAGATGTAAAAGTGAAGTCAACCACCTCAAGTAGTTTAAAGAGAAAAACATACAAGAATAACATTTTAAGAAGTTCACTAAGAATGTTCTGCTGCAAACTGTTACAGTACCTGTTGAATGGGGATTGTTTCATCAAAAATGTAATTTGATAATACTTTCTACTAAGCCAATTCTGTTAATAGGATAATGTCTATAAGATATTCTTTCAAGAATATCTTATTTCTTGAAAGAAGCAGATCTCATTATCAGAATGCACTTAAATTGAGTTAATCTATGATATAATCATTCAAATTTTAAAAAGCTTTATTTCAAGTCCCTATTTATTACTTAATGAACATACCTTCTATGGTATAACAACTGTAACCTAATCAATAAGCACAGTGAATGATAAAAAATATTATAATCAAATGTTAATTACAAATATATATATATATATATATATATATATATATATATATATATATATATATATATATATATATATATATATATATATATATATATATATATATAAACTAGTTAAAATGTATGACTACCACTATTTACAGTTCTAAAATTAAGCAAACTGTTTATTACAGAGTGCTAACAAATTTTGAGTCTAAGAAAGTATCTTATTCTGATCTAATTTATTAGAAGTAAATATGTATGTTTGGATTAAATTTGCTTCAAACTGAAAGCTTTTTCATGTTTTTCAAAAGACAGTTACTTTTCAATTTTGAAACAATTGTTGCAACATGAAGCAGAAATATGGAAATAACATGAGTAAAAAACAATATCATTTACATGCATCAAAAAAAAAATTTTTTTTTAAGACTTTTAAAAGAGAAACCCAAACTTTTATGATCTTAGACAATCATCTAATGTATTAACAGTGAGTTACATAAATTCAAACTATAACTTTTATTCAGATGCTATACTATCATATTCAAAAGCAAAATTATTTTAGTTCTTTGATATTATAGTACTTTATCAAACTGAAGTTCAAAATTATGTCATAACTAATTTAACAATTGTCTCTAAATAGTTTTCTTTTTTTACACAAACTTTATATATCATTGTCTTTGGGTTTTCTATCTCTATCTACTCTGACTAAATAAACAAAGTGAATTAAATAACTCAAGTTGATAAAGAATTTCAGTTGAGAATTTATAGAGATGAGATTTAAATAATTCAGGTTACATAAACATGTAAAACAGAACAAATATTTATATCTTAAAGTCCCACCATCACCATTTATGTCTCAAATATCCAGAATTGAAGTATATTTTTTCAAATGTTAAAATATATCATTTCTAACATATGAAAATATTTTTTAAAAATTAAAAGATAAAAATATAAATTTATATGCAAAAGCATTTTCTAATAACAAAATTTCTTATATATACTATATAAATTCTTATACATATAAATTGCTTTGCAAAAAATATCTTTCTATGAAGAACTTGAAATTATCTATGTACAAATCTACATCTGGTATCTAAAATTTCTTTAATAAATCCAAATTTTATTTCAGTAATAATCTTATATATCTGATCAAATGATAAATAAAACTTTAATATGAAAATTAAACTTAATATTGTCATTTCAAAAGAATTCTATTAAAAAATTATGTTAATAGAAATTTTGCAGAATAGTAACAATTAACAAAACCATCTTTTAACCATTTACCTGCTAATGTTTCAAAATTGGAATACTATATTTGATTACTGATTTGACTAAGAAATAATATTAAAAACACTAAGATTTTTTTCGTTGTAATTTAATGAATTTTAAAGAAATTTTTGTCTTTTGCACCAGTTTTTATATGAGTAAAATTTTTCAGAAAATTCTTTGAAGATACTTATGATATACTTATGTATTAAAATTGCAGAATATTTATGTAGTTGATACTTTAATTTAGACAAGAGTCTAAATTTAAAACAAATTAATACATTAAATAGGAGCTATTCAGAGAAAAGTTACATGAGAAAATTTGGTTAAATTAATTTAAAAAATAACTTATCTTCACCTAAAATTGTAATATTTTCAAAATGAAACATACCAAAAGATATTGCAAATAATAATAGTTTTGAAATTAAACTATTTTTATTAATAAAATAAGCTTTAAAGGATTCTTATTCCAAATAATTATGTGAATATTTTTTGTTTATAGTTTGGAATTAAAAATACAATTAAAGCTCATTGTGTAAATGATATCAATGTTTGGTATGTTGCAGATTTTCAACATAATCAAAGGTGTTATAAACAATAACTATAAAATATAACTTTAAACAAGTACTTACTTCCATGTTATAATTAGATTTAGCTTTAAAGAACCAGATGGATTTAAGTTGATAGTCATTTGTTGAGGATGAGCACAAAATAAGTCATGGATTTCACAAAATTTATTCCCCAATAAAATGTTTTTCCCTAAGCCTCTAACTTCTACAGCCTGTTAAAAAAAAAAAAAAAAAACAAAAAAAAAAAAAAAAAAAAAAAAAAAAACTTTCATATGTAAAATGATACATTATTCAAAAGCATTAGAATATGAAAAAACATAAAAGTTTTGACAAAAACCTGCTTAAGAGATATTTGTTTCTTAATAAACAGATAACTAATCTAACAGATCTCAAATCAACCAATGATTAGTTAATTGTATAATTAATATCTTAGTGACAACATATTACTGGACTGAAAACCCTTTTCGGATGGGTGAGTCATTATGTATCAGTTCCAAGTATCATCAGTAATCAGGTGATGCACTGGTACATCAATTGATTTCATCTATAAAATGGTTGTATCATATACTATACACTTGTCCAATGAGTAAATTTTTCATTTATATTATAATGAAATT
Source organism: Pardosa pseudoannulata (assembly GCA_032207245.1). NCBI lineage: Eukaryota > Metazoa > Arthropoda > Arachnida > Araneae > Lycosidae > Pardosa > Pardosa pseudoannulata. The sequence goes on along the minus strand of CM063502.1, from coordinate 22,027,854 downwards.
TTTTTTAGAATGTCTAAGTAATATTATAATTAGCTACAATTGCATAAAAAAATCAAAGCAATAAAAAAAATCTTAGGCTTAGACATATGAAATATCTTGTCCTGTGAGATCATAAAGGTAACAGAATACAGTCTTTAAGGTAAGTGGCATGCTGTTAGGTAAGAGGGTTAATAAGGACTTATACATATATGACACACCTGTCACAAATAGTAGCAAAGAGTTACAAAAACTTGATATGAAAAACATTTACCCTATCTTTGTGAGCAAATTTTATGCTTAGAAATTTTAAACACTTTTACAAATGGAACAATCATTTGTCTCATCCATGACAGAAAAAATGTTATAAAATTCAAATTACACCAATGAAATTGCTATTGCATGATGCTTTTATATATACATATTTTTAATGCCAAATATATTATTTTAAAATAAAATCAATTACCTTTAAAGGAATGCTATTTATTAAATTGTAAAACAAACCTTAATACACAATGCTTCATTAAAGAGAGCTTTGAAAAGCATGAATTTATTTTCCCAGAGTTGTTCTCCATTTTTCATAACTCTTCCTCGACTTTTCCATTTTTGATCTCCATGTTTCACAACTACCTCAAAAATATCCCCACTGCATATTCGGGCAAAACCTTGAATTCCTAGAGAAAGAGTAAAAAGTATAATATTGGCATACATTTTAAAATGTCATCTCACTTAAAATTTATTTTATTGACCAAAGTCAAGTTAAATATAAAATTTTTTAATGTTATAAACAGTCAGTGAAGTCAATAAAGAAAGTAACGGCAAAATCTAAGGCATTTTATAAAATGATATAATTTAGAAAGTTTTTCCCTTATTTTTCTTACATTCATTTACTTTTTATGCAGTTTGATGTTTATTAAAAAGGTATAAATCATAAATTATATTAGCAATAGACTAACACTAGAAGGTTATAAGTTTTAATTATAACTGAAAGAACATTATTTAAAACAGCTTCTTTATAGTAACTACACTTAACAGGTTGTGTGAATATAAAATATCAATTCATAACAGGCTTTAAGCATGATCTAAGAGAATATTTACTGCACTTTCAATCTTTCTGCTGTTTTCAAATAAATAGATTAAATAGATGACAACAATTTTATTAAATTGTTTTATTACATGACACTGTACTTGATTTTATCACAGCTTTCAAAAAGTCATAAAGTACATATCATTAATAACATTAAATTTTTATATAAAAATAAAGCTAAGAGGCAAAAACAAAAACCTTTCATTTCAAAGAGAAGTGTCCCCATAAATGACTCTAAAGAATTTTCCAAAGAACATAAAAGTTCAGTGCATTTTTTAAACTGCTGCTTAACATTCTGTAAAGCTGCCTCTTTCTCTTTGCCTGGAGATAAAATATATGCATAGGCCATACTACGAACACCTAAAAATATACATATAATGAATTATGAATAGACAACCATTTTACAAAAATATACTTTTGTGTAACTTATAATGGAAGTAAGTTACAATCCACATGCTGTTTTATTTCTATATAAGGCATACAAATTAATATTTTATTATATATATGTAATTCATATAAAAATATTTATATAATTTATAAAACATTAACGACATATTAAAAGACACTGAACCAGGAATCATAAAAGCAGCTACTTTTTCTAAAACATAAGCTATTCAAAATTCATTCAGCTGAAAGATTAGCATTTTCTGCTAAAATCCTTTCAGTTATTGTTACTGTTACTTAAATCGTTATATTATTAACAAAATAGGATCAAATCTGAAGGTTGAAAGAATAAACGTGAAAAAGGTTAAGTGAGGCATGTGTGTGTGTATGTGTGTATAATAACATCAATATCTAAGCTCCTAAAAATCTATCTAAAATTATCCCTTTTCCCCATTCATTATTCTTAATTTCAATTTATCCTCTTTATAATAATCCTATTTTACCAGCTATCACATTTGAATGAAGTTTTCATTCCTTCAGTTGAAACCTCCAATTCTTTCTCTGAATTCTAAACACTAAAAATGATACTGCTGGAATTTTAATAAGAACGCAATAACTCTTCCAAGAAAAATCTGTAATGATCAGCAATTGTCACCCTGTGCGACACTTTGGCAGATGCCTGTAGTTAAAAATCTCTCTCTTTAAGAAATTAATTGTTCTCAGTATTTTCCCACCAGATTTAAATCCCACATGGTACTTGGTTCTCTCGTTCAAGGTTAGCGTTACAAGATCTATATAAGGACATATGATATGTAGAGAGCATTCTCAGTCCTGTTCAAATTTCTCTGGATTTTGATAAGATGAAGTAAAAATTACATTCAGCCATGAGTGATGTATTTATTCATGACAGAAGCTTAATGGGACTCAGGCAGAGGAAAATACGAACAATTTAAAGGGGTTTTCCTTCATAAATGTGGGTCTGGTTTGTTCATCATTACATATATAAATATTCCAAACAATGACATCAGCAAAGGATGTAGCAAACACAGAGCTTTCTATTGAAGATGGGCTAACCATTTCAGATGACCAACTCCCTGACCTATATCCCAGAAGAAAAGCCTTCAAATTTTAGCATGCAAACATGCTAGATACTGTAATGCAAAATATTATTTAAAGTCTATAACAATAAATTCACACTACTTCTTAAAATGAATCTGTAAAATAAAAATGCAAATATTGCAACATTTAAGCCATAAAATGTCTGAATAAATCTGTCTTACAAAATAAATAAACTTGTATAAGAACAAAATTTTAAATATATTTTTATCTTAATGTATTTTTTAAGTACAGCTTGGAAAGCAAATTCTAAGGCTTATATTACTAAATATAAGCATAAAATTTAAGAGCATTTATCACCAAGAAAATCTTCTTTATTTGTATAATTTTAGCTCTATTAAATGTCAAAAAATAGTATAAGAGAAAAACTGGAAATGAATCAAAGGTAACTTAGATGGTGATAGATAAAATCTATAAATCCAAAAATTAATTTAGAAAACATATAAAAAATATTAATAAAAAAATTATTTTTAATAGTGTTTAAAAAGAATTACTAAAATTTACATAACTATCTTTTTTTTCAAATTAGCTTACAAAATATAGATAGACAAGAAAATCCATACTACATACCATCTCGCATCCTATGTTGTACATCATACTGCTCTTTTAGTTCCTCAAGCTAAAATACAATAAAAATATTTTAAACCATAAGACAAAGTATAATTAACAAACTTTATTCATTTAAAGTCTTACATAAGTTTTACTTGAAATGTTAAAATAATTCTAACCATATCAGACAGATTTAACAATCTAGCAGCAAGGGAATTTATTTTTTATTATAACACATGTTACTTCAAGCTATAAATATCCTCCAAGATGTTTCCATAAAATTTGTTTTATCCCTCCAAAATGTACTGATCAGAAAATCTAATATAAGAACCATCGCTTTATACCTATTCTATTTTATTACTCTATATATGCTGAATACTCTTATAGATGTGTAGATATCACACTGGAGATTCTCCTCAATTTTGATCATCCTCAGGAGAAAGGATGCCTAATTTCTATCCTAATCCTGAACCTCTCTATCACCTGCCAGCTATCCAGCAAAACAAAATTCATTCGAAGATTTTTTTTCTGCATGCTCCCTGCATATATACAAAGAGATGTTCTCTGTGCTTGCCAGTGCTCAAAATCAGAATTTTAATCTAAACCCCATACACTAACCAGTGGTCATTTTGCACAATACTCATTCTATTGTGCACTGATAAGAAAAATGAAAGAAGATAGCTTTTCTTTAGTGAGGCAAAAAATTTATTGTTGAGGTATTTGTGTGATCACGTTAGCAAGCTGAGGAAAGAGTTTGTTTGAGATTCTACTTATTACACTGAATTTGGGTACAAATTTGTACAATATTTAAGAAAGGTTAGTGATGATTTATTTTAGTTTTTGGAGTGCTAGGGTCAACTCTTAGCTATAAAAGGGCTTAAAATCTAGACCAATAAATAAAATGTGCAGATTTTTTTAATAACTCATTCAGTAGTCCTCATAATTAACTAAAAATGCATTTTTAAACTTTTCTCGGGTATAGGAAGTAAAAATATTTTTGGCAAAATGTGAGGCAGCCTTGAAACTTTGTATGATACAAGAAGTTATAAAGCATTTTACATTCTATAATGTACAAATTAATAAAAAATTATTCAAGTTATTAATAAATAGAATTAGTGATCATTAAATGCTTTTAATATATGATCTCTAAAATGAAACTATATAACCCTCAGGATGCATTCTGAAAATGAAATAAAATTGTTAATTTAGACCTTTTTAAGAGCTTTAAAAATTACATTTCCTACTAAGAAATTCATACTTATCCTTACTTCTTAAAATGTAAAACTTTTTATTATACATACAAACATGTGCACAAATAGACAGTAAAAATAAGCAAAAAGCCTAGAAAATGTTTATAAAATACCCACACAACCACATAGAGCTTATAGCCGTCTAATAGAGATCGAAATTCATCTATGACATCCAGGACGTGCTATAGAACTCTATAAGATTAAAAAAATAGATGTCTAATGGTCGTGTGTGATTTCGACGTCTGTTAGATATCTAAGACGTGTTATGTACATCTATAAGTCCTCCAGGTTTCGACTTTTAATAGACGTAGCCTGTATCAGTTCATATTTTGATATAGACGTCTTATAGAGCTCTTTTAGATCACCTCCTCCCAAAGCGCCATCTGTAGTCTGGTGAACAAACTACTACGCTGTATATTATTATTGAGTGTGGAGCGTCATCTTCATTTGTTTATAAATTCCTGTAAGTACTAAATAATAATTCACATTGTAAATTACACACAAATTATATTGTATTTCCTTATACTGCCTCTATCTAGAGTTGTCTTTAATATATTATTATGTCTGTTAGAATATTTTCTTATAGTTTCTTTTTTATAGATTTAGAAAAATTTAAAATGCTTCTAGAAGTATACTATGCATTTTTTCTAATAGACATATTTCATAGTTTTTAAAAGTCATCAGATGTGTCAGAATATTTAGCAGATTTTATTGTTGAAATTAATAAATTTATTCAAAGTGGTATGAAATTGAATGTTTTATAATTGAATAGACTTTCAAGTCAATAAAAATTGACTTGAAAGCTTTTGATTGTGATGTTTACAACAGCTAGTTGATAAAGTATTTGAATCCACAAAATTTTTCAGACACGAATGAAACAGTTTTTGTTAATAGTTTTAAATTAAAGAAAGAACACACTAAATGGCCTGGTGAACTTAACACACAAGAAGAGTACTAAATTTTAATTTTAAGAAATAAATATTACACTTCTAAATTAAATAATGTGCAAATTTTATGATTGTTCTAGAATAGATATAAAAAGTTTTGTAGTAAATCAAGGTGCCAAATATGCTATAAGCAAAGTGTTTTAAAAGTCTTTCAAATTTTATAATATATAATAAATAAAACTTTAAATTGATGCTTGTGTTTCTTCGATTATGTTTGATATTTTTCAGTTAAAGTGAAAAGATCAGTTTTTTCATTGGGATTTATCAACCTTGACCCAGCTAGCTGAAATCCTTTTTTGTTTTATTTATCCAGAGGAATTCTATTTACTTTTAAAGAAAGGACTAGTCGACAAGAGAAGAAATTCAAATGATAGAAGAAATTTTAAACTAAATATCAACACTAAAGAACTGTAGGTTAGTATATTTGTGTACTCTGATAAGTATTAGAATGTTGTGAATTATAGTCTGGTAAATGTATTGTATTGTTAGTAGCAAGTGTTTGTTGTATAATTTACATTTTAATTTACTTTTAATTATAATGTTTCCATTTGTATCAATGAATTATTTCATAATTTGTTTGCTTTGATTTTTCTCATATTTTCAGCACTATTTAGGTTGTATGTTGTCTGAATTCATATTTATATTCTACATATAAATTGTTTTTATTATTAAGTACTTTCCAGACCAGTGGCATAAGCCTCAGTGACTTGGTATGACAATTTATGTTATCAAAAATGTCAAATGAATTGGCAGCAAAATTTAGCTAGTTGAGGACAAAAGAAAATGATGTTCTACTTTTATTAAAATCTAAAATTGTATCAATTAAATTATAGTTTTTATTTATTTAGCACTTGTATTTCTGTATAATAATTATAATAATAAATTAATTACTTGTAGTTGTATATCTAGGAATAGTCATACCACTGTTATGTGTATATATCAAGAGAAATGATTTGAAGGTACAAATGTACTTTACCAACCAAAAGTTTGGTACTTTTTTAAAGATTTATATATAATTGTGTGTTAATAGGCACATGGTTTTGGTTATTTGTCTCTTTCTCTCTCTCTCTCTCTCTCTCTCTCTCTATATATATATATATATATATATATATTATATATATATATATATATATATATATATATATATATAGGCACATGGTCATTGTGTGTGTGCATATAGGGGTATTGTGGGATATGTGTGGATATTTTGGGTATTATGTGAGTGCAATATTTTATTTATATTAAATACGTGCATGTAAAAGCATATATTTAATATAAATATGAACCATTCTTATAAAATATAAAAAAATATTAAGGTAAACCTAGCAATATTTTCTAAAAAAAGAAAATTATTTATTATATTTTAGGTGCAGGTGGGTGAAATGTGTTATGGAAGCATCTGACGAACCAAGAAATTGAAGGCATTGTTAAAGGCTGGTGTAAAAATTGTTAAAATATTTTGTATTCAATAAAGAATTTTAGTAAAATATTTATACTTTTTTGCAATAGTAAAAATATGTTTTTTTTGTTTTTTTTTTTTTTTTTTTTTGTTTTGTTTTTTTTTTTTTTTTTTTTTTTTTTTTTTTTTTTTTTTTTTTTTTTTTTTTTTTTTTTTGTTGTTGTTGTTGTTAAAAACAGAAAGATATGATCTGTATTCAAACAGTATGCAGTTGCAGTTTTGGGTTTTTGGTATGACAAAACATCAAAAACTGGTTTGAACTGTCAAAAACTTATGACAAATAATATCATATTTTAGATATCACATTACCTTTAAAGAGAGAAATTTATTTTCAAGCATATATAAATGGTATTTTAATATTCAAATTAATTTTCAGTTTTAAAATGTATATTCATTAATTAGAACAATTAAGTTAAAAAAACTCATCTGGAAAATCTAATATTTTTTATGCTTCAGTTACTATAATTATATAACTTAAATTTATTGTAAATAATTTTTTCATAAAATTAGTACAGGAACTATGTTAAAGATCACTATTCAAATTTAAATCAACTAAGGGAATTTCCATTATAGACCTTTTTTATTGTTGATAAAGCATTAATTTTTAAATATTTACTTTTGTGCTTTGAGATTCTTGTTGAAAAACAGATGGTTTATGATGATTTGTTATGATGATGCAGATAAAATTGATAGACTAAAATAATGTTTACCAGTGTACTTGGTATTGAAAAAAGGAAATTTACAATCAAGGAAACAGCAAATTAGGTCAGTATTGGGTAGATGTCAAAGTTGAATGCATTACAGAAGCTAAATTTTTTTCCCAAATGCTTCTAATTGTACCCCACAAGGTACCACAAATTTGTAATGAGGTTTTATAATAATAAAGAATGCATAAAGAAATCAGAAGGAAGTGTAGCTACTTTAAAATAAGTTTATGATGTTGTATAATATATTTTTGAGTTTTTCTAGTAGAATATTTAAAAATTATTCTAAATATTTAAGTGCTATATGACTCTTTGTATTTTAAAAGCAGAAGAAACAAGAAATCTTTAAAAGCAGAAGAAACAAGAAAAATCACAAATAATTGAAGTAAAACATAGGAAAGGGCTATCAAATGAGATAAAAATGTTACAAGCATAAAATTCAAATAAAAACAAATAGTTAGCTAAAATAGAATAATTTGAGAAGTTAAAATGTTTATCATTTGGTTTAATGTTTTAATTCTTACTTATGTCTATCTGCAAAAGGGAAGTAAAAAAAATCTTAGTTTAATAATAAATTAGTACATATATTTTGTTCGACTTTATTAATTGAAAAATTTATTAACTTTTTAATAAATAAAAGCAATAAAATAAGATAAAATAAGATAATTTAGGTAAAGTAAAGAAAAGCATGAGTTTTTACTCTCAAAATCTCTAAAAATTTTTTAAATATTTTTTAGATGAGCTTTATAAGTTTATTTAATTCAGTATTCAAATTTCTTTCTGAAAGTTAATTAAATTTATTTTTAAACTAAGTAGATATGCATTATATTATGTGTTATCCCAATTATCTGCTATCCCAATATTTGATGTGCTTTTAAAAGCTTCCAATTCATTTATGCTAAAATGGCCATCGTTAAACTGTTGAATTAGATAAAAATTATGTATTCTTTATACATTTATAATATATATGTATATTTGCTTTTAATAATAAGCTTGATTTATTTTTAACAATTTGCATTGGACTAGGACACTTAGGCGAAAATAACTGCTAGAGTGATTTAAAAAGTAAATTTATGGAAGTATAATAAAATGTATAAAAATAAAGGTATATATTATTTTAGTAATAATCGGGATGCAAACTCAAATTTTCGGGGGGCGAAACAGTTAAAACTTTCTAGGTTTCCATTACAGTTCTTTTCATGATACAAAACAAACACACACATATATATGTAAATATACATGTGTTTATGGTTTGTATCACAAAGAAAACTGCAATTGAAGCTTGGAGAAATATTTAGTTTTTTGCCTCGAAAAAATCGAAGAATATTATGAGTTAGCACCCTGATTATTACCTTAATATAAATACCGTAATTTTTTATACATTTTGTTATACTTCTGTAAATTTACTTTTATTTTTAAAATCACCGTAGCAGTTATTTTTGCGTAAGTGTTCTAATAGACTGCAAATTATTCAAATTAAATTAAGCTAATTTATTAAGAACAAATAAACAACGTTTTGCAGGGGAATAGCATGTCCTTTTAAGATCTAAAAACATCTAAATCGCGTACCCTCCAAGTCAAAATTGTCGCTCTTATAGACGTGCTATAGAGCGGCGCGTGGATTTCATCAACGTCTTATAGATCTCAAGGAGAGCACACCTCGGAACTCCTATAGAGCTCCATAAGACGCGATCTCGATATTTTTCAACGTCTTATAGAGGAAGACGTTTTTATGAGGTGACGTATTATAGACGTCTGATAGAGATCGGTGTGTTGTTTGGGTACAGCCATAGAACTAAATTAACTAGTAAATAGGACTAGTAGTACCAACTAGCATTAGTTTTTTAGTAGATCAAAGAAAATAAATCTTTATTTCCACAAATAAGATGTGGAAAACATAACAAAGCTTTTTACTGTCAGATAATTATGTACAAGATTAATCTCAATTGAATTATGAATTCATAATTTTTTTAAATGGTTAGAAATTAAATCTCTCAATACACACAGAAATTAGTTCACCATTTTTAATCCCAAATGGGTCACAAATCCCATAATTTTTTTTAATTTCTAAGTTTAGAAAGAAATGAACAATATTTTGCTATAGTATAATCAAATGATCAATAATTATTTCATAAATCATTTTATGAACAGCCTTTTGCAACTTAAACTTCTCCATACTTCTCCTTTTTATGCTTTATTCTTTAAGGTTTTTTTTCTATTAAATTCCAAAAATTTATCTATTTATTTTATTTAAAATATTTTCTTTCATCTTTGAATACTTAAATTTAAGCACTTAAAAATAATTAGGTTTTGTTTTATTAATAATACAATAATTATGAAAATGAAAAATTTTTTATATTAGTTCTATATTTACCTTTGAAAGAAGAAAGTCAAGCTGTTTAAGTAGCCTTTCATTTCCTCTCATTTGCTAAAAAATAAAATATAATTGAAATAACTTGTAGATATTCTCAAAATCATGCAAACAAAATACAAATATAAAAAATATAAAAACTTCATTTTAAAATAACAACCTCCCAGATGAGGTATGGGATGGAGCAGAATGATTTGCAAATATGTAAGAAGAGAGTTAATCAGACCAGGACCAGATGCTTAAAACATATTTTGAATTGAAAACCAATGGGCGTCCATGCCAGCAGTACAATTTGAACCCACAATCTCCAGTACTAAATAAAAAGCAGCCCTACCCATTCAACCATCTATTTTTTTTTTTTTTTCAGATGACAGCATCATATAATTCTAAACAAAATGTTTAAATAACTGGATTAGTCAACTTAAGGAAGTTACAAAGGTAACATATAAAAACTTAATAAATATAAACAGCAAATAAACCATAAGATCTTGAACTGAAAACCATTCAAAATCATTGTAGATATGTATCAACTCACGAAAACGATTTCCAATCTCAGTTTAAAGTTGCCTATGATAATTACCATATATTTCTGTGTATAAGCAGAGAATTTTTCAGGCATTTTCAGTCTTATAGACTGAAGTGGGGGGGGGGAATAAGCTAATTTACAGACATGGGCGTAATTTGGGAGGGGCAAGGGGGGGCAATTGCCCCCCCAGAATTTTTAGAGGAGGGGCAAACTTATAGTTTTGCCCCTCCAGATTTATAAGGTTTTATTCATATATTAAATATTCATATATTATTCATATATTTCCATATTCATATATTTTCATATAATTCATGTATTAATTCATATTTTAATATTCATATATTAAATCATTAATTTTTAAATTGTTGATTAGACATTTTAATGAATGTTGAAGTTAATCTGTTTTTATTAGTGTGCTGAAGACTTATTCTAATTGCTGTTATCGTCCTTTTCTGAGACATTTTTAAAACAAGTATAGGTATTCGAACTTGTAGTTTTGCCCCTCCAGATTTCAACATTTTAATGAATGTTGAAGTTAATTTGTTTTTATTATTGTGCTGAAGACTTATTCTAATTACGGTTATTGTCCTTTTCTGAGACATTTTAAAAACATGTCTTGGTATTGTAACTTGTAGTTTTGCCCCTCCAGATTTCAACATTTTAATGAATGTTGAAGTTAATTTGTTTTTATTATTGTGCTGAAGACTTATTCTAATTACGGTTATCGTCCTTTTCTGAGACATTTTTAAAACAAGTATAGGTATTCGAACTTGTAGTTTTGCCCCTGCAGATTTCAACATTTTAATGAATGTTGAAGTTAATTTGTTTTCATTAGTGTGCTGAAGACTTATTCTAATTACGGTTATCGTCTTTTTCTGAGAAATTTTTAATGCAAGTATAGGTATTCCAACTTGTAGTTTTGCTCCTCGAAATATTTTGGGTTTTATTCACACGTTGAAGTTTTGACATTTTAATGAATGTTACAGTTACCCTGTTTTTATTAGTGTGCTTAAGATTTATTCTAATTATCCTCCTTTCCTGGGACATTTTTAAAGCAAGTATAAGATTTCAAATTTTTAGTTTTGCCCCTGCCGATTTTTAGGGTTTTATTAATTTATTAAAGGAAGTATAGGTATTCTAATAACTGTATACTTTTCGATTTTTTCAAGACCTGTTTTGAGGAATAAATATATGCTGCTGAAAAAGGAATCAAGAAGAAACAAACACATTTCTTGTTTCAAATCCGTAGTCAAAGGAATCGGTGCCCCCTCCTTCGCCATAAATTCTGAAATTCTATAAAACCGTGTCATGGAAAGAAAATAGATCCTCTGTTTGGCTATAGACAACAGTTTACTCAGAAAAAGACCATTTCGTTCAGAAATATTTTGCAGGCCTACAGGCTTTCTCCACCCCGTGTGGTCAAGAGACAGGGTGTGCTAATTTCCGTAATCTTTGACATTCATTGTAACATTGACCGATGAGCAATTGAAGGGTCTAAATGGTTCGAGAAATGTCTATGTATGTTTGTAGAGGGTATTCACTAAAACCCCACGGTAAACTAAACACTTCGGGTGCTGAAAATGCACAGGAAGTCCGGGAAGGAAGATAAATGGACACAATATGGGGTGCGCATGGGATTCAGTCATTAGGAGCAAAACTGATTAAAGGGCCATTTCCCCTAAAAAATCTTGTCTTGAATCGAACTTTCTCTTCTTGGAGAGAGAAATTGCACATCTGGTCGGCATAAGTTTTGTGTAACCCAAGGCTCTACTATTTCTAGAATCGTTTGCAAGGCTGTTCTAGGCATATTACTAATCCATTAAATAAATATCATGTTAAACAGAAAAGGCATGATTTAAGTCTTAAGTATAGATAATTCGTACAAATATTGCACCCTAGCTTATAGGGGGGATTCTTTTTGTAGCTGTACTTCATTATCAGAATAACGGACGATTTCTACAATGAAATTTTATGTGACAGACTTAAGAGGACTAGTTCAAGGGAGTCCATCATTCGTATAGGCAATAGAGTAGTTGTGCTTTGAAAAAAGATATTGCCAGCCTTCGACAATTTCAGATTTTCAAATTAGATACGTGTGATACAACTAGCTATGTTTGATTAAAGCGTATAGACTTCCGCTGAAATGGCAAACATCAAGCGAACTTGTAAGTTTAATATATATTTTTTTAGTTTTCATGTTTAGCTTTAATGTTGTGTATCTATATAGGCGTTCAAGTATTATATATTTTGTAAAAAAAAAAAAAAAAAAACAGGAATTAAAAGGTCATCAAAAGTTTTTAAAAACTACTTCCATCAGCGAGATCCTTAAAAATTGGGCTCTTGAAATCTTTAATTTTAAACTAGGCCCCATAAGAAAACCTTTAAAAAATTTATAAATTCCTTAAATTTTCATGCCAAAAAGGGACGTATTTTCTTTGATTAAGATTCCATTCTTTGTATTATTTCATTTAATCGCATAAGTAATCATCAACTTGTATAGCTTTTGTGCTAAAAATGATTTTTATCAGTGAAAGAAATAATATCTATGTATTGAAATAGTATGTAGTTTTTGGATAATATTTATTATAAATTTCGATTAAAAAATTTCTTACCATTGAGTTAATATTAAGGAGACATATTTAAATAGGTATATTAAAATTTGAAAGTTATGCTAGAAAAGATTTTGTTCAGTAAAAAAAGTTTGAGCATGTTGAAATAGTCAGTCGCTTCTGAATTATTATAATATTTAATTAATGAAATATTTCCAAAATATACATTCATTATGAAGTTTTGTTTCCCAGTTTATAAAAAATAAAATTTTAGTGCAAAATATCTCTTTTGAATTTAATGTTTTAAATACTAAAATGCGGTTAATACTTTTACAGTTTTAGCATTTTAATTTAATTTAACTGAAAATATTTTCATGGTATATATACCATTTTTGTATACCTATTATTTTTTATTGATATCTTAAATTTTGTCTATTAATTTTTTGATATATCTTTATAATTTATGCTTGTTGGATGTCATTAAAATTGTATTATATTGGTGGATATTACGATAATTTATATTTAAATAGCAACTCTGAGTTATGAAACTTTATATAAGTATAAATTGAAGTATTAGTAAATTAATCACAGATTTTTCTTATTTTAAAATCCAATGTGTTTAAAAATCAGTTTTTTACGAATATTTTTTAATATTTAAAATAGTCCTCGTCCTAGCGACCTAACTTGTTAAAGATTTTTAAAAAAATGTTTAGCAAAAAATTCTATTTTGTTTTAAAAATCTCGATTATCCACTTTAAATTTCGAATTTATTACAGTTATTTAAACTAAATTTAAATTTAGATATACATCATGAAAATTCAACGCGCAGTTAAAAAATGTTCCCCTTAAATTAACTATTTAGTTTATCTGCAAAATAATACCTCCTAGGTGTTCAAAAATATTTATAAGAATTAAAAAAGGTAAAATTAATGTACATGGAACATTTAAAAAATTAACAAAAGATTTCAAAATATTGATTTAAAAAAACACCTAATTTAAGAAATTTTTAAAATGTAATTCTGATAGGTTTAGTATTAATGTCAATTCAATATTTAAACGTAACTGAAAATAAACCCTGATAAAGTTAGTCCCCTCCCCCTCGTGACGGAAACTAACATTTCAAAGTACATCATTCGTTTGATCATTATTTGATCAGATTTGATCAACATATTTCATCTTTTGATCAATTAAAAAAAATTTTAAAAATCTCTAAGTTGCGAGCGAATAACCTTATGGATTTTTTAAAATGATCTTATACACATGAACAATATATCATTCTAATAAGAATCATTGATCAGATTAGATCAACCAATTTTGGGGTTTAATCAACATCGAAAATGCCCCCAAATCACCCCCAAATGTGTTCCAAAACCAAAATTTCCTCCCCCCTCCACATTTTGAAAATTTGAGACAATTTTAGTATCATTCGAAAAAAGATCATTAGATCCGATTTAAACAATCATTTTTGGCTTTTTATTAGTATTAGAAGAGGCTCAAAACAATATATTTATCCCCTCTCTCAAATAGGGGCAATTATTCTGACAATTGGGGGGGGGGCTCTTATGTCAGAATTTAAGGACAATTTTACTGTCATTCGAATGAGCATCGTTAAATCAGATACGATAAGTACCAGAGTGTCCCAAAATATTCAGAAGAAAGATGATCATTGCTGCTTTTCGGTGCTGGAGTTCGAATCCCGCTGAAGGCATGGATGTTCGTAGCCGTTCAGAACCGATCGCCATTAAGCAGTAGGTCTCAGTTTCATTAGCCCTCGTGAACAAAAGAGTAGACCATAGATCTCCAAATTCAAACCAAACCAAACCCCAAATCTTCACTGAAATTCTAAAGTTCAATCCCTGTTATAATTTCGAATAATCCTAATTACTACTTTTATAATATGTAAGAACTTCAGAATATACTGAAATCTTAATATTAGTGTTCCGTTGGTGAACGAAACACTGATATTTAAACTCATTTGAAAAGTAAAACAATACATTTTAATGATAGCATGGGTTTTATTGAAGAGGAGAAAGATAAAGAAGACAAACTATTTGAGATAGATATGTAGTTTTGGTTTGGTTTGGGAGTGCTAAAGTGTACTTTTTGCAACACAAGGGCTAATGAGACCAGGACCTACTGCTTAAAGCCGATTCCGAACGGCTACGAACATCCATGCCATAGTGGGATTCAAACCCACGATCTCCGGTTCCGAAGGCCAGCACCCTAACCATTCGGCCATCGTTCTGCAATAGATATGTAGTACTATGCATTCAAAAAAATAAATTATGTCTATATCTTTGGTAAAAATCAATTTCTGCTTTAATTGTTAAAAACCAGCTAAATTCAATTTTACTTAATTGAATTTTTTTTTTTTTTACTTGGTTGATTTATCAGGTATTTACTGCGTAATCTCACCTCCCCTTCGATCGCGACAGATATATTTGCGAGCTTGGTGAGAATATTTTTCGGAAAAATAAACGAAAGGAACCATCATGTTTTGTAATTTGCATAGATTTTCAGATTTATTAAGATTTTGTCATAACTATATAAACAATAATAAAAATAATAGTTAAAAAAGGTTTAAAACATAACCGTTTTAGGATTATCCAATATTCATTACTGAAAATTTTTGCCCCCCCCCCCAGTTGAAACTGCCAAGTTACCCTCTGTTTACAGATCCATGAAACAAATGTAATATATGTGGCAACTTTTTTGCCATTAGTGAGAAAAGGTTACTAAATCAGCAAAAATAACGAAAAGAAAATATATAATGGCAAAATTTAAATAAAAATTTTGAAATGAAAAAAATTATGTACACAAAAATTGAAAAATAAATTTACAATGATTTTTATTTTTCCTATAATTAAAATAGTAGTATTACTATATCTATAACAGGTCAGGCTATTCAGTTCTACATAAGCCTGAACTAATTGATAAATCACAGAAAGAAATACCATTTTTAAAATTTTTATATTTATATTGTTTAAATTTATGACGGTGCTACCTTGAGATGAGCTTACCAGAGTTGAAACTACTAGCACTGGCATCTAAAAATATTATT
Organism: Pardosa pseudoannulata; assembly: GCA_032207245.1. Lineage (NCBI taxonomy): Eukaryota > Metazoa > Arthropoda > Arachnida > Araneae > Lycosidae > Pardosa > Pardosa pseudoannulata. Next base: position 22,011,875 of record CM063502.1, on the reverse strand, counting down.
GGCTGCATGGTCTAATACCATGAATTAATGAATTGGGTGACACTACAGTAAACTAGTTAAGGTAGTATAAAATTGTAAGATTAATAAATATAGCTCAAAAAATTAAAATGCAAGTTATTTTAGTATTGTAAGTAACATGCTAAGAGATGTATTTGTTTTGAGGTGTGACCAATCTTCTACCTCCCTGGTACTTAAACTGGGTGCTGCAGAAAAAAAAAAAAAAAAAAAAAAAAAAAAAAAAAAAAAAAAAAAAAAATTTTTTTAAATTGAGAAGTGTTAGTCAAGCATTTTACTCTGAAGGAATTTGACTGGAAAATATTTCTTCAATTTTAACAGTTTGGCAACATATTTGTTCCAGAAATTGCTTTTCTCATCTCAGCTTATATACGAGTTTTGAATTTTGGGTAAATTTTTGATGAAAACTTTTCCTCTTGGCTTATATTCAGAAATATATGGTATATAAAGTCTAGAAAGATAATTTTTTCTTTTTTTTATGAATTCTCTTTATATTCTTTGATATTCTCATGCTTTTAAGAGAAAAAAAGAAAAGATGTTAGGTTTTCCATTGACCAGTCATATACTTCTCTACATCATCACTTTGATAAATTAAAGAAAGAGTAACATATCAAAAGGAAACTAAAGAATTAAATTATGCATAAAAGAATTTTTAAAAAATTGGAAACTGAAAATTTGTGGTTAATGAATACAGATGGGAGGGGGAGTTACTAATTTCCCAAACTAAAAATGTCTTTTCATTTTAAATCTTTTAAGAATTAAAACACTGCAATACTTATATTTTTTCATGTACTTGACGAATAAGTTGTTCGGGAAGCTTACATACGGTGTTTAATAAAATTAAAATTGAAACTGGAAAACACAATAAAAATCTAAAAAAGAACATCTTCAATAATGGCTTAAAATGAAGTAATTCAAAACACTTCCATACTTCTGAAAAAGTCATGACTGATTACAATTAACCCTTTAAAGGTCACCAATATAAACTCTTTGGAATTTAATGAAATTAATTTATAAATATTACCTATGAGCCTCATAAATGCAAAATATATTAATTTTTCTTTCCAATCCTTAGGTTTGCATTAGAGAATACCGTAGGAGATATTGAGGGGGGTTAACTGACAAACGTACCTTCTTGTACAAAGTGAACATAGTAGTTTTTAAAATTTTAACTGCATTGGAAGAACAATAAATAAGTGTTCTTAAAAAGTGTAATAAATAAATAGCTTAACAATTTATAAGTGTTGTTTGAATAGGTATTTTTGCTTGGAGTTATACATGAAAAAATCGAATTACTAACTTTCCAGGTACATCAAGTTTAAATACATATATTTCAAAAGAAAAAAATAAATTAAGTGTAATACTATCATTTATTGTAATTTTTGAATACCAAAAACATAAAAAAACATTCATATTTCTAAAAAAAAAAAAAAAGTTTAACAGGAGGTTTTCCTGCGAAACCACTGTCCGCTAAAGGGTTAAATAGCTACATTAAAAAATAATTCTAATTTAACTATCTTAAAAGTATGTTTAGCAAAAAATTGCCATTTTTACTTCACTTCTTTGGTGATATTTTCACAACTGACTCAAAAATTCTTGTAATAAATGAGGATCTCAACTCATTTATTCAAATACTTGGAAGCTTAACACTTTAATTTTCACAAAACAATTATTATATACTTAAATGTAAATGGTTCTCTGATGCATAAATTTTCAAAGAAAAGAGAAATTTTATAACATATGAAATGTCTTTTATAAAGAAAGAAATATAAGTTTTACTTCAAACACTTTGTATATTTCCAAAAATTTGAAATTTTAGTTTAAATTAAAAAAAAAATCCATCAAATTGGTTTCTTTTCATTTTAATGAAATACTAACATATTTAAAATATACACCAAAGTAGGTATTTTTAAAGTAGAAAGATCTTAAACCATTGGTTCATTTAATGGAAATACTATTATACTTTATACCACTCCACTGATACCCCTACTTAAATATTTTTTCACAATTTTCTTCAAAATTTAAAAAGGGAAGCTACTAAAATTTACCAATTGTATATATGACTACTATACTTTATACCAACTCCACTGATACCATTCTAAATATTAAATATTTTTATAATAAACAATTTTCTTCAAAATTTAAAAAGGGAAGCTACTAAAATTTACCAATTGTATATATGACTACTATACAAATATTACAACTATATGTTTCACCATTCTAAATATTATAATAATGTTATGAATATAATAAAAGTTATTCCATGCACATGCAAAGTAACATATTTAATTAGTGTTATATATATATATATATATATATATATATATATATATATATATATATATATATATATATATGCATTTTCTAATGCCATCCTGCCATTTGAAGCAATTTATAAATAAAATATTTATAAATATTTATAAATATTTATAAATAAAAAAAGAACATGCCAGTTACAATACCATGAGATTTTCACTTCAGATGAAAATTTTAACATTTATATGATTAAAATACTGTTCTTTGAATCAAAATTAATAAAAAATTTTCTTATTGAAAACATTAATTATATGAAAGAGTGTTTAATATTTCTTTAAATTTAAATGTACATAATTACACACTTTATGAATATCTTACTCTACTTTCTCCTTATTTGAGGATCAGTTTTAACTAACATAGATTCAAGGTGTCTTTAGTAGTGAAATAATAAATAGTATTTCTTTTTAGGGACAGTTAAAAAATAGCTTGTAGATTTTTTCTTCTTCTCAGAAGAAACTTTCCTTTCTAGTAAAGGTTGATGGCAAAATTATAAGCAATATCCCAAATTTTCAAATATCTGCAGTTAATAATTCTGTTATTTGATTCAACATTTTAGGATTTTTTATTACTTTTACAGTCATTAACTTTTTTGAATGCAATCATAATAAACAGTTATGCATATAATAAAACTTCACTTTACAGTACTGTGATAACAAATGTGTTATTATAAAGTTTTTCATTTTACACAGACATATATGAATAAATGGCATATGATGATGTTTACAATGACATCTGATAACTGATGAAAAAAAGCTGTCATTTCAAAGCTGTTTAAGTTTTATATGTGCTTTGCTATTTAGAAGTCCATAATAACTGATATTTAAGATATTCATCAATATATATTCAGCAGAAATGATTCAGTATTAATGGGTTGAATCTGGATTTGGAGAAGCCCAAATAATATACAAAACCTTATCAAGTAGAAACTAGAATATTTTAGTAAAATTTCAAATTATGAATTATATCTATTTCAGATTAATTTGAACACTGCAACTAGGAAACCACTATAACTTAAATATGATTTAAAAAGTCTAAATTAATGACAAAAACTAGTATTAAAATTAAAGTGCAAAGTTCTAACTTTTACACATCTTAATTTTAATACCACTCATAAGTTCTCAATCAATTGAATAACAAAAATATAAAATAAACAAGGGAAAAATATTAAATTATTCTGTTTCAATATTGAAAGTATATATTTATTCAGAAATAATTTCATATGTTTCAAAACAATTATTCATGAAAATTATATTTAGTTGAAACATGAGAAAAATTAATAACTACAGCTATAACAGTTAATTTTATTATGTTGAATTACCGAATAAAGCAGATAATAAAAGTAAAAATATAAAATTTGATATTCAATAGCCAAAAATTATAAAATATGGATATAGCAAAGTGCACAAACAGCAAAGACATACTAAGGTTTTAAATTATACCTTCATGCAATAAACAAAAAAAAAAAAAAAAAACTATATACTTTGAATTAAGTAATTAAGCTTCATCTCTGTACTCAAGATTTTATAAAAGAAAAAAAAAAGACAAAATATAGTTTTAATATTTTTATCAGAATGCAGGAAAAACAATATTTAAAAGTAATACAAATGCAGAATGAGTTTTTATTAATTAATAAAAACAAAAAAAATCTCCCACTTATAAAAGAATATTTAATATTGAATTTTAGAAATTAAAAAATTTAACTATAAGTAAAATATTAAAATGATGAAATATACAATTTTTCAATCACAATTTCAATGATAGACAGCTTAAAATTGCCTTACAACTTAATTTAATAGTTTTACACCATAAGTTTAGGCAGCATCATTAAATAACAAAAATCTTTATTTTTACACTATGTACCAATATTAAATAAAAGCAAACTAAAAAATACACAAATGAAATAAGGAAAGAAGAAAAAGACTCCTAGATGTTTAAAAAAATTCTAAAACAGCTGTTGGTTCAATTTTCCATAGCTGACTGCGCTCATTTTGCGCATTGCTTAATTCTTATTTACTATTAATATACAAATGTATTTAAAATTTATTTTATGGATTAATAATTTGCAAATGGAAATTTCTTAAAATAAATTCAGTACATGCAGTTCACAAGTCATTTGGCATGCTTATAAATGAAACTTGCAAATACAAGGAATGGGAGCAATACAAAGTGCTAAATAATCATGCAGGATAGGTCAGTTTTTATAAACTCACCTTTTCTAACTCATACAGTCTCCCTTGTGACTAGGATATTAATAAATAGAGATAGTTATTTTCAATAGTCACATATTTGCATTTGAATTTCATAAATGAATTAGTAAAAAAAAAATATGTCTAGAGAAAAATAACATTAAATTCATCACAGAACATAAGTGTTTTATTTTTATATAGGAATGTGAATTACTCTGTCTAGCAATATATGTTTTCATAATAGCTGATTTTAAAAATGATTAAAGAAGGGATAATAATGGATTTAGATTTTTAATAATTCATGATAATTATGAAAAGTCTTAGAAAATTAAATTTTAATCACTTGATTACCTTCTAAAAAAATTATTTCTAATAATTAAGAATATTGTGTTCAACCTCTGAATGGTGCAGCTATAAAATTCTGCCTCCTGATTATTTCCTCAAATGCTGTTTGAACATAAAATTTTACTTCTCAAAGCATGTTTCAACAATATATGAAATATACTTTTTGGTACTGCTTACCTTCTCCACCCCCTCCTATACTGTATTTAATGTACCCTGCTCCTCATTCTTAAAATTAGGAGGGGGGCAATTCAATGAACTACTATTTAAGATAAAAAATATCTGTCTATTATAGTGCTTTCAAAACAGTTTGCTTACTTATTGTCAAGCACTCAGAAAATTAAATATACACAGAACTGCATAATAAATCTAGTTATGATATTGAAAAAAAAAAAATGTTGTCCTCAGTAGTCATCACTAAATATTATATATCCTAAAACACCTTGCACCAATGTGTTTACAAACAAAATAAGGAATAAAATAAACAGCAAAATGAAATGTCCAAGCTTTTAACATTAATCCCTCTAAAAGCCCTATTTTCTATAAAGCACCTAAAACCTTTTATTTAAAAATATAATAAAAAGAACAACAAATTTCTGAAATGGGGGTAAAAGATTTTGTTTTACTACAGAAACTATTAAATACAAACTAAGCTTACCATAACAGAAGAAACTGATACATTGTCAAAAGCCACACGGGATGTTGATATATCATTCTGGGCTAAATGTATGTTATCTCTAGAAATAAAAATAAAATAAATAAGCACTATGTAAATGCTTAATTTCACAATAACAAAAGTAAAATGGATTACCTTAATCCTTTGCTAATTGAATCAAAAATTTTTTGAGTACGCTGTGGACGAGGAGCTTTATGTAGTTTACTTGATTTTGATGTTGATAAAGCATGTATGAAATTTCTAGCTGATGATAAGCTGGAAGTTTGTCGAAATACAGTTCCTACAGTAAAAAATATATTAGATTAGATCAATATTTAGGAGACAAAAGAGTTACTAGTAGAACTCAGGAAAGATTTTTTTATGAGGGCAGAAATGCATAAAAAAACTATTTGTATTATTAGATGAAATTAATTCCTGGCCCTTGAACATTTGGGTGCAGCTGGTATGTTTCCGTTCTCTTATGCCTGTCTTATGCTGGTATGTCTGTCTTTTACAGGTACAGGTTTTATAATCAGAACAAACATCATGTTGGATGACAGTACACATTCCCATATTTTTGAAAGAGGCACTGTGACTGGTGGGAAGTATAGAGCTAAGATCCTACAACCCTATTTTTGCTTTTTCAGAATTGCAGTTGGCTTTGATTTCACTTTATGATGAAAACACATGGTTACATAGAGCTAATCTAGTCAACAGCTTTTTAGAAAGTAAAAATATTCACTACATTTCCACATCTTAGCCCTTATACAGCATGTTTAGGACGTGAAGATTAATAATAGATCAAGCTATTTGTCATGACTTCTGTTGATATATTTGCCAAAAATGAAAATTTATCTCTAAGGATTGAAATATCATAAAATGTCAATCCAAATAACAAAATTATAGGAACAGATACTTGAAAATCTAGTTAATTATTTATGTGACTGCTATTAACCCCTGCTTAAAAGGAAAACTAGTTCTAAGGAAACCTAAAAATTTGATAAATTATTTTTATCTGACCCTGAAAGGGGACATTAGGCATTAATTTGTTAAATTTTGTTATGCAAAAGCAAATTAGAGCAAACCATGCTGCATAAAGCCAATTCCAAATGACTATAAACATTCATGACAACACTAAAATACTCATGGAAAATATTTACACACAAACTATTCAAACATGTAACAAAACAAATTTTTATTATGATTATATTTAGATTAATATTTGTTTTCCTATTTTGGTTCCTGTTTAGTATGAAAGAACCAAATATTTATTTTTTCGTCCTAACTTTTCTCTGCTAATTGCAGTTAAACATGAAGAAAATTTAGGTGTTAAGAATAGGGCTTGAAAAAATGTAAAATAAACCTGTCTGATCCAATCCAAGTCCAATCAAGGTTTTGGTTTAAGTATGTAATCCATAAACTTAAAAATCACGTGCAGTTAAAAAGTTAGGGAAGCAAATAGCTCTTAATTCCCCTGGACTTTATAGACAACACTATAGGAGAATGCTGTCATATACCAGTTCCATCATTTTAACTTTTTATTAATTTAAACATATTAAAAACAAGAGTATAAGCAAGAGATTAGAGCAGAAAGATTTTTTACATGTTTCCAAGATCAAACATAGAAGGTGAATGCAATCAGGCAGCAAGAGAGCTTAAGAAACTATATCTAGTTAACAGGGGTATTTCTGGGGGAAAAATAAAATCTCTGAAAAATTTTAAGGACTATACATCAAGAGGTAAGTATACATACAAGTATTAATGAACAACCTTTTAAATGTGAAAGAGGAAAATTAAAATCATTTCTATAAAATAATAAAATTAAAAACAGTCTAAACTATATGAAAATATGCTAAATATATAAATAAGGGATTAAATTTTAATCTGTAAAAAATTAAAATTAGATTTACTTAATTTACTTCTTTAAATAAACACAAACATTCCTTGTTTTTTGTTAACTAAAATGATACATATGCTTTATTGACTGCTTGTACTTTCAAATAAAAACTGCATTTTTTATACAGATTTAACCTTTAATTACTGTTATCTAGTCTCAGACTCCATGACTTTCATTCCTAAGCATTTCTACTCCTCAAAACTACATTGCCCCTCACCATTTTCAGAACCTTCTTGCAGTGTGTTGTTATATTAGCTTACCAAGTTTTAACCTGTTATTTTAAGATTCAAAGACTAGCTCACCACATCACAGCAATTAGGAGACAACTTTGTCATAGAGAATGTACTGTATTCTCTGATTCACTTTCATATTAAATAGAAAGGAATAGAGAAAAATAATTTGTAATTTTCCAGGAATCCTGAGAAGGTTAGTAATAAATACCTGGAATTCTGGGATATCTCACAAGCACAAACACTCCTGAGATAAACTATTTCAGAGTGGCTACAAAAAAAAAAAAAAAAAAAAAAAAAAAAAAAAAGGGTGATTTTTAAATTCCCTGATAATTTCAGGTTTTCTAATAGAATTCTAGGTACTTGTTGACAATGTTGTTGTTTTTTTAATGTCCATATTTTCCCTACTCACCCCTATTAAGTCTAAGACAAAGACCAAAGACATTTTATATTTAAAAAAAGCAACTAGAACATTTTAGTTATAAATAAAACATATGAAAACATAAGCTATATAGAAAATGTCATCTATAAGAATTTACTAATTTTACAGTATTACAAACCACTTCGACTATCCTCTATTCAATTGCAGCATTATTCAAGTATTCAATGATTTTTAAATAAGAGTGATTTAAAAAATAAATCTGCAGCTTATTATCTTAAAACACAAAATAGGTGCAAATTTATCTACATATAAAATATAATACAAAGGAAAATTTATTATAGGCAATATTTAATGTTTAAAACTCAATTGCAAAATCTTAGCACCTCATAAGAATTCCCTGTTGTTTCATTCATTATTCCCATATTTTTTAAATTTCCTGATGCTTCCTGATTTTCTGAATCTATGGGCACCCTGTATTTATTAAAAAGATTGAAAGGTTAAAAATTGCTGCCATATTAGCATGAGTGAAGCAATGGATCTCAGGACATCTGCTGAATTAATTGCTGAGAAGGTTAAGCAAATGTGGAAAATAATATAATATTAGCTTTTCAGAAGCTAGTTCTCTCTGCATGTTCGTTACGGACTTTTAAAAAAGAAATGAACATTATGTTATAAGAACAGGAACTGAAATCGGAGAAGGAATTTTTTATGTTATTAAAATAATATTTAAGGTAGCACATGCCCATCCATTTAAATAATTAGCTACACAAAAGCTGTAATTTAAAAACAAATAATCTCTACTTTTTGAATACTTCTATAATGAATACTTTTTGACTGTTTCATTAAAAAAAAGAAAAAGATTTACATTAAAGAAAGGTAATTTTTTTTAAATGGTTAAAAAAAATACTGCTTATTTCATCAAAATAAGGATTTTGGTCAAATAAGAACCAAGAAAAGTGATTCAATTTAAACTTACCTAAACCATTATGCAATGTACCTGAAGTGAATGCATCGAAATTAAGATCAGAAGACGAAAAAGTAACATCAGTAGAGCTAGTACGTCTATGAGACAATCCAGCGAAAGATTTGCTTCTGCATATTCCTTCAGTTAAATAAATGTCTGGCAGTTGTTTATCCCTTTTTTTTTCATTCAGTGACATAACTAAAAGAAAATTTATAGCATAAATATGACATAGTATAAAGTATTGAATTTAAAAGAGCACTACCTAATAAAATGGTTTAATATGAGTAAAAATAATTTTCAACCCATATGTACCTTTACCACATGTATGCTTACAATTTTCCCAGGTCATTATAATTAGTGTGCAGTCACATAAGTGTAAAATGAATAATCAACTAGTTCAGAAACCATAAGCAAAAAATTCTATAAAGCATTACTAAAAATAACACAGCAAGGAAATAGCAAATTATGATATAAATTACCTTTACAAAAAAAATATTTTCATAAATAAATCTGATCACATTCTTGGAAAACAGTCAATGCATAAAACATAGCTATCAAATAGCCATATAATTGAAAAGGTTTGTGATTAACTAGATAACAGTGATATTAATCTACAAAATATAATATGATTTAAGATACTGCTGAAATACTAGCTCTAGTATCTCAGCAGTATCTTAAATCACTAAATCAAACTTTTCACAAAAATATTTTTTGTTAATAGTTATGAATTAACTAAATTCACATTCTACTAAATATGTTTCAGGGAAATGTTATAAATTTCGTATGCTATTTGAGGTCCATAACTGCTGCTAATCATCTATATTTAAATTTTTCCTCTTCACTATTCCTATCAATTTTTATTAGAGTGTTATATTTAATCTATGCCATAATTTTATACTCTTAAATAAGTTACATATTTATTCATTTAAATTGAGATATTTTTACTTCAACACAAATATTTTACATTTCCCATCTTTAACAAATTTATAATTGTCTTAGTATTTTTTTTTTTGGGGGGGGGGAGAAGGACAGAGGAGAGTGATGTCAAAGCTGTTCTGTAATTTATTACTTTTAAATGACCTAGGAAAAAATAAGCATACTTTTTAACTAAAAGAAAAGTACCAGACATCCATATCTGGTAAACAAGGAACATCAGATACCCCAAATCCAAGAAAATATATGTTTCATCCTCATTCTGTAACAACTGGCTAAAGCTGCTAGTAAATAACGCAGAATACAATGTGTAGTATACATTAAATAATAGTTATTTTAAATATGCTAGAAAACCTTGCTTGTGCTCAAAGACAGAAATCTTAAAGTGGAAGGGCACACTAATAAATTATGTATAGGACATTTCCAATAGGACCCAACTAGAGATGTCGTAATATACACAAAAATAAATATTTTCCATAAAACTTCAGATCTCTGATATCTCATGCCAGGCCTATCCTGGCAGGTAGGCATAAAGCATTCATGATGCATGCAGAGAATAGACTTAATATCGATGATTCCTTAGGAAGGGGTTCTTTTGCTACTGATTGCATACTTCTTATTCACTTGCCAGTCTTTCAGGAATATGCACATGTTACTCATGTTTTAAAATATGTGTTTTTGAAAGGTATATTCATGTATCAAAATTAAACTTATGGTCTTTTGTATTGACATTCAAAAATAAATCATACATTCTTTCGAAGTTTGGAAAGACTGACAAGCCTTATCAGTTCATCTGCAAAATTTATCCTAAAAGTATCTTATTGCAAGTTGATTTTCCATTTTTTCATACATACAATGATTAAAAATATTAACTGAGATGGCAAGTTACAAAAGAACTTTGTTCATGGATAACTGTTTGAAATATAAAACTACAAATTAATGTATTTCCATTTATAACAATATACAACACATTGCTGTGAAGTATGTGAAAAATGGTATTTCATTAATACTTATTAAAAACTATTTTACATGGCAAACTTTAAGAAGTTTACAAAATCATGTAATCCATATGAAACGTGAAAAAATTTAAAAGGGGTAAAATATTCCTTTAATATTTTCAATATTCCACCCACGAAATATATAGAACAGAGAATATTTGACTTGACAAAAAAACAAAAAACAATTGACAGCAACTATAAAGTAACTATACCTTCTTTTACGCCAGTTTAATTCCTTCTCTTACTCTTAGATCAAAACATAAGAGAGATCCTACGAAATAAGACGTAGTTATTTATAAGCAATGATGAAAACACTAGACAACGCCGCCAAGATAATTAAATTTTAAGTAACAATGTATTCAATCGTAAGAAATGTGAACAGTAAATGCTGAAAATGAAACTAAAAGTTGAGATAAAATATGCTAAAAATCATAAATATAAACAACTTACGATAAATGTTATAAAAAACTGGATACGAAAATTATATAATGAATGTCAATACTTTCACACTAGATAATGATCGTTACACCAAAAAAAAAAAAAAAAAGTATCAACCAAACATTCATTTACGCCAGCAGTTATAAACTGTAGCTGTCAGTCATGAGTAACCCATTCACCAGCGGTTTATAATCAACACACTATTTGACGCAATGGAACAATCGCAAAACACAACCAAGTTTTAGTACACCCGGAATGATTTCGAAGACTCATTCGACACAATATGAAATTTGCTAGCATGGATCAGCTGGTAAGAGAGCAAAGACCACTATCATCGAATGCTTCCCAACTAATTTCTTTGAAGAATCATGATGTTTTCACAATACTACAAACCTTGACAAAAAATCCAAAAATTGATTCGTTTTGCAGTTTGGATAAGTCATTTTTTTTATCCATAATAATAGCAAGTGATGCGCCTACGTATCACAAGGAATATACAAAGAAAAGGCTGAAATGGAATTGGAAGCTGAGTGCTCTAGTTCACATATTTCTGGCTGTAAATAATAAAATTGTTTATATTTATAATTTAAAAGTTGTGTTAAAATATCCAATTTGTTCCTAATAATAATATCATTGCTCTAGATTCAAATTTTAAGAATTGATACACAAGTATATACATTATATTATTTTTACTTTTAAGGTTTTAGTCTATGATGCAAATACTTAAAATGTATATATACTCAATTTCCTCCTATTTAAGATACCAGAGACATAAAATAATGTCTCTGATAATGATTCAAGACTTTCTTTTTGGGTTACTGTTTTTTTATTACTATTATTACTTGATAATATTTAGGGTGGGTTATAATAAATATAGGAAAAATGTATTTCTTTATTTTAAAATTTGTGTTATACATAATTTACGTATTTAGGGTTGTTGGGCGGTTTTCTTTTTAAAATCTTTTCAGAGAGATGGTAAACCTCTAAAATTTTCTGTACTTGTTCAAAATGCTTATGTAGTGTGGTATTACAATCATTAAAATTTTTCTTCATTGGATTGTCATTGGAAGTATTAGTCGCAAAATAATCTTGATTTTAATTAAAATTCTTTAAATACCCTGATTGATCTTCATTTATATGAACTAACCTTGAATGACTATGGTGATATTGGTTGTCTCAAGGGAAATTGGTAAGATTACCTTTTAAGCCAAGCCTTTTTCCCCGAGAATTCCATGAAAGATTCCGTATGCAGATCTATGGAAATGAAACACAAAGTTGTGACAGTACGTACCGACCATAAGAGCGTAACTTCTCAACATAATCAGATAGTGCATTGAATTGTAGTTTAAATAGAAGGTAAGCTATAGCATTTTCTAGCACAACATTTAAAGTTTTGTTTTAAAGAAATTTTGTGGCTGCCTCTAGACAAATAGAAAGCTTATGTTAATATCAATGCACTTATGTTCTTATCAATGTTTCATATTTCAGATTTTTAAGGTTTTCCGCAAAACACCTTTCTAAAATACTTTTAAAAGCTATTTAATTAAAGAAAAATGTAATTTAAATTTAAATTAATTATCTATAAGTGTTAGATATCATTGAAAAAATAATTTCTATTCGTGTTAGATTGGATGCGTTATAATAAATACATTTTTAAACTTTAATTTTAATAAAATTTTCTTTGTCCTGTACTCGACTGATGAAGATAAGAATTTATTTCAGACAGGAAATGCTCCAAGCAGGTTTTTGTAGGATTTAGCATTCTAGTAGGGCTGTTATAGGGAATGAAAATCGACTGCGTTTTCTGCAGATTACGTCATACAGAAGATGTCAAAATTTCAGAAAAAGGAAACAACTAGTAATTTATACTGTTTTTGTGCGAGTTCCAAGACTTTGTAATATTTGGGTATGTCTAATTACTATTACACATACCCAAATATTAAAAACATACCCAAATAGTAAAAACATTGCTGAAGTTATCCTTTTTGTGCTATGTGACAATTTGTTTGCCTGCTTACCTCTCTACGATGTAAAAGGGCCCTTATTCCTTTATCCTCCATATTATGGTGTTGTGTGTGCCGTGTCTTTTATTTAACCAATACACACAATCTGGTGGGATCAATTCCTACCCATACTGTATGACACAAATCTCTGATCCAAGAGTCAAACATGGAATCAAACCTATAGAAACTGATTTCAATTTTCACAATGTGATAATGATGTCAAAACAGAAGGGAAGTTTAAAGAAAAAAAATCCCCGTTTGTCCATGTTTCTTAAGTAGATTAGTAATTTAGTGTAGTCGTTCGAATATAAAATATAGATTCGTATAGATATAGATTATGTTAGTCTACTTCGTAGCATACTAGTTTAGCTTTCAGTCTGAAGTAACCAGTAAGAAACCAGTCTTCCAAAGTCGTTAGGTGTGACTGTATGAAATTAGCAACTAAGTTTATATGTGGGGCCGAAGGTATTATTGCTATGTCATCCGCATGCAGTGCTAGGGAAGTGAACTGATTTCTGGCAATATCGATCACATCAACATTGGGCAGGGATTGACCTAAAATGGAGCCTTGTTATACACCTGCAGTAATAGTCTTCAGTGTAGAATAAGCGTTTTATATGCTTAAGAGTGGCATATGTAAATGAGTATTTATCTGTGTTTTCAAAAAATAAATACACTCACTTTCAAAAGTTAAGCACGGAGACAAAAATGTTAATTTCCGTAAGCCAATCAGTTCAAAAGAAGCTGAAATTTACTGCAAAGGTAGCAGGAAGAGTGCAAATATGTTAGGTAATAGACAATAAAGGTTTCGCAAAAATATGCAAATCAGACAATCGTACAAGAAGACGACACTATGAAGAGTTACAGGAGTTACATATATAAGTTCTGATGAAAAATTTTTAGTGCATTCGTAAGATTTGCTTTAAATCTAGACTAATGGAAGATTCTAAGCGTTGGCGGGCTGGTGACACATTGAAACCGAACAGTCTACCACAGGTGTTGCTATTTTCTTCGATGTTCATCATTCCGTCATTTCACAATATAGAAACAACTCTCAACCATCTAAACAGTTGTCTGAAGACATGTAGCCGGTTGTCCAAGGGTTAAGACCCCGCGGAAAATAGATATATTGCTGTTGTAGCCAAGTGGAATCGAAGATCGAACTCCACACGTGTGACATCTATTGTTGCAGCTTCCATTGGTAAGACAATTTCTACCTCTACTGCTAGTCGAAGGCTACATTTGAATAGTCTGTACTCCCGGGTACCACGAGTTTGTGTTTTTCTAACCGTCCAATCTAGAGAGGCACGGTTAAAATGGTGCCGCCAGTATGAGAATTAAATTGCGTCTGATTGGGGCAATGATATGTTCACAGACGAGTCCTGATTTACCCTATGATAAATATTTAAGGGTCTGGGAGGAACAAGGCACACACAATCGGCCTAAGAACATCATTGAACATCATGCATTCCGCGGTGGGAGTATTATGGTTTGGGCAGGGATTTCATTGGGTTATCGTACCGACCTGCACATTTACAGGTGTAGTTCTGTGATGGCTGTACGGTATCAGGATGAAGTCCTAGAACCCATTGTAAAATTGTATGCTGACGAAGTTGCTCCTTCGTTTGTTTTAATAGACTTAATGCGCTTCTAGAGTTGCCCTCGTTGACGACTTTCTGGAGAGTAAGATGAGTGTGCGTATGGAGTGGCCCGCTTACTCACCGGACTTTAATCGAAGATTTTTCAGATGCCATCGGCCGTACTGTATGTAGATGTTTTCCACCTCTAGTCACTCTCAGAGATTTAGAAACTGTTCTTCAGGGGGAGTGGCGATTACTGGACTCTGTGGTGGTTGATCACGCCATAACAAGCATGATCACACGCTGTACACTTTGTAAGTAGGTGACAGGTGCTCATATACCCTATTAATGTCGGTTTTTGTTGCTTGTTTTACATTTAAAAGTCATTTTGTTATATAGGTAAATATGACGTCATCATATAATTTATGAAAATTTAACATCTTTTTATCTCTGTACAGCTCCTTGCTTAACTTTAGAAATGAGAGTATGATCTAGGGAAAATTAATATCGAATATCAAAGAATCAATTTAACTTCCAATTTACCTGTTGTCATTAAGAACTTCCCCTAGAGAAGAGGAAGAAGGAATTAAGACCCAAATTGATCAATTATTATCAGCTGAAATTATTAAGAAAACTTATAGCCCATATTCTTCACCTGTGACTTTAATACTTAAGCGTTAAGAGGGTAATAAAGCAAGATTATGTGTAGACTACAGAAAATTGAATGCTCTTGCTAAAACAAGTGCAGAACACCTACCTCATATTAACAATTTATTATAAAAAATAGGTAAAGCAAAAATATTTTCTGCAATTGATTTAATATCTGGTTTTTGGCACATCCAAATTCATCCCACAGATACTGAAAAATTAGCCTTTAGAACAAATAATTGGTTTATTCGAATGGTTAAAACTCTCTTCTAGTTTCAAAAATATCCCTGCAATTTTTAACAGAACAATAAGACGGATTCTAAGAAAAAATAATAATAATTTCGTTCTTTTTACAACTTTGTATTGGGTAAAAAAACACCCATTATACACACATATATAATAAGTAAATTTTTTATAATAAAAAACCAGACAGAAGTCCCAATTTTTGCACATAAAAATAATAATCACTTATTTACTATATAAAGAAAATTCTTTATATTGTGTGAATTTTAGAACTTTTAAGTACGAAAAAGATAATTTTTCTGAAAATACTTAGACTATGTCCTTCTCTATATTTTTGCCTATTCCTGTCTGGGAATAGTTGTCATAAACTTAAATTAGTTTTCAATGAATAAATCTTGATTTTTTTTATTTGTAATAAATTTAAATTTTTAAAAAGATTTTTACTTAAAAATTTAAGAAATGACAACTAAATATTTAAAGACATTTGTAATTTAGGGTAAACAGTAAATTATGATGTATAATTTTGATACTAAATCGTACAACTGGAAAGGAATTATGTAAAAATGTCACTAATCAAAGCTACAGGTTTTTCCTTTAGATCTTTATTATAGCTCTTAATAAGTACAACTCAAGTTAATACACACCATGCGTATTACATAAGTAGAAGATAATATATAAAGATTATAATTTAAAAGTTCATGATCATTTTAATAACATTATGATGACCGAATGACATGATAAAACCTAAAATGTAACGAATTTTTTTTTCATATAATTATTAAATTACATAGAACAAAATAATTAAACCGGCTCTAAGGAATAATTATTTCCTTAGGGCCGGTCTCATCCTAATCTTTTAACAGCTAGCCGTGATTAATCTCTGTTTAACCGGAAAATCACGTCCCACCATTGGTTGGCGCCATGGGCTAATCGTGGTTAGCCTTTAAACGACTTTGGTGAGACCTTATTATTGAATTCCATTTTTAATTAGTAACTGTAATATATAGTAACAGATTCTAGCTCGAAAGTCTAGGATATCATGAATACAGGTGACACACTGCAGAAATTATTATATATTCATTAGCAGCAAATGAAACTCAATTTATAACATTGAGTTTCATATAGCTGTAATAGATAAAATCTTCAGAAAAAATTATTCCATTTCTATGGTTTCTAAAATTAAATTCTTATTAAAAATGTTTTTTTCAGTGTGAAAAATGTTACCCCATATCGATAAATTAACGAAATATTGTAACTTTCCTAATTGGAGTATAATATATTTGTAGTAGTCGAATATGGTTTTGTATTTGGCAACTGCAAAAATGCAAATTTTTATCCACTGCTGCGCCGTGCTTACGTACTTTAGATGAAGCTTTCACCACAGTTTATATTTTAGAATTGTAGCAGGAAGTCTGTAAATAAGCGTATTGCGCTTCAAATACGGCTCTTGCCTAGCTTAAACTCACGCAGTTCTTAAATTGCTATTATATTTCGGCTTGACCTAATAACAACGTAGGAGGTTCCTTAACCCATCAATTGAAAATGTGTATTGAAATGTGAAGTTATGTATATTGCATTTTGTGTAAACATGTACGACAATTCAGGATGTCACAGGGTAAAAAATTTATATTGACTTAATACATTCTAATTGAAGTTTTGATGGTGATTGCATGTACCCATTTACTCTGGGTGATAGACAAGCTATTGGACTGCTTTAATATCCAATTTGAGATTGTGTTGTTGTTGCAGAGCTTTTATTATAAACAAGATTTTCATATTTTCGAGTTTTATGGGAAATATTAGTAGTAATGCTAATAAATATCTTCACTCTAAATTTTTATTGGAATTCTAAAGTTTTAAA
>CM063502.1:21902884-21994084 GCA_032207245.1 Pardosa pseudoannulata | reverse complement strand
AATTTCTGTATATGGATGACAACGCCCGATCTTATCGTGCAAACATTGTAGACGAATGCCTTCATTCTGAGGATATCACCCGTATGGATTGGCCAGCATACTCACCGGACTTGAATCCAATAGAGCATGTGTGGGACATGCTTGACCGACGAATTGCAGCCCGTCGACCCCCTCCCAACAGTCTATCGGAACTTCGGAGGGCATTGCTTGATGAGTGGTGTAATTTTCCCCAAGATCAGATTGATAATCTGATACTCAGCATGTGTAGGCGTTGTAACGCTTGTATTGCATCGTCCGGGGACATACTCCGTATTAACCATCATACTAACCATGTTATACTGTTTTCTGTAAATAGGTTCTGTTTTGAAATTTGCTCCAGGGAGTAAAAATCGCAATTTTTATTAATTATGTCAAACATATAGCATCTTTTTTGCTCTTTACCTTTTGTTTAATAAATAGACTTTACAAATAAGTCAAATTTGTTTTGCTTTTGTCTCTTTCATTGCCTGAACTTCATTATCCTTAATTTTTGGACATGAGTGTAGATGTATTAAGATATAAGTTATAAAATGTATGCATAATCTTTTAAAATGTAATTATGTACCTGGTTTATATTTATAAACAATGAAATACATACCTGGTTACAGAGGCGTAACTTGGCAGTTTCAACTGGGGGGGCAAAAATTTTCAGTAATGAATATTGGATAATCCTAAAACGGTTATGTTTTAAACCTTTTTTAACTATTATTTTTATTATTGTTTATATAGTTATGACAAAATCTTAATAAATCTGAAAATCTATGCAAATTACAAAACATGATGGTTCCTTTCGTTTATTTTTCCGAAAAATATTCTCACCAAGCTCGCAAATATATCTGTCGCGATCGAAGGGGAGGTGAGATTACGCAGTAAATACCTGATAAATCAACCAAGTAAAAAAAAAAAATTCAATTAAGTAAAATTGAATTTAGCTGGTTTTTAACAATTAAAGCAGAAATTGATTTTTACCAAAGATATAGACATAATTTTTTTTGAATGCATAGTACTACATATCTATTGCAGAACGATGGCCGAATGGTTAGGGTGCTGGCCTTCGGAAGAGGAGATCGTGGGTTTGAATCCCACTATGGCATGGATGTTCGTAGCCGTTCGGAATCGGCTTTAAGCAGTAGGTCCTGGTCTCATTAGCCCTTGTGTTGCAAAAAGTACACTTTAGCACTCCCAAACCAAACCAAAACTACATATCTATCTCAAATAGTTTGTCTTCTTTATCTTTCTCCTCTTCAATAAAACCCATGCTATCATTAAAATGTATTGTTTTACTTTTCAAATGAGTTTAAATATCAGTGTTTCGTTCACCAACGGAACACTAATATTAAGATTTCAGTATATTCTGAAGTTCTTACATATTATAAAAGTAGTAATTAGGATTATTCGAAATTATAACAGGGATTGAACTTTAGAATTTCAGTGAAGATTTGGGGTTTGGTTTGGTTTGAATTTGGAGATCTATGGTCTACTCTTTTGTTCACGAGGGCTAATGAAACCGAGACCTACTGCTTAATGGCGATCGGTTCTGAACGGCTACGAACATCCATGCCTTCAGCGGGATTCGAACTCCAGCACCGAAAAGCAGCAATGATCATCTTTCTTCTGAATATTTTGGGACACTCTGGTACTTATCGTATCTGATTTAACGATGCTCATTCGAATGACAGTAAAATTGTCCTTAAATTCTGACATAAGAGCCCCCCCCAATTGTCAGAATAATTGCCCCTATTTGAGAGAGGGGATAAATATATTGTTTTGAGCCTCTTCTAATACTAATAAAAAGCCAAAAATGATTGTTTAAATCGGATCTAATGATCTTTTTTCGAATGATACTAAAATTGTCTCAAATTTTCAAAATGTGGAGGGGGGAGGAAATTTTGGTTTTTGAACACATTTGGGGGTGATTTGGGGGCATTTTCGATGTTGATTAAACCCCAAAATTGGTTGATCTAATCTGATCAATGATTCTTATTAGAATGATATATTGTTCATGTGTATAAGATCATTTTAAAAAATCCATAAGGTTATTCGCTCGCAACTTAGAGATTTTTAAAATTTTTTTTAATTGATCAAAAGATGAAATATGTTGATCAAATCTGATCAAATAATGATCAAACGAATGATGTACTTTGAAATGTTAGTTTCCGTCACGAGGGGGAGGGGACTAACTTTATCAGGGTTTATTTTCAGTTACGTTTAAATATTGAATTGACATTAATACTAAACCTATCAGAATTACATTTTAAAAATTTCTTAAATTAGGTGTTTTTTTTTAAATCAATATTTTGAAATATTTTGTTAATATTTTAAATGTTCCATGTACATTAATTTTACCTTTTTTAATTCTTATAAATATTTTTGAACACCTAGGAGGTATTATTTTGCAGATGAACTAAATAGTTAATTTAAGGGGAACATTTTTTAACTGCGCTTTGAATTTTCATGATGTATATCTAAATTTAAATTTAGTTTAAATAACTGTAATAAATTCGAAATTTAAAGTGGATAATCGAGATTTTTAAAACAAAATAGAATTTTTTGCTAAACATTTTTTAAAAAATCTTTAACAAGTTAGGTCGCTAGGACGAGGAGCATTTTAAATATTAAAAAATATTCGTAAAAAACTGATTTTTAAACACATTGGATTTTAAAATAAGAAAAATCTGTGATTAATTTACTAATACTTCAATTTATACTTATATAAAGTTTCATAACTCAGAGTTGCTATTTAAATATAAATTATCGTAATATCCACCAATATAATACAATTTTAATGACATCCAACAAGCATAAATTATAAAGATATATCAAAAAATTAATAGACAAAATTTAAGATATCAATAAAAAATAATAGGTATACAAAAATGGTATATATACCATGAAAATATTTTCAGTTAAATTAAATTAAAATGCTAAAACTGTAAAAGTATTAACCGCATTTTAGTATTTAAAACATTAAATTCAAAAGAGATATTTTGCACTAAAATTTTATTTTTTATAAACTGGGAAACAAAACTTCATAATGAATGTATATTTTGAAAATTTTTCGTTAATTAAATATTATAATAATTCAGAAGCGACTGACTATTTCAACATGCTCAAACTTTTTTTACTGAACAAAATCTTTTCTAGCATAACTTTCAAATTTTAATATACCTATTTAAATATGTCTCCTTAATATTAACTCAATGATAAGAAATTTTTTAATCGAAATTTATAATAAATATTATCCAAAAACTACATACTATTTCAATACATAGATATTATTTCTTTCACTGATAAAAATCATTTTTAGCACAAAAGCTATACAAGTTGATGATTACTTATGCGATTAAATGAAATAATACAAAGAATGGAATCTTAATCAAAGAAAATACGTCCCTTTTTGGCATGAAAATTTAAGGAATTTATAAATTTTTTAAAGGTTTTCTTATGGGGCCTAGTTTAAAATTAAAGATTTCAAGAGCCCAATTTTTAAGGATCTCGCTGATGGAAGTAGTTTTTAAAAACTTTTGATGACCTTTTAATTCCTGATTTTTTTTTACAAAATATATAATACTTGAACGCCTATATAGATACACAACATTAAAGCTAAACATGAAAACTAAAAAAATATATATTAAAAAAAACTTACCAGTTCGCTTGATGTTTGCCATTTCAGCGGAAGTCTATACGCTTTAATCAAACATAGCTAGTTGTATCACACGTATCTAATTTGAAAATCTGAAATTGTCGAAGGCTGGCAATATCTTTTTTCAAAGCACAACTACTCTATCGCCTATACGAATGATGGACTCCCTTGAACTAGTCCTCTTAAGTCTGTCACATAAAATTTCATTGTAGAAATCGTCCGTTAGTCTGATAATGAAGTACAGCTACAAAAAGAATCCCCCCTATAAGCTAGGGTGCAATATTTGTACGAATTATCTATACTTAAGACTTAAATCATGCCTTTTCTGTTTAACATGATATTTATTTAATGGATTAGTAATATGCCTAGAACAGCCTTGCAAACGATTCTAGAAATAGTAGAGCCTTGGGTTACACAAAACTTATGCCGACCAGATGTGCAATTTCTCTCTCCAAGGAGAGAAAGTTCGATTCAAGACAAGATTTTTTAGGGGAAATGGCCCTTTAATCAGTTTTGCTCCTAATGACTGAATCCCATGCGCACCCCATATTGTGTCCATTTATCTTCCTTTCCGGACTTCCTGTGCATTTTCAGCACCCGAAGTGTTTAGTTTACCGTGGGGTTTTAGTGAATACCCTCTACAAACATACATAGACATTTCTCGAACCATTTAGACCCTTCAATTGCTCATCGGTCAATGTTACAATGAATGTCAAAGATTACGGAAATTAGCACACCCTGTCTCTTGACCACACGGGGTGGAGAAAGCCTGTAGGCCTGCAAAATATTTCTGAACGAAATGGTCTTTTTCTGAGTAAACTGTTGTCTATAGCCAAACAGAGGATCTATTTTCTTTCCATGACACGGTTTTATAGAATTTCAGAATTTATGGCGAAGGAGGGGGCACCGATTCCTTTGAGTACGGCTTTAAAACAAGAAATGTGTTTGTTTCTTCTTGATTCCTTTTTCAGCAGCATATATTTATTCCTCAAAACAGGTCTTGAAAAAATCGAAAAGTATACAGTTATTAGAATACCTATACTTCCTTTAATAAATTAATAAAACCCTAAAAATCGGCAGGGGCAAAACTAAAAATTTGAAATCTTATACTTGCTTTAAAAATGTCCCAGGAAAGGAGGATAATTAGAATAAATCTTAAGCACACTAATAAAAACAGGGTAACTGTAACATTCATTAAAATGTCAAAACTTCAACGTGTGAATAAAACCCAAAATATTTCGAGGAGCAAAACTACAAGTTGGAATACCTATACTTGCATTAAAAATTTCTCAGAAAAAGACGATAACCGTAATTAGAATAAGTCTTCAGCACACTAATGAAAACAAATTAACTTCAACATTCATTAAAATGTTGAAATCTGGAGGGGCAAAACTACAAGTTACAATACCAAGACATGTTTTAAAAATGTCTCAGAAAAGGACGAAAACCGTAATTAGAATAAGTCTTCAGCACAATAATAAAAACAAATTAACTTCAACATTCATTAAAATGTTGAAATCTGGAGGGGCAAATCTACAAGTTCGAATACCTATACATGTTTTAAAAATGTCTCAGAAAAGGACAATAACCGTAATTAGAATAAGTCTTCAGCACAATAATAAAAACAAATTAACTTCAACATTCATTAAAATGTTGAAATCTGGAGGGGCAAAACTACAAGTTACAATACCAAGACATGTTTTAAAAATGTCTCAGAAAAGGACGATAACCGTAATTAGAATAAGTCTTCGGCACAATAATAAAAACAAATTAACTTCAACATTCATTAAAATGGTGAAATCTGGAGGGGCAAAACTACAAGTTGCAATACCAAGACATGTTTTAAAAATGTCTCAGAAAAGGACAATAACCGTAATTAGAATAAGTCTTCAGCACAATAATAAAAACAAATTAACTTCAACATTCATTAAAATGTTGAAATCTGGAGGGGCAAAACTACAAGTTACAATACCAAGACATGTTTTAAAAATGTCTCAGAAAAGGACGAAAACCGTAATTAGAATAAGTCTTCGGCACAATAATAAAAACAAATTAACTTCAACATTCATTAAAATGTTGAAATCTGGAGGGGCAAAACTACAAGTTCGAATACCTATACTTGTTTTAAAAATGTCTCAGAAAAGGACGATAACAGCAATTAGAATAAGTCTTCAGCACACTAATAAAAACAGATTAACTTCAACATTCATTAAAATGTCTAATCAACAATTTAAAAATTAATGATTTAATATATGAATATTAAAATATGAATTAATACATGAATTATATGAAAATATATGAATAAATATGGAAATATATGAATAATATATGAATATTTAATATATGAATAAAACCTTATAAATCTGGAGGGGCAAAACTATAAGTTTGCCCCTCCTCTAAAAATTCTGGGGAGGGAAATTGCCCCCCCTTGCCCCTCCCAAATTACGCCCATGCCTGGTTATATTTTTATTTCTATAATATAAGAAAATTAACTCAGCCTAATATTTTGCACTTTAAAATGTTATGAAAATTTGAGAAAAAATGACATTAAGCTCTTGCACAAAACTCCTTGCACCTTACGAATAACCCCTGTTACATAACGAAATGTAATTAAAAAAAAAAATCAGATATCTTCAGTCTGAACATACATTTATATTTAAACTGTCCAAATATCCCTTTTTATTGAGTCATTTTTTAGAAGATAGGGATAAATTAAATTTTACACTTTTATTTTGCAAACTTATTGTTGCATTAGAAAACATTAATTAATACATTATCATTGAAGGATAATTTTAGGAAATAATATGTTACATGAGTATTTTATTTATACTAATATAGTATATTAATTTTAATAATATAAGTATAAAATAACTCATTAATTTATATGAGTATATTATTTATATTTAAAATGTTTTATTTCCGGAATACGTAAGAGGCCTAATTATAATACTTATATGTACCTATTTTTATCTTACGTTTTTTCAATGCAGCAGGCAATACAGACATTATCCTAATGCCTAATTTAGGCTGCGAACTGGTTACTCATTTAGCCCCACCCGAGGAGCACGTGCAGCTTTAAGGTGCACCACCCGAGGAGTACGTGCAGACGCGAGTAACATTACCCTTTATTTACATTATATTACATTATCCATTTTCATCTTACCTGAAAGCACGATAATGAAATATAATCTGATAAACAGATATGTTGCGCGAAAATTGCACTCAAAAATTGAAAATATAATTTGAATAAAGCATACTAATAGCATATATTACATTATCCAAAATGCAATAATATATTTTAGTTATTATTTAGAATGTAAGTTCCAGTACATTAAGAAATTCACTGCTTTAAATGTTCAAATATAATTGTACCTGTATACTCCATTTCAGAAAACTGTTACTAAAAAATTAAATTACGAATAGTTATTAGGGTTTTAGAAAGATACCAATTAAGAGAACATTCCAATTAAAAAATAATAGCCGCTTGTCTTGCTTAAAACTTAACCCAATCTCTTGCTTGAAATTTTTTATTTCTTTTGGTAAATTTTTAAGATTAATTGGACAATACTTTGAATCACTTGTATTAATCTTCATTAAAATTCCAGTAGTAGTACTTTTTGTGAAATATCAAATTTGTGGCGAGGCGATTTATATCATTTTAATTAATATTATTAATATAAATAAAACGGGCAGAGAAATGCTTGGTGTAAAAAAAACGAAGGAGTCTCGCTTGTCCGCGGCTGTCTTTTCCGATGACCGCACCGCCTCGTTTATGTATCTGCTCGCCCATTGTTACCGGAGCAGGTATCGTGGATTCGATGAAAACCTACATTGCCGACAATTAAGTACTGCAGCGACAAAATCCTTGACTATGAGCAGAAAGCACCTCTCTCGGTCTCAGCTCTTTCCAGAAGAATGTCTGTTCTCCGTCGTTCCGAGCGGGCATCTCTCCACTCCTCTTGGGGAGGACCGGGGTGGAAATCCCCCCTCTTGGTCAAGCTTTCGCCTCCATGGAAAAAATGTCCTTCTCCACAGCTGACGCGCATACCTCGGCCTCTCCTGTTGAATTTTCACCTCACTGGAACAGGGCTTGTCCACCCTCTCTCGTTGTGTCAGTCTTCGGCCACAGTAAAAACAAAAAAAAACAAAAAAAAAAAAAAAAAAAAAAAACAGGTGCCTATGTAACGCCAATTTGAGTCTTGAGCCTATTATTACACTTGGTATCTAAATATGACCTCATCACAGACAAAAATTTAAAACTTTGTGAAGTGTTGAATTTGAAGGGGTAAAGTTTTCCCCATGGATGCGGTTAATAGGCGGGAAAAGGACGACCAATGAATATGTATAGTTCTGCTGATCGGAGCAAGAGTGGGGAGAAAGGCAGAAGATGAAAATGATATAAAAAAAGAGAATATTGTTGGAGTTCAGGAGTTGGAGAATATGAGATCAGAATTTGAGGTCCAAAGGAAGAGTCCAAGAGAGACTCTGAAAAATTAAGGAAGGAGGTCTAGCAGCTACCACAAGTGTTCCATTTTACATAGCCTCTCCGAATGAACTCAAATTATTTAAAATACCCCAGACCGCTGATGGGACTAAAGTCAGTATTGCCCTCTCACCAATCGATAGTACACTCAAAGTTGTCTACAACTCTCTCCAACAAATCTAGGTCTGAGGAGCTCCCTACCAGAGTACCGCCCTGGCACAGCCCTGTAGATGCACATCCCTTTGCAGATCTACAAAGGTACTTGTTATAAATATTTGAATTTGGAATTAGGTCCTCTCTCTTCTTTTTTACGTAAATGTTTACAATCTCATTAATGTTGAATTTTGGATAAGGTGGCACATAAAAGAAAATTTGGAAAGGCAATTTTTTGAAATTTCAATCAACTTTCGTTACATATACATATAAATAGTATAATAATAATTTTTCTTATTTTAATTTAAAACTCTAAACCTTGTCATGTGTTTAAGTATGTAATATTTGTTTTTAGCCATTCTTAATTAGTTTATTAATTTTTAAAAATTAGTCTGTAGTCCCTCATATCCTGTGGTTCAATTTAAAATTTAAATTATCTGTACAAAGCAGTACAAATAAGTTTAGTCTTACACTAACCAAATATTAACCATAATAATTAATCACAGGTAAATACCTAAATTTAATGAGAGCAATAAGACACAGTTTACTTTCAGATATGCCAGAAATAGCAAGTCGAGGTCTACTATTTTATGCTAGATCCGAAATGCTTCGAATATCCATACCAAATGTGAGAATTGAGTCCGCTTATTGCGGCACCGATAGACAGTGCCCAACCTATTCGGAAGTCGCAGACATTTAATTACTTAATATTTAGATGTCAACCTTAATTTATGATATCTGTTTGCCTTGCCGTGGCATCTTATTCAAATAATTTATCATTTTACCTAATATAAATCTTATGATTAAACATAGCTTAAAACTAAGGATATATAAATATATATATACAGAGAGTGATATATATATATATATATATATATATATATATATATATATATATAATATATATAATATTTTTAATAGATAAATATAAAATTTAAATTTAGCCCAAATTAAGCAAAACACCACAAGAAGCCCGATGTAAATCATATAACTTTTGTAGAATTGAAAATGTTTCTTTTCAAGAAATAGGCTATTATCGCTGTAATCCCACATGTGAAGAAAGAGATAAGAGGATTGTAATTTTAATGTTAAAGTAAATAGCTTCCTGATATTATTTCAGAATGCTGAATCAAATAATGTTCAATAACAACGATAAATTATCCAGCTGATATACATATATGCACACACACACACACACACACACACAAATATATATATATATATATATATGTTTATATATAATATATATTATATATATGTATTATATATATATATATATATATATATATATGTATTATATATATATATATATATATATAATATTTTTTATCTGGTGATATCATGTTATTGAATAGGTAATACGTTGTCTTTCGGAACAGAAGTTCAAAGGTTCAAGTTCCGCTGCAGGCAGGGATGTTTGTAAGTGGTTTAAGGAAACCATGAGTGTGAAAATGAACTGTCGTCTTTCTAACGATGTGTTATGCGAGATATTGAATAAGTGTAAATTTTAAAAAACAGTGCTTCTCTCTGGCCATTTAACAGCTAGAGCAACATTAAAGGCACTCGCTTGTCTTTAAGACATGACTTGAAGTCAAAATAATGAAGTTTTTAAAAATAATAGCTATTACATTCTAATAGAATCAAAATCTTACGTTTCTTCTTTCTAATTTTAATAAAATCTATTATATCTCATTTAGACTTGATTTATTTTTGACTTATTTTGCAGCGCTACTGTAAGGAATGTGCACCCACGACTTTGTGTGCTCGGCAATGACATCGGCAGAATCACCCCATTTGACCCCTTTCACATGGCGTTTCTTGGGGAAAGTAAGAAGCGGACCGACAAAAGGGGGCCGATAAGGATTCTCGGTGTCGTGGTTTTGTTTTTCCAGGGCCTCGGAGAAGGAGGTGGTGCTCAAGTTTCCAGTCCCCCCCCCCCGAAGGAGGAAGGATTCTGCAAGATTTCAGCGGAGTTTAGAGAGGTTGATTGAATCGAGACAGAGCCGCCAACCGAGGAACATCTCTCTCTGCGCTGATGTGAAAAATAGACGACGCTGGGAAATTTTAAAAATCTATCTAAGACTGGCTCTGAGGCTCACGATGATGTGTGATTTCTTTAGTTGTTTTCTTTATTGTGTTGTAAATAAATTGTTGTTTTTGTCCGTCCAAGTTTTCAGAGAAATTATATATTTAAGTACATGCATCCCTGTGACCACCGTCGAACACACCTGCCCCAGTACAGTAGGCGGGCAGGTCCCACGCAAGTTTAGCGCCCCAGAACAGGGTGTTGTTACATAGTGGTGTCAGAATAGTGGAGTGGTCAACTGGATGTCGCTGGATTTCGCTTCGGAATTTGGAGAGAACGGCGGGGAATCGTCGGCAACGTAGCGGTAGTACCCTGGATGCGGCAAATGTGACAGAGTCATCGGCCAAGGAGCGCTTGAGAAGCTGTGAGGAGTACTCAGGACGCGAGATGACGTGCCATTCGTCGTAGTGATCGTGATGATCGTCAGAAAAGGTAGGCGCATGAACTGTGCTCGTTTTCTTCCCTGTTTTTCTCATGCTAAGTTAATTCGGTTCAAAGGGTCGCGCGCGAATTAGGAAATGTTTTGTTTGGGGTAGGCTTTGCGTTTCTATTGTTGTGTTTATTTTCGTTACTCAGTTTATTATTTCAGTGTGTTTTGCATGTATTTAGTGTTAATGCTATATATAAAATGCTAGGCTCTTCAATATCCTGTTTTGCTTGTGTATAATGTTTAATTTTGTGTGATTTTTTTAAGGGTATTTGCTCGTGTTGAAGCTTTAGAATTATTCTCAAATAGCTGCGGGGTAGATAAGCATTTTATTATTAAAATGGATGTTCTGATCAGGGCCAGAAAGGCAGATCTTGTGCAGCTGGCATTAAAGTTTGAAGTTGAAGCTTCTGGGGAGATGGGCAAATTACCGCTTATAAAAATCATAATTGCGGCCGAGGATTTCGACGAGGAAACAGCCAAGGTTTTGCTCGAAGAAATCGTGAAAGAAAGGAAAGAGCAGGAATATCTTAGGAGATGCGAGAAGCTCAGGGAAAGCGAGCAGGAATTGGCATATTTACGCCAAAGGTTAGAAATCGCGAAGGCTGGGAACGATAGGTTTCAGAGAGATTTTTATCAGGAGAAAAGGGAGAACGAAACAGGTTACGAAAAAACTCACCCCAGTAAGGGCAAGGAAACGAGGGAAGGAAAGGTTAATAGGGATTTTCCTCGGGAGAAAGGGGGCGGAGGAACGGCTCATTCGAAGTCTCCCCCCGGCATGTGCGAGGCGAGGCAGGAACCTGATACCCGGGAGCTCGTGGGTCAGGCGGAAAAGCAACAGAACAGGGATTTTTCTCGGGAAAGGGAGGACAGCGAAACGGCTATCCCAAGGGCTCGCCCCAGTGGGAGCAAGGATATCCGTAGGGATTTCTCGGAGGAGACGGGATTGGCAAGACCTAGTTTTTCCCTAACTAGTGAGCTGAGGGTCACTTCGAGGGGGGAGGAAAGCCTGGTTTCGCTCTCTGAGGGAGAAAAAATGCCCGGGGGTTGCACGGGGGAAAAGGCGCCGGTGTAAGGCGAACTCATCGCATCGGAGGAAAATTTCAAGGACCAAGAGAGGTGCGCGGAGCCGCCGAAATTTTGGAACTTGGGAGATTTTCGAAAGGGGAATTTTCTCTTTTCGGAAAGGTTTCGCCACCCTAAAGGGAAAGTGAAAGAGGACGTTGGTCAACTAGTTCATCTTGGTTCAATACAGATCGAAGTATTGGGACTCACACTTAAGTCCATGTTCGGAGTACATGGGGAGTTTAAGAGAACATTGGCGAGGTCGGAGGTTTTGTATGAGCGGGAAAATGGCAATATTTTCAAACCCATTGATCTTCCTACCACTACAGGCCATAAATATATATTGTGGTTGATGGACCAGCATACCAGATGGGCGCAAGAAATGCCTTTAGGAAGTTTAACGTTTAAGAACACCTGCGAGGCACCGTTAAATATCTTTTCAAGTAAGGGATATTCCACAGGTTTAAGGTGCAAAATGCATGGTCCGGAAGAGGTGTCGACAGAGGAGATCGCATGTATGAAACAACCGTTGGTTTCTAAATTGAGTTGTTTTCCTATAGCGCAATTTGAAATCGAGGGAGAAAAGCGTGGAGAAATTCTTTCCCAAGTCGATCTATTAATTAGGGAAAGAAAGGCGAGTTGGAGAAAGAATAGCCAGATAATGCTGCTACTCGGTTCGGTCAGCGGGGGAAAAACCCACCCCCAGGTTACTGACTTACAGTCCCTCGAAGGAGGAGAACATCAAATTCCCTTTCGGAAAGGCATCGCTCCCGAGTACGAACAGGTTGGGGGGCTAAGGGGGAAAATAGACCTCTTAGTGGATTTCGCGCCGAATGAAGAGGGGGAAGGAAGTTCCTTGGAGTGTTCGTTTCGTCGCGAGTGTAGCTCCGTAGTTATGGGGGTGACCCGAGAATTTGAGAGCAAAGAGGAGCGAGTTGAACGGAACGGGGCGGAAAAATGGAAAGGATTGGATTTGGAGTTGAACGGAGAAATGGTTGCGGGGTCCGAAGGCAGAAACAGAAATGCGAATCGGGATTGTTCGGAGGGCGGATTCTTCGTTGAAATTGAGGGATATAAAGACTTTGCATTTGAGGAAAAGGCGGGGGATACGGCAAGAGTACCTTTTGGGAATTATCGGCTGATAAGGATGCTCATCGAGAGTCAAAGGGATCCTGTTCGCTTTTGCCAACGCAGATCTGAAAAAGGTTTGGAAAGGGTTAAGGGTTTCGTAGTTTGGTACCCAGTGGATTTTTGGATAAGGGACAACGTTTGGAACCAAACGTTGAATTTTAAGGAGATTTTGACATGGTGGGGGAAAGCCAAATTCAAGATGAAGCTGAATTGTTCATTCTCTCATATGCCAGGTGCACAACATCTTGTGACGAGTGCCATGTTTCGATTGGTGAGCGAAGCTTAGTTGTAACTATTGTTTGGTATTTTAATATTTTAAAGCTTATATTTATCTTAGTATGTGTGCTTCCTCACCGGTTTCTTTAATATTTTTTTGTCACTATTGTGTCTGCTTACTGCGTTTTAATTTTCTAAAAGTGTTTCGATATTGGTTTTTTATTTTTTTCTTATGTGCATATATATATTGAAATTTAATTTTGACTAGGTTTAAATTGTTTTTTTCGTTTTGTGTAATACTTCTTGGCAGATATAAGTTTTTTTCCTTTGCACCTTATCATGAGAAGGGCGGGGGAAAACAGAGTTTCGGTTCTGCTGCCACCGATTTGATCGTGGGTGGTGTTGTAATTAGGCCCCTTTTGAGAGCTAATTTCAAGCCAGGGGGGGCATGTAAGGAATGTGCACCCACGACTTTGTGTGCTCGGCAATGACATCGGCAGAATCACCCCATTTGACCCCTTTCACATGGCGTTTCTTGGGGGAAGTAAGAAGGGACCGGCAAAAGGGGGCCGATAAGGATTCTCGGTGTCGTGGTTTTGTTTTTCCAGGGACTCGGAGAAGGAGGTGGTGCTCTCTTCGGTGGGGCTCAAGTTTCCAGACCCCCCCCCCGAAGAAGGAAGGATTCTGCAAGAGTTCAGCGGAGTTTAGAGAGGTTGAGGGAATCGAGACAGAGCCGCCAACCGAGGAACATCTCTCTCTGCGCTGATGTGGAAAATAGACGACGCTGGGAAATTTTAAAAATCTATCTAGGACTGGCTCTGAGGCTCACGATGATATGTGATTTTCTTTAGTTGTTTTCTTGTGTAAAAAAAAAGGCATTGTCAAATTGACAGCCTTTTGGTGCTCATACAAAATAAAAATGGGACTCAATTCCTGTCAAAGGTAATAGAACAGAAAGAAGGTAGTGAACTGAAGTATATAACATATTAATTTAAGACATATAAAGTACAAAAACATTATAACAGAAAATACATCATCTTAAATAATAAAAAGACTTGACTATTCAAACAAGATTTCTTCTCCCGAAGAACTAATAGCGATGAAAAAAGTGAGAAAATGAAGTTTGATAATAAAAGCATAAAAAAACAAAGATAATAAAAGCAAAACAAATTGGGATTACATATTTTAAGCTTTGCCTTTTCTTCCTATATTTGTAATAGTTTTTAATCTAGTGATTATTGTACCAGAAAGCAGATTTATCATGAATAAAATGTATTTTGACATTCACGATTCACTAAGTATAAAGAAGTTTACTAAGTTTTCCATTTTAATTGATGTACCTACCCATTTTAGAAACTTCTTTCACTTCTATATTTTATTTACTAGATAATCTTTTTTAATATTTTTTAGAATTAATGATAACCACAAATGACGTTCAGTTGTTCTCGGTAAAAACTACATATTTTCAGCGAGGAAGAAGTATTGACTATATACATACATACATACATATATATATATATATATATATATATATATATAATATATATATATATATATATATATATATATATAAATCAAAAACAAATTCACGACTCTTCCCCCTAAAATAAATGGGTCGAACGATAGCCGAGTGATTAGAGCGCTGATCATTCTTATCGGAGTTCGTGGGTTAGAATCCCACTATGGCATGGATGTTTGCTGGCGTTCGGAATCAAAAACAAAATTATCAAAAAATATAGTAAGAAATAAAGAATTAATTATTTTTATTTTACCTCAAGTGTTGTGTATGATAGATGATCAGTTATTTAAGATGATTACTAAGGTGATTAGAATGATCTGATTTCATTTATACTATTTATTGCTTCTATTAAAATTTTTTCAAGAAAAAATAGTAGTAGTTGCAAAAATTTTAGAAGTAGATGATATTCATCTTGGAAAACTTTAGACAAAAATCAAAATACTAACAGACAGAATTTTTTAGAGTATTATGGCGAGTTTTCCTATATTACACATTACGCAATATATCAAAAAGGGAATATAGACGAATCGACTTTAACTGAATTCCTTAAGAGTCAAGTCTATAAGTCATAATATTGATAAAATTTTTAGACAAAGTGAAAATCCAATGAAAATGAGAGAAAATTAGAAAATTTACAGAAAAATAAAGATAACTTTTAAAAATTATTAAATCTTGTAACACATATAAAATATAAAATCGTTTTTATATTTTAAGCAAATAAAAGTTTCAATATTTATCTAATGAATTCACAACATAATTTGTATTAGATAACCCAAGACTAGGATTTCCGCTTCCTGATTTCTAACAAATCTGATACAAGTGTGATAAAAAGATTTATTTATTTTTTTTCTTAAGAAAAGTAAAGATGCACTTTTATGATAAACAATTTTAATGAGCAAAACTCCCCTCCCCCCCATACACACACCTACAAATTAAACACATATTTTACAAAAAAAAAAAAAAAAAAAAAAAACACTAAAAATATTATGAAATTTGAATATTAAAAGAAAAAACTTTCCTGCAATATAAGAAGGAAACTTGGGTGAAATCTGGAAGGACTGACTATACTAATCCTATACTTTGCTAACTATACCACCCAGCTAGATATCTAAATGATTTCAGCTTCTGCATTGGTATTTTTTTTTATTTCTAATACTTAACCAGAAAAATAAGAGAAGGTAAATACCTTTTTAAATATTTCATATTGTTAAGTTATTGAAACTGTTGAGTATTAGCAAAAAAACATCTTTAAAACACCACGGCTGAGCAATGACCTAATCGGTAGGGTGCTGATCTTAGGTACTGCAACTCGTAGGTTAAAATTCCAATGCTGACATGGATGTATGTAGCCGTTCGGAAGGCAGTAGGTTCCAGTCACTTCAGATCTTGTGTAACAAAATAGTATACCGTAGCCCTCCAAACCAAAGGAAATCACCGCATAATAGACTTAAATAAATATGTAAAAATATAAATAAAATATTTATATCTTAATTTTATTTTTAAAATTCTTGCATGTAACTTTTTTGGGAAGCGATAATTTATTCATATTGATGCAATCGGGATATTTCATTTCAATTTCAGTTGAAAGACTTTTAAAACGTTTTCTAAAATTAAAGATGTTTATCAGTCAGAATTCATTAAAATGTCGAATCAATAACTTAATATACCCTAAAAATCAAGAGGGGCAAAACTACAAGTCCGAGTACCTATATTTCCTTTTAAAACATTCCCAGGATAGGTTGATAACTGCAATTAGAACACATCTTAAGCATACTAACAAAAACAGAATAATTTCAAATTTCATTAAAATGTCTAATAAAAAATTTTACTCATGAATTAAACCCTAAAATTTCTAAGGGGCAAAACTACAAGTTTGCCCCTCCTCTAAAAATTCTGTGTGGGGGCAATTGACCCCCCCCCCCAAATTACTTCTGTGTTCTCTAATAACGAAGAAAAAAGAAAGAAAATGAAGTTATACTTTGATAATAAATGAAAAATGAAGCATGAAAAGAAACTAGTGATTTTAATCTAGTTTAATATAGCGCTTATTGTACCAGAAAACAGATTTATCATGAGTAAAATGTATTTGATATTCAACATTTAAAAATTAGATCCTAAGAAGGCTGTTGACATTTAAGAGTGAAATTCACATTCAACAGAAGTTTTTCATTTTGATTGATGTAACCGCATTTGTATTTCCTAGATAATCGTTTATATATATATATATATATATATATATATATATATATATATATATATATATATATATATATACACACACACACATATATATGTATATATATACACACACATATATACGTATACATATATATATACATATATATACTATTTATTTATATACTATATATTTATATAACCTATATATATAGGTCAGAAATATATATGAATGAACCGGATGTTCATGACTCGAATTCCACAGCGACTTTAAGAAGTAAGTCCCGGTTTCATTAGGACCGTAACGCTCCAAACCAAACATCATATAGTGTGAATAATAAAGTAGTAAAATATGATTAATGAGTCTTGTGCCTTAAACACTCATATAAAAACAAAAGCCAAAGAATGGGGTATGAATCATTGCTCAACTGGAGTGAAAAATAATATAAAAAAATAGAATTTTAAAAAATAATGTCAAAAAATAGAATTTTAATTTTTTTTTTTATCCTAAATTATTGAGTACTGTAGATGACCTGTTATTTAACATGTTTAATAAGGGAAATGATGAAAAATGACACATTATCCTTTTGGACTTTTATAATATACACACGGAATTAGTCAAACTTTTCGTATTTAGTATTCATTTAAGAACAATTTCCTAAATTAAAATTAATTTCATAAATTAAAACTAATTCCCTAAATTAAAACTAATTCTCTAAATTAAAACTAATTCTCTACATTAAAATTAATTCCTAATATTAAAATCGTCACATTATCCTCTTGCACTTTTATAACTAACACTAAATTTCCTAAATACTGAATAAGAAGCCAAGTTGGAAGCCTCGTTATGAAGCCAAGTTACGATCAAACCGCAGTTGCCTACCAGAAAATAAATCTTTCACCTGATTAAAATAGGTTTGGCGAAATATAGGCGAAAATAACCTCCTCACTGAGTAAGTGACGTAACAGATATCTAGACCAATCGTAGACGAGACAAATAGGTTGCTAGAATGGCTACCTTAATTTAATAAGTATCACCCTTCGAATACCGCTAAAAAGATCGCCAATCCTGCCGAAACCCAAGTCCTCCTCTTCCCCCGAGAGGAGCAAGTAGATAAGATTGCCAAACTAGGCGCATTATCGCCCATTTAGCATGGGGCACCCGCATGGTCAGTCAAGCCCAACGGGTATTTTGAGTACCAATTGTCGCTAGTGTGTAAAATGCATTGTTGAGAAGATTCTTTCCTATAGGCACTTGCTCACATTTTGAAATAAAAGTAATGTTAGATTCTTGAAATTCCCAGATAATTTTTTGATTTGTTCTACCTCTTGCTGAACCAAAGTAAAGAGAAGTAGAGGTGCATAACACCTTTGTGCAGTGCAATTTTTAAATACGGATGGAAGTGGCTATAGAATTAAAATATTCTTGCTACATGTAAAGTATTATTAAATAAATCCTTTTGCTTAAAGTATATTTTGCTCTTAAAGTATTGAATCAATAAATTAAAATAATATATATATAAATATTATTTGTCATTTATTCAATAATTAGAATAAGTGTAGTGTTGCTACTTGTCGCATTTTCTGTGCTAAATCATGTATTATATAGTGCTGCCATCTACAGGAGGAATTTAAATGTGATTTTTTTTTCTTAATTTAAAGCGTTTTATAGCCCTTTATTGTTTTAAGAATCAAATAAGTATCAATTTAACATTACTTTTATAGATAATCTGACCCTTTCACCTTTAATACATGTCTATATCTTAAAATAATCAAAGAAAAAATTCATAATAAACCGTATACGTACTTTCGTCGTTTTAAAGCTTATTGAAAAGTTTCATGTAGGTAGATATTGTGCCTCCATCTGGTGGATTTTAAAGAAGACTTTAGAAATTATTCACAGAAAATTATTGATATACATATAAAAAATTATATATAGGGATATCGAGGAAATATGGACAACCGTTGCTAAATATTAAAAAAAATGATAGCAAAGATATAGGAGAAAATTGATCAATATTACACAATATTAGAAAATGTATTCATGTGGGGAAGAAGAGGGGGTCCATTTGATACAATCCGATTTTATAATTTTGATGTTGGCTGATGTTTTTGTTCTAACAGGAAAGCATAGCTTAAAGTCAGTA
Source organism: Pardosa pseudoannulata (assembly GCA_032207245.1). NCBI lineage: Eukaryota > Metazoa > Arthropoda > Arachnida > Araneae > Lycosidae > Pardosa > Pardosa pseudoannulata. The sequence continues at coordinate 21,975,000 of CM063502.1, read as the reverse complement.
CAATAACAAACCGACAAACATAGCCTTTTTGGGGTATTCTCGGATTAAAGTAGTATATAAGAATTAAATATCAAATGTTTAAAGATTATTTAAAACTTTTTTTGAAGAAAGCTTGTTTTTATTATTATTTTTTTTTCGGGAACTCTATGTCCACCAACTATCAGTAGTTGATGTCTAACCAGCACTCATGGTCTAACATCTTGAATATGGTCTAATTGTTTTACTTTTTCATCAGCCTCAGGATCTGAAGGTAGCTGAGTGGGCAAAGGCAACGATCTCGTAATTGGAAGATATCGAGCCGGTCTAAAATCCGCCGTGTTCGATAACAGTGATTGGAGCACATAAGATATTTTCGTATTCACAATTGCCTCCAAGTTATCGAACAATCTATCTGAGGGTGGCAGGCAATGCCTGGGGATCTTCTGCTTGGTTCCTGCTTCTAAATTACGAAGTGGTGCTCGTCAAACGAAAGGCGCACGCCTTAAGTCATGTGGAACAGCCAAGCACGTGGCCTCTGGCCCCAGTGCTTTACGGTTCCAAATGGCATTGGCAATAACAACAACAACAACAGGATTTCCTCATGTTGTTGAATCCTTTTTTTTGTGCATTGTGATTACCTGTGTAGTGGACGATCAGTCACCAGTGTTAGTATGTCTTCTTCACCAAAAATGTCTATTTAATAGTCCGAGAATTTATTTTATTTTACTCCGAAACCTCTGGAGTTTTATGAAATTTGCCTCAAAATTTAGTAACCGCCTTTTGCAACGAACATCCTCTCCTTATTTCATTTCTATGTTTCCCTGTGGCTTTCTAACACGAAAAGTATTTCTTTTATATCGCCTTTAAAAAATAAATTTCTACAAAATTATAATGTACACGGGTAAATTGTTTCAATGTAGCACCCAGCCTAAGCGGAAGTTGAACAATCTGTCTTTTATGGGGCCATTTTATACTTTGAAATATGTAAGTAGTATCGTACAGTTGTACAAAACTTTTAAGTATTTGACCACTTATTTACAGGCTTGTAACAGTTTAACGATATTTCCAAGGGTTTCGTCATAAATAAAATAATACAATATAGAAGAAAAATTCTTTAATGTCACAAAATTATGTTCACGAGCGTTATCTTTTTGCTAATGACTTCAGGTTTTTTTTAAAAATAAATAAATGCGTTTTTACTGGAGATTTTTTCGTTTTTTAAATGTAGCCCAGTGTAACAACTATCTCGGTCGAACCTATATAATTTTTTATTTAATAAAAAAATGATTCGCCAGTCATAAGCGCTATATAACACACAGAAAAAAAAATGTAAAATAATTTAGAGTAACATTTTACAGAATATTGTCTTAGAAACTGTATTAAAAAGATTAAAATATAATAAAAATGTACGGATAATGTACCAATAGTTAAACAAAATTAGTGTGGTAAATGTAAAAAATTGTTCAATGTACTTGGAATACCAGTTGCAGACATTTTAAACTAGCATCGCCATCTAGTTGCTAGCGTCATAGCTAAAAACTCAAAACTTTTACTTTTTAGTGTTTTTTTTATAGTTTTTCTTTTTAAATAAAAGTTATTTTCGAAGTACTTTTTCTTATGTTTTTCTTGTTTTATTCTTTATGTCAGAAAGGCATTTAGCAATCCTAATATAGTAAAAACATTTTGAAAACTATTAAAATATCTTAATACTAAATACTACCATAAAGCTTCAAAAAACGAACGGGTTTTTGTATCTCAGAGATACAAAAATCCGATAAAAAGCATTGTGGTGACAAGGCGAGAAAGAATAGTCCGAGTGTAGCGCATGCATGCCATAAGGAGCGATTAAAAAGGGTATCCAGCGTTCCAGTATGGCCCAATGTCCCAGGGATGGCTGGATACTCTGCCCCTGGGGATTATATCAGGGAACCCCCCTCAGAGGGTTTGCCTATTTTAAGTAAACACGGGTATCGTAATCCAGAGATCTGTTTATGCGTTCCCTTTCCATTGTTTTCTTCTCTCCTCTGGTTTCAGTGCCCTGCTCTTAGAGAACCCCTCTCCTCCAGGAGCTGCCCTAAAGGACAATCCAACCTAATCTAATCTCAGAGATACACGATTTCAAATATGCTGTAAAATAGGAAATATTCCTAAAGTGCTTTAATTGGATTATAGAGAAACATGAGACCAGACGAACAGATAGAAATAAGGCCAAGGTCACAGAAACAAACTATCCATTCCCTCTCTAAACCAACGGTTTACGACTACACACAGGACAATCAATCAATCATGCGCCAACCGGGCCCATTTAGCCGTGAGGCCCTTCAGGAGTATCCCAGTGACGGTGGGCAGATCGCAAGTATTGAGCCACCCCACCCCACACTATGCCCTTCGAAGTACCCGGCTCGGGCCAATCGCGCCGCAGGCGCTAAATACGGGTGACCGCAGAAGAGGTGCGCTCTAGAGGGGAGAGAATTTGGAATACTACTGGATGCTTAGCTGACCTCTTGACGCCGGTATTTAGTGAGGGTAGAGCGAACCAAAGAGAAGAGGAAGGAGCCTCCGGGAATTTAGCTCGTTGCACCGAACCTGACGGGGAACCGACATGGCCGAATGGAAGAGACAGGAAATTTTGAGAGACGACACTCGTAACCCTGGGCCATAGAACCATCTCTCAGAGACTCATTGCGACGGGACATTGGCCCACCCTGCGGAACCCCCGTGACCCGGCGTGCCCGAAAAAGGGGAACACTGGAACCTCGCATAGTTCCAGGAACCCGAGAGGCCCCAAGGGTCCAGCTTCGCAGCTTCGTCTTATGCAACCCTGAAAAAAAAAAGGTCTCGGTATGGTTGGGCTTACCGGCATGGCTGCGCTGGCTGGCCCCTTGGGTCCAGCTTCGTGTTATGCAACCCTGAAAAAGTGGTTTCCGGTGGGAGTGGGTCCCTCCGGCGGGGCTGCGATATCTGCCATTACGGCGTTTGGCTTATGCTCTGGCTGCGATTTCGGCCCTTGGGGTCCAATATCGTCTTACGCAAACCTTGAAAAAAAAAAAAAAAAAAAAAAAAAAAAAAAAAAAAAAAAAGATGGGGAGGGGGAGGCTAAAAAATGAGCAGTGGTCCTCTTGGGGAATGGTTCCCCTTAAGTTCATTGCGTGGCCTACCCTGGGGATCTAGGCTGCGACTTACGTTAACCACCTTGCCGGGTCACTCATCATTGCAGGACTACACACAGGACAAAGAGGGAGGGAAAAACACAATCCCACCATCTGAGCATATTTAAAATATAGAATTCCTTTAGATCTATGGTCCTCTACATATCCAAATGATACATCTCAGAAGTTACATTAAAATAAATAAATAAATGAGTAATAGATAAATAACTATGTACAATTAAAAGCAGCAGGTTTTATTGTTTAACTATACATTTATAACATTTTTTCCTTCTCTTTTGTTCATCAACTGCAATTTAATCTATAAAAATAATCTATTGAATCTCTGCATTAAAGTTATAAAAAATGTGTATCAATGCATAAAATTGCACTTATTTATTAAAAACTGGTCTTAAACTTTTAAATACAAAATAAATAATTTTTATTTCTCTTTTCTTATTTTTTTTTATCATTTACCTTTACTTATAATTATTTATGAATGAATTTTATAAACAAAAACATGAAAAAAGAAATAAATTATAAATTTATATCAATCAAAGACTTTAAAATAATTCTGAAGACAAAATGAATGCAAGAATATTATACATTCAATTTATTATAAATAAAACTTTACTTATGATGGAAATAATTTTCAGGGTGAAAAATGAAAGTATTGACAAGTGCGTATCTGTGAGACCAGCGAGCCCGATCGTGACCTTCGAGAACCAGGCCCCACAACTGGATCTCTCCGTAGCTGTGACGTCAGCTCAGTGAGATCTACAAACCCCACCTCTGGGATACTTTGAGTGATCTACCGTGACCTTCGAGAACTAGGTCCCACAACTATATTGTGACGTTACTTAAGTGAGATCTCCCCCGTGTAAACAAATAATCCAAATCCCAAGAGCAGTACGGAAAATAGGGGAATTTATGTATTTTTATGCTTAATTTTATATTGTAACTTAGCATTTTAGTGAAGGATTTAATGAAAGAGTAATTAATGGTTAAAAAGAATTTCATCGTGCTATTTATAGAAAATTTTAGACAAACCAAGTATTCATAAATGAACACAGCATTACTTTCAGCGTAGTAAAACATAAGAAATTAAAATGCGAATTTAAAAACTTTTGAAATTAACACACACTGTAAAATATGTTAATTTAACTAAAAAAAATATTTTGTTAATTCTTCTCTTCTGAATATTTGCTACCAACTATAAAATTCAGTGAAAAAAAAGGAAAAATTTCATAAAGAAAATAACAGTGCAACTGATTTTCAATTATTTCATTTCAGTTACAAGAAGTCATGCAGAAATTATTTATTCAATTTGTTTTAACATACTTTAGAGTAAGAAATATTTTGACACACAAAACAACATTTCTTTAAAAGGAGTTATGATAATGTTCCCAGTTTTCTTTTCGATGATTTACATTTCTTGGCATGTGAGGCTAGAATTGCATGTGAGTTTTTTTTCTTACAAAAATTATTTAATAATATATTTGTCACATCCCATATAATTTTTTTACAATTAAAGTGAAAGCGCGAGAATTTTCAAAAATCACATGTGTTTGAATTAAGTCCCTCTCCTCTAATGCCGATATTGTAGCTGCAGCAACTACATGACGATGATTCTGCATTTTTAGAAACTCTAGTTCATTGTGACAGCAGGATTTATTTATAATAATGTAATTACACATTACTGCATTTACAGTATGTTCGGGAGGATACATTAGCAGACCTCTATTAAATTTTTAAAAAGTCATACTCAACATTAATATTAAGACTTTTATCTAGCAATTGTAATTATTTACATGTCATACAAGATTTTTTTTCAAATCGGAATACAGGCAATAACCTGCTAAATAAATGATAACTGGAAAGTATGGCTTTGCATGTTTAATATCTAATGGTAATATATATCAGCAATGCTATTTAAGAAATCACTATTTTCCTAATCCTCAATTTCAATTAAAAAATCTTTAGTTTCAATTTTACCAAAATGTTTAGTTTGTAGTTTTAGTTTTATTGCTGACTGCAATCTTCATTTGCTTTCACATTCAAACAGCTGTTGTAATGATATATTATATTGGAAACCTGCTAATTGTATACAAAAGCCAAACCTAGCCTCTAAATCATCTCTTTGGAAATTTTCCAGGTCAAATAAAATCAATATTTATTTCTCCTTTACAGTACTTGTTTATTTGAATAATGCTTGTAATACTAGACTCAAGATTCGAGCTGGTGTTACATGGCCCCTGTTTTTTATTTCGGCGGCCGAAGACGGACACCCCGAGAGAGGGTTGACAAGGTTCAACATTAGGAGGCGATGGATGCCACCCCGCCCTCGCCAGCTGCAGAAAAGGACATTTTTTCCGGGGAGGAGAAAGCTTGACTCGGGAGGGGGAGCGTTTCCACCCCGGCCCCTAACGAAGAGGAGAGGAGAGATGCCCGGTCGGAACGACGGAGAAGGGACAATTCTTGTGAACGGAGCTGAGACCGGAGGAGGTGTTTTTTCGCTCGGCACAGTTTATTTTTGTCCTCGGTCTGATTTGAGCCCTGTTCGAGTATGAATTGAAGTGTACTTATGTACTTTTTTTTAACAAATCTTCTTAATAATAAATGTTTAGTCAAGAGTTTTGTCGCTGCTTTGATTAATTGTCGGCCACATAGGCTTTAATCGAACCCAAGATACCTGCTCCAGTAAAAATAGGCGGGCAGGTATAGAACGAGGCGTGCAGACTTCAGAAAGTGCAGCCGGGGACGTGCGAGGCGTTGACAATGCCATTAACAGTATCTTTTAGAGCTGCATGCGTTTCTTTAAAAAAAAAAAAAAAACATACCTGTTTTGCAACTCATCTTATCCCATTCATCTAACCAATTTAAAAATTTGTCTACAAAAACCATTTTGATATCATTTTTACTGGATGTTAATGAGATTTGGTAGTCATTATTTAATCTAGATCCTTTACTTATAAATTTGACATTAAATATATACTACCAAGTATGAATTATTGTGATAAAATTTGAGGTGTCTTTGTAATGGTTGAATTTATGTTTATCGCCAAACTCAATCAATGCCTGGACAACAAATTCATTAAATATTTTTAAAACCAAACTAACATTTTGCCTCTCTAGATTTATAGGGAAAAGTACCTTAAAGCTTAATTTATATCCAAATTTAGTTAATAAGTCACATTCTATTTCGTGTAGATCTTTTAGTGTATTTAAACATGCTGTTTTAAAATTGTGAGGATTGTTTATATTAAAACCTTCATCAAAATCTGGGTAGTAAAAATATTTTTCAATATTTTTTTGATTTAGCCAGTTGTTTCTAGTGCATTTCAAAGGGTGAACACTTTCAATAAGATAAAGTAGTGTCCTTTTGCTGTCTAGAGGGTGAGACACAAACTGAAATTTTGCTGGACAAGTAAAATTTGACACTGTTTTTCGATTGATTGAATTGTTACCTGTAATGACGCATAAAACATTAAAGCCTATTTCTTCTAAATGTACAATTATTATTATTATTATTATTTTTTTTTTTTTGAGGAACAAATGCAATTCATCAGCCGTCAAAGTTTCAACACATAAGACATGTACAACATCCTTAAATTTTGATAGAACACTTAATCATAAAAAACATGAACACTTGAAGCTCAAGAATTAGTATTATGGCTTATACCTACGATGCTATATATTCAATATATTCTTTTAAATGGATCTCATGTAACATTAATATTACAAGTTTATCACAGTTTTCTATAAGTGAAAATTTTTTCCGGATATCATGCAAAAAATTACAGTTAAATAGCTCTTTGGATGGATTTAAATTAAAAGATGAAGACAGACGTTGAATGGTATTTGGTGAGGAATATTTATAATATTTGATTTTCTTATAAATCGATATGCCTGTAGAGCAATAGTATGCAGTAAAGTTGAAAAAAATTTAAGTTTCGGATGTGTATTTAAATGCATGTTTACTCTCTCAAAGAAATGAAATCTGCTCAACCAAAAACTTAATCATATTACTATTAATTCTATCGCTACCTTCCAAAGAGGGTAGAGCATTAATGATGCTACAAATAATAGGATTTTCTACATTTTTATCATCTTATTCAATGCATGGAGAATATCAGTTAACTGATTTAAATCATTAATAGGGAAAGGAAAAGAAAATTTGTCTAACTTACTTAGTTCCAGATCTCCATTAAAAATCCTAATTTCCAGTTTGTCATTATTAACAGCTGAATATTTAATTTTGGGTGCAGGAGGAGAAGTCACACAAATTATTATTACGGATGATTCACTTTCGATAACTGTCCAGTTTTCATCTAAACTTTTGGAGCATTCCATGAGTTCTTTAATAGAATTCAGTACAGTAATTGACAAATAAAAAGTTAAATTTTCGCACAACAACAGTGAAGTTCTAAAATGTGATATAGTCAAGACTGGTAAATCCAAAATATATTTGGAAAGGGAAAGGGGAGAGCTAAAATACAAAAGCATGCAAAAAGCTAATTTTTCATCAAACAATGACTTTACTGCCTAAATTCAAAAACTGCCTAATACTGACCTATCTGAAAAAAGTACTGACGATTTTTATCTCTGATATATGTAAATAACTTATGAAAATGCTGCTTAATATAGAGAAACCTATTCTAACATTAGCTTAATGTAAAATACCAACTTATGTTTTGGTTTGGTTTTGCTCAAGAGGGCTAACTAAATTATGTTAATATTAATTTATAGTTATTACAAACACACACAATTATAAAGATATGAATAAAACTTTCAACAGTAAATGAACAAAGTTTAGAAGTAAAATAATAATAAATTAACTTACCCTGCTGTATTTAGGAGGGGTAAAATTCCCTTGCTTAGTAGCAACAATCCACTTTTGTTGATAATTCTGGATCTTTTGGAAAGCTGTAAACTTTCAATTGCCGTTAATTTTTATAATTAGTGTTTCACAATGGTACTACACATGGACTAGGCAATGTAAAGTAAAAATAATCTAGTCTTTCTAGACTGTAGGCGAAATTGAAAGCTCTAGTAAAGCATGTGCGTAGAAATCCGCCGGAGAGATAGAATGAGGGTCATGCAACGGGCCCAGTTCTCAAAGGTCACGGCCTGATCTGGTCTGGATGAGAGAAATAATGGGAAATAGAAGTTGTGCATTTAAGGAGGATATCCTAGATAACAGATAGTGTTTTCATTAGGAGGGGAAATTTGAAACTAATTTTCAAGTAATGTTTAAATAATTTAAAATAATTAAAAGGTGAAGATGCATTATTTTTTGTTCAAGTATTTTTAATATCCCGTGGCAAAAACACAAGCGAAAGGACAAAATATAAATTCCTCTGCAATTTTCAACAATAATTTGTAATAAGTCTCTCTAGTGTACGATTTAAATCAACACATTGACGGACAGTGGGAACAAGTGAAGTTCGAAAATTAATTGAGCCCCTTTAATTAGGTTGCGGCTATAACCGTCATGGCTCCAGCGGACTCTAGACACTAAGTAATGGGACGATGGCGGCTATAACAGCAAAAATTTAAAAACGTGACAGACTCCAATAAGCAATTTTTTGTGTGCAACAAAGTATTTTTGCGAGTTTTACACGAAATGTTCATAATCAAACAAAAATAAATAAACGACAAAAAAATAAATTCAAGAGAAAACACTATCGCACTACTTCTTTCACATCTCCTTGCATACTGAAGCTGCAAGTCGTGTAACAGGTGGTAAACGAAATTCAACCTAAAAAATGGTTTCCAAATCATAACACTAGACTTCTACTTGTACGACGGTAAATGCACATTTGTGCCACTATAGCCGTTGTATCTAAAACGGACCGTTTCGTTTTGGATTTCGCTTTGGATCGTTTGGTAACCTTTTTGGTGAACTTCGCTTTGACGGCTATAGAAGCAAATGTCCGTCAAGGTGTTAATCGGAAAAAATAAAGGTTTCTTTTATCTTTAAATGCTCAAATGAATCGTTCTTATGATTTTATTAAATATTTAAAATCAAATCATAATTGATTAGATTTGAAGATTGATCTAATTAATTGATTAGATATTGAAATTCAATTATGATATTGAATTTCAAGAATTTTTTTCAGGGATCGAGATAATTTATAAGCTTACGTCTGCAAAACTTATTCTCTACACGCATCAAAAACGTTTAAATCTATGTATTGGGAAAATGATTAATTTATTAGTATATTAAAATGCTTGCGTCACCTGTTCCAAAATTTATTTTAATTATTGCAATTTGCATCTAAATACTAAGAAATTTGGGTTGAAATAAAAATTAAGTTTTCCATGGTTTTGTAAAATGTTTATCAAAATAATTGAAATACCTCAAACTTTTAAAAAGTGGAGTTTTATTTTACTGCAGGTCTTTATTCTACATCTTTTCCTGATTACAAACCAATGCTACGAACGAGCCATTGAATATAATATTCTAAACTTTGTATTGTGAAATAGTAATGTTTTAATATTTTATTTTGTTCAATGGATATTTCATTAGTCCATGTCTGCAAAACTTATTCCCTACTCGCATCAAAATCCTTTAAATCTATCTATCGGGAAAAGATTAAATTATTAGTATATTAGAATGTGTGCTTCGCATGTACCAAAATTTATTTAATTATTGCAGTCTGCATTTATGAACTGGAAAATTTAGGTTGAAATAAAAACTAATATTTCCGGCTCGTTCTCCGAACCTGCAACCCTCCGGTTACAAGTCTTTGCCGACTGAACTACCGCTGCTCTAAATTTCAATGTAACGTATATAAACGATGCCATGTATTACTCAAAAAGGAATAGTCGTAGAAAGTTCCAATTTTTATTAGTTGCAAATATAAAGTTTTATCATGTACCTCTGGAACAAGCAACATATTCATTTTACGATTCCTTTTCAGGTTGAAGAATTCTAGGAAGATAGGAAAATTTTTTCAACCGATTAGAGGCCTTATTGCAAGTCAACGGAAATAAATCGGTTTTCCAGTGACTAGATTTTTATATTTTTCACTTTGTTCTTTAAGAAACAGCATTGTTTCATATAACCAAACTAAAATATTTTTACAAACTTAGATCCTTTTTTATCAGGAGAAATTTTATTTTACACAGAGCAGAATTTTTTTTTATTTTATAGGGAATCATAAATAAGCTGTTTTAATGGAGACTTTCCAGCTCGGAAAGTTCTATGTCCCTCAAGTCTATCTTCATTATTTTGTGAAGATTGAAACTTCAGCATAAGAGAGAGTATTATAAATACACTGTATATAAACTAAAATGAACACTACCATGTTTACGAAATTAAAATGAAAATCGGTTGGCCAAATACCTTTGCAAACATAGTTTCAATTCTCTGTTGTCAAGTTGTCGAACAAAGAGCGAATAAATTTTATTAAAGACAGACCTCACGTTGTCTTTAAATAGGATAAGTTTTTCATTATCAGTTAATGGATTATTCTGGACCCATTTGTTGATTGTATCGTAGCGTCTCAAACTGTAACTCTCGGAGAAGCTAATAATGAGAAGAAAAAAAAATGGAATTCCTGCTATTGAAAGGGAAAACCCTAGATAGTTTTTTCTAATTTCAATAAGTAAAGACGTCATTTTCTAATAAAAATTCTTTCATTACCCTAACGGGACAACAATCTGGAAAAATCTGATGAGTTTATATGTTGGTCTAATTACCCTAAAAGTCTTAATTAATCACTCGTAGTCAATAATAGATACAAGTATTGATGCGACCAAGGTAACACCAAGCTAGCTTAATTTTTAATTTCTTGATTCAAGGGTTATTTAAAGTCGTTTGTTTTTTAATTCAAAACCTGATGATACTGTTTAGGAGAAAGTTTTGAAGATTTCTTAAGAAACAAATTCCGTCTCTAGTAACATTTAGAGGAGAAAGAGCAGCCTCGTGTAACTAGAGAAAATATTTTCCTTTACTTATATATAAAAATTTATTTTTTAAAAATACAGTTTTATCTTTTTAGTTATTTTAATAGTTCATTTTGCATTGGAGAATGAAAAGGCAAATTTAAGACTGAAGAATTTAAATATTAAATTATAGCCCTCGTTAATATACTCAAAGTGAATTAAAATAATTCTTAAATGTTTCATAAAGAATAAATAGATAAATAAAAAGTAGTTATGTTTTCTAGTTAAAGTACATCTGAAACTGTCGTGTTGTTTAGTTTCTTTCTTCCTCAAAGGAAAATAAAAATTTTAGTAATAGGAAACTCTCATATGTTTTGCAAGGAACGGGAGAAAAAAAATCGCATTAAGTGAGAGATCTCCTATTTTAACAAACTAGGTTTTTGAACCTAGTTTGCAGTACTCAAACTGGCTTAAGATAATTTGCGAGGGTATCATAAATAAAGAAAAACGAGTTAGGTTTTCTAGTTAAAGAATATCTGAACTGTAGAACAGTTTAGTTCCTATCTTAAAGAAAAATAAAATTTTAATTATATTAACTTCTCACTTATGCCATATAAGTGAGAAGTTAATGTAATTAAAATTCTATTATCTCAAGGTACCAAAGAAAAAAGTAGAAAAAAAATGTGCGAGATCGTCTATTTTAACAAACAAAGTTTTTTCAAAATCTCATTAAAGTTGCAGTTTGACTTTCTGCTATATGAGTATAAGTTAAACCAGCACAAAATTTTTAAAAATTACTTTGAAGGTATGAAGAATGTAATATACTGTCAACAAAAATGTGAAGAATATTTACATTTTAAGAACAAATATTTAATTAATGATATATATATATATATATATATATATATATATATATATATATATATATATATATATATATATATATATATATATATATATATATATCATTAATGTAAGAATATATGTGTATATACATCATTAATAAACATAGAAACTAAACTGCAAAAGATGAAATTGAAACTGTCTTTGCCCTTTTTTATTTTTTAACAAGCACACTTATATCTCTCTTAATTAGTCCATTTCTTTTCTCTACGGAAGATAAAAACAACAACAACAAAAAAAAAATTCAATGACAACTTACAGAACCTGTAAAATCGTAAAAGTTACTTAGATTTTTACCAACTTTTGGTTGCTCAAATGAGATAAATATTTATTTCTAAACCCCTCAAAATGTATTATAAAAGTGAGGAAAGCGTATAACTAAAAAAAATTTAAATATCATTTTCCATAGGACTTCGCTGAGGCCAGAAAAATGAGACGCATAATCTGAGAGAGTCTTATAAAAGAGAAATGTACAAGTGAGACTTTACTATATAGTTTTTACCAAAGTAGATAAAGCGTTTAACTATTGAGTAACTACATTTTGAAGGCCCCCATGACAAAAAGACCAAAAACAAAACAAAAAAATGCGACCAAAAATATAATTATTTTTCCCTGAAACTGTCATGCTAAACATACGCATCATAACGAAAAAAAAGTTTTCCAGTTGAATGATTGTTTTATTTCACTAGAACTTTTTTTAATAGTACGTCCTTTTTTTTAAAAAAAATAATTCTTACTTTTAAGTTTAACATATAACAACAAAGGAAATTATCAAAAAGTCGTATAATTTAAATTATTTGTTTTTTATAAATTACATTTCACGTTAGTGAAAATGGATATCCAGATTTGTTTGCATGTGAAAAATAAACAAATCGTACATAAATAAAACAATTGTCTGATTCACAGTACATTAGAAAAATTTTTAATGAATGTTATAGAACAACTCAATTTTTGTGAATAGGTTTATTTTTTTTTAATCAAAAACTTTTTCTTTTACATTTAAGTGTATTATATATTTCATGAAACTGAATTATTTAGGTTGATATAAAAATTTGAAGCGTTTAAACAGGGCGTTTCAAAACTCTCTGATCTCTTAAATATAGCGTTAATTTTCATCTACAATGCAGATTGTTTCCCCTATTTAAACTACTCATATTGCCTGTTTATTGAACTAAGGAATGTGTAATTTTGGATAGACAATCCATTATACACACAGCCTTTTTAAAAGACATAGAGGGATGTGAGACCATTTTACATCATGCCTGGCAGGACCATCAAATGGCCGCCATAATGGTCGATTTTTCGGACATTAGAGGCAAAGCCGTCTTAAGACGGTTTTGTTAGAGGGCAGGTAGCGGGTCCGTAGTTCTCTCCAAATAACAATATGTCGGAACCACTGTTTAAGCTGATGCTGGACTCATCAGAAAATTTGACCATTACGACAGCGGAGGTTTGATGGTCCAAGAAAGCATGATGTTTGTTGGCCACGCACATGTCCATGTAATTAAAAGAAGCACAGTGGCTCACGTCAGATGCTGAGATGACATCTTGGAGTCCCACGTTTACCTTTTCAGGATTTCAGTTGGCTCTCATTTTATTTTAATGAAAACAACAAGCAACCACACAGATCTCACCTCATGAATAATTTACTGAAAAGTAAAAATATTAGATAGATGCATTGGCCTGCCAATTGTTTAATTCCTACAGAACACATTTGGGATGCTCTAGGGATGGTAAATAATCTCGTAGCCTTCACCCTGAGATCCATTCAGCACCTGAAAACAGGTTTACCGAATTAGAGGAACCAATTGCGAGGCCTGTATAGCCGTCAAACGGGATAAAATCTCTTGCAAATCCCCCCCCCCTCTCCTTTTTTTTTACTTTAATGGGTGTTACACATGATCATGCGTGTGTATTAAAACTGTTGAATTGTTATACTTTTGTATTACATCAACCTGTTCAAGCTAAATTTTTTTAACATGTATATAATTGACTAAATCTAAAAAAAAATCTCTTAATTTTGAACACTTGATTCTTAAAATTTATATTTGATATTTTGTTTGTGAAACACGAATGATATTTTATTTGATTTTTTTATTTGTGTGACAGAAATATTATCCTAAATTTTTATCGTTGTAAAGCGAGTATGTTCCTCTTTACTAACGTACCCATGCTAGAACTCTGATCTCGCATATGGAAAACTTGTCTTCTATCCCTCCATCCATATGATGGGTAAAAAATGTATACTAAATGTATTTGTGTAAAATATTACATAAACCTAACTTTAAAACTACACTCCAGTCCATAAATTAAGGATAATTCAGAATCACACAGAAACTGAGCTCTAAAATAAAAATTTCACCTGTAGAATTATCACACACATCTTGAAGAAGAATATGCAACTTGCAGGAAACCACCAGATGGCGCGGATAGTACGTCACAATGACGAGAGTGTATGAAAGGGGTATATAAGGAATGGTAGCAAAGAAGTAAAATTGTTCACAAGCGCTTTAAAAGCCTTTCAGTTCAATAACCGCATAGTTATGGCATAAAGGAAGCATTTGGATGATTTTTTACGTGATAGATTTATCGGACGACTGGAATGTGGACGTACCCAGCTGGAAGTATCTGAGGAACTTGGAATCGCACTGAGTGTCATCTCCAGGCTTTGGCAACGATTCAAACATGATGGTAATGTGAGTAGATGTTACAGCACAGGTCGCCCCGAGTTACTACGCCGAATGATGATCGGTATTTGGCAGTTACTGCCAAAAGAAATAGACGGAGCACAGCATCAGATCTGTCTCGTCAGATCTCTTCAGCTACCGGTACGACAGTTTCAAGGCAGACCATGTACAGACGCTTACGGAACATTGGTCTATATTCTCGTAGGCCTGTCACATGTGTTCCCCTTACCGCAACTCACTGTCGCCTGCGATTATGCTGGGCTAGAGAGCATGCATTGTGGACACCGCAACAGTGGTCTTGTGTGATATTTTCCGACGAGTCCAGGTTCAGTTTACATTCTGATTCTCGCTGGTCTTTCATATGGAGAGCGCCAGGTACCCGTTACCCCCAAGAGAACACCATTGAACGACACCGTTACTGTGGTGCAGGATGGCTCGTTTGGGGAGGAATTATTCTTGGTTCCAGAACTGACCTGCATGTTCAGAGTGTAACGATGACAGGCCACATCTATCGGGATGTCATTCTGGAACAACATGTACGTTTGTTTCGGGGCGCCATGGGTCCTGAATTTCTGTATATGGATGACAACGCCCGATCTTATCGTGCAAACATTGTAGACGAATGCCTTCAATCTGAGGATATCACCCGTATGGATTGGCCAGCATACTCACCGGACTTGAATCCAATAGAGCATGTGTGGGACATGCTTGGCCGACGAATTGCAGCCCGTCAACCCCCTCCCAACTGTCTATCGGAACTTCGGAGGGTATTGCTTGATGGGTGGTGTAATTTTCCCCAAGATCAGATTGATAATCTGATACTCAGCATGCGTAGGCTTTGTAACGCTTGTATTGCATCGTCCGGGAGACATACTCCGTATTAACCATCATACTAACTATGTTATACTGTTTTCTGTAAATAGGTTCTTTTTTGAAATTTGCTCCAGGGAGTAAAAATCGCAATTTTTATTAATTATGTCAAACATATAGCATCCTTTTTGCTCTTTACCTTTTGTTTAATAAATAGACTTTACAAATAAGTCAAATTTGTTTTGCTTTTGTCTCTTTCATTGCCTGAACTTCATTATCCTTAATTTATGGACATGAGTGTACTTAAAAATCAAATCCATATTTATTTGTATAAACTAATATATAAACCTAACTTTAAGACTAATTAAAAATCAAATGCAATTGAAATCTGGAATGACTATTTATTTTTCATCAAAAGGCAAAATTTGAAATATATAAATTTCAAATAAATTTTCTAATAAAATATAGATAACCATCATTCTGTTTCATCATATTCTGTTTGTTTTATGTTAAATAAAAGCATCAATTGCAAAAACGTATTGTAAATGTTCTTTTTTATAAAAAAAGAACAACCATTTCTTTTGTAATCGAAACAGGCGGTCTGTGTCGAAGGTACATATTTTAACCGGAATCACAAACGTACACAATAAACTAGTTAAAGAAGGAGGATAACAGCAATTCGATAATTTATAGGCATTTTGAATTTTTTTTCAATGAACAGCTAATATTTAACAATTGAAATCAAATTGTTGACCTAGGAAGTTTTCTCTCTGACATCTGATTTGTTAAGATAATTCGTATGGGAGAAAATATTAAAAAACAATACTACATGAAAAACAATAATGCACGAAAAAGACAATGTTACATGTAAGGGCCGTAAAATCATTTAGTTTGACATACGTCAGGTTCATAGCCTGCAAAGAGAAGTGAGAAAAATACCCATTTCAGTCATTAGAAGTTTATTTGAATAAATAATGTGGAAAAAATGTGGAATACGATATGTATTCCACATTTGCCATTTTGTATTCATTATGAAACTCAAACAGGCAGAAGGTCCCCAGACCACAAGATTTACCCTTTCTTTTTTCTTCCTAGAATTTAGTGCACTCCGCTCTGAAGTGTTCTATAGTGTAGCTCTACCCCTAATCTTTCCCTTTACAAAGAGTTCGCTATATTTTTATTAATTTTCTAATTTCTAACTTTAAAATTCCAAACCTGACAATTATATATGCACACATACAGATATATATATATATATATATATATATATATATATATATATATATATATATATATATATATATATATATAATTTATAATAGTGTAAAATGTTAATACAAGCATAACAGTTATTATCTATTTCACTGCAGTAGCCAGAATTTGGTTTCGTGGTAGGAGAGGAACAGGAATGAACAAAATATATATTTCCCTATTTTTCGATAATAAAAATTCATAATAGTTCTTTTAAAAACTATATAAAATTCAATATTAATATGCAATAATAATGATAGCATCGAAATTTTATTAAATTTAATGTTATATATGAGTGTGTGTATGCATATATCTAAAAGTCCATGTAAAATCTTGTATTATGTCTCAGCTGATGTATAAAAAATTGGGGAAAAGATATTTAAATTTAAAAAGTAGATAGAATTTTGAAAAACTGAGATTTTTTTAACAGCTAAGATTTGACAATATAAAACAATATATAAAAAACTTTAAGTTTGAATAATATAAAACTGCCAAATTATTCATGTTAGAAAATGTACTTTTATGTTAAACCTTCAAGTACCGCTCAGTTTTTATACTTTTCGGTCCTGAAATACGGGGAAATTTTCTTTTTATATTTTCTTTATCTACATATGTTACAGTTCCCATCTTCATCAACTGTTTTTAAATAATACAAGAATTTTTTACAAGAATAGCTTTTACGTTTTTAATATATATATATATATATATATATACATATATATATATATATACCGTACCATATATATCCGTTTTCTTTTGAAGAAGACTATCTCCCAAAACTGGAGACATAGTAATTATCAACAGTCACAAAAAAATCTTCTGTTTAGAAATCGGTGTAATAGGTGAAGAACAACAGCAGTTGATTGTTGACATGATGAGTATTCCGGTAACAGAGACATACCTTTTCCCATATAGAGAATGTGCGCATGACGTCAGGTGCAGCAAAAATGGTAGCTCCATTTCCTCGTTGGCAAAACATTTGAGTCTCCTGCGGATCGTACTTGTTATTGGGGTTTTAATTTTGTCGATTATCTGAAAATGGTAACAAGCAGTTGAACGTATGGCTGTACTAAGCGTTTCAAAAAAAGTGAAAATACTGGATTTTATAGCTTTCCTAAAGATCCTCCATTGCGAATGCTATGGATAAAAGCTTTGAAAAGGCAAGACTGGATTCCAAGTTCTTCTTCGAGAATTTGCAAACATTTTCAGAATGGTAATAAAACGTTAACTTTACTGTAATGTAATAGATTTTGTAAAATTATTATGCTATAAGATTTTTTTTTTATTATTACTAAGTTTTTGTTTTCATATTTCTAATGTATTTTCTATGCTTTTGTGAGAAGTACTTTACCTATAAATGTAATTATTTTTTTGTCCTTAAAATGATCAGGTTTTCCACATTTTTATGAGATTCTTACTTATGTAATAGTTTTTTGTGCCTGTTAACATAATCAAAGTAGTTATACTTTGATTATGATACTTAATAATACTGTGTAAAGTGTTTGACTTTATTAAAAAATATAATTTCGTAAGTGAAAAAAAATCTATCTTGAATGACTTGTCCAGTTTCTGATGTTTCCTTCCCCTTCCCTTACATAAAATTTAGTTTTGTTGTATGCGTGATCCACGTCAAAACTAATAAGACAATGAAAACAAGCAACATTTTGCCAACGAAAAGTGGAGTTGTAGTCAGCACTCGTATTTGTTTACAAACATGCACTTTCTCTATACAAAAGGGAGTCACATATGTAACTTATAAAGCTTCCCATAAGATGAAAAATTTTATTCCAAATCGCTTCAAAGGAATATACTGTTTCCATGACAAACGACCTCATTAATGATTCATCTACACTTAGTTGTTCTTCGGGACTAACTATATCACAAAACTTTTTTCTAATGTGCTCAATAACATCGTAAACTTTCCATAACTTAGAGCAAGGATGGGTTGACGGATTAAAATTTTCGTTACTGACAAACTGGAGATTTCTCATCAAAAAGTGAAAACTACCACGTTTCATAATTTTTGAAAATATTGGCGTGTTTATAGATTATCTTTTCGACCAATATCAATGATAATCTGAATTTTTCGCTAGACCCTGTAGAAATAAAAGGGCTAAAACTAAAGTCATTTCTGTTTATCATATTTGTTTCATTTACTATAAATTCTTGTAAGTCTCTGTCCATAAATAAGCTGAAAAAAATCCAAAGATCCGTCTTCTTCATTTATATTCGCAAGTACTTTTGGATCACCAGAAAACTGGAATCTAGGGGGATCATGAGGAGGATTATTGAAATTTATTGTCATCCATGAACGAGCATTTTGAATTGTTCCATCACCATCGGAATCTACAGATTTACTTCCAGATAACTGAATTTCCGATGACTCCTTACTACCCTCATCACTGCCCAGATTTATGGAATATTTTCTTTTGTTATTCCCTCATATAACGCCGCTGATACTTGGCAAATCCATATCTTTCATGAATGCTTTTCTCTCAAAATACAAACAAAAAACATGCAAATACGAGGGGGGGGGAATCAAGCACGAGAAAAGAAATTCCTCAACCCTCTAGTGCCATCTAGCAACAAAAATAAGCATCTTTTTTTTATTTATTTATTTTTCTTTTTTTAACCTACGTGGGAAAGTAGCGGGATCAGTATTGAAATAAGGGGGAAAAATTCTTCGACAGCGATTTTCACGTGACCCGTAGTAGGGGACGAAACTGATACCCGCTCAAACTCCACTCGACCGTACGCGGAGGGTTTAATGTTAAATTGGAATGCCGTAAACTTCAGAAATTTGGGGAAGGGTCAAGCCAAAGCCGTCTTAAGACTCTTAAGACGGCTCTGGTCAAGCTCACCGATATCTCCCCTTCTGGCTATGGCCCTGATCCATTTTGTTTAATTTTATAAATATAAATGCTTTGGTACTGATTTTGTTCCTTAATTTTTTCTAACAGAATAATGATTATGATTACCATTTTAATTTAAACTCACAAATTTATTTCTTCTTTGATTTTCATATAATAAGGGGGTACGATGGTTAAACTTCCCCACTACAGTTAAACATTTTATATATTTATTTAAAAATTACCCTGAAATATATAATCACAATATGATGCAAGTAGCATTCAGCATTGTGTACATTAAAGTAAAATTTTGTTTGTTACAGAATAGTATATTAGCTAGTCATTCCCTAATCACTTCAACTATTCAGCTTAAACGAACAGATTAGTCAAACATTTCATTCCTGCCATGCTTTATTTAAAGACAATGCATCTTTAAAGCTCCCAATTTCTCGATAATGTTATAGTTTTTTTTATAAATATTAATAAAAATATTAAAGAGATATAACGCATTTCGAAATTTAAAATCTTTATATCAGCTTTTTTTTAGTCATCCTAAATAAAATGTTCTACTTCTTTTAGAATGAAATTTTTATAAAATTTTTAACAATACCATAGTTTTAAAAATTATTTTGTTACCTGATTTCATTTTATTAAATTACATAAAAATGTACACCAAATGAAAATAATAAATTTTTATTATCTGGAAGATAACTTTTGAAATTTATATAGCAGAAAATAAATTTTTATACCAAATTGACGTAAAAATCTGCATTATACTGTAAAGTGAAACTGTAAATGTATGCCATGTTTAAGTACTTAATTTAAAAAATCTAAAAATATATATAATATATGTTTAAAAATATATCTAAAAATTAAAGTGCATGCATCTAAATATCTGATATACATCTTAAAAACATAAAAAATGTTTTAAAGATTAAAATGTTTATAAAATAACATTAAAAAATAGCATTTATTTTGTTGTAAATGAAATATATTGCTTATACTATATGCTTATATATGATGATTAGCTTTTAATTGCTATAAAAATTAGTTTCTATTTTACAAATTTCGATGGTTACTTTGCGAGTGAGTGAATTCCTATTTTTCAGTTTATGCATGCATTTATACCTTTGTAAAAATGTATTCTTGCTTCATATAAAAATATAATAATTAACTAAAACACTAAAAAATCCAAATAATTTACTAATCAAACTAAATAATTGTCAAAGTTAAATCTTTATTCAAGATTTAGGAAAAATGTTTCTCTAAACAGATTACAACATTTTATTTTAAAGTAAATCAAAATTTATCTTTCTTAGTGAAAATATTTAAGATCGAAAATTATCTGTAAAATAAACCTGTTATGTGCTTAGTGTGATACGCAAGTTAAAAAAAAAAAAGTTAATCTGTTTATGTACACGTTTGCCATTATAGCTCAAATTACAAAATTTAATAAGGAATTAAAATGCTGGAAGATAATTAAGTTCCGATCTACATTTCAGAAGTATGTGTTCCCCTATTATATTCAAAATAGATGTAAATTTCGATCTGTCAGAGATCCCGCTTTTAATCACAGCCGTTGGAGGCATGCGTATTATATTTTTTCTTCCTTTCAACTCTGCTCAATATCCTCAACAATACCCTCTCTTCAGAGGGACATTAGCGGAGCTTATAAAAGGATTGTTGGGTGTTACCCCCCCCCCCAAGCTAATCAAGCTGATAAAATGATTGTCAGGTCTACGGGAGGGAACTAACATTGCATATCCCCACCCTAGGATTGGGAACAGGGGTGCTTGTTGCTTCCCACTCATTCCCTTTCCCCGTGATTTCCAGTTTCACCGTATTCATGACGAGGAACCAGCATTACATATTCTTTTGAGCTCACATATGTCAGATGTTGAAGATAGAATTCAGGGGAAAGGGAAAAATGAGCCTCCCCTTGTGATGATTTTGTGAAATCCTGTACTTTTCAGTAAATCATTTAAAGCGTGTGATCCATTCTAATGAATAATTGATAAACTTGCAGTCCACCGTAAGGAAGATTTTTGAAATCGAAGCAAGAAATAGAAATTGGTGAATTTAATTTTCTTCTTTAAATATTCTAGTTACAGATACGTAAATAGATCGATAGATATTTATGTATAGATTGGGGTTGGGTTAGACTTATACTCAGACCCTATGATGGAAATAGGGAACTATTTTACCATTGGAGTCCATACTTAAGTTGGTAGTACTACAGATAGCCGCTAAAGTTGATATACCTATAAACGTTATTTTATTACAGTTTTTATAGCAACCAGAAAATTTCATTAATTTTCAAATTGCAGTAACCTGTATTAATAAAGATTAATTAATACAAGAGCTAGCTGATCGGAATGCCGAACGTTTCTTACCTGTGTCCTAAGTTATACAAAATCATTTATTGTTTAAATTTACATAAGCCGATCTGTAAAA
This sequence comes from Pardosa pseudoannulata, assembly GCA_032207245.1. Taxonomy (NCBI): domain Eukaryota; kingdom Metazoa; phylum Arthropoda; class Arachnida; order Araneae; family Lycosidae; genus Pardosa; species Pardosa pseudoannulata. Next base: position 21,953,028 of record CM063502.1, on the reverse strand, counting down.
AATTGAAAATATATACGCTATTTTGATTCGAACACACACACACACACACACACACACACACACACACATATATATATATATATATATATATATTGTCTTTTAATTTTTATAACTCAAGAAGGATGTGTTTACCAGCATATAAATATTTATGTAATAAAAGAGTTTTAAAAGTGACAAATACGGCTCATTTAAATTAAAATGTGAAAAAAATAGCTAAAGACAAAAGTAATACAACATCATAAAGGTTATACATAAAAACTGAATCTTTTATTCAGTTTGAATATGAGAGTAAGACATCATAAAAAACATCATATTGAGTACCCAAAACTTCAATATAATACTTATATATATATATATATATATATATATATATATATATATATATATACATCAATATATGCATATATATATATATATATGTAGTAAGACGGACCTCACGATGGATGGTTGTAGTCATGGCCCATAAAAGTGACACCATATTAGTCAACGACCTTTATTAACAGAACGTTGGGTGACGGTTTCCCACTTCATAGGGACAGGACAAACTGTCTAGTCAACTAGCTTGAAGTAATAAGTAAAAGGCCCTTAACAACTGGATCAACATCTCCGTCAAAATCAGTGGGAGAATCTCAAGGAAAAATCTGCCTCCGATAGCGTGTATCTCCTTTTTGTTTGGAAATTTCCTAAATTGTCCGCTTGGGCAATGTAGAATTATAATTGATTAGACCTCTTCTCTGAGGGCGTAAACTGTAGCCCCAGTGGTCAATTTAAGTTAAGGGTTAAAAAGGGTAAAGTAGAGGTACTCGAATTTTTTTTTCCTTGACTTAAGATTTGAAAACTTCTGAGAAATTTCTCGGGCCGTCTTCGGGGTTTTATACAAAATGCCTACGTTAGTTTCCCGATCTAGTTTACTTTTTCTTACATATACATATAAGCATATATATATATATATATATATATATATATATACATATATACATATATGCTTATATATATTCATATATATGTATATATATATATATGTGTATATATTCATATATATATATATATATATATATATATATATATATATATATATATATATATATATATATATCTACGTATAATAGTTATATAATAAGCATACTGTTATTAACTATGGAGACATAGTATGTTTTATGTCTATTAAATTATAGCTCTAAGGAAATATTTCTGTAAATAAAGAGGTGAATTAAAATGATTCTTTTTTCTTTTAAAGAGGGACTTAGCATTACAAAATAATTTAAGCCAATATGCTAGATACGTGTATATTTTAACTTTAGAATTGAAGTCTTTAACTATTTTTTTTCTTTTTTTCTAAATGAGCTGTGTAAAAGACCACACATTTTCGTTCACTATTCGTGCCAAAGTCTCTTTTGTACCCCAAAGCACAAGATGCATTGCACAAAAGTTCAAAAGTGGTTTGTTTCCAACGGCGACGTAGATCCATTTTTACTCCACGTCATGTAGATTAAATTTATATTAAAACATATTTTGAGATTTTCTTATAGAAACTTATTTTATGAACCGTAATACAAAAAGTTCCACTTCTCTGTGACGGAACTTGACCGAGATGTTTAATTTTAGAATTAGCAAAAATTCAAAGATTTTTTTATCTTCATTAGCCGATGGATTTAAAGAGTATTTTCAGTAATTCGATATGAAAATCAGGTTATAATTTCTGTTTTAATGCGAAAGAGGGAGGGGGTTGAAAATTTTCTATTTTAGTTTAAAGTTAAGGTATTGGCTTTTACGGAATTCCTAGTGGTGTTAGATTCTCCAAAATAAACCCCGAACAAAAAAGATGAAAATTTGGAGCATCTCTGTGCTGTAGCCAAACATAGAAATTTGCCAATTCGCAGCAACTTGCGAATCAAAAATTTATATCAAAGCCAAGAGCAAAACAACGTGTTATCTAATTAGAAGGTTGATTAGACTGTAACTAATTTTCTTATTATAAACGGGGTATGTATCATTAGTGCATTATACGTTTTCGGTAAAAGGAGCTCTTAATACCATCCTTCTATTTTTAAATATATAAATAGAATCTATTTTTTATATAAAGTAAAAGCTAATTATATTTTTTATTCTGTGAATTTTATTTGTATTGGGTGGAGAATGTATGTATTTCACAGCATAATAAAGACACCTTTTTTTTAAAGTTTTCAACTTCTTGATAACTTTTAATGTTTTCAAAATTTTAAAATATAATATACATATTTAGCTTTAAGTTTACAGAGTAGAAAAAATATTTATATTCAGTCTCATATAAAACTTTAGGTTTTAATATATGAATTTTAGAAAATCATCTTACAGGACTTATCTTAAATAGATTTCTTTTTTCTAAACATTGGTCTGTATTTTTTGTTATTTTAAAACCTATACTACTCGAAATGACAAAAGTAAATCTTTTTAAGCTAGAGCGTTATTAAAGAACTTTGAAGATATTTGAAGACTCGAACATTACTATGTTCCCTTAGTAACAAACAGCGATATATTGAAATATTCTTTTTCTAACGTGCTCCTTAATATTCGGCTCATCAAATATCTTCCGTGTTTATTAATGGTGGCTTGGGATGGTAAAATACGTCCGTGGTCGCAATGTTCTCCAAGTTCAAGTTCAAACGATACCTCTGAAGGTAACAGGGTCTAAATTATGGTCCTGATTCTAAATTAGGAGGAACCATTAAAACAATGTGCACAGCATTCTTTAAACTACACGTGTGCTTCGAATGGTGTTAAATAAGTAACAGCTTCACAGCCAAGTTTAGCATAAAGTTATCTGTCTGTATTATAAATTTCAATTAAATTGAGATAAATTTTGTCAATCTATCTCTTAAATCATATGCCTACGGAGGAACAATATCAGGATAAAATATCATTTTAAAATTAAAATCGAATGGAGAAAATACTTTAAGCACTTTACATTTATACTATTAAAGAACCGTTATTCAAAACAGGGTAAAGAAAATTCCTTTAAAAATAAACTGATCCCTTTTTTTAAATAAGTTGAAAAACGGCAGTTATGAAGATTTTATGTCCCAATAGGAAATATGTTCCATTAATAACCATGAACAACATATTGAAATATTTTTTCTAAAGTACTCATTAATAATTTCCTTTAAATTCAGATAAGGTTTGTCAATATATTTTTTAAATCAAATGGTTGTGTAGAAACAATATCAGAATAAAATATTTTAATATGAAAATTGAATGCAAGAAATATTTTAAGCACGTTACATTTACACTATTAAATAACCATTATTAAACAACATTATTAAAGAAAATTCCTTTCAAAATTAATAGATCTTTTCTCTTTGTGGTTAATCAAAAAAAGATAGTCATAATGAAGATTTCATGCATCGAAAAGTACTAGGTTCCCTTACCAATCATGAGCAATATATTGAAATATTTTTTTTAACGTACTCATTAAAAATTTCTTTAAAATTCAGATAAGGTTTGTCGATCTAATACTTAAATTCAATGCCTACTGGGGACCAATATTAGTATAAAATATTTTAAAATAAAAATCGAATTCAACGAAAATTTTAAGAACTTTACACTTACGTTATTAAAGAACATTACCAAGGAAAATACCATTAAAAATAAATAGATCTTTTCTTTTTGTGATAATTCGAAAAAACAAAATGCAGATAAAATGAACATTTTATGTCTCAAAAAGTACTATGTTCATTTAATAATTGTGTGTGACATGTTGAAGTATTTTTTTTAACTTACTCATTAATAATTTCCTTTAAATTTAGATAAGGTTTGTCAATCTATTATTTAAAACAAATACCTACGGAGGAACAATACCAGCATAAAATATCATTTTAAAATGAAAATGGAATATGACAAATATTTAAGTCATTTGACATTCCCAAGAAAGCATTTAATTATTCTTAAATACTTCTTGTATCTAGGTTTCCATAAGTATGTAAGTTTAATGTAATCTTTGATGGAGATTTGATGCCATCCAAAACAATTTAATTCTAATTTACTGACTTGTGCCTAACAAAGCAGAAAACACGAATTTGTGAATCCCACATTTAATTAAAGTCTCCTATCTTCGAGGAGAAGAAAAACCTATAAAAAATAAAAATCCAAGGAAGATTAGAAATGAACAGAGGCGAGGAAAAGAAATGTTTCCAAAAATTTGTTACTAATGAAAGTTTTATTGAAAGAACACCCTCTTAGTTTTTTTTCTTGCGCTGTCTGCAAATAAAGTAGGAAAAAAAATTTTTAAACTGTATTCAGGATCTACTTTTGATGGAAATGGAGAGATTTCTTTTATTCTTAATATTAAACTAACGACATCTAATAATAGCTAATCTCAGACATTTTATACGCATTATTATCCGACATTATTAAACATTATAGAGGATACAATAATCTGTCTATTTATCTATAAAGCTATAACTCTCTAACACACACATATATGTAATATATCAAAAATGTTGCACCTAAAATATCTATCTTAAATTTTCCTTTTTTCCCTTCTCATATTTTAAAACCAAATTTTCCAGTCGTAAAGAGACAGATGTAAGGAAATGTCCTCCGACTTAAATTCTTTTACCCGTCTCTCATAATGTCGCTGTCATGTATGATAATTTTCTGTCCATGACCATATTTTTGAGCTGTCCCAGGAAATCAGTTTAGCTTCGCCAATAACTAAATTGCTGCCTCTGTGGTTTTCGTGCTTACTTAAATGATCAAAGCTCACTTTTGGCTTCCCCAAAACGATGAAACGATTAAGACATTTGGGAAAAATTAATGTGATCACTTGTCGTGGGTTAGACAATTGTGAAAGAAATATGTATTCTTGAGCATTCGATGGTAAACTCTTGCCTTGCAAGGACGGACCCGTTCGTTTTTATCCTCAATAAATTTAAAGTTCCACAACAGTGGACATCGCTTCCTTTACTGGCTTTAAGACTGAAAATTACATAGGTATTCTTATTGGTCAGTAAGCCCAGGTAAATTAAAGAATATGAGCTAATTTCTTAAACTAACTTAAATGATCAAGATTCACTCTTGACTGCCAAAAAGTGCTGAATAATCTTAAGTCACTTGGGAACAAAATCACATGATCATTTGCTCTTAGGTTTGACATTTGTAAAAGAAGTGTGTATTCTTGAGTATTCTATAAAAAGCAATTGTCTTGTTAATATGCTCAGCTGACGAGTTCATTTTTATCCTAAATAAATTTAAAATTCCAGTTCCACAGTTATGTTTCTGATGAACACGACTGCACTACGATTCGGAGTTCTTATTGCCCAGTAAGAAAGGAAAATGTAAATAATAGGGGCTAATTTCCAGCTTGAAAATTTTAGCCGGTTACATTTATACACACACACATATATACATACACACACACACATATATATATATAAGTGTGTGTGTGTGTGTGTGTGTGTAAATATAAATAAATAAATAAATAAATATATAAATAAATAAATAAATAAATAAATAAATATATATGTATATATATGTATATATATATATATATATATATATATATATATATATATATATATTATATATATATATATGTGTATATACATATATATACATGTATATTATGCGTAATGGATGTTTTAGATCCACTAAAAATGAAAAATGGCTGTAAAGAGCGTAGTTAGGTGTTGAAAGGAAGCATTAAAATTTGGAAATAAAAAATGTTATTTATTCGTTTCTGTAGCTCTATAGCCAAAACATTTTGCATTTGCTTTAATAGTGATGTGAGGGTGTAAGTGAACCAGCCAATGAGAGTGTCAAGATTAATCACGTAGTGCACTAAAGGAGTTGTATATGTTACGTAAAGAAGTTGTATAAGAGTAGTTAATCTAAGAAAAAATTAATATTTGTGTTTTCAAATTTGCGAAGATCACTTGATGAGTAAGAGGGAGAAACAAAAGGATTTCGTGAAAGGTTTTAATTTTAGGGATAGAATCATGAGAAATTTTTTCTAGACTACAGTTAGAATTATATAGATAGTTATGGTTAAAATACCATTACATACATATATATATTATGTTACATTATTTATCTACAAATAATTTAATTATAACTGGGATGTTTATATTATGACCAAAATGAATTTCTTCACATTGTTTAAACATTTTATTGTAGGGTGCATAAATGAAAAGTATTTCATAAAAGAAAATGATGAAAAAATATTTTATATACATTTTGGTTTAAATATGTTTGGATTATTGACGAACATTGGGTAAATATTCATAACATAAATAGATAATTTTCATTAATTTTCTCAAAATGGCCATAAAAGTTCATTTAAAAATTATTTTGTGAACATATTTTTGTGTCTTACACATGTAAATGTATGTGTGTACCTAATCCTATTTAGCAATGTATTATATGTATATATATACATATATACAAATATGTATATATATATGTGTGTGTGCATGTGTGTATACTAATAAAATTTTTTAATCGATAGTTCCTTTTTTAACCCGAATTCAGCCCATAAAATGGTCTATATAATATTTTGATAGTGAATTAATAGTTTGTCGTTCGCTTCTATGTGTTAAATATTTTGTTTAAAAAGTTCATAAAATTAAAAATATCTTGTGATAAACATTGTGAATGAAACTTAATCTGGCAAAGAATATTTCTAAACAATACTTTAGGGACAAATTAAAGCTGTGTCTCTGAATCCAATGAAGACTTGGGGAGGCTAGAAAATATTTTTGGGGTCTTATTCGGTGACAGAAGACATTAATTCGTATACCTATACGTTAAACCGTTACTGCCTTAATATACTTTAAAATAAACTCGAATAGCTTTTTATATCAATAAACTTTAAAAGTAGAAATATTGATTGCAACTCTCAGTACATTCAATTATCTTTAATTATAACAGGAAAACTTTTTTCACCTCACTTTCTATTATTATATAATAATCATATATTCAAAATATATTCAAATATAATAATCATAATTAAATTCTGAAATATAGATTTATTACACTTTTTATCAATAGTGCCTGTACAAAATCTACTTAAATATAAAGTTCATTACGAATAAGACTGTATTCATTTCAAATCTATTTTGCCAGTAATACAGACCGCAATATAATTTTTTAACTCATTTTCTACTATTACATATTACAAAACATACATCAATATAATTTCCAGATTTTCAAACTCTATCAAGTGACTTGTCGTGGTCCAGAAATTCTTGCGCAAATTATAATAACATTCAATTATCTTTAAAAGAAATACTTCTTTATCTTATTTTCTATTATAACATATTCAAATATATTAAATGCAACTAAATAATTAAATTAAGTAATGTAGAATAATTATACATTTAACCAATAATGTATGAACAAAGTTCATTACAAATAAAAATTTTACATCTATTATACAGCAGCAATATTATCTCCAGGTTTTTCAAATTTCCTCGAATAGCTCACTGTGATCAAGAAATTCTTGCATAAATTAATAATGTAAAAAAAAAATTGAACTGCAACTCATTTAGAATGACAAAAAAGAACAACACATAATTTGAGGACTTTTCATGTTCTCGAGTAGTTAAAGTATGTTTGAAGACCACTTTTCATAAATGAAAATTGATGACCGGAGTGGTTTCTGGGGGGAAATGTCGAATTAGATGCAGACGCCATTACAATTCCACAGGTTTCTTTTGTTTCATTTCCAACGGAGAACTAAAAATATATGTATAAACAAGGTTCAATAACAATAAAATGTGTTAAGAATAAATAATTAAATTAATAACAATGAATTAAGTATATCGTTGGAGTATCTTAAAGTTTTAAAGGTTTTTCTAAAAAATAATCAAGATACAAACTTTTATTTGTTATTCTTAAGACTGCTGTACTTAGTTGATATTCAGATATACAGAGTTTTAACACACTTTTGCAACGATTCTGATTCTCTATGGCTCTATATTTAAAGTAATAACAATAACGAGACTGGAATCCAACTGGAAGAGCGTTTAAATATCATCTGCATTTTCATCTGCTATTATCTAAAAGCAATTAATAGTTGTCATTTGCAATATTACCGAGATAAGCATAAATTAATATGCAGAATAAATTTCATTCAGATATACAGTTTATTTCTTAGTAATAATTAAAACTTTCCGATACCCCAACGTAAAGTCTGTAAATCAGTAATCTTGTGTTTAGCCATCCAATAATTTCTCCGAGATTCTTTTAGGTGTCTCGAGTCCAGCACAGGGCAAACACTCAAATGGGTAACAACCATGTCATCATTAAGAAAGCATAGTTGAAACAGAGGTCTTAACTGGATCTTGAATCGGGAAAGACACTTTGAGAAGTGGTGGTTCGTCGAAAGACGAAAGATGGTACTGTATCTTTGTTGCATAATACTCTTTAAATGGAAATATATTTTTTTAATCATGAATAATTTTATTTCATTAAGAAACATGGAATAGGTATATGGTGTATGAATTTATTTTAATATAACAGCTCAAAAATACACAGAAGTCAAAGCAAAAGGCATTTTGCAGCCTTCTAAAATATCAGTGAATTAAAATGTTTGCAGAGAAGTACGTTGTATAGCAGATTCAAAATAAAATCTTAGTGTCTTTGATAAATTTTCTAAAAATTACATCCTCACTTATTGTTATTTTTTATAAGTAATAAAATGTTCATTATTATGGCATAACCATTGTAATATACCATTTGATGTATAATATACCATTATAATGTAACTATTTGATGAATTGAAATTAGCAAATTAAGTTTTTTTTCTCCATTTATATCAACTCTGCTAACATACTTTTAAATTTATTCGAATTATATGTTTTGATAAAAACTATTTATATCTCTCTTTGCATTTTCTAATTAGTAATATTTATTTTTTTACTATCCTCTCGAATATTTTTTTTATCATTTTGCATATTTTAATACAAAAATTCTTATTTTGGTAAATTACCGAAATGTGAACATCTTTTCTGATTAAAATATTTACTGTGTTAAATTAACTTCTTTCCTAATTTATATTTATCAGATTTCTTAAAAATAGATTTTCATTTCAAGATTTTTGAAAAAATCTTTCAACAGTATATGCATTAAGTAGTACTTTTAAAAAATTTCTTCAATCCAAACTAACATTTTTAGTTTTTAAAACTTAGAAAATTTTAATTTCCTGATTTTTTTCTAAGTATTATAATGAAGTATACTGAATAAAATAAATACTGTGAAAAAATAAATACATCAGAAAGTTTTAAAAAAATTATGTTAGATTATGTTAGATATGTTAGGTCACATGAAAACGTAATATAGAATATAGGTACTAACTTATAACATAATTTTTTTTGTAATCTATGAATTGCATTCTGTAGAATGAATTAATAATAAAGAAACCTTTTTGGTATTAGTAGTTCAAGAACTCATGCAAATTTAGATAAATGTAGATGCAGAATAAAATTATAAATAATTAGTCGTTATTAATATCCTAACTGAATAATTATGTGAATATTTTTTCATTCTATATATAATACAAATATATTCACAGAAAAAAATTAGACTTACCTAATGAGTAGAATTTTGAAGTCTTAAGGCTAGGGATGTAACATAATTTCAATTTCTTTATATGAATTGTCCCATGTGTTTCGTGTAATTAATTAAGAGGAACAATCTCCTAATTTTGTAGCAGATGAAGCAGTCTTAAATATCTCACAAATGTTTTTATAATTTTATAAATCATAATTTAATAAATTATCTATTGAGTACAATTTTCAAATATTTCGAAGAAAGAGATATAACATAATTTCAAAATCTTTATATATTAATTGTTCTATATGTTGTGTTGTTATCAAGTGGAATAATTTCACAATTTTATAACAAATGAAACAAGTCTTTAATATCTCCCAAACATTTGTATAATTTTACAAATTATCTATTGAGTAGAATTTTTAAAACTTACGGATAGGATGTAACATAATATTATTTTCTTCTATATTCATTGTTCTATGTGTTCTGTTGTAATTAGTTGAGAGGAATAATTTAAAAATTTTATAGCAGATCAAGCAAGTCTTAACTATCTCGCAAATGTTTTTATAATTTTATAAATTATCTATTGAATAGAATTTTTAAATGTTACTTATAAGAATATAACATAATTTCAATTTCTTAAATATTAATTTTTCTACATGTCTTGTTGTAATCAAGAAGAATAATTCCATAATTTTATAACAAATGAAACAAGTTTATGAGCCAGATGAAACAAGATAATATCTCAGAAACATTTGTAAAATGTTAGAAATTATTTCGAAACTTATGGCAATTCAAAACAGACGCACCGATTTCTTTTCCCGACAAAAAGAAAGGTTACCATCGCTCAGTTCACATTTCCCCCCTATTAACATCAGGAGAAAAGATTTTGTGTGAGGGAGAGGGAGGGAAAGAAGATTCATGATCGTATTCTACTGTTCATAGCATTCAATTCCAGCGTCTGTCAGGCGTAAGGTCTAAGTAATTGAACTGCTGATACCATATAATAGGATAGAAACCCTTTGAAATCACCGTCATGACTCATGGAGTACATGAAAAAGCGTTGTTTTCACTTCCCGTGTTCGGTTTCAATATTTGCCAACTGGGATGAATGGTAAAAAATTCTATTCGGAGTGCAGCTTTGAAAGACAGGTGGTGTTAGGCTTAAGGGTACAAAGAACGTTGAATTTAATTTTTAAAATTTTCAGTAATTAACGATATTTTTGCAATAATAAAATGTAATGCTGTTATATGAAACATATAACACACACACACAAATCTGTTAGAAAATAGTTTTTGATTCAGATAGGAGATTATTTGATAAAAATTGAGTCATCCAACAATATTCGTTAAAAATATTCCTAGCGCACAGCATACTAAGCAATTTCCTTTTACTTTGCTTAGAATTTACATAAAAACAAAACTGAGTAGCGGTTTTCACTTACTTTAAACGCTATTAATATGAGACAACTATTTTAAATTATACAATATGTTGGTAACTGTTTTTGCCGTTTTGCGGAATTAAATCCTCCGTAACTCCAGAAAATATTTTGCTGCTTAAAAAAAGCATACACAGTTTTATGACAAATACATTAATAGACAATCTCCAAAACTTTGAATTAGAAATAAATAAAAACAATGCACGTGGAACATTTCGAAATGACTAATTTGATGCAAAAATTGCCAAAAAGGAAAGTATTATTTTTAAAAGTTTAAAATAATAGTGTATGACAAAAACCAGATTTAAGAGAAGTAAAATACTTGTGTTATTAGCAAAATGTGTTTTGAGGATAAAGCGTATATTTAATTTCATTATTTCAGGACAAAAATCGGTTATAATTTTTGATCAAAATCTGTTATTTTGAAGGTCCCTCTTCCGTTAAGGCAGTGTTTCTCAAACTTTCAATATTTGGAACTCAATTTTTTATTATAATTTTCATTGCGCCCTACCATACAATGACAATGTAGTGAATGCCATTATAATGTACTTTTACTCTAAAGATACAATACAGGAGGTAACAAAACAGACGTCAAGAGTAAACTAGTTATAACCAGTTTAGAAAAGGTCAAAATGGATATTTACTATTTTAAAACGGAAGTTTCCTTCTACGCACTTCCAGACGTAATAATGAAACTGGGAAAATTCAGTCAGTTACAGTCAAAATAGGTGGTTTTTTTGTTTTTTATTTTAAATTTGAGCACTGAAATTTAACTTAATTACAATACACAAGGAGGTAACAGAATGCTTTTCCTCTGAGAAAACATTTAAAAATATACGCTGCTGAGAAACCAAATAAAGATTTTTCCTAAAAATGCTCATGATGATTTAAAATACTGTATGTAACATTTTATGCGCAAATAAATATTAAAAAAGCTACGGAAGTTCGTTCTAAAAAAATGCAAACCTTAGTCATGAAAATGTACACGATAGTTTGATTCTAGAAGTTACATTAAAAAATGTATACGATACTTAAATAAGTTATTTTTGATTTACTCTAACTATTGGTGCAAAATGACTAGTCACCGAATGTCACAAAATTTAAAACGTGTGATAGAGATAACATGGAAAAATTTATGTACCAAAAAAAAAAAAAACTTTAAGTAACTCTTGAAATGATTTGGTTAAATTTTAAGTTTTCAAAACTATCCAAATAATGAATTTTTAGAATCTGTGGAATGTTACCAATTTTTATTTATTTATTTTATATTTTTAAAATTATTTTGATGTAACTGTCTTTTGAAGAGAGAGTGGGAAATATAAACTTTTGTAGCTAAATTTACTTAAACTCATGAAATTTTGTAAATTAACTGCATTGAAATTTGTCTCAAAATATTTTTAAATAATTAATTTTTCATAATATTTTTAAAAAATTAAATAATCTTTGCTATTTAAATTTTAATAGGTTCTTATTAAACGTTTATTCAACCCTACAAATATACATTAAAAAAAAGCCTGTATCTGTTTTAATTTTAGAAGCAATATAAATTTAGCAAGATCGAATTTCGATGAAAATTCAACTTTCTGAAATAAAAGTTACTTCTGCCTATTAAATGTTGAATCTATAAACAAAATAATACTCAAGTATGTTCGAAGGGTATTTTTAAGTAATAATAAAGCAAAATTAAATTTAAAAATTAAAAGTTTTTTATAAGAAACATTTAAATAAATGAAAGTTTTGTCCATAAATGAATTTTTTTTAAATCTCGTTTTTCTTATGTTATTAAACTTATTATTTGTTTTTGGTTATACGCCACTGCAGTGTACAGAATTTCATAACTTTTAAAGAATAAAAGATCTTCAAAATGACAAATTTTGATAAAAAATATCAAATGATTTTTTTCTCAAAAGGCAAGTTAGATATACGCTCCATTACCAAAAGGCATTTTACGAATAACATTATTTTACAGCACTAAAACCTGTTTTTGGCCATACACCCTTATTTTAAACTTTTAAAAATAATAATTTCTTTTTTGACAATTTTTGTATTTAATTGGAAATTCTGAAATGTTCCAGATGCATTGCATTTTTCCATTTCTTATTCAAAATTTGCTATTTATTTGTTTGTCATAAAACTGGGTATGCTTTTGAAAATCGCAAAGAATTTTCTCAAGTAACAGAGTATTCAATACCGTAAAAGGGTAAAGATCATTTGCTGAAATATTTTATAATTTTAACTAATTGGCCAATATAAATAGTACTTATCGTAGGTGAATCGATACCCAGTTGTTTCTTGATAAATTCTAAAGATAAAACGGAAAAATAATAGGAATTGGTATTACGAATCGGGGTATTAGGCTAGTATTTTGGAGTAATCCAGTGTGAACTACGTTTTCAGTTTTTTAATTTTATTTTATCCACTTAAGAGTTCAAAAACATACATAACAAAGGACTGAAAAAAGAATTATTATTTCTTTAAAATCCCATTGATTACTATTATCAATCGGATTTTAAAGCTGAGGAATTTCCCGCATTGCTAGAAAACAGCTATTGTTTGCCCCATTCCCAAACCCCAGTAATGAGGAATTTGCACATGTGGGGGATTCGAACAACTTAGTGTTTTTCTGGTAATTTCAGACTCGTAGATTCCAAAAATGTTCTCAAAAATGTAAAAAACTGGGTCCATCATTTAAAAAATTAATTTTAAAGTTAAGCGAAAATCACGTGACATCAAAAAGCTCCGTGATTGGTTGTGATGTCATCGTTCATGCAGACCAATATTTTTGTATTCCTTTTAAGCGCGCACTATTTTCCGATTTTGTTTTTGCAAGTTCCTGAAATTTTCTAGCTATCAAAATTTATTTTTATTTAAACCTGAAGGTTTATTTTATCGATCTAGATAGCTTAGTTACCTCAATTTGTCATAAATGTCTCTTCTACCTGGATTTACCAATCAGACAACCTCCCGAAAATTGACAGCATGTCAATGTTTTCTTTCTTGGCAAAAAACCCGGATTTTATGGGAGCAGAAATACGAGGAATTAAAACCGAAAGGTGTGTAAAATCATTTATATTTTTTTTCCAATTTTACTTAACATGTATTAATACTTTATTCATGCTAAACACAGCTCTTTTGTTTGTAAACACAAACAAGTCAAATAAATATACATATATCATATACATACACATTTGTAGTTGCATCGTTTTTGATAAATAGAGACGGATGTAATATTAAAATAAAAATTAGAGGAGGTATTTTTTGTGAGACCGGTCTCATTAGCCTTCGTGTTGCAAAAAGTAGACCGTAGCATTCCAAAACCAAACCAAAACAAAATCAATTCTTAGATATTTTAAATATGATGAAAAGAAATTTAAAATCTTTAAATGGCTTTACTTAATTATTTATACATTTTTAAATAGCAATACAATTTTATTGCCTTTAATATTAATGTCAAATTAAAAAATGTATAAAATTTCTCAAATTAAATTTAATTTTTAAAGTAATATAATTATTAAGTATTTTAAAAATATTATACTTTTTTTTTCAAATTAGTCACCAATTTAATCGAAAAATATCACTGTTACATTTGATACATAAGAAAGTATGCATCTCTGAAGAAAATATTTATAATACCTTGAAAATACATAACTTTCCCCTCCCCCGAGTTATTTATTAGATAATTATATGTTTTAGATATTTATATGTTTTTCGATATTTATATGCTTTATAAAATATTTATTGTACTTGAACTCTGTAATAATACTCGAAAATTAGCAGTTTTAAAAGTTAAATAGCAGTGGTTAATCAACAATCCTTTTAAAGGTATAGATGTATTTTATATACTTTAATTGTTCTAAAATAGTAATATTTAAACAAATGCAAGCATTTATTTACCGAAAAATGGTCTTCACAAACCCATAGAGATGATTTATATGATAATTTGAGGTTTAATTTCTCATCCCTTTTCATCTCAGTTGTCCAGATTTTACGTGTATGTGGGTCTTTTGGGACGCTGAAAAATATCTTCTCATTGCAATTAGTTGTTGTATTTTTACAGAGTGGCACAATACAATATTTAGAGTATGATTTTTTAATGCCAGACATAACAAAAAAATGCTATTATATGCGATACTTTACACAAAAAACAAATTTAAAAGTCGCCTTTTAACATGTAAACAGCATAGGAGTTCGGTGTTTACATGAACGATGACGTCACAAACTCGGCGGAGATAAAGTAGCGTTTTTGAGAGACGTTAAAGAGTCCGCTATAAAACCCATTAGAAATCACTCATTAGGCCCCCAAATGAAAGAAAAATAGCTCTGTCCTGCTTACTTTTTTGTCTTCTATCGTTTAAAATCAAAATTAGAAAACGTGAAAATTCCTCATTATCGCCCCATCTCTGAGTTGCCTCAGCAAAGTTGCCGAGCGTATAATTCTCGACCGCGTACATACTTTCTAAGACGTAAATAACATGATTATTCCAGAGCAGTTTGGCTTCCACCAGCAGCACAGCACAACACAACAGTTGCTTAGGGTTGTAGAAGTCGCTAGCGAAGGTCTACAAACTAAAAAGCCAACTGGAACACTCTTTTTAGACATTGCAAAAGCCTTTGTCCGCATCACGCATGAAGGACTCATTTACAAGATAATTAAGCTCCAAGTGCCTGATGCAATTATACATCTTATTTATCACTACCTTTGCAAACGTACTTTTAAAGTCCGTGTCAACAACACTTATTATAATAATAAAACAATAATTTCTGGAGTAGAGCAAGGCTCCATTCTTGCCCCTGCTTTCTTTAATATTTTTATTAATGACATGTCTTGTACCAATTTAACTTCACTTGCTCTTTTCGCCGATGACACGGTAATTTATACTACTGCCTCACACATTACTAGCGTAAGTTCTTAAATTCAGTATCATATTTCTACTCTGGAAACTTGGTTCACTAAATGGGAAATTAAAAGCAATACTCGTAAATGTATATTTTAGCAGAACGTATAAAACTCCTCCACGGTTGTACACGGCGAGGCAATTAACTGGGGTAACACCGCTAAGTACTTAGATGTCACTCTTGACAAGAAATGAATTTGTGATTTATGTGAATAATGTTAAGAACGCCATGAATTACAAGATTCGTGATCTGCGCCCCCATCTTTCTATTAAAAATGAAAGTCTACTTTTATAAAACGGCGGTTCTCCCTATTTGGTCGTTTGCATCCCGATGTCATACTGAAGGTATTAACCGTATTCAAAGTGAAATTCTCATTGCTCAGGTATCTCTTTAATGCTATTATTCAAATAGACTTGTACATTGATTCTTTTAAGAATCGTATACTTCTTTCTTACTCGTATTTCAAATTTTATGCTAATCTTAATATCTTACCTAACACGATCATAACAGAGTTACCACTATTATCACCGTAAGCCTAAGCATAAGATGCGGCCAAGAGCAGCTATGATTCCTAACTTTCCTAACTTTCGCCAAGTTCCTTCACTAATTTCTCCCCTACACACTTGCCCGATACCGCGACCATCCAATAGATGGCGCAACGGAACCTGATCTGAGCTCTTCTCACATTGCTTCGATTTCTCTTGTAATGCGCCGTGTACCTTTTCTCAATCGTTTTGCACTCACTGTGTTTTTAACTTCTCTTCTCACTTTAACTAGCACTTCTTGTGCCTTTCTATTTCTTAAAAAAATCTTTAGTACTTTTCTCAATGTATTGCTCTTAGTAATATTATTTTCCCCCTTATTATTATTATTATTATTATTATTTCACTCTTTCCTTATGGGCATTTTATTATTTTAGCTCAATTTTAAGACCTGCATTTTTATAATATAGTTTTTGCAATGTTTAAAGAAGGACACTGAATTCATAAATTTATAAACCTCACGAACTGTAGATAAGGCCTTCGGCCCAGGCACCCCGATTTAACATTATAGTCCGACTGAAAAAGAAATCCAGGTACAATTTTCTAACTTCTAAAGCGCTCACACTTCGCCATCTTTTGAAATATAAAGTAATTAGTTTATTGGTAGGAAGATACAACAATTGATTTACATACTTCACTACTGTGAACCAGGATTTTATAGAAATATTGATCAAAGACTCAATTTTCTTAATTGTCACATATTTTAATCTATAAAACTCTTTTCAAATAGATTTTTGTGTCTTATATGTTTCATAGCACAATATTATATAATCTCGTTAAAGTATCGTTACAAATTTAAAATTTTAAAAAGTGAAATTCAACGTCTCTTGTTTCCTTAAAACATTCTTCTATACATATAATTGGCATGGAGTCGATTTCACAGACAAATTCTTATTAAAGTCTAAATATTTTGTGATAAAAACAGCGGGGGAGGTCTTAATTTGGTGCTTTTCCCCGTTATTAATAGATTTCTATTGCAAATATTAAGTCAAACTGTATGAAATAGACAATTGTAAAAACTGTAATTGTATAAGTTGAATTGTACAATTGTAAATTTTATGAGTTAGACAATTTGCATTTTTTTTAACATTTATGTTTAAAAGACAATGTCATATTAGATCATTATACGTAGTGAACGAATTCATATGAAAGGTAAAACAGCAATTATCTTTTAAAAATTAAAATTTTATAAACCAAAATTGAAAGTCTCTTCATCCCTTAAATTAATAATTTCTAAAATTATTTTAATATTTACTATCCTCTTAAAGGGACTATAACCGTCATTGTGTCTTTTGTAAATTATTAGAATATTAAAACTTGGTACACGCATATAATGATATGTAACATAATTAATCCCATCAACTTTTTAAGTGCACAGTGGACCTTACAAAACTACTTTTTAATTGTTGAGACAGCAGTAGATTTTCAAAACTCATATACATTTTTAATCCATCTGCTCAAAGTTGAGGTATAGTATTAGAAATATATTTATATAAGGTATTAACTATTTTAAAAAATATTATTATTTATTAAAAATTCGTTTTCCTTTCGTACGTAACATGAATTATACTGATACGATATCTTTTTTACCCTAAAATAAATTTCCAATTAATTTTTTGAAAATTTAAATGTGTACTTTGCAAAAATAATATTTCTTCTAAATATCACTTTTATTTTTTCTGAATGAAATGAAGTTAATATATATATATATCTATATATATATATATATATATATATATATATATATATATATATATATATATATATATATATATATATATATATATATACAGTGAATGATATATATACAGTAATGTGATATATATACAGTGAATATATATATATATATATATATATATATATATATATATACAGTGAATCCTCTCTGAGCGGCCACCCCACCGTTCCGAGATTATTTGGCAGCTCAGAAATTGTGGCCGCTCTGAAGGGTTTTATTTACTATTATAAGATAATTGCTATAATGCGTAATATAAACAAGTGTGATATATATTACTTATTTAAAATGAAATTTAAAACTTATCTAAAGAGAAAATAGTACTTTATTGCGTGCTTTCTTACATTTTTTTAAGAAGGCTACAATTTATGTCTGTTTTAAGTTTTTACTTTTCTCTATAACAGCCATTTTTTATAGTTCATTTTTTACTTTAAAAAGCAGATCTCTAACAAATTCGTTTGCAACCGCTTCGGAATTTTCGATAATTTTATCGATTTTTCCTAAAGTCGCTTGTGTTGAAAGTTTAGTTTGCTTTCCATTGCAAACATTGGGAAGTACCTCTTCAGGAACGGAATTATCGCCTGAAAGTTACAAAAATTAATTTGTAAAAACGTTTTATACACATACATACTGTTTAGTTAATTTAAATCAACCTCAAATTTTAGATTTGATAAAAAGGATTTAAAGGAGAATTTTCCTGTCTTAAACTGTCGAACTTTACCAGCCAATCTTAAAAATAAATGACGTTATCCATGCTTTTTTTATTCGAGTACCATGACATACCAAGACTGTCCAATTTTTTTTCCTTTAAAACACCTGAGTCTTTGAGATCTCCAAATTATCAGGGGTTTCTCTTTCTCTCCAGTTGAGCTTGCACAAAAACTAATGGTCAGCCGCTCCTTCGGAATTTTTCCACCTCTAGCATTTTCTGATTTTTGCATCATTCTCTTACTAGGAAAAGAGAGAAAAAAAGAACACTGTTTCGCCCATGTTAAATATGTCCCTGTCATCATATGCAGCCAAAAGCAGTGGAAGACTCTCTATCCAATCCGCTCAACATTAAAGCATGGAGGGAGTAGAATTTTCCGAAAACTGAAATGGGCGATCCCACAAGGTGGCAGTTTAGACTGGGTCGAGTGGTCGCTGATAGAGGTTATTTTACCATTAGGACTATGAGTCGAAAAATCCGTGCCATGAAAAATTGGCCTTTTAGAGAGGTGGCCGCTCAGAAAAGTTTCACTGTATATATATGTAATATAGAAAAACAGATCGAGGAATAAGACCCCCGAAGATAGAAAGCAAGAGAGTACCCCTAAGTGATACTACAACCAAGATCTCAAACACACATGTGAGCCACCTGTGGGCCATAAAGACGAAATATTAATCCCCCTTTGGCGTTACAGAAGTCGTAAGTTAAACCAGTTAATTCCATTTTGACACTAGACAGTCACATAACTTTTAGTCCCCCAACATCTGTGATTTGACTTACACTTAACGCGAAGCACCTGCAGCCACAAAAAACGGCGTCTCTCACGCTATCTGTCGGCCAATGAAGAGATTCAAGAACGTCCAAAACACGCCCTCGAAAAGTGTAAGTGGTCACACACAACCCTCCCCCCTCAAAAAAAGACCCCTTAGATAAGATTTTATATTTTTAAGTAAGAAGTTCACACTCTCTAGTCTGCCAGCACTTCGAATGGATCATTTTTCGGTATAGAGGAATTAGTTCATCAGGAGACGACTCTCTCCCCAGCCGTATCGGCCCTCACAGTACTTCGTTCAAACCAACTTAGTATATACCTCATGTCTGAATAGCTATAAAGGATGATTGGACATTGGAACGAAAAACCACAACCCCGACTGTTTCAAGAACGTCCAAAACACGCCCTCGAAAAGTGTAAGTGGTCACACACAACCCTCCCCCCTCAAAAAAAGACCCTTTAGATAAGATTTTATATTTTAAGTAAGAAGTTCACACTCTCTAGTCTGCCAGCACTTCGAATGGATCATTTTTCGGTATAGAGGAATTAGTTAGGTATAGAGGAATTAGTCAGGAGACATCTCTCTCCCCAGCCGTATCGGCCCTCACAGTACTTCGTTCAAACCAACTTAGTATATACCTCATGTCTGAATAGCTATAAAGGATGATTGGACATTGGAACGAAAAACCACAACCCCGACTGTTTCAAGAACGTCCAAAACACGCCCTCGAAAAGTGTAAGTGGTCACACACAACCCTCCCCCCTCAAAAAAAGACCCTTTAGATAAGATTTTATATTTTTAAGTAAGAAGTTCACACTCTCTAGTCTGCCAGCACTTCGAATAGATCATTTTTCGGTATAGAGGAATTAGTTCATCAGGAGACGACTCTCTCCCCAGCCGTATCGGCCCTCACAGTACTTCGTTCAAACCAACTTAGTATATACCTCATGTCTGAATAGCTATAAAGGATGATTGGACATTGGAACGAAAAACCACAACCCCGACTGTTTCAAGAACGTCCCAAAACACGCCCTCGAAAAGTGTAAGTGGTCACACACAACCCCCCTAAAAAAAAAAAGACCCCTTAGATAAGATTTTATATTTTTAAGTAAGAAGTTCACACTCTCTAGTCTGCCAGCACTTCGAATAGATCATTTTTCGGTATAGAGGAATTAGTTCATCAGGAGACGACTCTCTCCCCAGCCGTATCGGCCCTCACAGTACTTCGTTCAAACCAACTTAGTATATACCTCATGTCTGAATAGCTATAAAGGATGATTGGACATTGGAACGAAAAACCACAACCCCGACTGTTTCAAGAACGTCCAAAACACGCCCTCGAAAAGTGTAAGTGGTCACACACAACCCTCCCCCCTCAAAAAAAGACCCTTTAGATAAGATTTTATATTTTTAAGTAAGAAGTTCACACTCTCTAGTCTGCCAGCATTTCGAATAGATCATTTTTCGGTATAGAGGAATTAGTTCATCAGGAGACGACTCTCTCCCCAGCCGTATCGGCCCTCACAGTACTTCGTTCAAACCAACTTAGTATATACCTCATGTCTGAATAGCTATAAAGGATGATTGGACATTGGAACGAAAAACCACAACCCCGACTGTTTCAAGAACGTCCAAAACACGCCCTCGAAAAGTGTAAGTGGTCACACACAACCCTCCCCCCTCAAAAAAAGACCCTTTAGATAAGATTTTATATTTTTAAGTAAGAAGTTCACACTCTCTAGTCTGCCAGCACTTCGAATGGATCATTTTTCGGTATAGAGGAATTAGTTCATCAGGAGACGACTCTCTCCCCAGCCGTATCGGCCCTCACAGTACTTCGTTCAAACCAACTTAGTATATACCTCATGTCTGAATAGCTATAAAGGATGATTGGACATTGGAACGAAAAACCACAACCCCGACTGTTTATTTAGAGACTGATATTCCCAGACATGACATATATATATATATATATTTATTTATTTATATAGTGCAAATCACACTTTTGAGGAAGTTTCATTCCTTCTAAAAACTTCTGTGTGAAGGAGAAAGGAGGAATTTTACGAAAAAAAAAATGAGTATCAAAAACACAAAATTTTGCTTATATCGTAAAAGAAATTAAAAATCTGATTTCATAGATGAAGAAAAATAAAAATTGGTTCTTGGAACCCCTATCTGTGAATCTCTAAGAAAATAATTAGCTATTTTTTATAATTACCACACAAACCAAAAAATTATAACTAAATCAATATGTATAAAATGTACTTCAACTTTTTTAGTGTATGTATGTCATATACATAAAATATTATAATATAAAATATTAAATAGACATATATACAATATAAATTGTAATAGGAGGTTATATAAATTTTATTAAATTTAAATTTTTTTAATTGGTTTATTATATTATTTATGTTAGATTATTAGTAGTTATTAGTGTTAATTATTGTAGATTTATAAATTAATTTACAATTTAGATAATTTAACAATTTAATTTAGAGAATTAAATTTTTCTTTTATCATTTAATTATTTTAATTGGTAAAAATGAATATATTGGAGGATTTTTGGGATATGTTAAAATTTGGGGATAAATGATTTGATGTGATCCTATTTTAATTTATTGGTTTTAATGCAGAATGCACACATAGTTTGTTCAAAGAAAAATTTTATATGATTTTATATTGGAGTTCAAGAAAAATATTATTGATTTAAGGGTATGTGTTAGTTTTGGTTATTTATATTACATTAAGGCGTTATACTTGGTGTTTTGAATTGTTTATTTATTAATTATTGTTTTGTGATAATGATCTAATAAAAATATTTTGTATCTTGTAAACTATTTTTTTTTTTATATATTATAATTTTTATATACTTACTAAATACATATTTTAAAAAACACGTTAAATATATATGAAACGTTAACAGAAACAGATATATATATATATATATATATATATATATATATTATAAATATATGTGTATATATATATATATATATTATATATATATATATATATTGTATTTGTTTTGTTAGTATTAATTTTATTTTTTCCCCTATATTTTTTTATATTTGATTTCCCACCATTAAATGTAAAATAAATGAGCGTTCTCCGACTTAAATTCTTTTTAACCCATTTCAGAAAACTAACAGCTTAATAAATGCTAATTTTCTGTCCATTAGCCGTATTTTTCAGCCAGATATTCAGTTATCAAAGGGAAATGCTATAATTATTATATAATTTGTATTATGTAGGAGCTTATTTGTTTTCATCAAGATTAATTGCCTTACAAAATGCTGACTTAAATAATTTAATACTGGAATGCAGTTTTTTTTGTATACATAAAAGGTGATTAATCTTTCAATCTTTAATATTATTTTTTTATTTATTTTTTGATAGTTTGCGCACATAAAAACGTTTTAAACCTATTGGAGTTTTGATTTTCCAACGGTGAAACTGTTAATTTTAATTATTGGTATGTAGATAGAAATTTCTATTTTTGTTTTTTATTTTGTGACTTTATTTTGTTTTAGTATATTATATATATATTTATATATATATATATATATATATAAATATATATATATATGTGTGTGTATATATATATATATATATATATATATAGATATATATTACATAATATATATAATATAACACACACACATATATATATATATATATATATATATATTATATATATATATATATATATATATATATATATATATATTTTATATAAAAATAATTTTTTAATGATAAATTTTTAGTAATATGACGTTAATCATTTGGGTTTAGCTATGATTAGTTTTTTGGGTTATAGTTTTGGTGGGTAATTTAAGAGTTTGGTTGTTTTTATATGGTGATATAAAGTTTAGGATTTTTAGATATTTTTGAAATTATTCGATATATTAAAAGATATATGCGGTACAATATTTTTTGATATTTTGATATTTTAATATATATTTTGAATATTAAAATTTTATAATATGAGTTTACATTTTTTATATTAAATTTTTATTATTTGAGATAATTTTAATAGTTTGCGTATTTTTTTCGTATAATGAATTCTTTCATATCATCATTTAATTCCCCCTTTTTTTTTAAATACAAATGCGGGGTTCTTGCCTTTTGCCAAAACCTCCTGTGACTAATTCTAATGCAAAGAAATGTTTTTTCACTTTTCATGGTTGAAAACAATCTTTGAACACTTGCAGTAGAAACTAGTAAAGTACACAAATTTTAATAAGTTTAAAAAGTTTTGAAAATATACATTGATAAAATATTCAGGAAGGTCCAGATTTTCCGCAAACCGTTAATCCCGTCTTTCTGATAATCCCGAAAAATTAAGTCAAAAACAAACAAAAACTGTCAAGAAATAAAAATTATCTTTCAGAAGGCTATTTAGTGTTGTATTTTAAGAAGTTGTCATTTCCCAGCAATGACGTGTAAACGTTTATTCCTTCCAATTAGGCTTAAGAAACCTAATTAACAAAGTCATTTTCTCATTTTGATTTTATTAAAAGCAGACCAGATTTATAAAAATAAATTGACAAAAAAATGATATTCCTATTCCTCTTCATGGCTCGCTTTAATGAAGTGAAGCTCAATTTCTCTTAATTAGAAATGGGGAGTGAAAGAGGGGGGTACTAAAAATAATGAGTGTTTTAAACGCTGTTCAGAGAAATAGCAACTGGTTTGAAGATAATAGAAGAATTTTTTTTTGGTACATAATAAGAGGTTTCAACCCTTTTTTATCACTCTGTTTGATCTCTTGTTAATTAGGGCCAAAATGGCGTGCTAATTTTAAAGAGAAAAACATCAGAGGGAAAGGGAAAATATCTGGAAAACCAACTGAGAAAACGAAGATATGTATGTCAGACAAAGAGAAATGTGATTTTTGATTAGCTACGAATAAAACCTCTAACGATGTTAGCATACACACGGGCGAAAGATAATCGAAAAGTAAGGCTACAAGGTCGACATTTTCTGAATTTCATTTGTTATAGAGAAATTGACAGTGTGCGGTAAGGCCGCTTTCATATTAAGATATCTGAAAAAACCACCTGATGCTAATTGTACAGCACTATCTTAACAAGCACTTACATTCTACGATTTAAACTTAAAATGCTTGGGTATAACATCCATGACGAAATATTTATAGTAAAATGCGTTTTACTGAACTGTTTAAGTGGATAATTCCAGAAATATCCAGGAATGTGCTATATCAAAATTGCTTTGCTAACTCTCGTATAAATAGAAAGGCCATTTATAAATGTAAAGATGTCTATTAGGCCATAAGGATGCCACATTTGAGGAAGCAATAACACAATTTTTCCTAATTTCATATAGATGGTATTCAAAGATATTTATTATGTTTCATTCAATTTTTTAAAATTTTATATATTTAACAATTGTCAAATATTAAAGTCTAAGTCATTAGTTCACGGCCTCTCCAGTACTTTTTAACAATATCCTCACAACCGGAAAAAGCAACACCAATGTTCAAATGTTCGAAAATCCTAATCTGATAGGGTCACGTAAAACCAATTTAGGAAATTCACCACACCAAATCTGTAGATGTGGTCTCGCAAATAGTCATTCCCAGTTAGAAGTCTGAAGTGACCCACTGTTTATTCTTATACAGAAGTTTCGTTCCCAAGAATCCAACTCTTATCGGTAGCGCGTTGAATCATATCTTGTTTAAGTATTTTCTTGAGAGTCAGATTAACAAACAATTCAGTCGTGTAAAAAGAAAATGGTAAATTAATGCGTTGTTCTATTAATTTTCCCTTCTCAGCCAGAGAGTTAAATTTTTATTTCCTAAAATTCGAGAATGGGCAGAAGACTGGAAAGAAATTTTATGCGCGAGTGCTTAAAGGAAAGGCCTATAATCCAAGAATCTTTGAGAGCAATTTTGATTTTTTCGTAGTATTTGAAATGCAGTCCTTGAATCTGAGAGTTTGACTGTCGTTTCAAAAGGACAAATCGACAGTTGTTGAACAGCGAGTAAGATAGCTTTGATTTCACCCTCAAAGACAGTAGTAAAAGGGCCCATTGGTAAGTAGAAACTTAAAAGTTCATTATAGGTACCTGATCTTTCTAACATAGAGCCATCAGTGTAAGCACGCATCCATTCATTTTGAAAAAAGCGAATCCAAACAGTCTCCATTGCAATTGATATTATATGAGAATTGTTCACCTCATTTTCAATAATGTCTATTAAATTTCAATATCTCTATAAATGCCATATGATAATTTTTTTATGTTAATGTACCAAAGGATAGACGATTCATAACAGCTATCAAGTAACGAATTTTAGTTTGCAAACAATACTAGAATGCTTGTTTGGCTCTTCACTAACTTTTTATTGTAGTACTATATAGGGATATTGAAAATAAAGTACTGAAGAAAGGCATGAGTGTTCTTTCTACATTTTGATTATTTGCTTGAGTTTTTTTTAAATTTTATCTTTAAAAGTTATTGCACTATAACTACTAAACCCTAATTTTTATGAAAAATAATACAATATATAAATATATATATGTAAATATGCATATCTTCAGTTTTATCTGCAAATATGCTTTCACTGTCATATATAATTACTTACCTAGATAATCTACTATCCATTAACTGCAACAATAATTTTGGAAAAGTTTTTTATTTTTTAATTATAATTAAGTAGAATAACGCTTAAGGGAGCACGTCACCTTTAAACCTCAAAGGTTTTCTATTTTTTAGTTTTTAAAATCTATGGACATTTTTGAATCATTTAAAGCAAACCTCATCAAAATATTCGAATTAGAACCTGTAAAACAATTTAATCTTTGCCTTTAATATCATATCTTTTAAAGAAATTATAAAAACTTAAATGCATTTTACTGAAAATTGGGTTTTTTCAATTTGCGAGCACTGTAAATAAAAAACTATTGAACACATTGATTACAAGTTTTCCCATCAAATACTTTATAGACTTACAATGAAACTCTCCCTAATTATTTCGTTATCTTTTATTTCATTTAGTATTTGTAGTATTTAAGATGGAATTTATAAACATTATTCTAGAATTTTTGAAAATGCAATTCCCTGGTGTAATATTTCTGAATTTTTTTTAAAAAATTAAATAGGTAGAGCATTACACCTAATAAATTTTGTTTTCAAAATATAGAAATAATCAATGAAATTTATTTTATGCTGTCGTAAGTCTGCATAAAGTGTATCAGAAAAATTTAAAAAAAAAATTTTTAAGCAAGTTCTCATTTTTCCCTATCTATAAAAAGTTCTTATTTTTTAGAAACAAAGAACATACAAAATTTTTGAAATAAAAATAGAGAACAAATGCTGAAAATCCCATGTATTTAAGATAAAAATTAAAGAAGACATGATAAGGTGAAAACTAAGAAAAATTCTTCCATTATAGTTGCTTAAAAGTAATGTGCTCCCTTAATCTTTGCTTTAAGTACAAAATATTTGTAATGAATCGGAATTACGTTAAGCAGAATCCCAGTTATAGGCAAATATTCACTATATGTTACAGCGTACCTAGAAATCTTAATACAGTCTGTGAAAGACAGTAAGTAACAAACATATCTCCTCTCAACGAAATATATTATATATAGGGTAAGATTCAACAGTAATATACTATGTCTGACAAAAATTCCCACAGATCTGACAGTCCTGATATGAGAAGAATTTCATTTCAAAGTTTCTACACTTTATCTTTAGTGCAAAAGAATGCAAATCAGAATGTTTTCCAGGGAATTTTAGCTATTTTGAATTGAAAGTAAATGAGGTATTTCCAAGTAAATGTCAATAAAAGCCTTTTGCAGTTCAAAAGAAATATTTCCCCCTATATGCTTTCCTTCATATGTCATGGATATCTATCCTCTTCTATTGCATTTTGCGTTCATGGAAATTCAGACAGGACTTCCATTTTATTAGCTATTTTCGTGTACTCCCGAAAGAAGATTCTGGAATGCTATGTATAAGTAAAGTAACCATACGTCAGCTGAATATAGAAATAATATTTTCTGAATATCACATTTTAGAATTTAATATCCTGATATTATATGAACTCTCTTAAATGTTTTTTCACATATGAAATTCAAAAGATATAAAATATTTTCTACATCTGGTAACATTTTCAAACTCTTAATCATACAAGAACAAAATAATAAGAATAAAATAAAATAAATAGTTATAAATTTATATGACAAAATATGAAACCTGAATATTTAATAGCGTACAATTTATTCCAAATCATTCAAATTTGTAGAATTGATTCCAAAGGACAAATGCGTTCTCTACTAGACTATGAGTCCTTGGTTAGTTTCAAGATTTTTAAAACAACATTTGAGTTAGTTAATTCGAAAAATACTTTTTCCCCCAGATAATACAATAGCGAAATAAAACTGTTGGGGTTAAAAACTCGTCTGTGTATCTCCTTTCAAGAGTTTTCTTATAAACTTTTTTTTTATTATCCTTCACAGACTTTAGACCAAAGAAATTGTGATGATAGCATCCCGAAATGAAGGTTCCAGCTCTCATAATGCATATATTTTCTATAAGTAGCTTCTCTAACACTTATTTTACTTTATTGTTTTTCTTTCAGGAAAATGTTGATTTTCTTAACCCTATAAAGATTAATATTTTACTCAGCAGCGTACTTTCATAGATATTCAACTTTTTGTAGCAGTATATGCACCGATTAGTTTGGTGATAACCATTTTCACCACTTCATATTTTTGTCAACCGGATCACGTTTACGCCTAATGCATAATGTTTAGTGGGAGCAGGATCAATACGATGGAAACAAGAATATTAGTTTTAAAAATTTGATTCCATGGATGATTAATTTGGTCATAACTATTTTCACAATTGTCCACCTCTTTCCCATTTTTGTCGTCACATTCCATTTTACGCCTAATATATTATGTTTATTCAATGAAAGTTGGATCAATAGTATGGAAACAAGAATAATAGCTATAAAAATTGAATTCCATAGATAAATAACTGATTTATCTTAAAAGTAAGCAAATCTGTTGACAGGATACATCATAATTCCCTCCAGACATTTATTCTCTATACATTCCAAACCTTGCTTCCAAAGGATCAGTTTGGAATTTTCATAGAAGGATATAATTTGGACTAAACCTTTAGAAAATGTTTTCTAATAATTTCAATTAGTTTCAGTAGTAAATTTCATGGTAAAATGAGTCCCTTTAATGAGAACATCTCCTTTTCCAGGAGGACCTAATTTTTTCTTTTCCGAAAGTTCAAGAGAGTGTAATTTTTACCAGCACAGTAATCAAGATTTGAATTTTTTTTAAGAACTGCACATTTTTATCGTATATATATATATATATATATATATATATATATATATATATATATATATATATATATATATATATATATTATATATATATATATATATATATATATATATATATATATATATATATATATATATATATATATATATATATATATATATATATATATATATATGTGTGTGTGTGTGTGTGTGTGTGTGTGTGTGTGTGTGTGTGTATGCGTGTGTGTGTAAGGAAAATTCTCAGGGGTTTTCAAAAATTAAATCAAGGGGTAAAAATTCCGGCGTCATTTTACATTCCCCTTTTTAACCCCTAACCTAAATTGACCACTGGGGCTACAGTTTACGCCATCAGAGAAGG
Source organism: Pardosa pseudoannulata (assembly GCA_032207245.1). Lineage (NCBI taxonomy): Eukaryota > Metazoa > Arthropoda > Arachnida > Araneae > Lycosidae > Pardosa > Pardosa pseudoannulata. The sequence continues at coordinate 21,923,717 of CM063502.1, read as the reverse complement.
GGCCTGTCCAATTATAATCCTTCTAGGCCCTAGCGGACAATTTAGTAAAATTTCCAAATAAAAAGGAGATACACGCTGTCGGAGACAGATTTTTCTAGAGATATTTTCCCACAGACGTTGACCCTTCAGTTTGTCCTGTCCCTATGATGAAGTGGGAACCCGTCGTCTCATTACATATATATATATATATATATATATATATATATATATATATATATATATATATATATATATATATATATATATATATATATATATATATATATATATATATATATATATATATATATATATATATATATATATATATATTTGGGTATACTTATCGGAGTCATTTCTACTCCAAGCCTTGTGTACTACTTTATAAAATAAAGTAATATATTGGTACATCTATCTATCTATATCTATATATATACTGTCAGATTTTTGAAGGGTAATAGATTAAACTTCCTGTTTGCACCCGTTTTAGTGACAGCAAAATGAAATTTTTTCTTTGTTGGATCTAAATAAATTTGATAAGATGGGATCTGATAGCGTTAATGCGATTAAAACGCAATCAGGATTTTGCAGTCTGCAGCAAGAAGAAATCTCTACCGCGATTATTAAATAAATACGTTTAAGAAACTTTCAAACTTCATGTTATTAATTTTAACTATTCCACAAAGTAATTTAAAAGTTTGGGAAATTAAATTTTTCAGTCCTATAAAGGTACATCGGAAAACTCCCATGTCCGGTTAAAAAATACAGAATTATTTGATGTTTCAATTTTATTTCAAAATTTACAGATTGAATTATATGTATGGAGGCTTTTTTCTGAATTAATCCACTGATTGTTCTGATATTTGATTGTATTTAATTGTTTTATAGTTTTAAAAATAGAATTTAAAAAATGGGTGCCAACTATATCAATATTTTTATGTGCTAATTTTGTCAAAGCACCAGCATAATCGTTACCCAATATGTCACTGTGACCACGAGTCCAGATAAAAAAAATGTTTATTTGTAGGGAACAACAGAACCAAATTTTGTATTCCTTTTACTGTTTTTCAATTTGGGACTAAATTTTCAATTCTTTACACAACCGACTCCTTAGCCGCATAAATATAAATTATATTAAAATCAATATTTTTAGACTACATTAATACTTGTCTAATATCCATGGCCTCGGCTTGGTAAACATAATTAGAACTATTTAATTTTCCTGTTGTTTCATAAATAATTTTAAAATCCTTTATTACAACCAGTCCAGAGCCCACAAAGTTTGGAACCTTGCTGTCAGTAAAAGTTGAAATATCACAGTTAGTACCGAAATTAGTTCACTTATGTATGTTTCACAAGCAGCAGATTAGCACCCTATCGTCCGGGCTGCTTCACTCCTTTCCGCGGTCAATTCAGGGGGGTTCATAGCTGCCATGGCCAAAAATCATGCAAAGTTTAGTCTGTAAAGGAGTTGGTCTATGATGTTCCAATACTTGTCAGTGACCATGTTGAGACTGATTTCCATGGATTGTTCTATATATGATATTAAAATGTTATTTTAAAATAAGAATTAAAAATTGTCACAATTTTATTTTTTACTGTATTTTGTCACAATAATCGTTACCAATCTCAACACAAGTCCGCGAGTCCATTAAGTACCCACTGTATTGTATACAAAATGTATTTTTGTGGGATAACAAATAATTCTTTAAAGACAATGACTAGGTAAATAAATTTGAAAGAATTGACTAATTAATTTTTTTACATGAGAAAACTAAAAAATTTTAGAAATATTAAAATCAGAATAATTTTTATAAAACCTTTTATTAAATTGATTATAAATAGTAAATAAGTTTGAACCTTTTTCTTTCTTTATATTAAGCATAGCAGATTAGCAAATTTTTTTTTAAATCCTTTTGTCAATTCAGTGGTAAGCTGCCATGGCCAAAAATGCAAAGTTAAATGTTGTAAGGAGTTTTTAATATTCCAATACTTGTCTGTAATGTAAGACTGTTGCCATCCTGTATTACATATGATTGGATGTAAATATGGTAAAAAAAAGGCTTAAAAATGTTGTCACAATAAAGTTACTGGCTTTATAATTTCCCCTACTTATATAAAATAGGCATTACAATAAAATGAAACATTTGTCGTAAGTTCCTGTTCCTGGCACTTTAAAGGTAGTAGTTTTTGTGGTAGTATACAAATTAATAACAAAAGTAACGTAGATATTTTTTTATAAAATATTATACATGAAAAATAAAAAAATTTAAAGACATAATAATATTAAATTTTACTCTGAGAAAACTAAAAAATTTACGATATATATAAGATAAATTTCATCTTATATCTTCAACTTTTTATATTGAAATTTTATAAATATGTAATTATGTTATTTACTTTTTTTCTTTATAGGATAGGTAAAAATATAGAAAAATGTTTTTAAGACAATTTGCATGTGTAGAGTGTATACAAAATAATATTTATTTTTGATTTAAGATAATGATGCAATGGAAAATTAAGAAATTATTTTCTATATAATTTCAGAAAAATATTATTCCATAAATTGAAACCATAATTGGTTGTGGTAGATTTTGGCAAGTGTAAAAAATAATCTGTAATTTCTTAAAAATACCATTTCTCTCTTCAAAATGTGTAGATTTTTTTTAGATCCAATTTCTTCTTAAGATTATCTTCAATTCAATTTAGATATATGAAATGTGATTTGTTCTTGATTGTAAGACAATTTGCAGAGTAACTTTCTTCTTATAACTTTATTTTTTTGTTTTTTTTTTATTTTTCAGAAATTAAATCTTGAAAATATCAATTAAAACTTAAAAGTGGTTTTAAAGTGTTAAAAGGTAGAACTTAAAATGTTTTTTGCAAAATGCTGTGATATCTTTAGCAATCATGCAAATTACAGTAGTTCTGTTTGTTCAAGGCCCAAGGTCAAAACACTTCAACTCCGCTCTCCGCTAGGAAACGCACTTAGCCACAAATGTTTTGTCTATGTATTTTTTTGTAGTTCAATAAACGATTTCAAAATGGTCGCACGCTACTACTTCCCATCCCCGTACACTGTTTTTCCTATTTGAAACAGAAACTTTGATTGTATTAAGATATTTTAAAATGATAGTAATTAAAACTTTTTAATAATTTTTTTTCCAGAAAATATAACAAAATAATCCGAAATTGGAAAATGAATAATAACATGTTTTATTTTGCTTAAAATTATTTCACATAAATCATAGCGGTATCATGTGTTTTAACATACATGTTTATTTTATTTTTTTATCAATTTCTTTTCATTACTGATTCAGAAACCTAAGTATATAAATTAATGAAAATTCCTCTCAAATATATTTAAATTAATTTACTATCCTCTTTTCTAAATGTATTATAGAACAATTTAATCAATTTTTAATCAATTGCTTTAACTTTTTAATAAGTTCATTTATTTAAGAATGTAATATCCTAATTAAGGTTTAAAAAAAAAGAACACTGTTATCCCAGTTTTATATCCCAATTCTGATTTTATTTTATTTTTTACAATTTACAACAGAACCAGTATTAACTGATGTGATATATGTATATATATATATATATATATATATATATATATATATATATATATATATATATATATATAGCTGAGCACTTCTTATTACTTTGTTTATTTAAAGATAAATCTTGAAAATTCGGGATCGTAATTTTTTATTTAACTAAGCTTATAGTCTTTTAATTTAATGATAACATAAGCAATTAATATTAATTGCTTGAGTATTAATTACAATTGCAGCATCTAGGAGAAGTACACACGTGTGTGTGTTAAAATGCCATATTTTGACTATTTTAGTATCTTTTATAGAATCTCTTTTATATTTTTAAAGAATAGTGTAATTCATACATTTCTGCTTCTAAAACCGTTTTTGTTTTTCTTTTACATGGAATAATAAATGAGTTTTTGCTAATTTAATAAACGTAATCATAACTATGAAAGTGAACCGAAAGTCACCGAAAATTGCGATTTCAACATATTTCGTCAAATTTTATCTTTGTAAATTATAAAATTATAATCTAATAATCTAATGTGTGCTATATCTAATCTCTGTGTGTGTCTTTACTTTTTTTTTTTTTTTTTTGGCTCATTTACAATCGATTTCTTTATAGAATTGCAGCATCGTTATCCTTGAATCACCATTCAGTCTAACGTTTGTTTACATCGCGCCACGTGTGTTACAAACATATTTGGCTTGGTGATTTCATTATTATTCTTTCATTTTGCAACTAAATTTTTACTTAAAACTATATTCTTTGCTGTTAAAAAAATATCGTTCAAAAAGAAGAAAATTTTATGAAAATCGGCATATAATTATGTCGATTGATTTGTATGATCAACCGTCATACAATATCAAACTGAGTAGTTCAATCTGAATTCAAATTCACTCCATTTACTGCGAATTCTTCAAAACCCGATGGTAATAAGCTGACATTTTATAAGGAATCTTTTATTGAGTATAATTCTGAACTATTTAGAAACCGTATCTTCAATATTCAAACATGAATATGTTTTCCATACTTTATTGCCCTGATTGCAACAAAAATGAATTAAGCCTATCAGAAGACACGATATTTGGTTTGTGTTAGCTAAATGTGTTTGGTTTTGGTTGTGTTGGTAACTTTAGCATAAAGTGCAACAGTTGCAAGTTTTAAAAAGGATTTTTCTCAGATGAAAAGGTTAATATAAAAATCATATTCTCTTACTGTGTATACTGTAAGATTAATAGGAAAAGATTACACAGGAGAAAAGAAACTATTTTGCATGTTGACTTTATCCTTACTTAGTAAAATAATTTTTAGAAGGAAGAAAAAAAAATATTAAAAATGCTACTAAAGAAAGCAGGATGAATGCAACTAGTGAAGTTACAATGTGAAAATGACTACAGGCTGGTGTTGGTATTAATGGTTGTGACAATGGATGGAAATTTGGTTACTTATCTGTAAATGACTGTATCAGTTGTTACAGTAAAGTATTAGATTTTGAAATATTCTCACACTCTTGAACTTGCAATTTAATGTTGCAAGTATAGCAATCTGTTGAGCAGAGGAAAAAAGTTATTATATTCAATATCTTGGTAAAAGCACGAGAAGATGTAAAATCATATCATCCGATTTTTGATTTAAAATGTAATAAAGAGATTATAAGCATAGGTTTGGTTTTTGGAGTGCTACGGTCTGCTTTTTGCAATACGATGGTTAATGAGACAGGGATCTACTGCTTAAAGCCGATTCCAAACGGCTGCGAACATCCATGCCATAGTGGGATTCGAACCCACGAACTCCGGTTCCGAAGGCCAGCACCCTTATCATTCGACCATCGCTCGGCTATAGACATAGGAGTTTCATACAATGGGAGATAGCAAAAAAGAGGACACAACTGATTGTGCTATCCACATTCAAACAGATATTGTTATTGATTGTGAAATAATATATAAATACTGTGATGAATTTCAGAAAACTCATGAATTTCAGAATTTAGGAAATGAATCTGCTGAATTTTTCGTGTGGTATGAAGACCATATCAGTTCTGTCCTATGTTGGTTATAAAGATGCCTGAGATGTCATAAGACTTGTATTCATATGCTTGTTGCTGCACATAAAATATGTTCGTGGTCACAATATTTGCCAAATTCAAATCGTACCTCTGGCAGTAGCATACAAAAATGTGCTAAGTAATAACAGTTCACTCTCCGTAAACACAGTTGAAATTGTTAAATAAATTCTATTTTAAAATGTGTATTGTGTTTTTTTTAATTGTAAATTTACAAAGTTTCTGTCATTGATTAAAAGGTAAGGGATGCATTTGGTTATACTTCTACTTATTTAGGTCTGATAAATAGTGATAAATAAGTATTTAATGTTCATACTCAGTTAACAGGAGAAAAAAAGTATTTTCCCGAATAGATTTTTTGAATTTTACTCTTCGTATATTATAATATATTCTTGCCTAATATGAAACAAAAATAGTGAACCATTTATTCTATTAACAGGGTAAAAGAAAAAGTGCTTATTCACACGTTAGAGTAGTGTAGATTTAATTATTACAATTCTGTATTGGTTTTATTTTAAGAAATTTGTGAGTAATGCCGCATTACAGAAATTAAACTTTCTGAATAGACTTATTGCTTTATAATATTACTGTTTATATATTATAACGTATCCCTACATGGTATAATAAAAATAATGAGTTATTTATTCTATTGAGAGGATACAAAAGAAGTGCCTACCAACACAATATCAGAGTAATGTGGATTTAGTTATTACAATCCTGTATTGGATTTATTTTCAGTAATTTTTGTGTAATGCTACATTTCGAATAAGTAAACTCTTTAAATAGACTTATTGCATTTTATAATATTGCTTCTTGTATATTATAATGTATTTCTATATGTTATAATAAAAATGAGTTATTTATTTTATTAAGAGGATACAATAGAAGTGCCTACTAACACAATATCCGAGTAATGTTGATTTAGTTATTACAATCTTGTATTGGTTTTATTCTCAGTAATTTTTAAGTAATGTTACATTACGGATAAGTAAACTCTTTAAATAGACTTATTGCATTTTATAATTTTACTGCTTGTGTACTGTAATGTATACCTGTAATGTATACTGTAATGTATAATAAAAATAGTGTGTTACTCTATTAGGAGAGTACAAAAAGTGCCTTTCTGGATTACGAATAAGTAAACTTCCTAAAGGGATTATTTCTTTTTTAATTTTACTGTTAGTACATTCTATATACTTGCATAGTATAGTAACAAAAATAGTTTACTATTTATCCTGTTAACAGGATAAAATAAAAGTGTGTACTAGTGACACAACATCAGAGTTATGCAGATTTAGTTATTACAAGTTTGTATTGGTTTTATTATCAGTAATTTTTGAGTAATCCTGCATTAATGATAAGCAAAATTTCTGAATATATTGCATTTTCAAATTTTACTTTAAGTGTACAATAATGTGAACCGACGATTTAAAATAAGAAAAAGAAAAAAATAACAGGAGAAAAGATAACCTGACCTGAAGTTGGTTTGCCATTAATATTACATCTTAATAAAAATTTCCAATAGAAAATAAAAACTTTAAATCTTTTTCACAGGGAAAAAAATTTAAACATTTTTTCATAATTCCAAATTTTTATAATTTTTCACAATCTTAAGAAGATTTTAATGTATCCAATTTCTGTAATTCTTCAGAATATCTTAAGTTATTTAGCCCACATAATCCTGTATTTTTAAGAAAATTTTCAGATTATAATCTTAAGATTTTATAAAGATTACCTTCGTAAGATTTTCTTCATTTTATATTCCGAAGAAAATCTTAAGATTGTAGGATTAAGATGTGGACCAAATAACTTGTTCTTAATTTTTCTTTATTTTTTTTTTTAAGGAAACCTTGAGATTATTTCTAGTAGAGATCGTCAGTGACCATTTCCCTACAGGCCGGAAATTTCTCACTTTATTCTTCGGCATGCTGACAAGATATTACAGTTTCTCTGTGAACATCTATCTACCTTGTACCACCGAATTTCAGTCAGTTTTGCCTACAGAAACAGAGCAACTAAACTATTTTTTTCCTACTAGTCTTCCAAACACCTTATCTTTAGCTGTAATCTTACAACTTGAACTGTAGGTGGCGGATGTCTTCATACATGCACAGTAGCTGACCACATATATTTAGATCTTATCACGTGAGACGAACATACTGACAACTGTTTCGCTCGATTGTTTCGTTCTTCAGTCGTGTCAAAATGCTTTATCACGCGTAGATTTTAACGCTCTAAACAGTCAAGCTAATCAATTGTCAATGCCTATCTTATTATCATGTGATAAGAGTCATACAGGTAAAGCAAACACGATAATTTTCAAATTTAAGATTGTTCCATGCTTATTTGATGACATTTAACTTCTTCCTATAAACATTTTTTCCAAGGTAATTTTGGCATGAAATTTTTTAAAATTAAACGATCTAGAAATAAATTATTGATTTCATTTTCATTTTTGTCACATATTAAGGCACTATATTATCGTATTAGTGTGTTCGCACTGATAATAATTTCATGCGACTCTTTTGAGCTACAGTTGGGTGAAATATGAAATATGGTGCTTTTCAACATCAATTTTTCCCATCCGTTATGGAAAAAGTCAAGCAAGTCAAACCGAATCAGCCAATCAGAGACGAGAATCGTGAGAGAGCCGAGCTGATAATAGACATTGCTAAGAAAAATGTACATAAAATGTTTTGAATTTATGGAACCACACGTATATTATCACTTGTCTGAAGCATAAAACAGTTGTCAATATTTTGATAAGTTCAAAAGTAAATCTAGTATGATTTCCTTATGAACTACTACACTGACAAATCTCTACAACTGACGGAATTCCAAGAACATACTTTTCCGTCACACCTCGTAGTTGGGAATCGCTGATCTAAAACAGGGCATCACCAACTTCTATCATTCCTAATTTACCAACATTTTCTCGGCTGTTCCATAGGACGCCACTCATCAAAGCTTTGACATCGAGAAATTACTGTAAAGTGTATCCGTTCATTTGATAAGTGTGCACAATAAAACAACTGTATGTATATTTAATTTTATTTAAGCATTTGTGGGAATGGTACACTAACACAAGAAATATATTTCATTTTTGGTTACATAAGATTTCTTCTATTAAATAAAATAATAATAGATTTTAAGTACATCTATTTAATAAACACATCCTATACTTATATGCACATATATGATCACATTATTGGGCAAATTATATATAACAAATAAGAGATTTGAAAAAAAAATTTCAATTTTACAACTCCTCTTCAACCTCCACTCAAAATACAGTTTCTATAAAGTCAAAGAGTTTTTTGGTGGATGAGTTTTGTAAAATTTTTCCTCAAAATGTTGTTTTTGTTTATGTATCAAATTGTTGAGTTACGATCCCCTCGCCAGATTTCAAACGCCACGCACGCAAGCTGCAAGCACGCCAATTTCGCCAAATGTGGTTGAAGCACCAACAAGATCCATGATTAGAAACAGGAGAGTGGGCTAAGAAGAGGAGTTGAATAAATGAGCCGTTTTCTATGGTCCATTTTTGACAAAAAGTTAGTCAATGGGAACAATGAATTCAATCTATGATGAGATTTTTATCTACAGACATCAAGCCCTCCCCATTAAAATTTCAAAATTTCATTTTTTGCTAATAGAAATATTAATATTATAGTTAGTTAATGAAATTAAAAATGTAATTGCTTTGAAAATCGTGTAGTTTTGCTTTTGTACTATTCTTACAAAGATATGATATTCAGTTCAAATATTATCTAAATTACGAGGAAGCACACATAGGGAGTCATGTTGGCAGCCCATATGGTGCAACCATAATCAAATTGCCAACAAATACATGCGTGGTTGTGGGGAATGATATAAAAGAAAGTATCGCCGCATTGAAAAACAATAACTTTTTTTTTTTTTTTTTTTTTTCATTTAAACTGATTCTTTAAATGCGATCACATTATAAAATTAAATAAATTTAATATTTCAAAAACATAAAATGAGCCCATTATCATACTCTATTATTTTTCAAACCATCTAAATCCAAATATTTAAATATATTTCTGTAATATAAATTAGACTTGCATGACTCTCAAAGAAACGGTTCGATTAGTAATCAATATTCTAGCTTGTTTTGATAAAAAGCGTTTTCACAATTCATTCAGTATTACAAAGGTCTATCGGAAGTTCAACATCAAAAGTCTATAAACACCTTCGCCTGTCATCGTTCCAATGCTTTAAAGAACGATGAAGGTTGGGGAAATATTTTTGAAATTATTCCGTAAAAATTGGGAAATTTTGTGCACATATATTTAAAGCATAACTAAAGAAATCCCATTTAAAAATATTTTTAAAAGCAAGTAACTTTTTCGAAAATTTCATATTTTTGAAATGTTTTGTTAATTTTCATGTTTTGAGAATTTCTTGAAAGCTCAAAATTCTTTTCATTTTTTTTTTTACTACATATTACTACATCTTTACATATTACTACATATACATATCGTTTGAATTATATCTGGGTATTGTTTTGTCGATAGGTTAAAAAGTTAATTCACAGGAAATATTTTTATGTCTGTATGTAGAATTTCCATGAAAAATCAGGATTTTCCAAATATAAGTTTTCCAAATTAAGTTTAATTGCCTAAATAAAATTGAAAATTAAAACGGATACCCAGATTTGTTTATTTGGGGTAAGTCGGTAAGCAAAGGAATCTATCTATAACAGAGGGTTGCGAATTTGAGGCTAAACCGGACCAAAGATCTCCCTTTTTCATTAATGGCTGGTAAGCCTGTGAAACAGGTTCATTGTCACAATATCTTCCTAGTTCTAAAAACGATATCTCTGGAGATGGCTGGGTTTTTCAGCTTAATCCATGCTTCTAAATTACAACCCTGCGGGAGCAATGTTGCTGGCGTATGTAACATTCTTCAAACTACATGTATTTCCAGGGTGGTGATAAATGAATAATAGCTTAGCCGTAATATTTTGTAGGAATCTCAGAAATATTAAGTAGCAAGGAGCATTTTAAAAAATAACAAAATATTCATAAGTGAATAATACTAAAATATTACTTGATTTTAAGAAAAAATTTAATCAGATTATTTTACTTAAATTTCAATTTATTTGTGTACAAATTTTCACCATTTTAAGTTAATAACTTATAAAAACGCTTTGTAATGTTCACAGTCTCTTAAAATAAGTTGACGATTAGCAAAAAGTACAAACAAAGTTTTCCAAAACAAAGATTCGACAAAAATTCTTCAGCATGTCCTGTTTTATTCACCTGCAAAAGAAAACATATTATTTTAACCTTAATAATTATAACTAAATATAGCGTTGTGTATGTATATACATATAAATAAATATAGTGTAAAAGAAAGCATAATAAGAAATGAAAACAAAGCAAAACACAGAACTAAAAACCATATAATCTGAATATAATCAAAACCTATGGAACTAACTTACATAAATGTCTCACTCTAAAACAGGAATAAGCTACAAAAACTATTTAAATAAAAAGAAAACAGAAGAAATGATAATCAGAACAATGCAGAAAACAATTCAACAGAAATCAGCGAAGGAGTTATTCAAATCCCCTAACCACTGCTTTCCCGATTAAGGGTAACTGGTTTTCTGTCTGATTATAATTTTTTTTTCCTACTGAACAACCATCGCATATAATCAAAATCTACGGTATAAATTCAAGAAAATGTCTGATTCTGGAACGTGAATAAACTACTAGATCCATTTAAATTCAAAACAGAAGAAATAATAATTAGAACAATGCAAAAAACAATTCTGCAGAAATCAGCGACCAAATTATTCAAATCCCCCAGCCACTTTTTTTCTCGTATTGTTGCGTCACCTATTGTGTAAATGGATCGTGGTTGGAAATGTACTGCTTCCCCTTTTCCCGAACGCTAAGCGACGGAGGAAAGGGGAGGGAAGTAAGGATGATTGCTCTCAATATGACACCGCTAATAGGAGCACACAAAAGAAAGGAATTATTTTCCTCAGCCCAAACAGAAGAGGAGGGGGGATTTTGAAAGAAAAAAAAATAGAACGCATGCATATCGGAAAGCCCTGTCAGGGATCTCAAAAAGTGCTTTTTCTTTCCACTTGCGATCTATTCGTTGGATTATGAGTTCATAAAGATATGGTGTAATACCTATGCCCCAATGTTCTGTCCTCTTTGTAAAATGCATAGGCAATGAAATATGATCTAGAGCTCATCACACGTACATCTTTTAGGAGTGTATAGAACAATTCTCTATAGTACCTATACTATAACATTCATTTCGTATGTCACAATCCGATAAAACGAATAAAATCCAGTAGCTCCGAAATGTAAAGGAAATATGACCGGATATCTATCATTAATTCTGGACGAATGGATAAGGCACTGCTCGTCGATACCGGAATCTGTGGGTTCCCACCCTTAGCATGAATGTTGGTAAATGTTATGCAATAAACCCAGGTCTCATGTAACTAAAAGTATACCGTACCCTTTAAAAAATCCATCATTAGTTCAAATAACATAGACAAGAAGGCATGATATTTTAAAGAGTATCTTAAAATGATGACATTTTTACCTTTGAAATGTAAGGAGTAAAAATATATAAATAAAAACTTTGCTATTTAAATTATACTTTACAAGAGAATAAAGAGAAAAGTTCTAAACATTTAGAATAAGAGTAATATCTTCATCCTTTTTTCCTAAAAAGGTTTATCAGAGCCTTGTGTCTGCTTCAAAAAAATATTTACTATTCAAAATGTCTTCTAATCAAAAAAATAGGTTTAAAAGAAAGGCTGGCCATTTCAGATTTATAACACACAACTTTAATTCACGTTATATCAAATTTTTTCTTTATATGGATTTGATATTGCAATCAAAGGGGAAGGTACTCAACTAGATTTTATATATGTCCTAAAGAGAAAATTTTGACCTTCTACAGCTAATCGTTTTTTAGTTAAATGAGATATGTACATACGTATATAGGTAAGCATTTACATACGTCTGTATGTACAGACGTTAAGACGAAACTAGTCATAACTATTTTAGAAATAGTAAAAACTGATGTTTAATGATTAAAAATTAAAATTTCCTTATACTTACGTATAGACGTAGCACTGCTCTTCTAAGGCTAATAGTTTTTCAGTTAAATGAGATGCTTGCATAAGTCCGTTTATAGGTACCCACAGAGGCGTAACTTGGGAGTTTCAAATGGGGGGGGGGCAAAAGTTTTCAAAAATGAATTCGATAATATTCGATAATCCTAAAACTAATGTTTTAACTCTTTTTTAACTAGGGTCTAGTGGGGTAAAATGGGTATTTTTCATAATTTACTTAAGACACATCATACGTTTCAAACAATCATACTTTTGTTTTCTAATATATTTTTAGACATTTGTAGGCAATATTTATTTTCCTTAAGAAGTTTTATATTTTGCATCCGTCAACATAGATTTCCTTGTTTGCAAGTGAGAAATAAATTCTTCTTTACTAAGTTCTTAAATACTTCCAAAAATGTAATATTTTATTTCTTTTATCATCAATATTTTTTCAATAATCATCTGCAAGGGTTTCTAAACAACAGTTTTTCAAAAACAGGCAAGAAATATTTTAAATATTTTATGTTTAATGATTATTTTTGTATGGTGGGTGACAATGGGTATTGGTTAATCTTAGCAATGTATTATAAAGTTCTAAATTTTTAGATGTAATGATTTAAACCAGCCCTTCAATTTTAGTGTAATTAATATTAGATATTTTTTAAAAATTTATTTGCTGTGGTACAGAGTAAATTAATAAAATAATAGTGAAAATGAGCTTGTAAGCCTAAAAATACATGTGTTTACATGGCTGTTTTTTACATCTGCGACTGAAAATTTTCTTCCACCTTTCACTGTGAACAAAATCTAAATTTATATGAAACTTGGACCAAGGGTGGACAACCTGGTGCATTATATGGCTGTACAGAGTCACAGTGGATGCATGATACAATGTTTGCGTCTTGGATGTGAGATTTTTTTCAAACAAGGGGAATACTTGGAAAAATCCATTCTTTTGATATTCGATGGTCACTTAACATATGAGACAGTAAAACAAACGATGGACAGTAGAATAACCATACGCTGGCTCCCATCAAATCAAGCCATGCACTGCAACCTTTGGATGTCGAAGTATTTGCCCCTATGAAGTGTGCCTGGAGAAAAATCCTGAAGATGTGGAACACGAAGATCTGTCTTCAAAATGAGTCCAAAGCGACATTCCCTAATCTGCTGAAAGAGTTATTTGACACTACGAAGGAAAATATAGATTTTTTTAAAAGAAATAGAGTGCGGAGTGAGAAATCCCGCTTTTTCTACACATTTTACCCCACTAGACCTTATTATTTTTATTATTTATTTAGTTATAATGACAAAATATTAAGGAAACTATAAAATAGATGCAAAACACAAAACATGATTGCTCCTTTCGTTTATTCTTCCAAAAATTTTTCTCCCTCAACAAGATTGCAAATATATCTGTCGCGATCGAAGGGAGGTCAAATTAAGCAGTAAATGCCTCATAAAATAACTAAATAAAAATAAAATTCAACTGACTTTTTCAATTAAAACACAAATTGATTTTTTCAAATGATATAGACATTTTTTTTCTTGAATACATAATTCTACATATCTATCTCAAATAATTTGTCTTCTTTACCTTCTTGATATTTCTCCTCTTCAATCAAACACATTATTTAAGACAACAAATCAAAATTTAAGTATTGTTTTACTTTTCAAATGAGTTTAAATATCAGTGTGTCCATCAATGGAACACTAGTATTAAGATTTCAGTATACTCTGCAGTTCTTACATATTATAAAACTAATAAATTCAAAATTATAACATTATTCAAAATTATAACATGGATTGAACTTCAGAATTTCGGCACACATATGGGATTTGGCTTGGTTTAATTTAGAAGCTCAACGGTTTACTGTTTTGCTCACGTGGGGAAATAAGACCGGGACCTACTGCTTAAAGCCGATTCCGAATGGCTACGAACATTCATGCCATCAGCGGGATTCGAACCCACGAACTTTGGTACCGAAAAGCAGCTCTCTACCATTCGGCCATCGTTCGTCTGTACGTTTGGGAACACTATGGTATTTTTCGTATTTGATCTAACGATGCTCATTCCAATGGTAGTAAAGTTCGCCCTAAACTCTGATATAAGAGCCCACCCCCCATTGTCGAAATAATTGCACCTATTTGGGAGAGGTGATAAATTTATTATTTTGAGGCACCTTTGAGTACAATTTGAGCCACTTCTAGTATTGATCAAACGACAAAAATAATTGTTAAAATCGGATCTAATGATGCTCTTTCAAATGATACTAAAATTGTCCCAGTATTCCAACATGTGGGAAGGGGTGAAATTTTTTAATTTCGGAACACCTTTGGGGGTGATTTTGGGGTATTTTCGATGTTGCTTAAACCCCCAAAATTGTTTATCGAAACTGATCCAACGGCATTTATTTGAATGATATATAGTTCATGTTTATATTATCATTTTAAAAAATCCATAAAGATTTTTCCCCTTTACAGATTTTTAAATTTTATTTAATTGATCAATCGATGAAATATGTTGATCAAACCTGATCAACAATGATCAAACGAATGACGTACTTTGAAATGTTAGTTTTCGTCATGAGGGGAGCTAACTTTATCAGGGATTGTTTTCAATTATATTTAAACCTTGAATTGACATTAATGCCAAACCTATCAAAATTACATTTTAAAAATTCCTTTAATCAGGTGTTTAAAAAAATTCAATATTTTGATAACTTTTAAAATATTTCTTGTACATTAATTTTGTTTTTCTTCTAATATTACCTTTTTTAATACTTAAAAATATTTTTGGATACCTAGCAGTTATTATTATGCAAATAAACTGAATAGTTGATTTGAGGGGAATATTTTTTAATTGCACGTTAAATTTTCATAAAAAATTTATGTATATCTAAATTTAAATTTAATTTTAATAACTGTAATAAATTCAAAATTTAAAGTGGATAACGCAGATTTTTTTAAAACAAAATAGGAATATTTGCTAAGCTGTCTATAACAAGTAAAAATCTTAAAAATCTATAACAAGTTAGGTGGATAGGAGAAGGAGCATTTTAAATAGCAAAAAATATTCATAAAAAATCGATTTTTAAACACATAGGATTTTAAATAAAAAAAATCTGTGATTAATTTACTAATACTTAAATTTATACGTATACAAAATTTCATAGCTCAGAGTTGTAAATAAAAATTTTCGTAATATCCATCATTATGATACAATTTTAATGATTTCTGCATAGCATAATATAAAAATATATAAGAAAAAATTAATAAATAAAATTTAAATTATCAATAAAAAGTAATAGGTATACAAAAATGTTATATATACCATGAAAATGCTTTTAGTTAAATTAAGATGCTAAAACTATAAAAGTATTATTTTTTATAAACTAGGAAACAAAATTTAATTGTAAATGTATATTTTGAAAATTTTTTGTTAACTAAATATTATAATAATTATGCAAAATAGGAGTATTTGTTAAATATTTTTTAAGAAACTATAACAAGTTAAGTCGTGGAGATTTTAAAATAATAAAAAAGATTCTATTTTTAAACATATCGGATTTTAAGTGAAAAATGTGATTAATTTACTAATACTTCAATTTATACGTATACAAAGTTTCATAACTATGAGTTTATACTTAAAAACTTTTCGGAATTTCCAAAATTATGATAAAATGTCATCAGTATAGCATAAATATAAAAATATATATGAAAACTTTAATAGGTAAAACTTAAGTTTTTAATAAAAAATGATAGGTATACAAAATTGTTATATATCTCATGAAAATGTTTCCAGTTAAATAAAATTATAATGCCAAAACTAAATTATTAAATTACTAAATTAGTATTGATAATATATACTATACAAATAAAACGATTATGTACAGTAATAGAACATTAAATACTTATAAAGAAAGATTTAATTAGTCTGTTCTTTCTCTTTTAAAAATCTCACCTTACACTACTTTGAACCCATCTTAACTCTTATGAGATGAGAAGAGTATATAACTGAAACAAGTATAAAACCACTTCTAATTATCAGTCTCTTATAATCAAAACTATGATTATTATTTCTAAGGATGTGAAACAGTGGTGGATTTCTGGCGCCGATAACAGAGGAAAAATATACCATCGTAGGCAGATATCAATTTTGCAACCTCTTCCTCATACTTAATACAATATTGTTCTAGGGATAAAAATTTTTAGCTTCTAAGAGAGATTTTGCACTAAAATGTAAATTTTTTATAAACTAGGAAACAAATTTTAATTGGGAACGCATATTTTGAAAATTTTTTGTTATAATTATTATTCAGAAACTACTGCCTATTTCAATATCATCGAACTTTTTTCACTTAAAATCATTTTTAGCATCAACTTTCAAATTTTATATATACGTTTAAATATGTCTTCTTAATATTTATTCAATGATAGGTTTTGTTTTGTTTGGAGAGCTACTGTCTACTGTTTTGCTAAAAGGGCTAATAAGACTGCTTAAAATACTGCTTAAAGCCGATTCCGAACGGCTACGAACATCTATGCCATCAGCAGGATTCAATCTCACTCTACCCTACAACCATTTGGGCCCAATGATAGCAATTTTGTTACTCGAATATTATGCTAAATATTATTCAGAAACTGCCGAGTATCTCAATATAGAGAAACTATTTTCTTTTATTGATGAAAAACATTTTTAGCACAAAAACTACATCAGCTAGAGATTAGTTATGAGATTAAATGAAAGAAATAATACAAAAAAAAAATGGAATATCACATTAAACAAAGTACGTCACTATTTTACAGGAAAATTTAAGATATTCCCGAATTTTTTAATGTGACCTAGTTTAAAATTAAAATATTCAAGAGTCCAATTTTTAAGGATCTCTCTAATTGAAGAAGTTTTATAAAACTGTTGATAACCATTCAAATACTGGTATTTTTTTCTTTAAAATATAAAATACTTTTTAACATATTAAGATACAAAAACATTAAAAAAATATTAAGATGTATTTACCAATTTACTTGATGTTTACCAGTTCAGTGAAACTACGCGCTTCAATCTAGAAATTTTTCACACGTATACTAATATCTTTTTTTAGAGTGTAACTACACTGTCACTTAAAATTTTATTATATATATCGTTCGTTAGACCGATAATGATGAAGTACAGCTGCAAGTTAGGGTTAAACATTTGTATGAACTATACTTGAGATTTAAATCATGCCTTTTACTCTATAACAGGACGTTTATTTAATGGCATAGTAAAATACTTGAAACAAATCGTTACCCACCTCTTGCAAACGATTCCAGGAATAGTAGAGCCTTAGGTTATGCCGAGACTTATGCCGGCCAGATGTGCAATCTTCTCTTCAAGGAGAAAAAGATAGATTCAAGGGCAAGGTGGGTTTGGTTTTTTCGTAAGTGGTTGTTTAATCAGTTTAGCCCCTAATGACTGAATCCCATGCGCACTCAATACCGTGTCCATTTATCTTCCCTCCAAAACTTCCTGGGCCTTTTCATCACCCGTAGAGTTTAGTTTTCGTATGTTTATGTTATATCCTATAAGTGTCGGTACTGTTGATAGAATACCTCCTCCCCACATACACATTTCTCGAATCCATGTAGCCATTCTTCGGTAAGCTACAACCCGTCATTACCCATTAACTGCCCCTCGATCAATGTCAAAAACTCTAACAAAGATCATAACAGCAATCCAGTGGAAGTACAGCAAGTTTTATTGCATAAACGGGTAAAAATAATTGCTAAAGCAATAATTTTTCTGGCACTTTTTGCAGTTACCATTCCACTTTTCAGAAAAAAAAATTCAATTTTTCTCGCAATGAATCGTCCACTTCTGACACTAGTTTCAATTTGGTGCGGGGCCCCTATGACTGATAAAGCCGTGGCAAATGCCACCTTTGCCATGCCATAAATATGGCCTTGAAAATTTCAAATATGAATAAAATCCTAAAAATCTGCAGGGGCAAAACTACAAGTACAAATACCTATGTGCTTTAAAAATGACCCAAGAAAGAAAGATAACAGTAATTAGAATAAGTCTTAATCTCACAAATAAAAACATAATAAATTCAACATTCATTAAAATGTCGAATCAAAGATTTCATATATGAATAAAATCCTAAAAATCTGGAGGGGCAAAACTACAAGTACAAATACCTATACGCTTTAAAAATGACCCAAGAAAGAAAGATAACAGTAATAAGTCTTAAGCACACAAATAAAAACTTAATAACTTCAACATTCATTAAAATGTCGAATCAAAAATTTCATATATGAATAAAATTCTAAAAATCTGCAGAGGCAAAACTACAAGTACAAATACCTATACGCTTTAAAAATGACCCAAGAAAGAAAGATAACAGTAATTAGAATAAGTCTTAATCTCACAAATAAAAACATAATAAATTCAACATTCATTAAAATGTCGAATCAAAGATTTCATATATGAATAAAATCCTAAAAATCTGGAGGGGCAAAACTACAAGTACAAATACCTATGTTCTTTAAAAATGACCCAAGAAAGAAAGATAACAGTAATTAGAATAAGTCTTAAGCACACAAATAAAAACTAAATAACTTCAACATTCATTAAAATGTCAAATCAAAAATTTCATATATGAATAAAATCCTAAAAATCTGGAGGGGCAAAACTACAAGTACGAATACCTATACGCTTTAAAAATGACCCAAGATAGAAAGATAACTGTAATAAGTCTTAAGCACACAAATAAAAACAAAATAACTTCAACATTCATTAACATGTCGAAACAAAAAATTCATATATGAATAAAATCCTAAAAATCTGCAGGGGCAAAACTACAAGTACAAATACCTATGTGCTTTAAAAATGACCCAAGGTAGAAAGATAACAGTAATTAGAATAAGTCTTAATCTCACAAATAAAAACATAATAAATTCAACATTCATTAAAATGTCGAATCAAAGATTTCATATATGAATAAAATCCTAAAAATCTGGAGGGGCAAAACTACAAGTACAAATACCTATGTGCTTTAAAAATGACCCAAGGTAGAAAGATAACTGTAATTAGAATAAATCTTAAGCACACAAATAAAAACTAAATAACTTCAACATTCATTAAAATGTCAAATCAAAAATTTCATATATGAATAAAATCCTAAAAATCTGGAGGGGCAAAACTACAAGTACGAATACCTATACGCTTTAAAAATGACCCAAGATAGAAAGATAACTGTAATAAGTCTTAAGCACACAAATAAAAACATAATAACTTCAACATTCATTAAAATGTCGAATCAAAAATTTCATATATGAATAAAATCCTAAAAATCTGCAGGGGCAAAACTACAAGTACAAATACCTATGTGCTTTAAAAATGACCCAAGAAAGAAAGATAACAGTAATTAGAATAAGTCTTAAGCACACAAATAAAAACATAATAACTTCAACATTCATTAAAATGTCAAATCAAAAATTTCATATATGAATAAAATCCTAAAAATCTGGAGGGGCAAAACTACAAGTACGAATACCTATACGCTTTAAAAATGACCCAGGATAGAAAGATAACTGTAATTAGAATAAATCTTAAGCACACAAATAAAAACTTAATAACTTCAACATTCATTAAAATGTCGAAATAAAAATTTCATATATGAATAAAATCCTAAAAATCTGGAGGGGCAAAACTACAAGTACGAATACCTATACGCTTTAAAAATGACCCAGGATAGAAAGATAACTGTAATTAGAATAAATCTTAAGCACACAAATAAAAACTTAATAACTTCAACATTCATTAAAATGTCAAATCAAAAATTTCATATATGAATAAAATCCTAAAAATCTGGAGGGGCAAAACTACAAGTACGAATACCTATACGCTTTAAAAATGACCAAAGAAAGAAAGATAACTGTAATTAGAATAAGTCTTAAGCACACAAATAAAAACATAATAACTTCAACATTCATTAAAATGTCGAATCAAAAATTTCATATATGAATAAAATCCTAAAAATCTGGAGGGGCAAAACTACAAGTACGAATACCTATACGCTTTAAAAATGACCCAGGATAGAAAGATAACTGTAATTAGAATAAGTCTTAAGCACACAAATAAA
>CM063502.1:21828984-21902784 GCA_032207245.1 Pardosa pseudoannulata | reverse complement strand
AGTTTCAAGATAAAATGCAGATTAAATTACCCAAGCTCTCTATTCAGAAATTTTACGACGAAATAAGCCAATGGCTTAGTTTTTGGAATTCATACGAATCTGCGATACACAATAATGCGTCTTTAGATAAGACAAGTAAATTTAATTATTTGAAGGCCTATTTGGGTGGAACTGCTCTTCATACTATTGAAGGTTATGTTATAATGCCTGAAAATTATGACAGTGCCATTTCTAGTCTAAAAGAAAGATTTGGGCGATCAGAAATTTTGATAAATCAACACATTTCAAATATTTTGGCTATCCCTCCATTGAAAAATTCAAGTGATATTAACTCATTTCGAAAGCTTTATGACAGAATTGTAACCGAAACTAGATGTTTAGAAACTTTAAAAGTTTTACCGAATTATTCGGCTGTTTTTTGCCCAATGTTATTGAAAATTCTCCCTCCTGATTTACTTTTGGAGTTTAACAAAGAAAGGCAAAATTCGAGTTAATGAAGTAAATAAATTAATAGGATTTTTATGAAAACAATTGATTGCACGAGAAAGATCATCCCTTTCGAAAACCGAAATTCAACAGGAGAATACTTTTCCAGATCTCAAACAGCAGTTCTGCTATGAGGAACAAAGTGAAAAAAGAAAAGCAACTGCCACCGATCTTTTCAGTTCTGAATTGAGAGGCAATAAATTTTCGCCATGTGTGTTTTGCAGTAATTATCATGAGTCAGCGGACGATTGCTTACATGCTTTAAATTTAACTATAGACGAAAGAAAAAATATCCTGGTTAAACGTGGCGCCTGCTTTCGTTACACGGGAAAGCATCTGAGTAAACAATGCCAAAAATCCGTTCGTTGCAAACACTGCAATAAAATGCATTTATCGATTTTATGTTTTTATTCAAGAAATAAAAATCCCCCCCCCCCCCCCCCCCCCCAGATAAAATTTGTAAATGAAACCTCATGATGAAAAAAAACTGTGATGAAAATAGTGTTGTTGAAGATTAATTCTTGTTCAAGGAATGTTCTTTTAACGGGGGGGGGGGGGGTGGGGGGGGGGGGGGGGGGGGGGGGGGGGGGGGGGGGGGGGGGGGGGGTACTATCACTTCCACACCTCCCCCTCCTCACATCCGTGGGGGGGGGGGGGGGGGGGGGTGGGGGTGGGTGTAAGAAAAGGGGGGGGGGGGGGGGGTGGGTGGGGGGGGGGTGGGGGGTGGGGGGAAACACCATAACCAAACGACGCCGGGGGCAACCCCCCCCCCCCCCGGGGGGGGGGGGGCAAACGGGGGGGGGGGGGGGGTGGGGGAAACTTTAACTAAAGAAACAAAGAAAGAACAGAATCGGATAAGAACTTTAATTGTATGCATTAATGGGAACAACTCGAATAATATTTTGAGGATAATTTTAGATTTAGGTTCACAAAAATCCTACGTCAGTAAGTATGTGGCTGAAAAAAATGAAATTAAAGTGTATTGGAGAGGAAACAATTACTCGTGGGTTATTTGGAGGAATAAAGAAAAGTGAAAGGCGTAAGAAATACTCTATTAAGTTAAGCAGTATAGAAAAGAGTTTCACTTTTGAAATAGAAGTAATGGATCAAAAGAAAATATGTGCCCCTATTCCTAAATTGAAAAATCTTGAATGTATTCATGTATTGAAAGGGTTGGGAATATTTTTGAGTGATATTGCCACTATTGAAAACTGTTGCTTATTTGAAAATAGTCCAAATGAAATTCATGTTTTGCTAGTCGCAGATTGTGCCAGTAAACTATTGACTGGGGAAGTCAAGCATTTATCAAATGGGATGCAGGCTATGAGAACGAAGTTAGGGTGGACAATTCTGGGAAATTCGAGAGAGGAAAAAACGAAGAATTCTAACATTTTGTTATAGCTTCATTTAACTAGCTTTGACATATCTGATTATTGGTCTCTTGTTACAATTGGCATTCGTGACCCTAAGACAAAGATGTTAAGGTCAGATCTTGAAAAGGCAGCAAAAGATCATTTTCTCCAGACTGTTACTAGGGAAGAAGACGGGAGGTATTCAGTTAGCTTACCTTGGATTGAGGATCAACCCCTTCTGTCGAGTTGCAGAAGTCTAGCGGAAAAGAGACTAGCCAATTGCTTGAAATCTTTGCAACGAACGGGAAGGTTGACCGATTCCGAGAAGGTTTTCAAAGACTGGTTAGCTGAAGATATCATCGAGGAAGTTTCTGTCTGTCATGATATTAAAAATGAACATATTTTACCGCATCGTCCCGTGTTTAAGTACAATTCCATGACAACTAAGGTGAGACCAGTATTTGATGGTTCAGCCAAAGAAAAGAATTTCCCCTCTTTCAATGATTGTGTAGAAATAGGACCTAATCTTATTCAACTGATATCATCCCTAATGAACAGATTTCGTCTTAAGAAGTACGGTGTAACTGCCAATATTGAGAAGGCTTTTTTACAGATTGGCCTCTGCCCCAACGACAGAGCATTTCTGAAATTTCTATGGTGGGAACAAGATAAGAAAGAAAATCTTAAGATATTTTGGTATAAATGGGTGGTTTTTGGAATTTCTCCAAGCCCTTTTTTACTCGGCGCGACTCTTGAATACCATCTTGACAAAGAGAGAGTTCCTGTTCATTTGCAGGAAACTGCTCGTAAGGTAAGAAATTCTTTCTACGTCAACAACTGAGTTTTTAGTGTTGATAGCCCGGAAGAATTGTCAAAATTGATATCGGAATCACAGGCTCTGTTGAGCACAGCCAAATTCCATTTCCGAGGGTGGGAGTATACTTCTTTAGCTTTTGAAAAGGAGAGTGGAGAAGTCATACCTGTCATTTACTGGTCAGATTCAGACAATGCTTTATATTGGATTAAGGGAACTGAGAACTGGACTACATTTATGTATAATCACGTTCGGGAAATACGACGACTGAGTAATCCTGTTGACTGGAGACACATAGCTGGTCCCTTGAATCCTGCCAATCTCCTTTCACAAGGATGCAATTATCAAGAACTGTTAAAAACCCGCTTATGGGAGAACCAAGATGGTTGAGGTTACCTTCAAATGAATGGCCGATCTCTAAAATTGATCCAGACCTGGAAATTGCTAACTCGGAGAAAAGAAAAACCACCGTTTCAGCCAATAATACCCAAGCAGATACTACCGAATATGCAACTCGAATTTCATCGTATCACAAAATTGTAAGAACAATGGGTTAGATACAAAGATTTTGTCACAACTGCAAATATAAAGAAAACAGAAAAAAGTGAAAATTAGATTTAGAAGAAATAGATCGAGCAGAGAAAATAATTTTGAGAAAAGTCCATGAACAATCGTTTGAAGAAGTACGGAAGTTGTATTTGTAAACTTTTACGATGATCTGTTGATTAAAGTAAAGACCAGAATTTTAATAGATGACAAGAAACTGAATTAGAGATTTGCGTATAAACAAAAAATACGCCAAAATTTAATGATTCGGTTCAGAAGTGAATATTTGGGATAGTTAAGGGAATTTTCGAAACTTAGAAAAGAGTGTTTTGTCGAAGAAGGACAAATCATGCTGATCGGATATTCCAATACCAAGAATATAGATTGGCCGCTGGCCAAAGTTGTTAAAACTTTCCACGGAAAAGATGGAAGAGTACGAGTGGTAGAGTTAAAGACAAAGAATGGAACTTTCTTACGGCCTGTCCAAAGATTTTACCCATTGGAGATTAGTGAAACTGAAAGTTCTCCTAAGCTCAACGTAACATCTCAAGTACCATCACCAATTGTAGACGACGAAAATGGAGCTCATCATAGTAATGATCCCTTAGAACCTGACAGTGAACATGAAGAGAATCTTTCTCGGGAACCTGAAGTTCGCCGTTCTCGGTATGGTCGCGCTCTGGTGTGGTTGGTGTGCGGTTTGGAGCGCTACGGTCTACTGTTTTGCACACGAGGGCTAATGAGACCGGAAACTTCTGTTTAAAGCCGATTCCGAACGGCTACGAACATCCATGCCACAGTGGGATTCGAACCCACGAACTCCGGTACCGACGATCAACGCCCTAACCAATCGGCCAGCGTTTGGCATGGTCGCGCTCTGAAGGAACCCGAATAACTGAGCTTGTGACAATTCCATTTCTTCAGTTTGAGCTTTGGAAGGTATCTCAAAACTCAAAGGTGGGAGAATGTGGGAAATCCCCCGGCATACTAACTGCGAACTGACTAAAACCGTAACGAACGAACTTAGTCGGTGTCGGTTCCGCGAGTATAAACAGACCAGATGAACGCTCGCTAGCTGTTCTTTTTACATGTACATACTATTTTCGCGTTTCTGTAATTCCTTTTTAAATGTATCCGGTATTGTAATAAATTTTATTTCTTTTTCTCAAATGTATTCGAGCATTTAATGCCAAAGACGGAATTCTCAAGGTGCTTATAAAAGAACAAAACAGCCCGGCCCGGGACAAATTAACGAGAAGCAGTTCCATTGGAAATTTGGAGGTAAGGTCCCCTTCGCTTTGCCTATTATTGATTTATTTGTACTGTATTCTCTTGTGGTCTTTTTCGACAAAAATATCAGAATTCGATCAAATATATAAAACAATTTTATGTTAAGAAAATCTTTTTTGCGTAAGGAAACATATCAGAATATGAAGAAAATTAACCTAGCACAGTTTTAAGTACTATGGAGATATAGTTAAAAAATTATGATTGCTTCTTAAAATGATTAATGACATTGAAACAGAAAATAATTTTTGATGCATATGAATGTAAATAATTTCCAAGCCATAAGCCCGCTAATGGCCTTGAAACAAATAACTGGTTAGTAGAATCTGTATGCATATAAATAATTTTAAATTGGGACCATAAAGTGATAAATGACATTTTAAGTTATAGAATTCAGCTAAAAATATGAAATATATTTTTTGCTTTTAAAAAATAATGTTAGGTATAAGCTTCATTATCAAAATACATTCTTCAAATAACATAATTATATTACTGAACTAAAATTTGTGTTTTAGTCTTGCACCCTCTTTTTAAGCTTAAAAAAATATTCACTTTGACAATTTTCCTATTGAATTGGTAATTTCAAAATGTTTAGGTGCATTTTTCATAAAATTGGGTGTATATTTTTAAAATCGCAAAGAACTTTCTCGAGTTACAGAGAATTTAATACCATGAAACAACAAAAATTAGTAGCTACATTGCACAACTTGAAATAATTGTGTTATATAAATAATATTTAACGAAAATTTAATTCGATACCTTGTTTTCTTTCTATACAAATTCTGAAAATAAAATAAAAATATAAGTAATTTGTTTGCATACTGCGTTCTAGAAGCAATTTTAAGAAATACTGTTAGACAACGCAATTTTTATCAAATAAGCTCTCTTTTTTTGTCAAAAAGTATTTTCTAATATAATGTCTTACATGTTTCATGTAGCAACATTATATATTCTAAATATAAGAATATCGTTAAAAAAAGTTTTAAAAATTACAGACAAATTCAACTTTCTTTGTACCCTTAAAGCTTACCAGCTCAATTACATTATTTAGGTTTTCAATCAATGATTTAATACTTTGAAGACCAAAGTTAACCTATACAGAATTATATGTAGCCATTTACAATTCCATTAACGAAACTTCTATTAAATTGTAATATTTTTCGTGTTACATATTTGTAAGCTCAAATGATATAATATTATATATTTAATCATACATTTATTCAGTTTCATTTGCAAAATAATAAGACTTAACACAAGTGACTTATTAATTTCGACGATAAAATTAATTGAACTAAATCTCATTAAACAATTATTATTATTGTTATTTTTAATCCTTGTCCACTTAATCTTACGGCATTCACCACTACCAGGCTGTAGAAATTTGTTGGCTATTTTGTTTGCGGGAACCCCATATAGGCGGCTAAAATTACTCAGGAACAACGCAAACTAGTTCTCTGTATTTTAGGAGCAAGAACGAAACAAAAGACTATCCGGTATTGGCGTGCCACAACCACAAATATCGTTTTAAAACTTGCAGGACAATCGACCACGAACATATTTTATATTCCCAGTTACCATTAATGAACATTGCAGAACTTTGACCGGATCGAGCCTCGAAATAATTACCGTTCGGTTGTGATACCGATGCCTTTGACAACTCAGCTACTGCGCCTCTTAAATAAAAAAATATTTGCTCAAAAAATTTCCAGAACACACAAAAGAAAAATGTAGCAAAACTTTAACTATTATAGATAACACTTATGTATAATATATATATATATATATATATATATATATATATATATATATACATATATATACATATATATATATATATATATATATATATATATATATATATATATATATATATATATATATACATACACACACACACACACACATATATATATATATATATATATATATATATATATATATATATATATATATATATATATAATTGGGGTTTAATTTTCTGATATTGAATCAAGCATGAACACTTATGCTAGTCAGTCTGACATATGATCATTATACGTTTTTAAATTAAAGTATTTGTATATTTCAACATTACTTTCTCTTGTACCATGTGACTCTGTGCACTTTCTCTGTCTCACCTGTTTATTTTTGAAGAACTTAGACATCAGTCCGTACTTCTCACATCTGAAACATTGTTGGGCATAACCTTTAATTAACTCCAACATCCATTATATCTACAGAAACAAACTTCCTTTTTAATAATTCCACAGTTTAAATTATATTTATTCTTATTACTGCGTTTTTTTAACCCGTTTTTCCCTGATATATCTTTAACACCTGCGTTTCAGCGGAAAGCATATCCTCAAGATCTTCAATTGCATCCTTTATTCCACCATCATCTACTCTCTAGGAATTCCCAATAGGATTATTTTAAAGATTTATTTCTTAATTAATAGTGGTTGGGGCACGTAAAATAGGTTCGTGGTCGAAATGTTCTCCAAATTCCTAAAAGATACTTCTAGAGGTGGCAGGTCTCCAGAAGAAAGGAAGAAATCGCAATCTTCTGCTTCGGAAACTTGCTTGTTTGTGTTGTGGTTGATGTGTTTGCTTGGTAGAAATGGTTCCTATGGTGATGGGAACATATTAAAATATTTTATTCACTTACATTCACTCAAAACAGCCTTTAAAAAAAACTTCTCTCCAAGACCAGAAGCCAATCGAAAGCGAGTTCAGTAATGAGTAGTGTATAAGGGCTATTACGACATTTAAAACAGAAGGAGGATTAGTGATCCCTCCCCCATGGAAGTTACTTTAGGGGACACTACAATTTTGGGGGGTAAGTGAGTGAGGTGAGTTTCAAAGAAAGAAACCAAACTAAATTGTAAATTGTGGCGTAGTTTGAATTTTCTTTTGTATATTTCAATATGAAGGAATTATGCAACAAATCTGATATTTCGAGGTATGGGAGAATGTTTTTCTTTTTGAGAATGAGAGCAAAGATAAAAGCTATCATCTCCTTTACTGATTTAGAAAATTTTAATTTTTAAACATAGCATATAAAAGTGACAAGTTGAAAGGCTTCGTTAAAAAAACTGAATTTTTAAATTAAGCTTAACTAAATACCATTATTTTAGAACAGTGATTCTCACACTCTTACTAGAGGTCAAATCATAATTTATAAGGTTAAGCATTTTAATGTAGAAACCGAAATTATAACATGGATTGAACTTTAAAATTTCGGTCCACTCTTGAGGTTTCGTTTGGTTTGAATAGGGTCTACTCTTTTGCTCATGAAAGCTAATGAAACCGGGACCTACTGCTTAAAGCCGATTCTGAACGGCTACGAACATCCATGCCCTCAGCGGGATTCGAACCCACGAACTCCTGCACCGAAAAGCAGCATTGGGCCATCTTTCGTCTACACATTTGGGAACACTCTGGTATTTATTCTATTTGATCTAACGATGCTCATTCGAATGACAGTAAAATTGTCCGTATATTCTGGCATAAGAGAGCCCCCCCCCACTCAATTGTTAGAATAAATGCCCTTATTTGGGACAAGGGATAAATTTATTGTTTTAGGCACTTTTGGGTACAATTTGAGCAGCTTCTAGTATTGATCAAACGCCAAAAATGGTTATTTAAATAGGATCTAATGATGTTCTTTCGAATGAATATTAATTCAACGATAAGAATTTTGTTAATTGAAATTTATTATAAATATTATCCAAAAACTACAATTACTACAATCTGGAGTATTTCAATATATAGACATTTTTTTTTCTTTTACTGATAAAAATAATTTTTAGCACAAAAACTATACAAGTTGATGATTAATTATGCGATTAAATGAATTAGAGATTAAATAATACAAAGAATGGAATCTTAATCAAACAAAATACGCCCCTTTTTGGCATGAAAATTTAAGAATCCATAAATTTTTAAGGGTTTTTTTATGGGGTCTCATTTAAAATTAAAGATTTCAAAAGCACAATTTTTAAGGATATCGCTAATTGAATTAGTTTTAAAAAACTGTTGGTGACCGTTCAATTCCTGACTTTTTATTTTTTTTTTCCAAAATATATAATACTTGTATGCCTATCTAGATACACAAACATTAAAAAGCTAAACAAGAAAAATAAAAAATATATATATTAACAAAATACTTATCAGATTTCAGCGGAAGTCCGTGCGCTTAATGAAACATATTTAATCGTATCACACGTATCTAATTTAAAAATCTGAAATTGTCGAAAGCTGGCAATATTTATTTAACGCGTCAAAACGCCTTTTTTTAAAGCGCTCTATCACCGAAACGAATGATGGATTCCCTTGACCTAGTCCTCTTGTTAAGCCTGTGCCTTAAAATTTCATTGTATACATCGTTCGTTAGACCGATAATGAAGTACAGCTAAAAGGGGAATCCACCCTACAAGCTAGGGTGCAATATTTGTACGAATTCTCTATACTTAAGACTTAAATCATGCCTTTTCTGTTTAACGTGACGTTTATTTAATGATTAGTAATATGCTTAGCCCAGTCTTGGAAACCATTACAGGAAAAGTTGAGCCTTCGGTTACATGAGACTTATGCCGACCAGATGTTACGAAAATTACCACACACCGCATCTTGGTGGAAAAAACTGGGTGGCACACTGGGTGGAAAAAACCTGTGGCCCCCCCCCCCAAGACATTTGTGACCGAAGGAGTCTATTTCTAAGAAAAATTTTGTCACTAACGAAGCAGAGGACACACATAATCCATTGTCTTTCCATGACACAATCTTTAAGAATTTTAGAATTTCGGAAGGAGGGGGGGGGGAGCACTGCCTTCCTTGACTACGGCCTTGAAACAAGAAACCTGTTGGTTTTTTATTCATTCATTTTTTGGTAGCATATATTTATTCCTGAAAAAAAGTCTTGAAAAAGTCGAGAAGCATAGTTATTAGAGTACATATAAATCCTTCAATAAATCAGTAAAACAATAAAAATCAGCAGAGGAAAAACTACAAAATCGAATACCTATACTTGCTTTAAAATTTTCTCAAGAAAGGACGATAACCGTAATTAGAATAAGTCTTATGCCTACCAATAAAAACAGATTAACTTCAACATTCTTTAAAATGTCGAATCAAAAATTCAATATATGAATAAAACTCAAAAATCTGGAGGGGCAAAAATACAAGTTAGAATAGTAGTACTTGCTTTAAAAATGTATCATGAAAGGACGATAACCGTAATTAGAACTAATCTTATGCTCACTAAAAAAAAAAAAAAAAACAAGAAGATTAACTTCAACATTCATTAAAAATGTCGAATCAACAATTCATATATGAATAAAACTCAAAAATCTGGAGAATCCAAGATAGAAGTTCGAATAGTAGTACTTGCTTTAAAAATGTCCCAGAAAAGGATGATAACCATAATTAGAATAAATCTTATGCCCACTAAACAAAAACAGATTAACTTCAACATTTATGAAAATGTGGAATCAACAATTCATGTATGAATAAAGCTCAAAAATCTGGAGGATCAAACATACAAATTCAAATATTAGTATTTGCTTTAAAAATGTTTCAGGAAAGAACAAAAACAGTAATTAGTATAAAACTTATGCCCAATAAAAAAAAAGAAAAAACAGATTAACTTCAACATTTACTAAAATGTTGAATCAACAATTCAATATATGAATAAAACTCAAAATTCTGAAGGATCAAAGATACAAGTTCGAATAGTGGTACTTGCTTTAAAAATGTCCCAGGAAAGGGTGATAACTGTAAATAGAAAAAAAATTTATGCTCAAAAAAAAAAAAAAAAAAAAAAAAAAAAAAAAAAAAAAAAAACAGATTAACTTCAACATTCATGAAAATGTCGAATCAAGAATTCAATATATGAATAAAACTGAAAAATTTGGACGATCAAAAATACAAGTTCGAATAGAAGTACTAGGTTTAAAAATGTTCCAGGAAAGGACGAAAACCGTAATTAGTATAAATCTTATGCCCACTAAAAAAAACAGATTAACTTCAACATTCAAGAAAGTGTCGAATCAACAATTCATTTATGAATAAAACTCAAAAATCTGGAGGATCAAAGATACAAGTTCGAATAGTAGCACTTGCTGTAAAAATGTCCGAGAAAAGGACTATAACCGTAATTAGAATAAATCTTATGCTCACTAAAAAAAAAAACAGATTAGCTTCAACATTCATGAAAATGTTGAATCAAAAATTCAGTATATGAATAAAACTGAAAAATCTGGAGGAGCAAAATACAAGTTCGAATAGTAGTACTTGCTTTAAAAATATACCAGGAAAGGACGATAACCGTGATTAGAATAAATCATATGACACTAAAAAAAAAACAGATTAACTTCAACATTCATTAAAATGTCGAATCAACAATAAAATACATGAATAAAACTTTGAAAAACAAGAGGGTCAAAACTATAGGTTTGCCTCTCCTCTAAAAATTCTGGGGGGGAGTATCCCCCTTACCCCTCCCAAATTATACCCATGCTTGAGAAAGAATTTTCTAAAAAATGGTAACTTCTATTATTTGCCCATAAAGCTATCCGAATGGTAGCAGTCTCTTTCCATTCGAAAAGAGAAAGCTATCATTCAGGAACCGCATAACTTTCTTTCCTTAGAATATCTATTTCGTTAACAAAGAAAATACAGAGATAAATTTAATCAACATACCAGAAAGGCTCTTTCCAGCGATGTAGTGGTTGAGTCTTCTTTGCGGACACTCCAACAGCAAAGCACTGACAGGACATATTTAGTCCTCCAACCTTAGACGGATAATACAAAGCTGTAACATGTCGAATCTGCAACTATTAATTTTGAGAATTAATTAGCATATAATATATTTGTAGTAAATAAATTTTTCATATTATAACTTATTTCTTATTATGAGAGATCTCTATATGCCTATATTGTTTTACTCTACGATAAAAAAAAAAAAAAAAAAAAAAAAAATCCTTGTACGTTTACAAGTGCAAAAAAATGTCCCAAGAAAGGCTGATAACCGTAATTAGGATAATACTTATGACCACTAAAGAAAAAAATAGATTAACTTCAACATTCAAAAAAATGTCGAATCAACAATTGAATACATGAATAAAACTTTAAAAAACTGGAGGTTCAAAACTATAAGTTTGCCCTTCCCCTAAAAATTCTGGGGAGGGAGGGAAGTATCCCCCTTGCCCCTCCCAAATTATACCCATGCTTGAGAATGAATTTTCTAAATAATGGTAACTTCTATTGCCCGTAAAGCTATCCGAATGGTAACAGTCTCTTTTCATTTGAAAAGAGAAAACTATCATTCAGGGACCGCATTACTTTCTTTCCTTAGAATATTTCGCTAACAAAGAAAATACAGAGATAAATTTATTCAACATACCAGAAAGGCTCTTTCCAGCGATGTAGTGGTTGAGTCTCCTTGCGGACACTCCCAGGAAAAAAATGTCCCAGGAAAGACGATAACCGTAATTATAATAATACTACTAAAAAAAGACTAATTTAGAAATTCGTTCTATGTTCGCACGCGTACTTCTATGTTTACAAGTGCAAAAAATATTTTTATTGGGATGTAATAATAAAAAAAATTCCTAAAAAAATCAAAAGTAAATCAAAGAACAAAATGCATAATATTGTTAGAACATCAAAATCAGGACTCATTTTGATGTTCTAATGAGATCTTTGAAAGATCAAATTTAAAGGAATAATTTTGGAATAATCTGGAGCGGATCAGTCCGCTACGAAATCGAGAAAATTGTTTACTTGCGCCTGTTGCGCAACGGAAGATCCACGGAGCGAGGCGAAATGATCTACTGCGTCTGCCTGAAATCTCCCGTGTGATTGGTTAAGAAGGTCATTAATTTCGAGGTATTTGCCAGAATGAATCTGCCTTCGAACTTTGCTCCAGTGATATATAGAAATAGTATTAAAATCTAACTGAAATATTTTTTTCATAACTTTACGGCTAAATTTATTTTTAAATATGTGTTGTTTATTTATTTACATTTTTAAATTGGTCGTAGTCAAATTTATTTTTGAAAAGTAACGATTTTTTTTTTAAATTTACTTTTTGGTGCAAAGTACTCTAATCAAAACAAATTTTTGTGGTCAAATTTCAACGAAAATATTAAATTTGAATATGACTGACTGAAATTTTTAAGTGTTATGTCTGTATGTACTTAGAAGGAAACTTTAATTTGAAACTACTTTAATTATCTATTATGACCATTCCTGTTCTGGTTTTGACTAGTTTTTTGTTGATATCCGCTCGTATGTATGTATTTATCTCGCAGAACTCACAAATTTTTAGCCATGAAAAGTCAGAAAATTTTCTTAGGACTGTTTGTTATATGGTTTAGTAGTGCACCTCCCCTTTTGCTTGTATTTTGAACTCTATACTCTATATAACTGAAAATTTCAATATAACGAACAGTTACGCTGTGTAATTTTACTGAAAAATAATTAACCGCTAAAGGTCAAATCGTGTATTTGAGACTATGATAACAAGTAGTTTCCTTCATTTTTTGATTTCAATTTAAACTCTATACTACGAAAATTTTTAATATCATGAACATTAATAGTAAGTGGGCATATTTCAAAAACAATTCGCTGTAAAATGTTGAAATTTTGATTATTTCTCAATTTGTGATGGCTATTTTACTCTCAATATCTGTATTTTAGTATATATTTTATGCCGTTACATTAGTAATACATTTTAAAAATGTATTACTTTGCGGCGAGATAACTCAAAATATTACCCCGTGCGCAAGCAAATGCCTCTAATTCAATTCTTTTATTTTTCCTTAATGGCATCATGTAAATGGTTTTCCATCGTCTACCATTTTGTATTAAAAAGCTGTGCTCGTCATTTCTCTATAGATGTTTCAGATTTAATGCAAATTCCTATGAATTGTAGATTAAATATTTAGGCTTGCGTTGATATATTTGGTGTTCCTGTTCATTTATTTCCTCCCATCAACTTCAGAAAACAAAATATTGCTTCATAAAAAATTAAGTTTGATGTTATATCTTTTTTAGATGGTCTTTTGTGTTACAAGGTAGCTTTTATGTACAATTTACGACATGCATAAGATGATAATTCGGAAGATATTTTTGTTAAATGTTTTGCTATTTTGAGTTAACAATTAACGTGTATCATTTCAATTTTTTGTATAAAGTCAAATCGATAATTTTTACATTGATTTTCGTGGCAGAATATTAGATATTCAAGAAACTGATATTTTCCTGCGCTGTTCGAGAATGAGGAATTTTCAAGTTTTCTAATTTCATTTTTAAACAATAGAAGACAAAAAAGTAAGCAGGACAGAACCTTTTTTTATTTCGTTTTGGGGGCCCTAATTAGGGATTTCTAATGGGTTTTGTATCTGACTCTTTAACGTCCCTCGAAAATGCTACTTTTCCTCCGCCTAGTTTGTGACGTCACAGTTCCTGAAAACACCGATAGCCTATGTTGTTTACATTGGAGATGGCGACTTCTGAATTTGTTTCTGTTCAAAGAATCGCATAAATAGAATTTTTTTTATTATGTCTGACATAAAAAGTCATATTCTAAATACTGTATTATGCCACTCTGTAGGAATACAACTAATTATAATGAAAAGATATTTTTCAACTATGAAACGAAATGAGAAATTAAACCCCAAATTATCATAAAATTCATCTCTGGATTTGTGAAGATCATTTTACTATAATTAAACCTTTGTTTTTTTTTAATATTACGTTTAAAAGTACTGTTGGTAACCAGTACTGTTTTTACTTAAAAAAAAAAAAATTCCTCATTTCGGAGTACTTTCACAAAGCTTAGTTACTTTATAATGAGTTTATGAAGAAGGATATAAATAAAATAATTATTTAATACATAACTTAAAAAATTATGTATTCTCAAGGTATTTAAATATTTTTTTTGAGAGATATCTACTTTCTTGAATATAAAGGTTCACACTGTGACTTCTTTCAATTAAATTGGAGGCTAATTTGAAAAAAATGTATAATGTTTTTAAGTACTCTATTGATATTACTTAAAAAAATATAAATTTTATTCCAGAAACTATATACATTTTTTTATTCAACATTTATATTAGGCAATAAAAATGTATTAATATTTAATATATAAATCAAAAGTAATACAATCTTGAAGTATAAAAAAGTACTCTAAAGAATCTGAACAATACATATATTTTAAAAAGCCATTTGGGATTTTTTTAATAAATAGTAGAGTGAATATATATTTATAATTAAAGTACAAACACGCAATATCGATTTCATATTTCAACACAAGCAAATAAAATCTGAGTATTAATTTTTCTGCAATTTATACATCATTATTTCATCTGCCATCAAAAACAGGTTCTATTTACATAAAATACCCCAATGTATATTTACTCGTTTCCTGTTACGTTTCTTATTTGTTTAAATTTACGGTTTAAGCTATTCGTGAAGCCTATTCTACTCCTAAAAGTAACATTAAATCAAAAGTGCACAGGCCATACTGTTTGTTATATGTGCATAACAATTTATGATAATATAATTTTATAGAATTTCTTTATTCATTTCTATAAATTGTTTAATAAAGAAACTTTAATGCAAGATAGCCATTATTGTTTGAATTAAAAATAATTCATGAGATGAATCTTTTTTGAATAGAAATATGACATAATTGGTATAGCGATTTGAACGAAGAAGATTTCTTTTCTATTATTTTCTCATATATCTATTTTTTTAGAAATAAATAAAAATATTAATATGAAAGTTAGTTTAAACTTAGTGTTTGAAAACCAATCACTTATTTTCTTGATTTATTTCATAGTAGTAAATTTTCTTGCAGAAATAAATTATTCTAAACCTACACTTTTCCAAGGTTATTGTATTTTCCTTTATTTTTATAGGGCTCTGCTGTACTTACCTTTAATGAATACTAAACTATCTTTGATTTTAAAATATAGTTGTTAAATTATAAATTTCAAAATTTCTATAATGAAATACATCATTGCCTTTAAAGCTGACTAATATAATCATTTTAAAATAATTTACTCTCATTTGACTGTGACATAATTTGTATTTTGCAACAATAAGGGTAATTTTTTTATTTCTTAACAAATTTACTGTCAACAATCGTTCATTTCTGTAAAACTGCCGAATGCCCATGGTGGAAAGTTAAGAGACAATTATTCAAACGTTATATTTTAAACAAATTATTAAAGTAGATGTATTCTAAAAAAGTCTTCAGGAGTTATCTGCTGGGTATTTTAAAATCCATACATGTACTGTTCATGAAAGTACCTCTGTGTCCCAAGACATGTGAATTGATAATAGACTTTGAGTGAAGAATTTATGATCAGGATGGGCACAATAAACTTCACCTATATTTTGTAATCTGAGCATTATTTATTACATGCAATTAAGAATTAAAATCGAAGGAGATACTGCCATTTATTGGGAGTTAGTAATATATGATATTTGAAATAGGAAGGGGAGTGCAGTTCTAAAGTATTCAGTATTTTTTCTGTATTTTAAAACATTATTATTATTATTATTATTTCCATTGCGGAGTTAAATCCTGCCATAGCGTTCGCCACTTATAAAAGAAAAAAAAAATTCTTCGACACAGTTGAAGCAAGTGGAGCCTTAACTTTCTGTGCAAATATCCATTTTCGATACCAAGGACCAAGTTAGAGTGGATCCGGGTTGGGTGGTCAACCTTACGCATAAACTAGAGATCTAATTTACATTAGACCACGAACATTTTAAGTGTCCCAGCTGCCATTAACGAACACGGTGGATTTTTAAATGTCTAATGCCTCGAATTCACAACCCTCCGGTTAAGAGATCGTTGCCCTTTCAGAGTGAGCTACCGTGATTCATCTGCTTTAAAATATATGCATGCCAATTTTAGTTCAAACGAGACCAGGGTTTTAGAAGTGATGTATGCATACTTGTATGCATTAAAATGACTTGAATGATAAACTATTGGCTAGAAGCACAACTAGTTACACACTACAAAAAATTATTTAATATTTAGAGTTCTATCTACATAATATGCACATTAAAAAAATCAATGTGCGTTTTCATCACATATCAGAGCTGCGAAAGGAGGGTTCACAACGCAAAAAGTCGTCCCTCAATAATGCAGTGCACAAAGCTAGATTGTAAAGTCCGGAACAGTTGACGCATGTTTTTTCACGTTTCACGGTTCCCTCAGGGATCTTTCACACATTCTTTCCAGGCAAAAAACTCGAACGCAACTTCGTGAAAAGAAACCTTAAAAGCCACTTCTGGACCACCTCCGACACTATTTTAACATTCATTCCAGGGGCTGTCCAGAAAACACCCACTCAAAGGGGATTCGCCGAACGCGGCCAGAAGGGCGGTAGTCTTCTTACCCTCACTGGCTCGGTAATGAAGATAGAATGTCTGACCCTCTACGGGTTTCTTCCTCCGTTGTCTGTATCGAGCGGTCTTATGACAAAGCTTCAAAAATTCTTTGAAGAATCCGGGATAGAAATTTTTCAGAAACCGCGCCAACCTAGGAAGGTGGCATGATGATCTACACTCTCCTCAGTTACACTATGTGTACACAATACACGTTGACAAGGGAATTCCTTTTACATATTCCCAATCGCTTTGCAGCGACAGTGGTGGGAGTTATTACAGCATAGACATTATATTTCAAAATTTTAAAATTTCCGATATCTTTAAACTATTATTTTTGAATACTGTTATAAATACTTATATAGTTTAAAGGAATTTTTTATTTGAATTTCAAGGTAAAATTTTATATGTACGTGAAAACTTAGTGTTAATATAACAAAACCCCACCTAATTATTGAATTTGAATTATTTTAAATTGACATAGTACCTTTCGAGTTTAAATTTCTTCAGTATAATCGCTTATTTTTGATTCAGCATAATGCAAAAAATTCTACTCTGCTTACAACAGAATTTTTCCTAATTTATTAATAGATTTTAATTTTTATAAAAAATATTTAATTTTTACTTTATAAAAAAATTATTTTAAAAAATGCATAAAATATGTGCACAAAGGGGATAAAGTAGAAATACATGGTCTCACAAAACAACTGTTTAAATTATAAATTATTTCTTAATCAAATAGAAACTAATTTTGTTTTTGTTTTTTCTGTAAAACTAAACTGTATTAAAGTGAACAATATTATTATCTTATGATATAATAACCAAAATAAATGAGATATTTGAATAAACATTTGGTATTAATTTGATGTAAAGATATAGTTTCGTTTAATTCCTTTTTAGTCATTTCGTGTTTAACATCTCTTATTTTAAAAATTTAATTTACTTGAAGTGACAAAACTAAATAATGGTTTCAAAGGTGGAAGAATTTTAAAGAATTTGTTTTGGTTTAGAGCGATACAATTCATTTTTTTGCAAATTGGGGGTTAATAAGATCGGGACCTACAGTTTAAAGCCGATTCCGGAAGGCTGTGAATATCCATACCACCGTGAGATTCGAACCCTTGAACTTTGTTACCGAAGATTAGCACTCTAACATATCAGCCACCGTTCGGAATTTAAAGAACTTATAATAAGTTTATATAAATATAGACCAGAACTTTTAGTTTTATGATGATTGGAATAAAAGCATTAATAATGAATATTTTAAATTTCAAACGGTACTATGTCCTTTTAAAAATGAAAAATTATGGATTTTTCTCGAAATGCTTGACGTTTCAACATTTTAAAGAGAAAAATAATCCTTGCATTACGGCAATTCCTACTTCACTATGTTGAAGAAGATTTTAGTTTGGGACACTTTTACAATTATTTTGAAATTCCACCTAATTAATCATTCTTCAATATTTTTCGCTCTGTGATCTAGATGCCAATTAAACTTCCAAAACTTATCGAAATGTGGGTGTTATCTGAGATAACGGGATCGTCATTACAAAGATTATGCAGAATATTTTAAACTCTGCATATATTAAATTGACTGTCAAGCAAAATATGCGCAGGAACAAAATTATTTTCCATAATTTTGAAATAAGTAAAATCTTCTTAATATTAACTCACTTTTCATAACTGTGGAAGTATTATATATATAAATATTTTATTATATTATATATATATAATATATATATATATATTATATATATATATATATAATAATAATTATATATATAAATATAATATATATATATATATATATATATTATACATATATTTTATAGTTTTTTTATATATTTATATATATATAGGGTATATATATAAATAGATATTATATATATATATATATATATATATATATATATATATATATATATATATATATATATATATATATATATATATATATACTTCTGCATTTGAAATA
Source organism: Pardosa pseudoannulata (assembly GCA_032207245.1). Taxonomy (NCBI): domain Eukaryota; kingdom Metazoa; phylum Arthropoda; class Arachnida; order Araneae; family Lycosidae; genus Pardosa; species Pardosa pseudoannulata. The sequence goes on along the minus strand of CM063502.1, from coordinate 21,883,937 downwards.
TTTATGTCGTATATTTAAAGTATGTATCAGCATTTAATACTTTTATATAAATTGAAAGTTAGATTTGACTTCAAAGTTTTAAAGGGACACATAATCAATAAACCTTCAAAAGTTCAATATTTTGATTTTTACATTTTAAAATTCCTGGACATTTCTGAATCGATTAGAACAAATTTCATTGAAATATTCTAATTAGAACCTGTAAAACTATACAATCTTTTTTTTTAATATCACAGCTATTAAAGATCTAAAAAAATTTTAAATGTATTTTATTGAAAATGGGAATTTTTCAATTTGCGAGCAATTAAATTAAGAACTATTGCACACATTGATTTCAAATTTTCACAGTAAATACATTAGAGAACTCTCGGTTGATGGAATTTTTCCCACTTTTTTCATTGTCGTTTATTTCATTTAGTATATATAATATTTTAAATAGAATTTTTAAACATTAGTTGCCGAACGCTGGCCGATTGGTTAGGGCGCTGATCGTCGGTATCGGAGTTCGTGGGTTCGAATCCCGCTGTGGCATGGATGTTCGTAGCCGTTCGGAATCGGCTTTAAGCAGTAGGTCCCGGTCTCATTAGCCCTCGTGTGCAAAACAGTAGACCGTAGCGCTGCAAACGAAACGAAACTTAAACATTAGTTTAGCTTTTTTGAAAATTCAATCCCCTGGTGTAATATTTCTGATGCTTTTTAAAAAATTAAATAGGTGGAGAATATTACCTAATAATTATTGTTTACAAAAAAGCAAAAAATTATTTATTACACAGTCTAGTACAAAAAATTTATATAAAAAATTATATAGTTTATATCATATAAAAATATATATAATGTATAAGAAACATATATAAAAATATATAAAGCTTCATATACAAAATTCCTTATTTTTAGTGATACAGTAAATTTAGCTAAATGAACTAAATAAAAATTTTTAAAAAATGTTAAAAACCCTATATATTTATTTTAATAATTAACAAAGATATGATGGGGCGAAAAATAAGACACAGTTTCTTAAAATTGCTTAAAAGTAATGTGTTCCATTAAATCAATTTCTCTTGAGGTATAAATAAGTCTATATACATATATATATATGTATGCATGTATATATATATATATATATATATATATATATATATATATATATATATATATATATATATATATATCTATATATATATATATATATATAAATATATATATATATATATATACATACATACATACATGTGTGTGTAGAATTTATTTTTCCACTGTTTATTAGGGTTTTGTAAAAGTAAACGAAAATTTCAAAGTTTGGAGTGTTTATGGAGGCATCCCTAGCAGCAAAAGATCGTGGGCCAATCACCGCCTTTCAATCTCGTGAAGTCGGGCCGATTCCCATTGGCGACGTTGCACAGTTGTTGTTTATGGCCGGCGGCAACCGACACCTCCTAAAAAAGAATGCTGTAGTACGAGTTACCGACATGATGTATGACGTAGGTTACGTAGGGCCAAGAAGAGCTACGTAAGTTTTCCACATTTTAACATTTATCATGTGGTGTGAATTGGCGGGAGATTGGCTTCTTTGTAGCTACGTTATATACTGAGGTAGACGATTGTATTTGGAGATGTTAATCGAAACGAGCGAAATTTCTGTTTCGTACATTCTACGAGTATGAGTTTGACGAAGTATTTTACCATGTTATAATTATCTGTTAGAATCTTCAATAAAATGGTATATAAATGCATTGTGCCTAAATGCAGAGGAAATTATAGCAAAGATGGATAGAAAGTGTCAACTTTCGGTGTTCCAAAGAATGAAGAATTTTAAAAAAATGTGGATATCGGCGATTCCACGAGACTGCAATATTACAAAGAATTCCAGAGTAAGTATTTCTTATATATATATTCCTTTGCTTAGTAACAAAATTAATTCAAAATATTATTCAATTTCTTGGGTTTTACTAATATAGCTTTAATTAAATTTTGTTTTTAATATAATTTGAAAATATACGAATATTTCTATTTCCCGGATACATTGTTGCTTAAAATAATCTTTTTTTATTCATAAAAAGTTATTTATAACATTGATATCTCCATAAGAAACAATTATTATACATAATGTAATTATTTCAAAAAGAAAAAATAATCCAATATTTGTTTTATTCTGTTACAAAATTTTAAGAACAATTTTATATTTTACTTATAGTTAATTTTATTTTTCTTTATTTACTGATCTTACCAGTACTGTTTTATTGTAACTAGTCTCCCTGTATATTATGTTTTATAGTAGTATTATATATTGATAAATTTATTAATTACCCGTAATCTTATTAATTTTAGGTATGTGAACTTCATTTTGCTGAACATGATAAAAGACGTTTAACAGAATCTTTTTGTGAAAAAAGTGGGAAAATTACAATAATACAAACGGAGCAGATGGAGCTATTCCTACTGTCTTTGAAGGGTGTCCGGAATATTTATCAACACAAAGTTTCAAGAGAGGGTCCAGAGACAAAAAAAAAGAAGAACTGAATATTCACAGTTACATTTAGTTTTAGAACAAAGAAAAAAGTCCTTTGATGATCATCTTCAGAAATTCAAAATTGATAGTATTTCTGACTTCAAGCATAAGATTCGTTTAATTGATATACCTAATAGGTTTAATTCTGTAAGTAACTCTAAAAATGGAAATTTTCCTTTCTTTAAAATAACTGTAATGGATAATATTCCTCGATGTTTAATGTTAGTTATTGATGAAAATCTATGTGTAAATATTTTTAAAGATGATTTAAAGTTATCAAAAGTTGACAAATTTTGCTTTCCGATGAATGTTAAAAATGTACAAGAAATTTCAAATATTTTAAGTGCTTTAAATCAGTATTGTGGTTATAATTTAAATGAAAAAGAAAATTTAATTATTTCCTTCACTGACTTTTTAAATAAGTTGGAAATAGTTTGTTCACCAAATGAAGCAATAAGTATTAGCTTTCTTAAAGATGAGTTCTATTTGTAATATTTTAACGATGGAAGAAAAGTGTTTAAATTTTGAAATTAGCGAGAATAACCATTCTTTGGAAGTCTTACTAAAATTGATTGTAAAAAAAGTCACTCACATATTGTTAGATAATTATTGTAAATTTAATAATGACAAAATTTCTTATGCATCACAAGTCAAAAGTTCTCACAGATTAATACTAATTAATAATAAATTACTTTAATACTGTTATGTTCACCTATTATGTCATGCGTACTTTTACTAATTCGAACAAATTTAAAAAGCCAATTGATCTTGTATATATTAATAAGTTTTTCTGTAAATTCGTTATTAAAATATGTAAATAGTTGTAATTTTTGTGTCATTTAACAAAGAATGGAGAAATATTTTGCATAAAAATTGTATTTTAATTCATTATAATAACTGAACTGGTTTAAAGCATTATTTTGATAATATAATAATTGTTATTTCTCATTACTTAATTATAAGATTGCAAAAATTTTTATTCATAGTTTGAAAATTATTAACAAACTATGAATAAAAATTTTTGAAATTTCAAAATCAATGAAAAATTGCAATGAGTGTTGTTTGCTATATTTTATCAGTAGAAGAAAGTATTTAGTTTTTAAAATTTGTAAGAATGGCCATTCTTCTGAATTGTTATTAAAATTGGGAAAAAAGCCACCAACATATTGCAAAACAATTATTGCAAATTTAATAATAATAAAAATTTTTATGCACCACATTCAAAAGCAAAAAGAAAAAAAAAAAGGGAAACTTTGATTAACTCGAAAGTTCCTGAAGGTTAATGTTATTTAATACCAGGTCACAATTGTTATGTATATATATATATATATATATATATGTATATATATATATATATATATATATATATATATATATATATTGTAACGTACTGCAGATATGGTAGGCGAAGCCGTCAATGAAACAGGCTAGAAACTGTTGAATCTAGACTAAATATTTTATTCAGGTGAATAAATTATGTACAGCTATGTACAGGTTCAGTAGATTTTTAAATATTCTGGGATCTCGTGCTGAGATAACATTCACACAATTACGATGCGTGAGTTCTGCGTACAATGAGGGTAGGGCTTCTAAATCACTGGAACAGTTCGCTAATTAGTGCCGGTTTGGAACGATGACACTATCACCTCCGGGCTGACGATTTGTACAGTCGGCTTTCACACCACGGTTCAAACGCTCAGAGTGCGTATCACGCTGGAGTTCGTAAAGGAAACTCGGGATGCAAGACGATTCAAATGAGAGCAAGGGTCTCGCTCAGCGATTTACTTCTATGCATGAAGTAAAACAAAATAGTAAGATAACGGGAATTGGTTCCCAAAGTCGGAGGTCGACTTCTTAACAAACAGAGACGCTGGCACTCTCTAAAAAAACAAGCAAACTCCGGAAATCTGAGAGACGAGAAGACTCCTCTCGAGCTCCACACAACAGCTCCAAAAGCAACTCTCAGGAAGAAGCCTCAAGAAGAAAAAGCCCCGTCTTGGCTCCGCCACTCTTCTTTTATAGCGGTCCCGGTTCCCTCCACCCGATTCTTCTGGAACCTTCCAGAACCAGGATGATGCAATCTTGCGGTCACTTCCTACCTGAATCAGCTGTTTCGTTTCCAGATGTGGCCAAAAAGCCGTCTTTAAACCAGCCGACCCAAACAACGTAATTTCCTTCTTCGCCACGGCTAATGTGCGCACATGTGGCACTGTAATCTAGCTCAATTTACAATCATGTCCCCTAGTCTTTTCACTCAATAGTCTCACACAGTCTCAGACGCGCTGGCTCCAGCGTACGGACAATTTTCAATTAAGTCCGGGACCTAGTACACAATGTGTATTGTTAGGCCCAGCCGTTTCTACCTGCCGCTAACCGTAATTGTCTTCTGCGAAAGGTCACCTTCCGCTCCTCTTTTGTTAGGGTCATGTAACGGATCGTTACAATATATATATATATATATATATATATATATATATATATATATATATATATATATATATATATAAGCTGTAACGGCGTGATTTAGCGGTGTATCGTCATCAAAGAACTTTGCTTTGAAAGGTGGACTTGTGTGGATACAAAAGGATTGTTTTCCAAGGCACCACGATGTCTACATTGCTGTGCCCTATAGTAAAGGAACAATATGCCAGACGACACTGCACCTTCACTGACAGCTGAAAAAATGATCGCGGGAACGATAAAGGATTTGCCGCTACTCAGATTTAGCCGCTAAGAATCCCAGGGACCCCTGGCTTTGCGGCCGATGATTGCTTAACCCGGACCAATCCAGTTGGTCGAAGGTGAGGTCATCGCTAGGTGACCCAATAATGAAATTGTGGGTGAGGCCCCTCTCTTAGAGGCACCTCCCCTAGAAAGAGACGAGAGAAGATTGGTTTTTTTAGAGAAGTTAGTTAGCTGGCAACCAGCTAATTCAGGGGTCGACTTGACCAGTCTCTCTACCGGAGAGTTTTTTTGCTCTAATCCCACCTTGGGATCTTTTCTTTAAGGAGTAGCCCGCATCGGCTAACTCGGAGGTCGCCTCGACCAGTCTCTCCATCGGAGAGTTTTATTTAGCGAAATCCCGTCTTGGGATATATCTCTTGCTGAGATTGAAGCGATACCCTGTGCTTTGGGTTTCTTTCCTTTTCTAATAGAATCCTCTTCAGGATTGTTTGCAGTTCTTCAGAACTAACTGTGCTCAGATCTCCTACCTATACTTCAGAGAACTTTCGAGAGAGCTACGAATTGTTCTTCCGTCTAATCACCCATATTTCGGCAGAGACTGAATTTAGTTTAGGTACCCGCCTCTACTCAGGCGTATGTGTACTAATCACTTACCTGTGATTAGAAATTGTTTTTATAGTGGTGAAATGATGTATACAGCAAAAGTGTCAATAAATTCATTAATCAAGATACACCTGATTCTTCCTTGTGTCACCTGAAACAGGGACCGGATACGTTACAATATATAATGCAACTGGTTTTTGAATTGTTTCAATTTAATGTAAAATTCTCTGTCTGCAAAGGATTATGATTAAATAAATGAATTGAATACATTATTTTGTTTTGTTTTTCATTTGAAACAATAATACAATACTTTAACTGCTACTGTAATATTTAATGCATAGTAATAATAAAAAAATAAAAAGCCTTATGATGAACAATGTAATCTAAATAAAAAAAAATTACAGAAAATTTTACTATGCAAGTATGGACTTTTGCTGCAAGTCATACTTAAATATACATATATATTTAAATCATTTTTTCTCTTTGGAAAGTTTCCATAACATCATCAATTATAGTTTTATAAATCAAAGGAGGAATATAAAGTAATTTATTTCATGTAGATTTCCTTTCTAGGAAAACGAAATCTATTGAAGTAAATTGTTTTATTAACATTTTCATTTGAACTTGGGTAAGTATGTTTAATAACTTCCACATTTAAGAGATTTTTAAACTGAAAATTGTGTATAAACTGTACTCCATAATTTTATACAGTATTATGATATTTAAAAATGCTTTGGTAGAGAAAAACAGCAGAAAAATAATTCATAGAAAAATCAAGAATGTGATATAACGCATTGTTTTGAAGACGTAGGCTTGGATACTTGACGTCACATTTCTCGTGCTACGGCTTGACCCTTTAGGAGGCTTTGGTACTACCACTTACCGGGAATTAAACGTGAAACGCTGCCGTGGGAAGCCAGTGGTTTATACACTAACCCAGAAAGACTTAGTAGAGAGGGGGTTAAAATGCAGGCCATTTATGAATTTTCGAGAAAATGTATAACATTTGTGGATGTTGAAATGAATAGGTTTAAACTTAGAACTTTTAACTAAGTTTTTAACTTAGAAATTTTAACTAAGTTTTTAACTTAGAACATTTTATTTATTACAGAACTTTCAAAATCCTCTGTTACAAATTTTTGTGCGAAAAGTTTTTATTTATTTATTTTTTTAAATTTAGAATTGTTATTTATTTTATTTTATTTTATTACAGAAATTTATATTTTTACTTTTCAAATCTTTTCTTTATAACTTGCAATTTTTTAAGTTGCGAAGTTCTTTAAAACTCAAATACTTATTTATTAATTTTCTGCTAATATTAGAAAATAAATTTTCACATTCTAAGTACATTTTATTTATTTTCAGACTTTGTAAAGTCGATAAATTCAATGTTTTAAGTAATATATTACTGTCAAAATAGATAATATTGTAAACTTAGAATACTTTTGCAGGGATTTGAAAAGATTTTCTGTGTTTTTTTGATACGTACATTGTATATATGCTATATTTAAATAAATGATATTCACATAGAACTATTAGTTAAAAGAGTGATGTACATATAATCTAATTTACCTTTCTCACAAAAATACATCTATAATTTAAGTATAGAAAATATATTCTTCATTTTTTTTAAATATTGGAATGAAATATTAATTGTTACATAAATAATAAAGTTTTAACATTCTACTTTTCAAAAAACTTAAAATTTTTTTTTATTATTAATCTTACATGTATTTACACTAAAATCCTAAAGTAAGATATTTCTGATTCAAGAACTTAATGAAAACAAAAATCTAAATGTTAATCTCCTATGTGATAACACCTGAATGACGAACATCTTATATCTAAGGGCTCTTTTAGTAAACTATTCAAGTATCCAGAGGACTTTAGTATGCTCAAAAGACTGCGTAACATTTTGATCATGTTACAGGTTAAAATTTTTATACATAGTATGAATAGAAGAAATTGAAACAGTCAACACATTCAATTGAAATATACTATAAAGTAATATACACCTGCCATTTTATGCGAATTTGTAAATATAAGTAAAATCGAGAGAATAATTGCGAGATAAAAAAATTTCACAAGTATATTCATCGTTAACTTAGATGTATTTGTAGAATCCCACTCAACGCTCAAGTTGAAGGGAAATGTTCCTAATATAAGTAACAATTATAATTATTGGTATATGTTGTGACAAATAATTTTCAAGAAACCTCAAAAATGTCATAAAACAACCTTCGAACTTACTAATTCTGGAGAAAACAATTATAATGTTATAGTACAAATTACTAAAAATTATATTTTCGACTACGCACCTCAGTTAATACAAAGGAATATATATATATAATTTCATATGTTTAGATTTTAACGCATAGGTATTTTTAAATACAGCATATAATTTCTTAATAGATTATGTTTAACAATTTAGCATATAATTTTCTTTAATTTCTCTTTCGGAAAAAAATACAAAAATCAACTTCATACATGGTTTATAATTATGTATGAAGATATATTTTAACATTGAATCTTGTCTCTGAACATAGCATTTTTTTTTCTATTGGTATTGCGATAAAATGGTATTTTAAATAACCTGAATTATTTTTAATACTTTTTTTAAACCTTTTATTTCTTAATTCTTTTTCACCATTTTTTCCCCTAAAGTTATAGAAAATATCCTAACATACTAGTTTTACACATTCTTTCCCACTATGCAACATAAATCCATGCATCCAATATTTACCGGAGTACGACTAGTTAGATTTAGCGCTTAAATCCGATCAATAGATGAAATGCTGTTTGAATAAATGTAAAATAATAGAACTAATAGTATATATACATATATATATATATATATATATATATATATATATATGTATATATATATATATATATATACATATATATATATATATGTGTGTGTGTGTATGTATATATTATATATATATGTAATATTATATATATATTAGATATATATGTATATATATATATATATATATATATATATATATATGTATATTATATATATATGTAAATCTTTATCCACATAGAGTTTCTTTGCTGAAGATTGACGTTTAATCCTTCGGAAGGTAAGGCTAATGCGCGTCTCCGTCACTGCGGGTTGAGGAGGAATTTTATGAGACCAGTATTGGTTGATGGGAGGTTTCATGATAAATAGTGAACCATCTGCTAAGTCCACACACAAATTATCCTGATTTTGTCGTTCGAAAATCATGGTACGAGTTGCACCGAAGCTGAGTATTACTATAGGTGCGTTAGCATCTAAGTCCCTTTCATTATCTCTATTTAAGCCAATTTCCACCGACTCGTCTTCGTGGAGATTTAGAAGTACAAAATTGAACTGCATGCCGACTTTAATTTCTATATCTGCTTTCAACTTTTGTAAAGTAGGAGTCCATGGTTCTGCTGGAACTGACTCCCCGGAAAACGAGTAAAACAATCCTATATCTCCATAGGCACATATTTTCCTCTTCGGTGTATACTTTCGTCCATGTACAATAAAGTTTTTTGATTTAAAGGGAAGACTTTGCAATTCCACGAAGATTTCATCTGTTCTTTTCTCGTCAAAAAATCTTTCACAATACTCCAACTGTAATTCAGGCTTGTTCACTTGCATCGTGTCTCAGATGTGGTATGAGACGAATGGTTGTGAGTAAAGAAGAAGAAAAGTCTCTTTTATATATCCTATTTTACAATGCATAATGTAGAAAAAATGGCATAGTATTTGGCATACATTTCCTATAACTCTCTATCTTCTATCGAAAAGTATGTATTATTGTACATGATAAGAGAAAATTCCAGCAATATCTCTTTTCCATTAGTAAAAGTGAAAAATATCAGAAACTTTGCAATAAATAGACATTTTCTATATCTCACTTCAGCTTGCTTTGAAAAATATTTGTCTTAACTAAAGAGCATTTCCTCGTAATGATAAATAACCCTACTTAGTCTTAGCGTCTTGAAAAAAATATTTATCTTAACTAAAAGCATTTCTTCTTAATGATAAACAACGCTATGCTTTTGTCTGTTACACTATCGGCAAAAGGACACTTCCAATATTATCATCCCTTTCCCCTTTCAAGAAAATTAGTTTACACAAATCTGTTATCTTTCCCCCCGTCTGAAACATAGAAATATCCTACAGCCCTGTATTTTTGACTCCCTAATGGAAGCTCACATATCTACCCCTCATGAATGATAGTAATCTTCCTTAATCAGTCCGGAATGTTGCTACCGTCTAAATATTCGAAAGAAAACCATTATGTTTACCTCCCTTCGTTTTGTAAATTCATTCAGGGTTAAGAAAAAAAATGAGAGTATTAAAATATGCAAGAATTGATAGATAAGTCCCTACTATCCTTTCAAACACACCTCTCCCCTCTTTGAGATAGGGTTTATTAAACCGGTTTACAACAAGCATTTGTAACATGATGGTCAGAGCGCTGCGCTACCAACTGATCGGAGAACTCTCCTTGTGCAGAACCGGCATTCTCTATCTACTAGGTTAGACCAATCCAGGCAATACAATCGTCTTATTACTGAAGAAAACTAAAGTTTAAATTATCTATCGAATTCTTTCAATTTACTATCTTAATTGAATTTCATTAAAGAATAACTTTATGGTAATATCATTATCTTACTCAAAACTTTAAAAACTATGAAATTAATACACCCTTAAAAATTAATACGCATATACATCTTAAATAAATTCATGAAAATAAAGTTTTAATTCTTTTACTTTTTTATATTACGTTTTATATTTAATTATTTATGTGTACAAGAGTGAAAATACATTTCCTTCATTTAGCAACTGTGCAACATGAATATCATTTCACATTTTAACCTGTAACAATATCCACTATTAAAATATTTAAAGATTTTTTTTCTCTAAATCATTTAAAAATTCACAGTTTAAATTTAATAAATTTTTAACAGATAAAAAATTTTATATCTTATTTATATCGGAAATAGTGCGTATATTTTACAGCTAACAAAACATATTTTCAACAATAACATCTCAGACAATCGGAAGATATTACAACCTTATAAGCTTCCTCTTTTCTATGAATTTATCATAGTATGTTCCATATTTCTCAGTGGGATTTTCGTTATTTTTACAGATTTTACAATATTAGTGTAATTTATTAAACCGAACGAGAGAATGGTAGGGTGCTGCTTTTCAGTAAAGGAGTTTGCGATTTTGAATACCACTTTTGACATAGAAATTCTGGACTGTTTGAAATTGACTTGTGCTTGTGTGTGTTTATCTTGTTTGTGAACATAGAGGGTAAAATTATTCCTTTCTCATTCACTATTTTTAAATGTGTAAAATAAATTTTAACAATTTTGAGAAGCATTTTTTAAAAATAAAAATAATTTTAAACATCCTCTCATTTATACTTTTATAAGATTTACATGCATGGATTTCTGTTGCATAGTGGGAAAGAATGTGTAAAACTAGTATGTTAGGATATTTTCTATAACTTTAGGGAAAAAAATGGCGAAAAAGAATTAAGAAATAAGAGGCTTAAAAAAAGTATTAAAAATAATTCAGGTTATTTGAAATACCATTTTATCGCAAACCAATAGAAAAAAAAATGCTATGTTCAGAGACAAGATTCAATGTTAAAATATATCTTCATATATAATTATATACCATGCATGAAGTTGATTTTTGTATGTTTTTTCAGAAAGAGAGATTAAAGAAAATTATATGCTAAATTGTTAAACGTAATCTATTAAGAAATTATATGCAGTATTTAAATACCTATGCATTAATATCTAAACGTATGAAATTATATATATATATTCCTTTGTATTAGCTGAGGTGCGTAGTCGAAAATATAATTTTTAGTAATTTGTACTATAACATTATAATTGTTTTCTACTGAATTAGTAAGTTCGAAGGTTGTTTTATGACATTTTTGAGGTTTATTGAAAATTATTTGTCCCAACATATACCAATAATTATAATTGTTACTTATATTAGGAACATTTACCTTCAACTTGAGCGTTGAATGGGATTCTACAAATACATCTCTTCTAAGTTAACGATAAATATACTTGTGAAATTTTTTTATCTCGCGATTATTCTCTCGATTTTACGTATATTTACAAATTCGCATAAAATGGAAGGTGTATATTACTTTGTAGTATACTTCAATTGAATGTGCTGACTGTTCCAATTTCTTCTATACTATGTATCAAAATTTTAACCTGTAACATGCTCAAAATGTTACGCAGTCTTTTGATCATACTAAAGTCCTCTGGATACTTGAATAGTTTACTAAAAGAGCCCTTAGATATAAGATGTTCGTTATTCAGGTGTTATCGCACAGGAAATTAACATTTAGATTTTTGTTTTCATAAATAAAAGTTGAGTCAGAAATGTCTTACTTTAGGATATAGTGTAAATACATGTAAAATTAATAATAAAAAAATATTTTAAGTCTTTTGAAAAGTAGAATGTTAAAACTTTATTATTTATATAACAATTAATATTTCATTCAAATATTAAAAAAAATAAAGTGAAAAATATATTGTCTATACTTAAATTATAGATGTATTTTCGTGAAGTAGGCAAATTAGAATATATGTACATCACTCTTTTAACTAATAGTTTTATGTGAATATCATTTATTTAAATATAGCATATATACGATGTACGTATAAAAAAACACAGAAAATCTTTTCAAATCCCTACAAAAGTATTCTAAGTTTACAATATTATCTATTTTGACAGTAATATATTACTTAAAACATTGAATTTATCGACTTTACAAAGTCTGAAAATACAATAAAATGTACTTAGAACGTGAAAATTTATTTTCTTATATTAGCAGAAAGCTAATAAATAAGTATTTGAGTTTTAAAGAACTTCGCAACTTTAAAAAATGCAAGTTATAAATAAAAGTTTTGAAAAGTAAAAATATAAATTTCTGTAATAAAATAAAATAAAATCTATAACAATTCTAAATTTAAAAAAAATTTAAAACCTTTTAGCACAAAAATTTGTAACAGAGGATTTTGAAAGTTCTGTAATAAATAAAATGTTCTAAGTTAAAAACTTAGTTAAAAGTTCTAAGTTTAAACGTATTCATTTCAATATCCACAAATGTTATACATTGTCTTGAAAATTCAAGCATGGCCTGCCCTATCTGCTAAGTTTTTCGGGGTCAGTGTATAAGCCACTGGCTTCCCACCGTGGAGTTCGATTCCCAGTAAGTTTAAGTACTCATATATTGTACGAAGATCGTACATTACTCAACAGAGGGCAGCACTAAAAAATTTGAAATTAACTCATTTCAAAGTGGTACAACAGATGTCACCACTAAAATTTCGAACCGACATTCCAATTCGTTTCCATGCAGTTCCTAAAAAACTTTCGAAAAATTAACCGATGCCATTCCTTCCTACAGAAACAAAAAATACCAGGGAAGCCCCAAACACATGGGAGAAAATTTTCGGAAAGTCGCCCTCCTGAGGTTCGTAAACCTTTCGTGCCACTGAAATCGGCAGAAAATAATAGATTTCCTCGGGAATTCACCCTTCCCGAGGAAATGGCTGAGGTTAAAACGGAAAAACCCAAGACACCGAAAGTAAATGAATCAAAACGCCGGGATTGGTGAACTAATAGAGAATTCGATAGGAAAAGAAACACTGATATAATTTATTTCCAGTGCGGAACACTTTGCCACATTAGGCCTGATTATCCACAACTCAAACAAAAGGAAGAGCTAAATGCCGTAAATAAGGTAACAGAGAGAAGCGATTCGTTAGCACCGTATGGGAGTCTCGGTTTTGTAAATGAAAAATCGTGTGAAATACTAAGAGATAATGGGTCTAGTTATGATGTCACTTGTAGGATGTACGTGACACCTGAAGATTACACGGGCGACAATATATGGGTCACACAACTGTTAGACACGCAAGCTATTAAATTCCCAGTGGCAAAAGTCTCCCTAAGAACTAAATACGGAAACATTGAAACAGAGGCTTGAGTCATCTCGGATTTTTAAAACCAGCAAAGGTATATTCTAGGAAACCAAACTGTGGCATTACTAGAACAAAGCCGAGAAATAAATGAAACTGCGCAAATTAATGCGATAGTGAAATTGCAAACCAGAACTTCTCTAGGAATTGGGAATTCCAGTTCGACAGTTTAGTAATCCAGTGCAGGTGGGGAAAAGGTAAATAAACATTCCCGGGAAGAAAGGTGAGTTTCCGGAATCAACCCCCACCCCTAGTTATAACCAAAACAAATCTGGGAGTGAGGGCGACCGGAAATTTGAACGAAAGGACAAAAGGGAAAAATTTTCTCGTAATGATCAAGTCAGTTTTAAGTCAAAGAGGTGAACAGAGAACCGAGGAAAAACAAACTGAAGATTTCGGAATTCAAGTACTTGAAATACGACGAGAGGGTGCGCGACAGCGAATTAGGTGCGAGGTTGAATGTGGATCAGCAGTCAGACTTAAAGAATTTATTGTGCAAACATGCAAAACTGTTTTCGAACTATCCGGGGAAAACCGAAGTAGTAGAGCACGATATAGAACTAATATCAGACAAAGTAGTGCGTTCCTGTTAGTACAAGGCTTCTTATCGGCAGAACGAAATATTAAAAACATAGATTCAGAAAATGTTAAGCTTAGGGGTGATCGAAGTGGGGGGATTCCGATTACGCTTCTCCTTTAATTCTTGTAGAGAATGAAGGGCGGGAATCGCGCCCCTGTAAAGATAACCGCAGGCTTAATGAAATAATTAGGAAGGAATATTAACCTCTGCCTAATATAGAAGAGCTAGTGGAACTGGTCGCAGGATCAGATTTTATTTCGGTCCTCGACCTCAAAAAGGGTTATTGGCAAATTCCATTAACAAAAAGGGCCCAACTTATAGCTGCATTTGTTACGTCGTTTGGGACGTTCAGACCGTTAAGGATGCCGTTCGGTTTAAAGAACGCTCCTTATTTCTTCAGCAAACTGATGGCTGACGTCTTAAATGGCTGTGATGAGTATGCTGTCGTCTATATCGACGATATAGCTATTTTCTCTAAAACCTGGGATGAACATCTAAAACATTTAGACGATGTACTTACTCGAGTAACAAAACCGCCTTTAACGATTAAGTCGTCCAAGTGCCGGTTCTCTCAGAACCACATAAAATATTTAGGGCATATGGTAGGGAGAGAATACTGAAATCCTGCGGAATTAAAAGTGCAATGTATCCGTGATTTTCAGTTCTCCGACTCAAAAACTAAAATACGAACGTTTTGGGATTAACGGGATACTAAGCTCATTACATCCCGCATTACTCTTTAATTGCAGCACCTTTAACCGATGCGTTAAAAGGAAAGGAGCGACGTATCCAGATACAATGGAACGAACAGACCGAAACCGCGTTTACTGCATTAAAAGAGGCGCTCACGAAATCACCTGTGTTACTCGCTCCCAAATTTTGAGTTACCCTTTATCGTCCAGACTGACGCTTCAGACTTAGGAGTGGGGGTTGTGCTATCACAGCAGATTGAAGTGAAGGAGCATCCGATTTTGTTCCCCAGTCAGAAGTTTAATGCGTCAGAGCAAAACTATTGTACTACCGAGAAGGAGTGCGCCGCTATAATTTTTGCCTTAAAAAATTGCATTTTTATTTGGATGGAAGAGACTTTACGATAGTGACTGATCACAATCCCTTAGTCTGGCTTCAGAAAAACGTGAGCTCAAACAGTCGCTTGTTTAGATGGCAGCTGGTGCTACAACAATTTTGCAGTACACAAACCGGGAAAGCAAAATGCTAATGCAGATGCATTAAGCCTTTGCATCGCTTAAAGTGTAGTAAAAGGTTTAACGTGTACATACTTGCATATTTTCTTTTGTGTATATAATTATTTAGTGTTAGAATTTGGTATATTAAGCTAGAAATGTAGTTACTGTTATTTTGCCTTATATTGTTTATATTAAGTATCTGAGTCACTGTTGGTTCCTTACGAGGAAGATCAGAGTTGAAGTTCTCCAGGAGAATTTATCTGCATAACCAATATCCACTCTGGTAAAAAATTTTATGCAAGGGTGGTGTAACAGTCCGTTACATTACCCTAGCGAAAGAGGAGAGGAAGTGACCTTTCGCAGCGGACAATTACGGTTAGTAGCATATAGAAGCGTGTGTGTACGAGGTCTCGTCAACTAACCCACGACTTACGCTTAAATGGACGTAATTGAAAACTGTCGGTTGTAACGATCCGTTACATGACCCTAAAGAACGAGGAGCCCGAAGGTGATCTTTCGCCCTGGATACTTACGATTAGCGGCAAATAGAACCGGGTGGTCTAAAATAACTTAATTGAAAACTGTCCGTGTGCTGGAGCCAGATCGTCTAGGCTTTGTAAGTCTGTTAAACTGAAAGACTCTGTGAAAAGATTGTAAATAATTACAGTGCACATTGTCGCCCATTAGCGGTAGCGAAAAAGGCAATTAAGTTGTTTGGGTCGGCTGATCTGAAGACGGCTTTCCTGCCACATATGGAAACGGAACAGCTAATCCAAGGCGGGAGGTGACCGCAAGATTGCATCACCCTGGTTCTGGAAGTTTTCCGAAGAATCGCGGAAAGAAAAACGGTGCCGCTATAAAAGAAGGGTGACAGTACTGAAAAAGGAAGCTTTTTCTTCTTGAGGCTTCTTCCTGATAGAGCCTTGTCGCTCGAGAAGAACCGCTCGTATCTCCGCTTCTGGAGTTTGTTTTTTAGAGATCGCCAGCGTCTCTGTTGCTAGGAAGTCGACCTTCGACTTGGGAATTCCTTTCCCGTTATTTTGCTAATTTTTTATTTAACTTCTTGCATAGAAGTAGGTAGCCGAGAGTGACTTTGCTCTCAAATTTGGATAGTCTTGCATCCCGAGATTTCCTTCACGAACCCCAGCGGGATACGCACTCTGAACTGTCGAACCTTGCTATGAAAGTCGACTGTGCTAATCGTCAGCCGGAGGTGATAGTGTCAGCGTATATTACCGGCACTAATTAGCGAACAATTCCTGTGAATAGAAGCCTTAGCCATACTGTTTCCTATATCCCACGCATCCTAATTGTGTGAATATCATCCTGCACGAGATCCCCGAATATTTAACATCCTACTGAATCTGTACATAGCTGTACATAATTTATTCGATTGAATAAAATATTTAATCTAGATTACATTGTTTTCTAGCCTGTTTCATTGAAGGCTTCGCCGACCATATCCCCAATACGTTACACGGTACGCTGAAGCCAGCGCGTCTGAGGCTTTTTGAGGGCTATTTAAGTGAAAAGACTCGAGTAATAATTATTAATCGAGCGATGCTGTAGTGTACATCTGTTCCCCGTTACCGGTAAAAAGAATTTAAGTTGTTTGGGTAGTTGACTTCAAGATGACCTTTCGGCCACATCTGGAAACGGATCAGCTGATCCAGGCGGGGAGTTAACAGCAAGATTGCGTCACTCTGAGTCTGGAAGGTTCCTGAAGAATCTCGTGAAGGGAACCAGGACCAGTATAAAAGAAGATTGGCTGAGCCAAGAAGAGAGCTTTTTCTTGAGAGCTCTTTTGGATCTGTTTTGTGGAGCTCGAGAGGAGTCTATTCGTATCTCCGATTTCCGGAGCTTGCTTTGCTTTAGAGACAGCCAGCGTCTCTGCTTTTGCCAAGAAGTCGACTTTCGACTTTGGGATCTCCTTCCCGTTGTATTAATATTTTTTCTACTTCGTGCATAAAAGCATGTCGCTGAGAGTGACCCTTACTCTCATTTTGGATTGTCTTTCATCCTGAATTTCCTCAACGAACTCCAGTGTGATATGCAATCTGATCGTTTGAAGCTTAGTGTGGAAGACTGTACTAATCGTCAGCCCGGAGGTTATGGTGTCAGCGTTTCGTACCGGCACTAATTAGCTAACAGTTACAGCAGTGTTTCTCAACCTTTTAGTATTCACGGCCCAATTTTCAATCATAATTTTCATCGCGCCCCCCTCCCCACCGCGTACAATAAAATGTATACAATAATAATGTATTTTGAGCATTATGGCGCTAAACCTACACTACAACCTTAATTTTAAACTTTGCAAATTACCAAGAATACGGGAAATTTATTGACATTTTGCAACACTGATACTCAGCATTGAAAAAACAATAATCCTATGCCTTTTTATTGCTCTTGCATCCCGCCATGTCGGGCATTCTCACGGTTTCGCGAGAAGTTTCGATTTGTCTGGAATTTGTCTGGTCAGCTTAAAAGTTAAGTTAGGAGAGTGCGCAGATGTGAACAAATGTTTTCTCATAGGGAGAAGGAGAAAGTTCTATGACGCCAATTTCAATTCCAGACAATCTCATTCGAGTCGATCCTTCTTATCGCTATTGAATCTATTCTTAATGTGTATGTTATATATATTTTCGTGTAATTGCAATTGACGGTATTAAATATTCACGGCAGCAGACTTATGCAGAATCATGGATAAATTTTTAAGCGGGCGTAAGCGAGCATTAGACGATAGACAAGCATCAACAAGTACACAGACGAGCGTGGTTCCGAAAATAAAATCAAGAAAATATTCTCAAGAATACTTAAATTTTAGGTTCACTAGTACTGAAGTAAATGAAGAAGAAAGGCCCCTGTGTATCATTTGCTCAAAAATGTTGGCGGCAGACAGCATGAAACCTAATAAAATTAAACGACATTTGGAAACACTTCATAGTGAGTACGTAAACAAACCCAGAGAATTCTTCAAATTAAAATTAAAATCATATGAAAAGCAAAAATCATTGTTTAAAAAAACTTTGTCTGTGAATGAAAAAGCTTTAATTGCCTCTTACAAACTTTCATATAAAATAGCCAGATGTAAAAAGCCTCACACCATTGGTGAAGAGCTTATTTTGCCAGCCGCAATTGAGATTGTAGAAATTATGTTTGGAGATAATTTTGCAAAACAATTGCAGTCTATACCTGTTTCAAATGATACTGTTGCCCGTCGAATTGCTGATATAGCTGAAGATGTAGAGTGTCAGCTTTTGTCGAAGTTGCGTGACAAATTGTTTTCAATACAACTCGATGAGGCAACAGATAGTAATAAAGATGCTCATTTCATTGCCTATGTTAGATTTTGTGATGATTTGTCAGTAGTAGAAGAATTACTTTTCTGCAAACCAATAGAACTCAAAGCAACAGCACTCGCATTATTTGCTATCTTAAATGATTTTTTGAACGAGGCAAACATAGAATGGAAAAATTGCGTCGGAATATGCACCGATGGTGCTCGTTCTATGTCCGGAAGATTCCAAAGTATTCAAGCACTTGTGAAACAAAAATCGCCACAGTGCGTCTGGACACATTGCATGATCCACAGAGAAGCTTTGGCTTCCAAAGAAATGAGTCCTGGTTTGAATATTGTGTTAACTACGGTTGTAACCGTAGTAAATTATATAAAAATGAGACCCCTGAAATCAAGAATATTTTCCGCACTTTGTAAAGACATGGGTGCAGTACATTCAGCGTTACTATTTTATTGCGAGGCAAGATGGTTATCACGAGGGAAATTTTTGCAACGCGTTTATGAATTAAAAGAAGAAATCGCCGTTTTCCTAGAAGAGGAAAACAGACCGGAAGCTGAGAATTTTCGCGATAGTTTATTTGTGATGAAATTGAGTTACATGGTCGACATATTCGAGAAATTAAATAACTTGAATCTTCATCTGCAAGGAGCAAATACACATATATTGGATACGAGTGATAAAGTTAATGCTTTTTGTAGGAAATTGGAATTGTGGAGCAGAAATTTAAAGCAAGAAAACTTAACAATGTTTGCAAATTTGAATGATTGTATTAAAACTTACAAGGCTGAAGAACAACATGTAAAAGTTGTTTTTGCAACCATTGAAAATCATTTAGCAATGCTAGCAAAGAATTTTAAAAAGTACTTTCTTGCTGACGACAAACTGATATCAAGTTACAAGTGGGTGAGGGATCCATTTCAAAATACTCCCGAAGGACTCTCAATTGAAGAGGAAGAAACCTTCATAGACTTCACGGCAAGCGGCGAAACCAAAAGACAATTTAGTAATAAATCACTCTTTGAATTTTGGGCAGGAGTGGATGATGAGTTTTCTGCACTAAAAACAAGGGCATTTCGCATTCTACTACCATTTTCAACATCTTACCTTTGTGAAACTGGATTTTCTGCGGTGGCTTCTTTGAAGACAAAATATAGATCTCAGCTAAATATAGAAAAAGAACTGAGAGTGTCTATTTCTAATATTAAACCCTCCTTCGAAAAACTTTGCTCTGAAAGACAGGCCCAAGGAAGTCACTAATAATTATTAAATTTGTTTTTAATTTAGTAAGTTGTTTTAATTTAATAAGTTAATTATTAAATATGTCGAAATGTATTTTGTTTTGTATGTGTGTATGTGTGTTCTTTCCTTTCAGTCACTTAATCAATTTTTTTAAATAACATTTTCTCTTGGATATGCTCGCGCCCCCCCATTAGTGTGCTCGCGCCCCCCTAGGGGGGCGCGCCCCACAGGTTGAGAATCACTGAGTTACAGTGTTGGAGAAGAACTAGCTTCACTGTACCCACGCATTGCAATTGTGTTAGCGTTATCTCAGCACGAAATCTCAGAAGATTTAAAATCTAATGAAACCTGTACATAGCGGTACATAATTATTCACTCGAATAAAGTATTTAATCCAGAGTAAACAGTTGCCCAGCCTATATCATTGACGGCTTCATCTACCCCTACTTCAGGACGTCACAGTGGTAGCAGTGCTCAAACAAGTTCAGCCCGATGGAAATATGTATCCGATCGACTTTCACTCAAGGACTCTAAGATCCTATGAAAAAAATTATACAATTTCAGAGTTAGAATGCTTAGCAGTTATTGATGGGGTTGACCGTTTTCATTGCTATCTGCCTGGAACTCCCTTTATCATCCACACAGATCATTCAGCACTTGTCTGGTTATAAACCATAAAAAATCCAGCAGGCAGTTTATTCAGGTGGCCACTCAAATTGTCTATGTACTAATTCGAGGTAAAATATCAAAAGGGAAAAACGAATCATGAAGCAGACATACTAACATACAATCCGACCTGCCACATCAAGACTACAGCAGAATACAAAAATATTATACAAAAATACAGAACCTATGGACAATAAAAAAACAAAGTCTTATCAAAATAGTAGTACCATCAACCTTACGTTTTAAATTATTGACTAAGGCACGTAATGATTTTGGTCATCCAGGTATCAAATCTATGCTCAACTTAATTTCATCATATTATTATTAGGCCGATATTATAAAAGAAGTTGTTAATTTTAATAAATACTGTGAAATTTGTCAATTGAATAAAAAGTCTACCCAGAAAAAATTTGGCCAATTAGAAGCACTCCCATTCGTTAGTGAACTTTTCCCACTATTAGCAATAGACACTGTTGGAGTACTACATTATACAGACTCAAAAAAAAAAAAAAAAAAAAAAAAAAAAAAAAAAAAAAAAAAAAAAAAAAAAAAACAATATTTACATATGGTAGTCGACCATGCCACTCATTTCGCATGGACATTTCCATATAAAAGTATGACTACAGATATCTATATTAACTGCTTAAAACAAATATTTCAAATTCAAACACCAATCAATTTACTAAGTGAAAGAAATCTGGCCTTCACATCACCAAAATTGAAGCATTTCTTAAAAAATCATAGCGTAACACAGTTGTTAACTTCCCCTAATCATCCGCAGACAAATGGGAAAGTTGAAAGACTATATCAAACTCTAATCACACGCATAAGATGCAAAATAAATAATGACACTAGGAAGCTGGCTTGAACAAAACTCGTTGAACGTGTCATACATGAGTATAATAACACGCCACACTCAATTATTAAATTCAGGCCCGCGTACTTGATGTTTGGAAAACTACCTCACCTCCCACCCCTAGCAGTGCAAAATCACAGTTATCCTCCTTTGAGCAAGCTCGAGAAATAGTGCTAATTAGAACCAAACAAAGTTATGAGGTCAATAAAAGAATATACAATAAAAAATTTAAATTACGTGAATTCAAACCAGGAGAGAAAGTAAACCTATAATTGTTTCGTTATCCTAACACATCTAAATTAAATGCCGAGAGAATTGGACCTTTTCTATAGTTCGTAAAATTTCAAGTATTACTTATGAAATAGACAGGAAACAACCAGGATCAGGTAAAACGACCTCCATTGTACACTCCACGAGATTAAGACCGTTTGTACAACAGAGTGACTTCCATTTAAAACTGTCAAAAATTCCAGTCAGGGTCTAGGTTCCGAAATTTTGAAACCAAACATAACAGTTGAAAAGAAAAAAAAAGTGATTCAGTTGGGCATTAATTTTTAACCTCCTAAGGGTTTACCGTCTTGTGGTAAACATGGATCTCACTACCCCAGGATACCTGAGTGAACTTTCCCTTCTTTCATGTAACAGTCAATTTTTCCCTCTTTTTCTTGTTATGTAGAATAATACGTTGTGAATGTCGCATAATAATTGTGTAAGAGACTAAACTATTTTAAGAGACCACTCAAAAGACTAGCTACAAAAACGAAACTACCTCGAATGTGGGTCAAGAAAAGGGTGACTTCACAATGAGCTGTCTCCACCAAGGGACGGACGAGGGAGAATTGCTTCACGTTCAGTGACCCCCTCCCCCCGATTTCGTCACAAGTCCTCCCGAACCACCCCTTCGAATCAATGACCACGCACCCTTCACCGTCCTTCTCACAATTGAGAGACGAGATTTAGTGAGTACAGTGTTATTTTTTAATTTGTTTTTGTACGTGAAGTATATTATTACTATTATTTTATAAAAATATTTTGTCAATTTTGGATAGAGTACTCTGAACAATTTGTATTATACTATTCTTTGATTGTTATTATTTTTATTATCAAGTGTTATTCCATACCGTACTACCTTACTGTATTTTGTACTGGTTAGTGTATGTGAAATTTATATTAATGAACAAGTTCTAGAGAGATGATTACTGAGGTGCAAAATATTTTTATTAAATTAAAATAACATATTTTTATTAGAGTAAAATTACCTAGTTACATAAATAAAAACATCAATTGAACAAATGGTCTCACTGTGATAAGAGAAGGTTTAATTATCAGAAAATTGGTGAATGAGAAAGTCGAGTATGAGTAGATGTGAACTAAAAATTAAATCATTGGTCTGAAATATAGGAACCGGCGAAGGCAGGCACATAGCTAGCTCGAAATCTAATACAAGTTACCTAAACAAGCTGTTACCATGGGTTACCTTTTATATTAAGTTGGCAAAATTATAAGGACTAGGAATAAATTACACATGAAAATTTATAGACAAGTCAAGCAGGAGTGATCTCTAATTTAGAGCACCACCTACTTACGCAGTTGTCTCTCAGCTTTCCCAGGGACATGTCTGTATTATGTAACACACATCTTCTCAGAGGAACAGTCAATTTTCAGTCATGTGTAGTTTAATAGAAAAAATACGAAATGACAAAATGTTACTTAAAAAAATAGATTTGAGGGGAATACATCTGACGCACTCGATATAGCTCAATCCCGAGATGCTGAGATTAAGGAGAGAAGGAGAATTAAATGATAACAAATAATTAAGAATTATGTTATAACGTCTAAACTAAAACGCAATGAAGAATTGTTGAACATTGTGAATGTTAATATTACTGTCTTGTTGAGGAAATTGTAAAATTGACATACTTGTCAACTATTTTTTTATATACACTGTCTACCTTTGCAAAAATAAATGTCTCATTTGCATGTTTCCCATCGCAAATAATATAAGTAACCAACACTCAAATTTAGAGAATAATTTTTGTCTAAAATTATTTTTGCAGTAAGGTTTGGTTGATGGAATAAATTTTGATATCGTACGATGTTAAGAAATAAATTACTATTATGTGTATTCTTATATTTACCATCATATGTCAATTATGTAGGAAGAAACTTATTATGTTATATTTGTATTAATGTGTTTATGTTTTATTATTATAGTGTTATTGTTAGTACGTGATTTATATGATACATTATCTGTAATGAAAATGTGTTACCTGATTATTGTAAGAAAAGGATTCTGTATGTATTCAACAGTATGCAAAATGTAAACGAAGTACTGTCGATGGTCGAACAAAACTTGCAGATTTGTTCGCCCTTTTTCAGAAGGGGGGATATTGTAATATAGGAAAGACAATAATACTGTAAAATGGAATATTGTAATACAGGAATAACATATCTAGGAATAAGCCCCCCGAAAACAAAAAGTAATAAGTGAAAAACCCCTCAAAGACCCTAAGTGTGGGAAACAAACAAGACAACTCCAGCAAACACACAGATGTGAACCAACTGTGGGCCATGAAGACGCAATTTTAATCCCCCTTTGGCGTTACAGAAATCATAAAATCAAACGAGTTAATCCCCTTTGACAGTCACATAACTTTTAAGGTTCGAGACACCTGCACTCCACAAGATATCGTCTCACGCTATCTGTTCGGCTAGACTAAAAACAAAAAGAAAAAGTGCAAAGGCTAATGAAGATGTTCAAGAACGCCCCAAACACGTCCTCTAAAATCGTAAATTTTAAATGGTCAGCCACCCTCCTCCTAAAACCAACATAGTGTAAGATTTTATATTTCCAGTAAAGAGTACACATATTCTCTATTCCGCTGCCATGCCAGTAGCTCTTATATCGAAATTTGTATCGATAGTACTTCGTAGTTAAGATGTCTCATGTCTGGACTATCAACAATAAATAAAGATTTTAGAAGGACAATAATGAACTTTTCGTGACTGCTTTATCCAAGATATATATATATATATATATATATATATATATATATGATATATGTAATGTAAAATTTTGATACTTTAGTCTTAAACTAAAATTACTGACTCCTATATTAAAAAACTACCAAATCCACGATTTCGTCATCTTCTTAGTAGCCTCTTGGCATTAAACTTTTTTTCTTAGAAAAGCCGGGGAGCCGAATTTCCAAGAAGAAAGGAGAAATTATTGTACTTTTGATAGCGACAGAGAGCCTTTTTGCCGTAACTTTCCGAGGGACGCGGGCAGGTGACGAGAAGAGCGTAATCTCCCGAGGATTCCGCATGTCAGATGTGAGGTTCATGAACAAGAGTCATTCGTTCCGCGCCGTTCACATTTTGGCGATCAGCGGAGAGGGGTGAGAAATATGTTTACCTACGAGAGAGGAACATCATCTTGACAACTAATCATTTCTGCAAAGGTAAAAAATAATGTTTTTCTTGTGTTGGTGGACACTGGATCCACAATTAATATCTGTCCTAAAAATTTGTTTCAAAACTGTACTAACTTTAAAGTATTAAAATATCACACAATAACTATAAGTCAAACAATGGGTAATTTTCAACCTAATCAAACAATTATGATCCACTTGAAATTAGGAATTATATGTAAAAATGTTATATTTTATGTTATTGATAATAACTTACCTTACATGATCTTGGGACTAAATGATATGCCACTGTTTGACATTGAAATTTGTATAAAAACCATGTCTGTGTATCAATATAGGAAAAACCTTGCATATCGTAAGAGAAATATTTCTAATTCTATAAGTCAATTTAACAGTTTTCAAGCTACTGTATCTGATCAAAGTTGTAATGCGTATAAATGTCAGTATCAACCAAGAATAATGTCAATAATATTTCTAAAACTGAGGAGAGGTCAGAAAGCCCTGTTGCTTCTCTGAGTACTCTTTTTGACCCAGCCATGAATGTTGAGGAGGATGTACCAAAACATTTCATGAGCCAGGAAAAAAATGAGAAGAACTTTTAACCCAGTTTAAAAATATATTTTCAAAAGATAAATATAATGTTGGCTGCATTCAGCTCGAGCCATAAAAAATACACTTAACTTCAGAATTACCTATAAGTTTAAGACCATATCGAAATTCACCCCAAGAGTTAAAAGAAATTCAGTCACAAATCGAAGAACTACTCAAAGCAGGTTTTATTAGCCCATCTCATAGTCCATACGCTATCACAGTTACATTAGTTTATAAGAAAGATGAAAGTAAAAAAACAAGATTATGCATTGATTACAGGAAACTTAAAAAGATAACCAAAAAGGATTCCACTCCACTTCCATTAATTGATTTTCTTTTGGATAATTTATCACATGCAAAATATTTCTCGACATTAGATTTGACTTCATGATATTGGCACATAAAAATTCATAAAAACGATGCAGAAAAATTAGCTTTTACCACCAATTTTGGCTTATATGAGTGGCTTCGACTCCCTTTTGGATGGAAAAATTAACCAGCAGTGTTTCAACGAGCAATCCGGCAAATTTTACAAAAACACCAGATAAATTTTGCATTAAATTATTTTGATGATATCATAATTTTCTCAAATTCACTAGAAGAACATTTACAACATTTAGAAATCATTTTCAAAATTTGTCAACTAGAAAATATTAAACTTAAGAAATCAAACTGTCAGTTTGCATTAAAAAATATTAAATTTTTAGGTTATGAAATCTCTCATAGGCATTATTCACCTAGCATCATAAACATTGAAACTCTTAAAAAATTGACTCCACCTAAAGATGTAAAAGAGTTGCAACGATTCCTTGGTTCTGTAAATGTATATCAAAAATTTATTTATAATTATGCCAAAATTAGAGTGCAATTAAATAAATTACTCAAAAAAGATGTTGATTGGATTTGGACACAATAGTGTCAAGATGCATATCAACAGTTAAAAGATTGCTTAATTTCTAAACCTATTTTAAAATTACACAATCCAAATTTTCCTTGTCATGTTTTTTGTGATGCAAGTCAAGAGTCCACTGGTGTTGTACTTAAACAGGAATATCCTGATGGAAAATTATTTCCCCTAGCTTACCCTTCAATACAACTTCTAAAACACGAAAAAAATTACACCATCCCTGAGATGAATGTCTGGCTATAATTGATGCATTAGATAAATTTTATGGTTATTTACATGGAACAAAATTCACAATACACACTGATCATGCTGCTTTGCAATGGCTAAAAAATGTAAGACATTTAACGGGGCGTCTTTTTCGTTGTAGTTTAAAATTATCTCAATTTGATTATTCCATAAAATACATAGGAAAATTAAATGTTGAAGCTGACATGTTATCCAGAAACCCCATTTGTCATGTTATGTCACCCCAATGTCACTTTTTAACTAAAGAAGAAATTGTTAAATTCAGGGTATCCGCCAAAATAAAATTTTTCAAATCCATGACTTTCCATGACTTTCCCTGACTTTAGAAGATCATTTTCCATGACTTTAAAAATATTTTGTTAAAGTACATATGAATAAAAATTATGATATACATACAAATAAAATATATGCTTTTAGAGAAATTACAACAATTTATGATAAAAAATACTTTATAAATGTTTATAAACTCATATATATATATATATATATATATATATATATATATATATATAAATTGTTGTATTTACATACCTAAGTTTTATCATACAGCAATTTTCTGAATGCAATCAAAAAATTTCCAATTTGAATTCAGAGTGCTTAGGTATTATCGAGGTGACAAAGAATAATAGCCAAACACGATAAGCCTATAACGTTTATATATAATAGCCCTAAAGATAAGCTTATATTTTGTAGAAAAATCTTAACTAATTTTTATTAAATAATAATTATTATTATATTAATAAAAATTTAATCTATAATTTAAGAAAAAACCAGAATAATATACTTATACATTTACCCACCTATTAAGCTTGCTTGCTTTGAGTTTAATTGGTGAACAAGTTTTACTTGGCAATATGGTCAATGGGATAATACATAAGTACCAAACTCAGTAACTTTAGCCAAATGACAAGTAAATATAGAATTAAATAATTCAATGTAATGATTTTGCCAAAATACTTAGTGCCTCACAATCAATAATAATTATTAACATTTCTATATAAATCTCAAACTCCTAGTAACTCTTTACAGTAAAGATTTCCTCTTTTCCTGCAAAGTATGAATTTTCGAACTGCTGTGAACATCCATGCCAGCAATGGGGTTCAAGCCCACGAACTTCCGTACCGAAGAGCAGCGCCCTACCCATTTAGCGATCGAACGGCCGAATGTGTAGGGCGTTGCTCTTTGGGCTGCCTGATATTTGTTATGGCATTGTTATCACATAATCACTATTACTGCTGCTTTGCCACTCTAAAACCAGTTCTTCCATGTTTAACAAATTTCTCCCTTAATATTTTAAGTGAGCTATATAAACTACGATAACAAACATTTAATTTTAAATTAAAAGAAAAAATAATAATTGATTTAATTATAATAAAATTAGTATTAATTCTAAATTTTATTAGTACATCCTCAAAAGTGCCCTGCTTTTCTGTTTTTATGTTAATTCAAATATAGTTTCTTTCTGAAAAATACATGCAAATAATAGCTTTCCGTACGCGGAGTTGCATGGATATGCACTTAATAACGTTTACTTGTATACTATGAAAACTTGTATTTTATACCAGGCGATCCCCCTCTTCACCCCATGTTCATGTTTGCATTGATTTGTGTTCCTTACATTTAAAGCAAGACTCGTATGGATATCTCCAACGGCATCTAATAATTAAATCTAGAAATTAAAAATTAAAATAAAACGTTCCGATCTCCGATACTCCAAACGCAACGCTGATCTCTGAATATTAACCGGAGATCATCGCGTGGAGACGACACCGGACTGATAGAGTGAAATCGCTGCGTTGCGTACACGAGACGGGTTAATGTTTCTGGTGCTTTCTAAACAGTGCATCTTCAAGCATAACAAAAGATAAAAACATACATACGTATGTTACATATTAATATTGTTAGTTTGAGAAAAGAAAAGTTACCCCCTCCCTTCAAAAAAAAAAAAAAAAAAAAAAAAAAAAACCCGGATTTTATACTCCCCTTCCCCCTAAAACATTGTTTTTTAATGAAACTCGCCTGAGCTGGTATTTTAATACAAAAAACTCGCGTTTTTTTTACAACCCTTATCAGATTCTCGGAAACGAATGTGAGGGGGGGGGTCTAGAAGACCGAATATACGGATGAGACAGAAGCCTATCCTGGTCTTGCCTCATTAACACACGAGAAAAAAAAACAGATGACATATCGAATCGTACTGCTGCGATAGAAATATTCGACCCTTCCGGTGCAGTGTACACTGCCCTAATGAGTATGTTTTTCTACGCTCGTATCTTCAACGGTTTCGCTTCTCACAACGAAATTACACACGACCACCGGCACGGTCAAGGACGTTCCGATATCATCCCCTTCCCTCCCACTCCTTTGTCACATCACAAGCCGATACGTACTTTTTTTTTCTTCTCAAGCAACGGCATATCAAGCGTAACGAGACACTACACATCGGAACATCCCCTGGTCGGCCCGTAGCAACTGTCTCGCCACGCAATTAATGCGCCGTAATATGTCACGTGTCTCAGTGTACAAAAAATAGATGAATGGAAGTCCAGCGCTATGGACAAAAGCGAGAAGTATGCAGCCGCTTCCGTTCAGAAAGGAAATCACTTTCAGAGGCATTTCTTGGTTTTTCTTAATTGGTAGCTCAGCGGATCCATGACTTTCCATGACTTTTACTCATTTTACTTAGAAAATCATGACTTTCCATGACAAAATTAATCCATTGTCTAAATCCATGATTTTCCATGACTTTCCCTGATTTTCCAGGTGCGCGGAAACCGTGTAAATTTCAAAACATAGATAATGTCAACAATCCAAAATTCAAGAAATATAGGGAAGTGCTAACCATTAAGAAAAAGAATTCAGTTAAAATTGTTGTGTCTCCTTCACTACGAAAAAAATTAATTGAAACAGCTCATGAACAATTTGGTCACCCAGGTGTTAAAAAAATGTTAAAATTAATTTCACCCATTTATTATTGGCAAGATATTATTATTGACATTTCAAATTTTGTTAAGTGCTGTGAAACCTGTCAAATCAGTAAAAAATCTACCCAGAAAAAATTTTGACTTTTGGAAGATGTACCAGTTGCACAAGAACCATTTGAACTTTTGTCTATAGATACTGTCGGACGGATAAATTATCACAATTTACAGAAAAAGTACCTGTATATAGTTTTGGACCACGCTACCAGATATGTGTGGGCATTTCCTTCAAAAAGTGTCACTTCAGAAACATATACAAATTGTTTAAAACAAATTTTTGATGTTCAAACTCCTAAACAATTATTAAGTGATAGGAATGCTGCATTCACTTCTTCCAAATTCAAGAAATTCTTAAAACATCATAATATTAAGCAATTATTAACTTCAGCTCACAGGCCACAATGTAATGGAAAAAATGAGAGAGTTAATCAAACAATAGTAGCCAAATTAAGATGTAAAGTTAACATGTCATCAAAGAAAATTCCTTGGACAAAATTATTAGAACAAGTTGTAAATGAATATAATAATTTACCACATGCAGTGACAGGGTTTCCAACGCTATATCTAATGTTTGGAAATTTACCGTATCCCTCGCCTTTACCTAATGAAGTTAATTTGAATTATCCACCAATGCAACAGTCAAGACAAATTGCAATACAGAGAACTATTCAGCACCATCGGATCAATAAACAACGTTATGACAAACATTTTATTGAATCAGATTTTAACGTAAGAGACTTAGTATTATATCAACAATTCTCTTATCCAAACTCGAATAAATTACAAAAACCATACATAGGCCCATTCAAAATCATAAATGAATTGTCTAATGTAAATTTTTGAAATTGACAAACCAAATCAATATACTGGAAAATCAACTGATATTGTACACAGTACCAAATTGAAACATTTCTATCCGCAAACTGATTTTCATCCGAGGTAAAGCTATAGTAAAATAAGTTGTCAAAATTATGTAAAAATTATTGTTGTTTTTCGTTTGGGGAGGGGGGAAACAAGAATATTAAATTTTCTGAAACTGTGTCAAAACAAAAGAAAAATTTTAAAGTGTTATTTGGAAAATTGTTTGCTTTATGATGAAAAATAAGTGAATTGATAAATTTTGTGATGATTATGAAATATTTGAAACTGGACTGTGATGTATTGTGAAAGGTTTTGATATTTAGTGATAATATTTTTGTATAATTCATTTTGGTTTTATATTGTGTTGTTCTGAAACATTTTTGTCAAAATTAGCCCTGAGCCATCTCGTTTAAAATTCAAAATTTTGCTTCGGATCCCTGCCAGCAGTTAAAGAAGAGGGAGAGCTCTGCACATTTTTGTGCACTGTTTGGATTTCACTTGACTGTGAGCCAAGTCAGAACAGATGATTTTTGATTAAACTGAACCTCTTTTTGGGGGTTTTCATGAAAGCCCGACATGAAACCACATATCATATGATGTGTTTTGATCTATATCTTTGCTCCTCTTGGGGAAAGGTATGGATTATTATCACAATGAGGAATTTGCACATGTGGGGGATTCGAACAACTTAGTATTTTTCTGATAATTCCAGACTCGTAGATTCCAAAAATGTTCTCAAAAATGTAAAAAACTGGGTCCATCGTTTAAAAAATTAATTTTAAAGTTAAGCGAAAATCACGTGACATCAAAACGCTCCGTGATTGGTTGTGATGTCATGGTTCATGACGACCAATATTTTCTTATTGCTTTTAAGCGAGCACTATTTTCAGATTTTGTTTTTGCAAGTTCCTGAAATTTTCTAGCTATCAAAATTTATTTTTATTTAAACCTGAAGGTTTATTTTATCGATTTAGATAGCTTAGTTATCTCAATTTGTCATAAATGTCTCTTCTACCTGGATTTACCAAAGGACAGTCAGACAACCTCCTGAAAATTAATAGCATGTCAATGTTTTCGTTCTTGGAAAAAAAAAACGGATTTTATGGGAGCAGAAATACGGGGAATTAAAACCCAACGGTATGTAAAATCAGTTATATATTTTTCCAATTTTACTTAACAGGTATTAATATTTTATTCATGCTAATCATAGATTCTATTTGTAGATATAGACAAGTCAAATAAATATACATATATCATATACACACATTTGTAGTAGCATCGCTTTTTATAAATACAGATAGATATAATATATTAAAATAAAAATTAGAGAAGGTATTTATTGTGAGACCGGGACCTTTAGCCTTCTTGCCAAAGATCCTTAATAATGTGTACTGTTAAAATAAAAAACGAAATAAATCTACCAAAAAAATTATTAAAAATATATAAAAATGTAAGAAAAAAGTTTAAAAATGTTTAAAATTGGCCATACATCACTTTTCGTACGTTAAATTATTTTTATTATTCCATGTGTATTGCTCTCAAATCCTCCGTACTGTTTTGGTTTTCTGCTCTCCTGTTGAGGGTGGAGCCTAATATTTAAATCTACGCATCGTTTTCTTACTCCATCAAATACTTTATTTTGCCTTTTACAAATGTGGACGCGTTGTATGGTGGTTAATTACGCCTGCTGCATAGTATCATCGTTCTCCTTGGTTCTATTCCCGACGATGCAGAAATTCAAGAACTTAATTTAAATTGTTAAAAATTGTTTTTTATGTTTATTATTCTTTAGGCCTTTTTCGGATTTTTAATGCAATTTAATTATTTTTAAAACATTTATTTTTTGCTTTTTCAAAATTTTCAATTTTTTCGATTTTGACATTTTAATTCATTATTTTTTGTTTATTTTGTACGGATGTCATGGCCGCAAAAATATTTTATGTTTTTCTATCCCTAAACTTTCTACTCTCGAGTTATTGTGCTATGAACTCACGAATCCACCCTTCTATTTCTTTGCTCTTTTATGTGTTTATTTTTCGCTCGTTGTCATTTTTGTGCTTACTGACAGAAGCCTCAGGATTGAAAGCCTTTAGCCTTCGTGTTGCCAAAAGTAGATCGTAGCACTCCAAAACCAAACTAATTCTTAAGAATTTTAAATTTGATGAAAAGAAATTTAAAATCTTTAAAAGGCTTTACTTAATTGTTTATGCTTTTTTAAATAGCAATACAATTTTATTGTCTTTAATGTTAATGTTAAATTAAAAAATGTATAAAGTTTCTGAAATTAAATTAAATTTTTAAAGTAATATCATTATAAGTATTTTAAAAATATTATATACTTTTTTCAAATTAGTCACCAATTTAATCGAAAAATATCACTGTGAATTGATTCAATTAAGGAAGTATGCATCTTTGAAGAAAATATTTATAATACCTTAAAAATTCAAAACTTTCCCCTCCCCCGAGTTATTTATTAGATAATTATATGCTTTAGATATTTATATGTTTTACGATATTTATATGGTTTATCAAACATTTATTGTAGTTGAACTCTGTGATAATACTCGAAAATGAGCAGTTTTAAAAGTTAAATACCACTGGTTAATCCACAATTCTTTTAAAGGTATATATGTATTTTTATATACTTTACTTTTTCTAAACTAGTAATATTTAAACAAAAGCAAGCATTTATTTACCTAAAAATGGTCTTCCCAAACCCATAGAGATGATTTATATGATAATTTGGGGTTTAATTTCTCATCCCTTTTCATCGCAGTTGTCCAGATTTTACGTGTATGTGGATCTTTGGAAACGCTGAAAAATATCTTCTCATTGCAATTAGTTGCTGTATTTTGACAGAGTGGCACAATACAATATTTATACTATGATTTTTTAATGCCAGACATAATAAAAAAATTTCTATTATATGCGATACTTTACACAGAAACAAATTTAAAAGTCACCTTTTAACATGTAAACAGCATAGGCGCTCGGTGTCGACATGAACGATGACGTCACAAACTCGGCGGAGTAAAAGTATCGTTTTTGAGAGACTTTAAAGAGTCCGCTATAAAACCCACCAGAAATCACTCATTAGGCCCCCAAATGAAAGAAAAATAGCTACTGTCCTGCTTACCTTTTTGTCTTCTATCGTTTAAAATCAAAATTAGAAAACGTGAAAATTCCTCATTGCCCCTCTTATGTCCCATAATTTTTTTATTTTAATTTTTTTCACTTCCACACTCAGAAGACTTGCTTCTAAGGATTCAGTCTTGACATGTGTACTTGGGAGTCTAATGTACCTTGTACTCCTCTGTTTTGGCTTTAAACCTTTTCTTGATGTTACACAAATCAAACACAAACAAACAACACATACTTGTTGAATCCAAATGTTACACTTTTATACCTTTGGTATTATATTGTACTTAAAATGTTGTTTTCAGAATACTACATGATGAGTTAAGACACATTATGAATTATTATGAACTTAAGATACATTTTTTTCAGAATAATGTGAGAAATTATTACAATTGTGTTATATGTGATTTGATATTGAGATAAAAAATATAGGTAGTGACTCTATTGCGAAATATCTTGAATTTTAAATAATGTTTTGTTAATATTACATGATGATGTGCAAAACATCAGGAAAAAATGATTGAATTAAGGGATAAATGTTAAGATGTTATGTTATGATTTAACTAAAAACATATGTGATTGTGTACTTGGATGTAATATAATATAATAATAGTGTTATGAAAATTAAAGTTGACCAAAACATGTTATACCTCGAGATGGTTACAATAATAAAGTAAATCTCATGAGAAACGATCAATCCATATTAATGACAGGGAATGTGTAGACCTTGAGTAACAACAGAATGATGTCCACTTGAACACATAAATGAAAACAGTGCACTAAGACTGTCAATATCAATGTGTACAACAAACTGAAAAGCGACTCAGTGTAAAAATTTTATTCAGCTGGTTGGTTGTTCATAATATGATATTAAGTGATATTTTGATTTTTTAATTATATTTTTCTGTGTTGTTTCCTTTTTAGCTCCACAATAGTTTTGTTCTTTTCATCAACTCAATATAATCTAGTGTTTTCAGGCAGCCTGACAATAATGTAATACTTAAGGTAAAATTATTTCAGTGTGTATTACTTTATGTTCTCAGTTTCTTTATATACTCTATTATCATGAATATCATGTTTTTATCTCATTCTTTATTTCATATTTTTGTCATAACAATATAATATGATTTTGTCATTACCATATAAAATTACTTTAATATGTTTCAAAAGTATCTTACAGAAGGTACCAGCGATTGTACTTAGTCAAGGAAGTATTTTTAGTGATATTGTATTTCTTTTTGTGCTTTTGCTTTTATATTTGTATTTAGGTTGTGAATTGTAATTCAAGAGTTGATCATTGTTATGTATACTCCATATTCAATTGTGCATATTTTGTGACTTGGAGGTGTTGACAGTTCAACATAGCAGCATTTTTATATAGTGAATAATTTAGGGTTATGATATCTCTCTTAATATTTACCTAATTTAATTTAATCAAGAAAAACTATGTTTCAACTTACATTCAACTGTCCACTGGGGATTTGTCCATCAGGACTGGCCATCCTGGTTGGTCCATTCTTCAGCGGAGGGGGGGGAAAGGTCTAAAAAAGGGGTAGTTGGAAATTACGTAAGTTAAAAACGATTTTAAAAAGGGAACTCTTTTATAATAATAAAATAAATGAAAAAGACCCACGCTCGCGTAAGCTTTTGGGATCATCCGGTCAGGCGGAAGCATTTTTGAGCTATTTGATGAGCTTGCAAACAGATAAGTTTCAATCAGCGCGTGGACATGGAGCTGTCAACAACACTCTACACGTGTCTTCGACGGAAAAGTGAAAATGGCGCAAGTTTTACTTTAACGATGGTTTAATAAACTTATTATTATCAAGAAAACTGTTTTCCAATCTCCGGTGTGTTTATGTTTTCATAAGAGCTTATATTATATTATAATCAATACACTGTCTACCAATAAGTATTTGGACACCTATGATAGAAAAGAAAAACTATCTTTATTCAAAATCAATAGTTGGTAGAGCCTCCACGAGAGGCAATTACAGCGTGAACCCTCCGGGGCATACTTTCCACAAGTCTTTGTATTACAGCTAGTGGTATTGTCTTCCACTCGGTTTGGAGTAGACATACAAGTTCCTTCACCGATTTTGGACGGATAGTGCACCTCTTAATTCGGCTATCCAACTCGTGACAGAGATTCTAGATAGGGTTCAGGTCTGGGCTCTGGGCAGGCCTGTCCATTCGATGAACTCTATTGGCACCATACCAAGCCTTGGTTAACCTCGAAACATGACAACTGGAATTGTTGTCTTGAAGCAACTGGTATAATTATCGGGAAAGGTATAATTATCGGGAGAGGTATAATTATCAACCCGTAAAACTGAGACAACCTTGGAAGCACATTGCCATCCATACTAGTGCAGTAGGCATCGGCGTTAAGATTACCATGAATGGAGACCAAGGATACCAGTCCATACCAGGAGAAACACCCCCAGACCATAATTCCACCTCTGCTGAACTTGACTATTGGCACAATTCATTCTGGCAGGAGACGTTCTCCAGGCAGACGCCAGACCCAGACCCTGCCATCCGAACGGTAAAGGGTGAACCTTGATTCGTCGCTACAAAGAACCCGTTTCCACTGATCTACGTCCGATGTGCTTTGCACCACATTAGCAGAGCAACGCGGTTGGACTTTGTGATCAAAGGCTTATGGGCAGCAGCACGACTATGAAAACCCAGCAGATGTGCTTCCTTACGGATGGTATTCAGTGAAACAATACTCCGGGATGCCTGTTGAAACTTCTCGCGGATGAGGGCCATCGGTTGGTTGCGGTTCTTTCGAATTTCTCTGTACAGCACTCGTCGGTTTCTATCTCCCAGTTTCATTTGTCTTCTGACTCGGGGCACATTTCGACAATCACCGCTCACCTTCCACATAGGTCACTGTCGATTTTGGGTACTTCAGATAGCTAGATATGTCTCTTAAGGATGGGCCACATTTGTGGTACCCGATAATTATACCTTTCTCGAAATCAGAGTGCTCCGAACTGTGCGGCATCTTGCATGCGACTAATGCAGATGCTGTTTCCTACACAATATATACCTGCGGAGGCCTTGACGTACCTCAGGACCGCAGATATGGTCATTTGCAAAGGTGTCCAAATACTTATTGGTAGACAGTGTCGTACTCAAATAGTTATTTTAATTATTAAAAGCAGTACAAAAATCTGAAAGTATAAAAGAATGTAAGTGGAGTATTGCTCATTTTGGCTACTATTATATTTTCCGAATTTTTTTTATCAAGAATGGAACTTCCTTACAAAGTGCTGCTAACCGTACAAGTTGGCACGTATGTATTGAAACCTATCGATTAGTGCAAATGCTTTTATGCATATTTTACTGATTTAACAGACAATTTCTTACTTAATATATTAATTTAAATAACAAATACACAATACACAATTGTAGGATAAGAAAAATAAATTTGCACTTACCACGTTTTTCTTCTTCAAATACTCTGTAAATCCAAAATGGTTGAAATGCAGTACAGTGCTTGTTTAGTCTATGTAGCGGTGTTGATAAAACCTAGAGAAATGAACAGATTTCTTCTTCGTGCCACAAGTTTAAAATATGTAGCACCATCTAGGAGGCGTTTTTTCAGGTGTCACGCCGATCACATTGATAAACCTCTTCTGGACTAATCAGAACTTGACATCGCCCAACAGTGCCGGCGACCTTTCGATATGAGGAGAAAGAAAATAATCGAAAAGCGACGTCGCACCTACATAATATCAACTTTTTAAAAATATGGACGAACTTTAACCAATCAAAGCGATGATTGGCCGACAATTAAGAAGCCATCCTAGCTGCTTGGGATATTGCGTCTTTACTTTGGGAGCAACATAAGTATTATATCACTAAAATACATCTAGATATCGGTTTTCCATCTTTCCACATTAACGATAAATGTAAGTATTTCCAAACTAGATTTTTGTTTCTCCTTTTATGTAAGAGATAAAAATGTAAGAGAAGAGAATTGCAGATTTTAAAAGATTTGATCTTTAGCACTTTTGTCCAACCATATTATAGTGAATACTTGCTCAGGGAGATTATTTTTGTAATATTACGAATTTATGCCTAGGTCATTTATCGTTTGTTTTCTGACTAATGTTATATCACGAGAGATTTCAAAGAGCAATACCAATAAATGATTTTTTCTAGTTTTTTTTCTTTTTTTTTTCGAAAGATATTCTTGACTTTTTATATTATTGTTATTTACAGAGATCAAAATGTATGTTTATAATATGTAGATAATAAGTGGTATGCAAAAATAATCAGAGATAACAATATATTTGCTTTTTTTCTGGTCGATCTGGTTTATTAAAACATTCCTTGGTATTACACATTTAGAGTTTCCTATTTTCACTCGGGATTAATACAAACTTTTACCAGCCACATATACTATTTAACATTTAAAAATCCGATGAATATTTAAAAATTTATATTAAACAATTATATTTTTATTAAATTGCATTTTGAGCGAAATAATTAAGTTAGCAGAGAATATCAGTTGAAAGAGGCATGCAGAGTACAATCCCATTTATTAATTTAAAAACATTCACTTATATAAATCTAAATGTATTGCGGTGTACATAACAATCGTATAGCATTACTTATTGTAATTATTTCGGGATAATATATACTTCTACAAATGTATTCTACAGAAATCAAAATAAGTATACAATGTCAAAATATATGAATTAACGAACCTATTTTTATAAATTTTCTGACAAAGAATGTTTTTAAAAAAGAAGAATAATTCTTGGGCTAAAAGATGGCTACGGTCATATTACTTTTGACACAAATAAATTGTAAGTGAAAAAGTTAATCTAATTGAGAATAACATTTTAAAAAGTCTGCATATATAAACTTCAATTTTTTTATGCAATAAATGAATTCACATAAATAAACAAGAGTGTTTGAATCATGAATAACATTGCCCATTGCTATCATTACCCGATTATCTATTCTTCATTACATTAAATAAACGTTCATGTGTAAACTATCATTTTAAAGTAAATATGTCGTAAATAAACGTATCGTAAGCTAACTGGAGTGCTAAAGTTTTGGATAAAGACATCTATTGCAATAATTTCATAATTACTTTTTTCTCGGTTAATGCATCCTATAGAAATATAATTCGAATATACAATCTCATTAAAATATGAAATCTTGCAATTAGGTAAAGGAAAAAATCATTTAATAGTTTTAAAAGTTTGCATAAACTTTATTTTTTTATTTAAAAAATTAATATATATATATATATATATATATATATATATATATATATATATATATATATATATATATATATATATATATATAAATATATATATATATATATATATATATATATATATATATATATATATATATATATATATATATATATATATATATATATATATATATATATATATATATGTATATATAAATCTTGAGCTGCTGTGGTGTTTGCTAAGCATAAGATATCCATAACCCAAATTTCTTATTCATCTATAATTTCAATTGTTGAACGAAACGTGTGTATGTATAAATGATGCCAGCAGTGAGATATGAACCTTGGCACCCAGTATCAAAGTATAACACCGCATCCAATCGATCGTCTTCGGGTCGTTTAAAGAAGGAAAATAATTTTGGCAAACAAGACTGCTTTAGTCATACTTTTAAAGAGAAACTTACAACAACCAAAAAAAAAAAATTGTTTTCCAGTAAAGTATATATTATCCCATTAAAGTATATATTATTTCCAGTAAAGTATATAGTAGTTCCATTATATTAAAATTTGTTCATAGTAGTTCGGCTTATTACTTTGAAGTTTCAAATTTTCCTCTCATGTTAGGGGCTTTATTTGAAAATTTTTCTCTTTACACTATGATCAAAAAAGAAATAAAAACTTCTGGATTTTGAAATTTAAATTAATAAAATCACCTAATTGTGCCCTGATACCATGTTTATTAAGCCATTAGCAAAATTACGGGGGAAATGTAATATTTGGCCTCATCTAAACATAATTATTTTTGATGTTCTGCAAAGACTCAAGTTTACAGCCTCTTCATTTAGTGACTTTAAATAATTTTTCATGATGTTTATGTCTTTCAACATTGTTAATTAAGGAGATGAGATATTCCGAAAATTAGTGCTGTATTCAAAGAAAAAAATATTTTATAAGTTTTACGCCATTGTTAATTAGCTAATGAAACTCATAGCCTTCCTGTTTTGGCTAAGTCAGTGATTTTCAGGAATTTGTTATTCGTTATAGAACTTCTATTTTTAAACATTGTTCGTCATGCAAATTGCTATGCTATTAGGCTTCTCATAATTACATATAACTTAATTAAGTATAGTAAAATAAGTACATAGGAAATAATGGAATAGAAAATGCAATCAATTTTTTATAGAATTACTAGCAGCTTCGCTCCCAGGTTTAGAGTTTAAAAATGAAAAGTCAAGATCATTGCACAAGTGAAATTTATATTTTAGACTATATTACACTAGCAGTGTGAAGAATTTTGAGAAAAAAACATAACAGTTTCATAAAATAAATAACACTTATTATTTAAACTTAATGATCTTTCTAAACTAAAGATATAAAATATATAAAATACAGAACCTGTGTTTACAAATTTTCCAGAAAAGAATGCTTTTAAAAAAGAAAAATAATTACTGCAAAGAAAGACAGCTACAATCATACTTTTTTTCGAAGTAAAATAAATTCTAAGGGATTAAAATAATTTAAGAGAATATCATTTTAATGATATTCTCTTAAATTATTTTAATCCCTAATAAAGTCTCCATATGTTAAATTCATTTAATTCTCAAGTAAAAAATTTCACATAAAAAAGGAAACACTGTGGTGTTTGGAGTTTGTAGAACATTACCTAAAGCAATAATTTCCTGATTTTCTGTTCTAAAGTAGTTTTAAAAAAGTCCATGTGAGAACGAAGATTTTTAAATACAAACTTGCGTGTATCTCGTAAGCTAACTGAGATGTTAAAATTTTGGATAAAGATACTGTTACAATGTTACACTACTGTACAACGCCAGCGCGGGGGACTGACCATAGGACGAAAGTGATGTCAGTGACCTTTCTTCGAGCCCATTGGACAATCAAGTGTCAAACCTTACCCATTTGGCCGTGAGACCCTTAGGCTTACCCCGGCGGTGGTCGGCAGATCTCAAGTACTGGGCCATTCCACTACGCAGTCGACCTTCGAAGAACCCGGAGCGTGCCCGTCGCGCCGCATGCTCCAACATCGGTCGAACTTAGTAGAGTTGCGCTTGGGAGGGAAGAGAATTTGGAAGACTATTGGATGCTAAGAGGACCTTTAGACGCCGGACTTAGTGAAGGTGGCGCGAAACACGCGGGCCGAGAAGTAGAGCTAAACTAGAGAAAGAAAATGAATTTAACTCGTTGCACCTATAGACGAGAAGCCGGAAAGCCAAACAAGAAGAACAGGGAATTTAGAGAAGCAACAGACGCAAACCTGGGTCTCTGGACCATCACTCGGAATCATTGTGACCCTGCGGAACTTCCGTGACTTTGCGTGCCAGAAAAATAACTTTCTGGAGCTTCGAATTAGCTCCAGGAGTTGAAAAATCCGTAAGCTAAGAGAGAAAAAAACGGGGGAAAAACTGTGAATAATTAAAAAATATATATAAATAAAAAGAAGAAGAGAAGAGACAGAGCACTAAAAATTAGCAGGGGCTACCTCCGGTAGTTGGGTCCCTTTGGTAGGCTGCGTAGGCCTGCCCCATGGATCTAGGCCTTCGTTTTATGCTGACCATCTTGCCGAGTCACTCATTGGACAAGAGGAGTTGCTAAAGTAGGCCAGTCGTCTTTGACCGTGGTAACAGTGGTCATCGGACTTGTTCGGTAGATTAAGGAGGCCCCTTCAGGCCAAGAGGGAGTGATCAGCATATCATCATCGGAGGCAGGGAGTTACTCCACCATTTTTCTCATCACATTGAGACGCCATATTGACCACGTGAGAATTGTTTTATTTGCTTCAGAATTTTCTTTATTATATTGAGATGCCACATTACGCCACATGAGAATTGTTTCTCATCAAAACTAGTTTTGTAAATAAAGATTGAGCAAAAGGGTAAGTCTTGTATTTGGTGTCTTGTTCTTTGTGTTATCCCAACAGGCTTGGTATAAGATATTGGTACACGATATTGGATGCTATGCTATTCACTCTATCTTGGCATGCTCTATCTCTGAAGGGGCCTCCAAATCTATTGAACAAGTCCGATGACCATTGTTGCCAGGGCCAAAGACGGCTGACCAGCGTTAGCAAAACCCTCTTGTCCAATGGGGTGGAAGGAGGATCACTGACATCACTTTTGTCCTTCGGCAGATACCTATTGAAAAAATTTCATTATTACTTTTTCATCGGATAAAGTATCCTATAGCAATATAATTCAAGTATAAAGCAGCATTAAAATATTAAATAATGTAATTATTACTAAAAATAAATTTAAGCAGCTTTATTTTTTATAAGTAAAAAAACACCACTCTGATGAAAACAAAATCTACACATGAAATATGGCAAACTAAAACCAACGAATGCACAAAAGTAATTATTTCGTTCATTTCTTGTTACTTAAGAAAATATAGCGCAATTTGAGATGAAAAGTACTTCATTATAAAAGACTAATTTCGACTCAATATAAAATCAAAAGTTCTACTCAGTTTTATGTAAAATTTTTGGATAAAGATACATGTTAAAACAATTTCATAATTACGTTTTCCTCTGTTAAAAATCCTGAAGTAATATAATTCAAATATACAATCTCATTAAAATGTAAAATAATGCAGTTATTATAAAAATGAATTCAAGTGGTTTTCTCACCAGTAAAAATATGACTCTGATGAAAATCTATGCATGAAATACGATAAACTAAAACCAACCAATGCCTTAAAGCAATTATTTATTTCCTATATTGTTAAAGGAACATAACGCCTTTCTATCTGAAAAGTCTTCATTACTATAACAACTTAATTGCGACTGAATGTAAAATAATGTAAAATAATTCTGCTCAGTTTAATGCAAAATTTTGGATAAAGATACTTATTTAAATAATTTCACAATTACTTTTTCCTCGGTTAATGCATACCTGTAAAAATATAATTCAAATATGTAATCTGATTAAAATATTAAATACTGCAATTATTATAAAAAAAATCAAGTGTTTTTCCTATGTGTTATGCATATGACACTGATGTAAATAAAATCTACACACAAATTTGGTAGACTAAAACCAACCAATGCCCAAAAGTAGTTATTTCATCTCTAGTAAGAAAATATAGTGTCTTTAGAGTTGAAAAGTATTTCATTATAACAGCCTAGTTTCGACTCAATATAAAATACAAAGTTTTGATCTGATTAGTACACAATTCTTTACAATATCATTAATAAAGTACTAACTAAAAGATATTTACTTCCCTTATTTGAACCCATACATAGTTAAAAAAAATAAAACATGTATTCTGTATGAAAAAAATCAACTACCCACAAAATTGCTGTTGAAATCTGGGAATTAGAAAATAATTTTTATTGTCAAATAGAAGATAAATGTCTTTTTAGTTCTGTCGAACTTAATTATGTTAATATGCCAATAAAATTTTATACTATGATAAAGGCTATTTTTTAATTTTTAATTTCTTGACAAGTTAAAATTTTTTAAGATTTTAAAATGTAAGGCGCCTTTAAAATTTTAATTTGAAAAAAAAAACAGGTATTTTTTTTCAATTTTACATAAATTTTAATTTTAAATATGCGTACTTCAAAAGTTATCTTGTAAGTAAATTTAATTTTTTTTTATTTTGGTGTATGTTTTTATGTCATTTTTAAAAATATAATACTTGAAATGACAAAACAATAATTTTTCTTTAATTACAGCGTTATTAAGGGCCTTGTAAAAATACTTCTAAAGGAGAAATAATTTTAATTTTTTGATTAACCGAAATTACAGTAATTGCATAATTACTTTTTCCTTGGCTTATACCATTTATTTTTCGGAAATTAAAATGTTCATTAATAAAAGATTATAGTAATGGACATTTTGATTATCGAAATGTCCAATGTTTCCATTTTAAACCAATGGATATTAGTTTCCAATTTTTGATATTTTTTGTAATGAGAGTATAAAATTTTGTAACATAAAATATATAAGATGTAAAAATCTATTAGAAAATAATTTTTGGTTAAAATATGAGACTAGTTGATAAATGTTGAGTCACACAACAATATTAGTTGTAAATATTCCTAGTGCAGAGCATAAAAACCAGTTGGTGGAAAAAATGCAGTTCAGGGAGCCCCCCCCTTTTTTTGGCGACAATTGCCAACATGCCATTTAAGATGATGACAATAGACATCCATAAGAACAATAAAAAACCTAAACTATAAACAGTAAAACAGCAAATAACAGATTATAGGTAAAATTTATATACATATTGTAATAAATTTTTTAATTTGCAAAAGTATGGAGAATAATTTTTAAAAACATTTCTAAATCACACTGAAACTTAACATACAATATGGGTTCTTATTTTATAAAAGCAATGAAAATGCAATAAAAAGAATAAACTCTAAACATTAAAATATTTAAAACAGTATACCAAAATCTTATATACAATTGCTGTCAGAAAAGCCGTCTGGTTGTGATATGTGAGATAACTCGCATACTTCGCAATGATAAATGTATTTAAATAATCAAATTCCGGGGGCAGCTTAAACTGCAACTAAGCCCAATTGCTTTTATTTTTCTATTTTAAATTTTAAATTTATATATAATCAAAACTGTGTATCAATTTTCACTTACGTTAAATGCTATCTTTATAA
Organism: Pardosa pseudoannulata; assembly: GCA_032207245.1. NCBI lineage: Eukaryota > Metazoa > Arthropoda > Arachnida > Araneae > Lycosidae > Pardosa > Pardosa pseudoannulata. The sequence continues at coordinate 21,839,286 of CM063502.1, read as the reverse complement.
GACTATTATTTAAAATTATACAATGCTTTAGCAACTGTTTTTGTCGTTTTACTCTATTAAATCCTCTTAACTTGAGAAAATACTTTGATTTTTAAAAGCATACCCAGTTTTATGACAACCACATTAATAGACAATCTATAAACTTTTGAAAAAGAAATACATAAAAGTAATGCGTGCGGAACATTTCGAACTTACTAATTTGATGCAAAAAAATCATCAAAAAAGGAAAATAATATTTGTAAAAGTTTAAAATAATGGTGTATGACAAAAGCCAGGTTTAAATAAATACATAAAAGTCATGTGCCTGAAACATTCCAAAATTTCTAATTCGATACCAAAATCGTCAAACTAAACGTGAAAAAATATTATTTTTAAAAGTTTAAAACAAGGGTATGACAAAAAATATACTTTACTTCAATAAAATAATCTTACACAAAAAATTTCTTTCGGTAGTGAAACGTAGTGAAAAAAGTCACTTTGGGGTCAAAATATATCATTTAGAAGCTACCTTGTCCTCTTAAGCATAATGCTATTCAAGAATAAAATGTATTTAACTGAAAATCACCGCTCATGAGCAGCGTTTTCATATAAAAGAAAGTGTTGTCTCACCCTCTCTTCATTGTTATCCGCTCTTTCCTCACTTGTTTGTAGAATTTTCTCCCGTTGCTTAGCAACACCACAGGAGAATCGCCAATTATTCTCTGAGTCGAAACATTTAAAGTCCCATCGTTTTAAGTTGGATGGAAGAGTGTAACTTTGCACTTAATACATATGGTTGCCTAATACTAACTTGAATTATTTTCAATTAATTTGCCCCAAAAATATATTTGCCATTAAATATATAGTTATGCAAAATGTCACTGTTTCCCAGGTTACGCAGAGTTTGGTTATCTATAAAAATAGCAGTGGCATTGATGTGTGTGACTGGTGCAATATAAAAACATGATAGGTCCAGAAGTCTTTCTTAAAAACAACTATTTATTACTTAAACACACTTCATATCTATTAAGTCACAAGTTATCTTGTACTGCTGTCAAAACCACCAGCATGCATACATTCTGTCGACTGCTTCTTCACACAACATGTGTTTTTACATGAAAGTGAAACTCAAATAATTTGCATAAGAACGCAATTTGAAACCTGCTACATATTCTTGGCGACGAATCGATGCAACATCGCATTTAGATGGAAAGAAAAGAAAAATATAGCGCCCGGCATAACATCCTTGCTAACATCTTCAAAGTTTGTATTAAAAATAGTAAAATCATTTTTTCCAACTTTTAAATATAAATGTTATTGTTGATTACTCAATAGGCATTTAGCTGTTGTTAATTAACTTTTAACTACAAATTAATCACGGGGCAAGTTTAGTTTCGTTTCAGATACAGCTACTTTATGATATATTAAATATACTTAAATGAATAATGAAATGTCAAATATTAATTATTTTTCATGCTATTAGCAACTAATTTTTTGAAAATTAGTTTTATTGAAAATGCTTCTTAAGCACACGTGTCCTTTTTTACTTCTTTCTGTTAAGATGTTAAGCCTCGAAAGATGTTAATGTTAAGTAAAATATTTTTGTGGAAAACTTCCAAAATGAGAAAATGTCTAAAATAATAATTCTTATTGTTTTCAATTTTACTTTGGAAAAGAAGTATATTTTTTCCTTGAAATACTTTAATGATATGAAAACTAACTTTGAAAAACTTGAACTGTTACAAAGCAAGTTTTAAGAAATGATTGCTAAATGTCGCAGAAATTTTTATTTTAATTGAGAAAATGCGGTTATATTTAAGATATTGAGTCTCAATTCTATACCCTCTTAAATAAAATATTTTTTGTGGAAAACTTCCAAAATGAGGCAAAGTTTAAAATATTATTTTTCGTTTTCAATTTTACATTAGAAAATATGTTTTATTTAAATAATTGAATGAAATGAAAATTATTTTAGAAATATTTCTTTCTTTTTTCGATGCTGAGGTACCTTTAGTCATAGTTTAATTCAAAACCTGAACTACGAATTTTTTTTCGCTATCACAAGCTTCCTTTCACAAGTAAATTAAAATGAAGTATTTATAGTCGTAAAGAGCCAAGCATGAGGAATTTTCACGTTTTCTAATTTTGATTTTAAACGATAGAAGACAAAAAAAAAGTAAGCAGGACAGTAGCTATTTTTTTTCATTTGGGGGCCTAATGAGTGATTTCTAATGGGTTTTATAGCGGACTCTTTAAAGTCTCTCAAAAACGATACTTTTCCTCCGCCGAGTTTGTGACGTCATCGTTCATGTCGACACCGAGCGCCTATGCTGTTTACATGTTAAAAGGCGACTTTTAAATTTGTTTTTGTGTAAAGTATCGCATATAATAGAAATTTTTTTGTTATGTCTGGCATTAAAAAATCACACTCTAAATATTGTATTGTGCCACTCTGTAAAAATACAACAACTAATTGCAATGAGAAGATATTTTTCAGCGTCCAGAAAGACCCACATACACGTAAAATCTGGACAACTGCGATGAAAAGGGATGAGAAATTAAACCCCAAATTATCATATAAATCATCTTTATGGGTTTGTGTCAACCATTTCTCGGTAAGTAAATGTTTGCTTTTGTTTAAATATTACTAATTTAGAACAATTAAAGTATATAAAAATACATCTATACCTTTAAAAGGATTGTTGATTAACCACTGCTATTTAACTTTTCAAACTGCTAATTTTCCAGTATTATCACAGAGTTCAAGTACAATAAATATTTTATAAAGCATATAAATATCGAAAAACATATAAATATCTAAAGCATATAATTATCTAATAAATAACTCGGGGGAGGGGAAGGTTATGTATTTTCAAGGTATTATAAATATTTTCTTCACAGATGCATGCTTTCTTGTGTATCAAATCACAGTGATATTTTTCGATTAAATTGGTGACTAATTTGAAAAAAAGTATAATATTTTTAAAATACTTAATAATGATATTACTTTAAATATTAAATTTAATTTGAGAAATTTTATACATTTTTTTAATTTGACATTAATATTAAAGGCAATAAAATTGTATCGCTATTTAAAAATGTATAAATAATTAAGTAAAGCCGTTTAAAGATTTTAAATTTCTTTTCATCATATTAAAAGTATCTAAGAATTGGTTTGGTTTTGGAATGCTACGGTCTACTTTTTGCAACATGAAGGCTAATGAGACCGGTCTCACAATAAATACCTCCTCTAATTTTTATTTTAATATTACATCCGTCTCTATTTATAAAAAACGATGCTACTACAAATGTGTGTGCATATGATATATGCATATTTATTTGACTTGTTTGTGTTTACAAACAAAAGAGCTGTGTTTAGCATGAATAAAGTATTAATACATGTTTAGTAAAATTGGAAAAAAAATATAGATGATTTTACATACCTTTGGGTTTTAATTCCTCGTATTTCTGCTCCCATAAAATCCGGGTTTTTTGCCAAGAAAGAAAACATTGACATGCTGTCAATTTTCGGGAGGTTGTCTGACTGTCCTTTGGTAAATCCAGGTAGAAGAGACATTTATGACAAATTGAGATAACTAAGCTATCTAGATCGATAAAATAAACCTTCAGGTTTAAATAAAAATAAATTTTGATAATAAAGTTTTTTACATTTTTGAGAACATTTTTGGAATCTACGAGTCTGAAGTTATTAGAAAAACACTAAATTGTTCGAATCTCCCACATGTGCAAATTCCTCATTCCCGATGAGTTGATTTACACAATGCAAGTAAAAAAAAAAAAAAAAAAAAATTTTTGGTCATGTGGGGGAATCTCACACGGTAAATTCGTAGCATTTGCTAATGGTACACCACTTTTTAAATGGAATTCGCAGCTAAAAACCAGAAATAAACTGGTGAAAGAACAGCAAGGAAAAATCTGAAGAAAAAAAAATTAAAATTTCTTCAAGGAAATTTTCAGCCTTTTATTAACAAAAACTTCATCCACTTATTTCCCACGTTTAGAGAATATAAAAGGCTTATTGTGTTGATTTAGATAGAGGAGGAGAGGTTGCACGACAAGTGAGTGCTAGGAAATGAATATGAGATAGGTAGGTGTGGGTAAAAATAAATTACTTGCATTGACAAATTTTAGAAGCAGCTATAGAAATTGAAAAAGTTTAATTTGTCCTTATAGAATTCAGATTTTTTTACATTCCAGCTTCGATTAAGGCCTCTGGGAACTAGAGTTAAGTAAAAAAAAATTACTGTTTTGGAATTATTTTTTTTAATCTGTAATTTTTGGTTAGCTGATATTTAATTTATACAGAAACATCTAAATGACAAAATAATCTTCAAAGCTGATAAAATTTGATTCTAAAATTAAATTCTGCGTAAAAATTAAATCTTGCTTCTTTAAATAATAGTTTAATCAACCACCCTTCCCAGCCAATATATACTAATATAAAAAGCATTACAAATAAAAACTGTTTTCGTTTGAAATATATTTTGCAGTGGTATATATATAATTTCATAGGAAAAAGATAACCTCGTATAGTATACGATTTTTTTAACTCTATAGTTAATTCTAGAATGGAAAATATTTCAATCTAAAATTTCGTACCATCATTTTGGTGTCTTCTCGATGTACCCTGGGACAGAACCTTAAAACTTTTATATATATTTTAATACTTGATCCTAACTTCAATTGAATGGTGTACTAGATTTACTAAGAAAAATCTTTAAATTGGGGAAATTTGCGTCCCCAAGTAGTCAAAGTATTTTTTGGGACAAAATAAAATAAAAAAATCAAAATTTGCTGAATAATCCCGATTTTCGACAACGTATTGTCACCTTTTTTACACCTCAATTTTCCCCCTAAATAGGATTAAATCTTGAAAAGGAGGTAGGATTCACAGATTTACCCTGCATTTGCTCTATTTTTCGGTACAGTGACAAAACTTCGTGACTTATGGATGAAAGTGGTACCCATCAAAGATTTTACAACAAAATAGTCAAATTTTTTAAAATTTATTAGAAATCTATTTTGATAAATTGCCTAAAAATTTTAAATAATCAGTTAATAAAATCTTCAATTGTCGCTAAGCACATTATATATTACTCATCAATCCGTCCTTGTAGAGAATCATAAAAACTTGTGTAACTTTCAAGCTTCCGAAACAACTTAACTTCTATATGTTTGGTAAATGCTTACAATTTTCATTTCTTTGGAGTTTTTTATACATATATTTATGATTATATTTGTGTGTTTACATTTGATAGTAAAATCTTTAATAAAGCATAAACAATTCAGTAGTTTGTATGGAATAATTTTTATAATCTGAATATCATAAGTTATCAACGGTTGTTATAAGAAATATGAAAAACACATTGATAAAACTAAAATGTATACTTGGAACATTGTAATTATATTCCTTAAATAGAGATTTACTTAATTAGGAGGAGTAATAAAAATTTAATTGAAACAAGCTTCAAAAATTATTTTAATACTATATCAATGATTTATAAGTTCATATATTTATTCTTGATCATTAAATATAATTTTTTTCAAACAGATTAATTAATGTGAAGCAATTATAATATAAATAAAGGTTATATATTGCTACGCCGTTGTTGAGGCATTGCTGAGCCGATCCTCTTTAATTTAAATACTAATTTTACTAATTTTATTCTTAATAATTTATTTTAATTTAACTGACTTTAAATCCATAAGGTTACCCAGGTTCTTGACCTTATGCATAATATCGGCTCAGGCTAATTAATTTCATTAAGACATCCAAAAAAAAAGTTTAGATTAAAAAAAGAATTTATTTACAATTTACATATGTACACAAAATATTACTTCAATTGTCACTGCTTTAAAAAATATTAAAAACAGAACTTACCCCACTGCAGAGGAAAAAACATCTTGACTCGGTCAAAATAATATCACTCAATAACAAGCTCAATAATAAAAGAAGAAAATTTTACTGCGAAAAATTAAAAGAGAAATCTCTTCTCCTCCCTTATATCACTGTCCATCGTATATGTATATCCTTTACCCTTTTCCTTAGCCCCTCCTTAGTTCCGTCCCATTTGGGAAATTATCCACTCTTGAAAATTCAGGTGGTCAGTTCTCAAATTCTGATTTTTCATTGGATTAGTACCACCACGCTCGTATTTATTTATTTATTTGCATTTTTATATTTATATTTTTTTTAACTCCCTTCTCGAAAAAAAGTCCTGAATGCAGTGCTATATTATATTAAATTAGTTCAAGATTATAGTGATTATTAGATTAGTGTTGATATTGCTGAATCAAAAAATATAATAACAGTGTGAATCTCATTTATATAATTACTGGATACACATTTATTCATTAGCATATATATAATATATATATATATATATATATATATATATATATATATATATATACATATATATATATACATATATATACATATATATATATATATATATATATATATATGTATATATACATATATATGTATATATACATATATATGTATATATACATATATATATACATATATACATATATATATATATATATATATATATATATATATATATATATATATATATATATACATATATAAGTTGCTGTAGTTGTTGCTAATACCACTTGAACAAGCCAAGCAGGTGGGTCAGAGGCAGAGGGTACGGCATTTAAAGTGAAGAGGCTCACCTTTCGTCTGACGAGCACAGCTAGGGGAGTAGAAAGTCTTATTTCAAGTGAGTCCTCATAATTTAAAAGCAGGTACCAAGAAGAAGAAACTCAGGCTGACTTGTCACTCCCCGAAGTATCAAAGGGCATTGTGACCCCAGACATATTTTACGTGCCTTAATCACCTTTAAGCGGATCTTAGGCTGGCCCTGAACTCGAAACTCTCCAGTTAGGAGACTGTTTATTTTGTCGACTGAGCTACTATGACTCAAATGTATAGTATATAGTATACATTTAAGTGAAAGCTCTATATGTAAGAATACTCTATACCTTTTTTATAGGGTATTTTTACTTATAGAGCTCTCACTTAAGAAAAAAAAAACTCTTATGCAATCTTATATCTTGAGCCTAATTTTAATCTTATATATATTTGAGCTAATTTTAAAGAATGCAACTTTTATAAATAAAGAGTTCATTTCAGGAAAAATTTATTGCAAGAGATTAAAAATAATGCTAAAAAATATGCTTTAATTCTAAAAATGAAAAAAGAATAAATATTTAATTAAAACAGGACATGGTTTTGCATAATATTTTAGTTGTTACATGAATGTTGTTACATGCTATGCAAATAATTTTGATTTAGAATATATCAGGGTAACAAAACTGAGATCACTGAGCTTCAGATACCTTATTATATATACATATTGTGTATAAATTAACCTAGAAATGTCTCTAAAAAGCAATGTGTTTGAAATAAGAAAAATTAAAAAAATGTTTCTCCCAGAATTTGACACACACTTAGTAATAATTATACTAGCTGCGTCGCACCCAACCGTCGGTCTGGGTAATAAATGTTCTAAAATATAGTTTTAGGAATGTAGTAATAAAAATGTTAAATTCTCATCGTAAGCTTCAAATTGCCGTTGAATATAAATTTATTAACAATACATTGTGTAACGGAGAGAGTAGATGTGGGGTATGTAACCTTCCTCTATGAATTCCTAATTCATATTTAATACTAAGGTCATCTACCGGGACTCTCATCCAGGATTGCGACATGCAAGTATACAGCAAACTTATAGAAGGTTAGAAACCTTTTTTTAGAGAACCCCTAGAAATTTTAAATTTCTTGGCATATATGAAAAGTATATTACTAATAAAATACGTGAAATAGATGTATGGACACGATATATTTACTGAAACAGAGCTAAGACAAAAATGTTAATTTGTGTACAGTTCACAAAACAGATAACTGTTTTCAATAAGAAATAATAAAATTTGGCGAAAATTTGGTAAGAATTAATTTCTTAAAAAACTCTCTATAATATTTTTAGATGTTAATTGAAATTTCATGAATATAATTAATCAAAAAAAACAGTACACGTACTGGACTTTCAGTTGCTAATAAACTATCATATTCGTTAACATTCTGCATCACACGAGATTGATTTTTTTTTCATGAATGTGTTAATCCATAGTAGTGATTCCAAAATATTATTGGAATACATTTATTACCCAGACCGAAGGCTGCGTGCGAAGCAGCTAGTCTTATATATTAAAATCTGATTGTATGTATCTATGTATGTGCGTCTATCTCCTCGAGATCCGCTGGACGCAGACGAGCGCTGAAGGTACCAAAACACGCAGAACAATCCGGGGATGTCATTTCGCCCATTCACGTTCCGATATTCCAATTATTTCGAAAGATATCAGCGAAAAACCGACCAAAATGGCACTTTTAATTTTTCCTCACGCGCAATTCCATTGTTGAGTTGGCGTCAAATATTGGCAGTGATGTTCATTGTTGGCGTTATTATCGCCTGGTGTTTGGTATTCCGATTACAATAAAAACGTATCTATGCTATTAAAATTCAAATGTAAATATATAAATATATGATGGCGTACATGTATATGAGACTATATTCGTATCTGATAAAAGCTAAACACATTTCTTTTAAAAATGGATTTATAAAATCCATTTTTTTCAATTTTAATTTCTTGGCGAGATATTGTTCAGTAATTAAAAACTCGCCATTTTCTATCAAATTTGTTTTTATTTCGCAGTTGCCATTTCTTAAATAAAAACTGACATAAGGTTATAGGTTTTGTTATCAAAAACTCAACTACACAAGAGAAGAAAAAATGGACAAGTAATGTAGAGGAAACAAACAAGTTTTCATTTTAGAAATGGCAACTATGAAATGTTGACGTATTATAGCCACTGTTGATTAAAGTTTAAAATGTGATTTCAAATAATATAATTGTTCTCGTTGTTTTAGCCTTATATATTTATTACGTTTTATCAATATTAATTTGGTATATTTGTTTTATTTTGAAAGCAATTGCGCCATTTTTATTTATTCAATTTTGAGGCTTCAATCGGTATTCCACCTATTCTTAATTAAGCTTGGCGACTTTCGGTAGCCATCTCGGGACTACTTAAGAATTGGGTTTCCTTGACAAATTTGGCGAAAATATTGGCGATATTTACTGAAACACAAAGGTTATCCATCCAAACGTTGTATTTCTTGCTTTTTTCTGGGTGATTTTAGATAATACACAGTTCGCCATCGTAATAGAATTATATAGTCTTACTTAAATAACGAAAACGACTTGAAATCCGGACATTTATATTTATGAGCAATTAATCCCTTAACAGTTTACAAACGGAACAGCTCCAAATTATTAAAAATAAGCCATACTGATTAATGGTTTATTATATCTAATTATTTTAAACATTGCGCCCTTTTAATATATAAGAAAAGAGCTGCAAATATCATACAAATTATAATATAGATATAGATTGTTTGGACACGATGATATCAGGAGAAAAAAATTAGGCGACCATACTTAAACCATTATCGCCAAGATGGCTGGGGAACCCAGTTCCTTAGTTAAGCTGATATTTCTTTTCCTTACTTGTTATAAGTTTTAAAACCTTTTAGATAACTTAATTTATCTGAAATATTTTGTTTTCAGGTAATATAATTTTTCTCTTCCTATGAACTTTTTATTTATTTCGTTTTACCAATATTAATTTGGTATATTTCTTTGATTTTCAATTCAATTGCGCCATTTTTATTTATCCAATTTTGAGATATCAATCTGTATTCCACCTATTGTTAATTAAGCTTGCCGACTTTCGGTATACATTTCTTTTAGTTACGTGTTTTAAAAATTGAAACGCTATAAGTAACTTCGTTCATCTGATAACGTTTTCAGATAATATAATTGTTCTCGGCTTTTGATTTTATGTGTTTGTTTCATTTTATCAATATTTTTATTTTTCTGTTTTCAATTCAATTGCGCCATTTTTATTTATCTAAATTTGAGACTGCAATTCCACCTATTCATAATTAGACTTGGCGGCATTGCTTAAAGAAGTCATTTCGGTGATTCTGATATTCTAATTAATTCGAAAAATATTAATATAAAACAGACCAAAGCACTGTTTTCGTTATGTGGCAAGCTCATTTTCACTGTGGAGATGGCTTGAAAAAGGATAGCCACATTCTAATTATTAGCATCGTTATCGCCAGATATTTGGTGTCCTGTACAACTTACATAACTATTAAAGCAAATATATGAGCGCGTATGTGTATAGGTCAGGCTTACTTCGTACTAATCACTGTTTAA
>CM063502.1:21767409-21828884 GCA_032207245.1 Pardosa pseudoannulata | reverse complement strand
ATAACTAGTAGTGAAGCATAAAGAAACGCAATGAATACATCCTATCTTTGAATACTGTCCAATGTTCAGCTTAAAATATACTTCCCAGCCACCCCAAAAATGATGTTAAAAATTTAAATCAGTTTTTACCTAATTAGCTAAATGGTTTTCTTTTCTTTAATCAATTTCAATACCAAAAATCATGTATGATGCCATTGCTAAAAACAGTCCTTTAAAGGCTTCAAATAAGTAAAAACTGGAACTGACAATTTCTTGAAACCTATAACTATTTTAATATAGTAAAACATACAATAAATATAATGTAAAACATTTTAACCATATGAAAAAAAAAATGATTGAGTACGGTCTAAAACAAAACATCCAGCATTCTTAACTTGGCTCATGATGTTTGAATCTACAATAAAATTATAAACAGCGTAAGTTTGTAATAAAGTGGTAAAAAGTTTGCTTTTTATAATAATCCATAAAGTTTTTTTAAGTATTTCGACATAGACAAGGGAATTGTAAAATTAATGTTGATAATTAAGCGGCCTGTAAATGATATTTATCACTGTTGAAATAATCGGGAAATCTTATCTATATAAATTATTAATTTATACATTATCTAGGTCATGATGCTTGAATCTACAGTAAATTTACATACAACATAATTTTATAATAAAATATTAAAAGAAAGTTTAATTTTTATAATAAACCAAGAAGTTTTTCAAGTATTTCGAAATAGATGGGGAATCACAAAATTGATATTAATAATTAAGCAGCCTGTAAATAATATTAGTCACTGCTGAAATAAACGGAAAATCTAATCCAAACACTAGCAATATAATTATTTTGAGACGTAGAACCTATCTAGCATATCTGATCGTAATTTTTGGAAACAAATTTAGTTTCAAAAAGGACTTTAAAGAACCGCATATTAAAATTTTCTTAACCATGTTTCTAGATGGCTGAATTAAGTTACATAAGTAGACTTTTATAGTATTTTTAAAAATCACTAAACCTTTCTGCGTAGAAATACAACAAAAGATTAAAGTAAAAAAGCCCATTTAAAAATAAATCTTGATTCCTAGAACAAGTGCGGTTGAATGTTTCAGGGTCCCAGGTGGCTTTATTGGGGAAGAATTGATTGTGGCACTTAAGCTTCTTATACAGTCACATTGCTTAGCTTTTATGCTTCATACAGAACGAATAAAGTTGAGCTGTTATTCTTATTTTTATCCATCAAACTTTTTTTTGTGTTCAGCAAGATTGGCATAAATCGTTCCAAAAATGTATGCTGATTATTCCGTTTACATAATAGAAAACACGGTTCAAGAATTTAAAGTATCTTTAAAACCTTGAAAAGTTTCTATAAAGCAACATCATGGTTTACGCCTGAAAGAGTTCACTCTAATATGCGTACATTTACTAAGTGAGTGAAGAAATGTAAATGTTTGAATACACTTACAATGCTTTCTCAAAATAAATCAGAGCTTAAAAAGTTTCTACGATTGTTCCACTATCTGAAAGTTTAGACGTAAAGATAGTAAAACGCGGTGTGCAAGAGAATTAAAAAAGTATTAAAAAATCATTTTTGGAATAAATGTGTATTAAAATGAATTTCGGAATGCTCATAATATATTTTAGGATTAAAATAAATTCATTCCTCAATCTTACTTTTTGTAGGTTTAATATGAGCAAGAAGTTAAATGTATTTTGTATAACTCATTACGCCTTATTAAAACTTTGAAACTGAAAGATCTGCAATAATATAGAATATTTATATTCATTGGAACAAATACTTTACACAAGCAATTCTAAAAGTAGAACTCCGACTTCCTCATATAAGCACCGCAAGGCAATACAGAAATAACATAATTTTATTTAAATTTTAAATTTAGTTTTATAAATTACGGTATCAAGCTTAGCTAGCACGAAACAAAATATTTAGTTTCTGGTACATTTTCCACTGTGTATCTCATATTTTATGTTGGTATGTTCTGAAAATACTTTATGTTCGTATGTAAAACTGACGTCAAATTTTTTGTGATGTTTCTTTGGAATCACACATCCATTGTTTAACTAAGGAGAATTTTCTGTAAGGTGTATCGGTTGAATAATTTTGTGGCCAAATAAAGTATTAAAATTACTTTTCTGCTATAATTTAAATTAAGTATAGGTTTTTATGAAACAGCGATTAGCGATGGAAGAATGAAAAGAAAGAGAAAAACAGATCGTCAACCAGTGCCATCAGAATAAAGAAGAGTAAATCTTATAAATGTCATAGATATATATTTGGAATTTAGATTTACTTTGATAGAAATTAAAGCAGAAAAGGATCACAGTATCTCTGTGGGATTATTTTAAGTTTAATAGAAAACGAAATATAAACTCTCTCAGACCTGAACATTTAGAAAAAAATATTGTTTACAGGTGTTAATAAAACTTCCCTGAAAAACTATATGTATATGTTAACATATAGTTAACATAAGTCAACAAAATATATATGTTCCATATGAAAAAAAAATCTTCAAATAAATCTGTATATTAAAGGGTTCCCCCTTAGATACATTTGACTGCTGATACTCGTCATGCACTTGTTTTGCAAAAGTTACAGATCTTTATTATCAAATTAAATCCGCTCCAAACACAAGATTTTTGTCAAACAAATCTGTACACAAGGGGTTGAGTTGCAGAAACTATATAGTTGAGCATTTGTAATTTAATGTCATAATTTCGTATTGTAAACCAACGGTTATTAGGCATGCGATTCCAAATCGAGGCCAGCTGGTAATCTTTATATCTGGTCATATCTGGTCATATGGTTTATACTTGGTCTGATATTAGAACGATTGCCTTTCGGAGTGTCGAAATATCGTTGATTTTGTACCTTATATGTTGTGTATTATAGATATTAAAGACTGGTTATTTGAATATATGTGCGATGAGGCGATTTAGATCATTAATATAATTGATATGATTGATTAATTAATATAATTGCTAAAAATAAAACGAGAAGTGAATTGCTTGGGATCTAAATCTGACCTCATCACATCTTTTGTAAAGAGGATAAGACAATAAAAATTAATTCAACGGAATTTTTCGTCGTGTGCGGGATTCTCGAGCGGGGTTCTGATCCCAGTCCCAAATTAGAATGGCGTCTCCGTACATGACACTAAATAAGAATGTACCTTTGTGGTGTTATTTATGAGTCCCTAACGGACAGCGCCCAATTTGAAGGGGCAAGGTTTTCCCATGTTTGCGCTTTCAAGGCGGGGTAAAAGTAGACCAATAGATTTAGACAACTCTTCCGATTGGACGAAAAGAAGTAAGAAAGGACAGAGAGGAAAATAATGTAAAATAAGAAAAGTCAAGAGGGAGGGGGTGTTCGGCAGTTTAGTCGAGTAGAGAAGTCCGATTGTCAGAGGTCGGAAGTCGGAGGAGACCATTGTGACTGTGAGACTTCGGGAGGCCAACCTTGAGTTCGACAGAGAATCCGGAAACTTTGGAACTTCTCGCGGCTAACAGCAGTATTCCTGTGTCGCAATATTACGGCCGCACCCCAAATACTTAAAAAGAGGTCCCATACCAGCTGTGAGACTGAAGATTATCATCCCATCAATCGAAAGGTATCTACAAGATCTCCCAAGATCCCCGCCTACAAGATCCCCGCCTTGTCACACCAATTAGATCCAAAAAGGTACTCTTTATTATATATATATATTTGAAGTTGACATTAAGTCCTCTCTTTTCTTCATTTTTTTTTACCTAAATGATAGGATATTATTTATGTTAAATCTAAAATTAGTGTGGCACCTAACTGAACTTGTTGAAAAAGTAAATCTTATGAAACTTGATCAAATTTTTGTATATATCATTATAATAAATTTGATTTTTTTAATTTTAAGCTGATTTTAGTTACTTTTAATTTAGCTTATTAGTTTATTTTTTAAGTCTGTAGTCTCTCAGAACATGTGGTTGAATTTAAACTTAGATAGTCTACACAACGCAACCCAAATAATATTTAGTCTTTGTGACTAACAAAATAAATAACCACTATAAGTTTGGTAATAGGTAAATACCTAAATTTAAGCGAGAGCTACACGACAATATGTATTTATTAAATATTTGTCGGTTTAGTATTAAAATGCTCAGATAAAGAAAGAAAAATACAGCAAATTGAATGTCTTAATTTCTTTTATTTGATTACCCTTTTGTAAAGACTTCTTATGTATTTTATACATTTGAAAGATTTATGTAGCAAAATTTTTTAAATACTGGCGTTTTAGTTTGGACCAAATTTTATGCTTCAAAATTACATAGCATTTTAACAATACAAAGTTATATTTAAAACAAATATAGTTTATAAAAATATTTTCGATGCACTTTAAATAAAGTGAGAATATATACTGGTATGAAAGTAGAGAATAAAAAAAAATAAAACCTTTTTTTTAGTTCTAGAGGGGTTTAAAATAAGCAAACAAGGAAGTAATTTTATATGCAGGTGTAATGATTACATCGATTATAAATTTAATAAGCCACACTTCTTGTGATTTTTGTTTTTTATGTAACCACAAACCCAGCAGAAAAATAACATAAGAATTTATGGTCTGTTTTACATTCTTTCTAAATATGTACGCATGGCATACTTCCTAAATAGCTCTCGAATAAAACGCCACGACTTGCTTAGCTTTACAGTATCCAAATATTTGTAGCGTTTTAAGAAAATTGAGAACTAAGCAAAGAAACCCTGATCCTTTGAACTTTATTGGCATAAAGAATGCTTACCCTAGTTTATGCTTCCTTTGGATTTGATGTGGAGTAATAACTGCGTCAACAAAAGTCGTCAAAAATTAATGTTGTGTATCAGTAAGGCATTTCAAACATATAAGTATGTGGAACAAGTCTCATGTTTTGTAGAAAATGTTTAAAATATGAAAAATACTGCTTGTAATTTAAGTCATAACCTACTCTATGATACATTTTTTATAGATCGTAAGTTTTATTTAAAGGATTGTGAAAAGCAGATCGCTTTACAGTCCAGAAATGCGACTCTAGAAATAAGTCAGAATATGTGTTCAGGGAATGAGTTCTGAGAGATTCTAAATTTCTTATGGCTATTTTCAAATAATCGGTAGCAAGGTACTATTAATCTTCTTTTTACCAAAATACAATCCTTTTAAGTAATCGGAAATCACTGTAAAAATATATAAATATCATAAAGTATTTATAAATTATGTATAAAAAAGAAATGGCTTTCAATGTTTACAACAAATTTTAATTTACATTAATTATAATAGAAGCAAAGTTAGTATACATGATTATTTAGTTTTCATAAAAAGATATATTTTAATTAGTGCAGGCAGTTTACTCTTGAATTATCATTTCCAATGCAGGGGCATTTGCTTTTTTAGCATTGCCCCTGCATACCAAGACCCCCTAGGTTTGGCCTGTTACCTCCAGGGGTATCATTTGGGACCTTGGAGAACATTGCGACCACTACCCTATTTTATGTGCTCATAATCTTTTAATGAATACGATGGAACTTTGGTCAGGTAAAGTCTCGAACTCGCAACCCTCCGGTAAAGATATCGACTCCTTTGCTGACTGATGCATTGCAGTTCCAACTTAATCTTGTAAGAATCTCTATAATACATTTAGAAACAGGTTTGAATATAATTTAAAAACTTTTTAACTCTGCTTCATGAGAACACTCATAGATTAACATAGTTTAAAAAATGCGTAAGATTTTTAACGAGTTTTTCTTTTTCAGTGACTTATAATATAGGACTCTGGAGGACTTTTAATGGAGCAACTTTTCAGAGAAATTTTCCGATGTATAACATAAGATCCAGATCCATAGATGCAGTTTTGATTGCTATGGTGTTGCCATTCGTAACTAGGTCCTGTATATTCTTGAACATTTATTTTCATTACCATTTATAACTAACTGGAATCCCTTAATATAAATCGCTTTCTAATATAAATAATATATTAGATAATAGTGAATTAAATATATATCTATATATAATATCACCTACATAAATCGCTAGCTAATAAGTTTTAGACTCATGACGCATTGACCATATCCCGCAAATGTAAACCGGATATGCACAATAACTACACACATTGATAATTAAAATGATCAGTGTTTCATTACTGTTAAGTGCTAATACTTTTAAAGCTACAAGAAATCTTTTGGTGTTAATAACTTTTAAAGAAATATTAACCCTTAATTTGACAAGATGTTTTTTCAAATATTTTTTAATTTCTGTTATTTTCCCATGTCTGTATAGACATTAGGATCTCTGTAATATAAATAAAAAATATATCATTTTTCATTTTTGAGGTAATTAATGTCCGCTGTGGCGAACACTGACAATTATGTTATATAGTAGTTATACATGTCCGGTGTAGCGGCCAGACTTAGCCAAATTAAGGGTTAAAACAAATTCTGTGTTGAAGTATCAGAAAAGCATGTCTATTAGGTTTAGTTTGGAGCGCTATGGTCTACTATTTTCCTCACGAGGGCTGATGAGATCGAGACCTACTGCTTAAAGCCGATTCTACGAACATCCACGCTAGCAGCGGGATTTGAACCCGCGCTCTCCCATTCAGTGCATGTCTACTTCAATATGTTATATTTAGTATTAAATGTTCAATTTCATTCTCTAAAAAAATTAAATTTATTATTTTTAGTGCCTTTTCAAAGCAGTATAAAATATAGTCTTTAACATAAAGAATATAGTCTTTAACATAAAGAATTAGTTCTATTAATACTCAGGCATGAGAAACAAAGGATGATTTAAAATTCTATAAAGTCTATATTTAGTAGAAGGAATTCATCAATATCACGAATATGACATTTTATTGAATGCAGTATAGTTTTTTTTTTTTTTTGCCTTGTTTCCCCAAATTAAGATAAATGCTTCGCATAACTTAAGCTCTTTCCCAATACGTTTTTTAAATGCATGAATAATCACCTTCTCTATATGTTGACATCCTATCACTAAAAGGGTGTACCGATTATTGTGTCGTAGATGTTTTGTTGTAAACATCCGATTTGCTATACAGCCTCTAAATGATATTAATTGAAATAACGAAAAACAACGAAAAAAAATCAGTACCTTATATATGGTATCATAACATTTCTTTCCACTCAATTTTTTTGCCATATTATTTATAAAGAAATGATCCATAAATTCTATAACTTCATGACTGCAAGCATTGGGAATAAGTCACTAGATTAATGTAGGTATCTGCAGGAAAGCAAATACATCTTGTGGTCAGTGGGAATACTTGCTATTAAATATTTAGTCACAGCCACAATAACAGAAAAAATATGTTCCAAAAGAAAAAAATATGTACTAAAAGAAGCTTAGGAAAAATTATGCAAATACCCGATTTTAACTTCCGAAAAAATAATTATTTTAATCTTAAGTTTACATTCATTTGAATTTAGAGTTTTAAAAATATATATACAGTAAAACCCTTTAAAGAAGTTTATATTTTCGGTACTCATTTCCCCCCCCTATTTATACTATCTTAAAAAAACCGTTTATAAAATTTCATTCCAAAAACTTTCCCACTTAAAAAGTTTTCTTTCATTTCTAAGTTTATTTACAGAATGCGTTTATAACTGCCTTTCGATTATTGTTTTTTTTTCTCTTCTCTCTTTGTTTGTAAAGGTCAATGTTTACGGCTGAAAACGATTGTTATCATTTTTATTTCAAATATGACCGAAGCAGTTTTTAAAAGCTTAAGACAGCTGGACTGTTATCAATTACAAATTTCCGATAAAAAACCAAAGACAATAAACCGATTTTTTCTGTAAAATCGATTCCAGTGGTGTTTAAAGCAAAATTTCTGAGCTGAATTAAAGATATTTTAAGATAATTATGTTGTTTTTCTTTATTAGCTGATTTTTTAAGTGTGCTAAAACCGTAAATTGAGAAAAACCAAACCTATTGTTTATATATTATTTTATAAAGAAAAAAAATCTCTGCTCATTATCTTTGTAATTATTTTGTTTTTAAAAAAATTAATTTCGTCTAAAAAGTTTTCTCTTTCCATTCCTTTAGAAAACTTCTTAAGTGGGTTTTACTATATATATATATATATATATATATATATATATATATATATATATATATATATATATATATATATATATATATATAAAAAACAGAACCAAAACCGGAACCAAAACACTTTAACTCCAGGATTGGGTGTGGAAGGTTTACGACTTCCATACACGGTTAAAACAATTGTTTGATCAGGTCTGAACATTCCTGTTATCTATGTATATGTATATATATATATATATATATATATATATACATACATATACATACGCATAAATAATGCTTATTAATAATTGCATATATATATATATATATATATATATACATATATATATATATATATATATATATATATATATATATATATATATATATATATATATATATATATATATATATATATATATATATATATATATATATATATATATATATATATATATATATATATATATATATATATATATATATATATATATATTAATAAATGCATTAATAATGCCTGATTTCCTGTTTACGAAGTTTTCCCGCTTAAGAAGTTTTAATGAATTAGGCCCTTGGAAAACTTCTTAAGCGGGTTTCACTGTATATAAAACCAAGCATAAAAGGAAGTAAATTATAAATCTATAAATCAATGCATACCTTTGTCTAACCCTGAATACAAATCAGAATTGATTTATTTTATACAAATAGTTGCCTAATCATCACGAGCTACCTATCATATAGGTATAAGGCATTGTGATGTCATAGAAAAAAAATCTCTTCAATTTTCATTCCCCCACTAGGTGACAGAATTTCCTCCCGATTCCGTGCTATTCTACTGCATCACATCCCAGCCGCAGCTTTATACTGCAATTGCTATTTTAAATACGGAGATGTATTCGGGCCACTTCCAATGTCGAACTGGATATGACAGGGTTCTAGTCTAATATGATAACTACTAGGTCAGGGACGGCATATAAGATTTTATGAAAATGCCAAAGTTCTCGGAGATTATATTTTTTCTGGAAATGTATAAAAAGTGCTGTTTTATCATAGATATGTCGATTTTTTCGATTTAATAGCTTTATAGTAACAAAAACATCGATATAAACACAGAATGGTTATATTTTCTTCAATTAACTCTAAAATAAGTTATTTCAAAATTTAAAAATAAAATACACATATAAAAATATACACAAGAGCGAACAAACTTATTGCAAGCATTAGAGAAATTGATTATATCTTTAAAAAATAAAATATTTTGTATAACTTCAGTGTGTTATAATCAGAGGATGAACAAAAAGCAATAAAACAAAAAATATTACTCACCAAATTTACTTCCCGTCAATTAACTTGACACGTAGATTTTCGAAAAAAGTATTTTCGACGTACTTGTCCGATCTTTGATCCGATCACCCACATTTTGAAGACAGACATGGCGGCATTAAAAGACTACCACTTTAAAACCACCTTCGAGGCTTTGAGTCCAAAATTGTTGTGAGGCTAATAGGTGAAATACGATCCACAGTACTTCCTCATTAGTCCAGCAGAATTACCAACCTGACGATGGGATTGAAAATACTGCCGAAACGAGTGAAAACAGGAGGACAATTCTCAGGGCGGGATCCATCAGGTTGAGAAGGTGGTTCAATACTTGCTCCCAGGTGATATACTGGCATAACACGATCACTGGAAATGGTAGTACCACACAAAAGTAGCGTGAAGTAAATTACCACTTTTTGAGTTCAAATTCTCTTGAAGGTCTTTACTCAGTACGAGGTATGTTCACCCGCTCGTTAACATTTTGGTGGGTTTGTGGTATGGAAAAGAGTGCAGTAAGTGACATATAAATGTTTGTACAACCTTTCAACCCAGTAATGTCCGAGTCATTTCTGCTGAATATATATTGATGTTTATCTTAAATTTAGGTAATTATAGACTGCACAGAATAAAACAAATAAGAAATTGAAATCTCTTACAGCCTGTTATCATGAGTGATCAGCTGTTATTTTAAACATCATAGGATGTCATTTATCAAAAAAGAAAGTGTTCAGGATGAGAGATTTATTTGGTATCACAGAAACATAGTACTGTAAAGTGGAGATTTATAATATATATCACTATCTGTCTTTATTTCAGTCAGTGAACTTAACAAAAAGGAAACTTACGTGCAAGGTTCGAAAACTCCTAATGAATACGGTGGATCTTTGGAAGGCTCAAGAATCTAACTCAACACCTTTTCAACATCTTATAAAATAGCAGATATCAAAAAATCTTGTAGAATGTTTATAGAATAGCCACCTATTTTTGCTAAAAAGAAGAACTCGTTCTAAGAAAATATAAAAATTCTTCAAATATTTTTCAGCTGTTCCTAAAATGAGATACCAAGCATCAAGGTTAGGGTGGTATAAAAGACGTTTTCATTGAATTTATTAACGCTTACTAAGCGATAATATAGAGTTCTACTAAAACATTTTTTTTCCAAAATAAAATTCCTCGTTTCTGGAATTCTCCATTTCAGAGATAAAATAAGATCAAATCGGAGACAAAATGTTTCATTTCAGAGACTCCGGGGATGACCCCTGGACAAAACAATATACATAAAATATTTTTATAAATCAACACTTCTATGTGGTAAAAGAATTAAAGAGGAATTAAAAGTAAAAGGTAATTTTTCTTTAGCCAGTAAAAAATTAAATGAAAATGTGCCATAAATGACTCCAAAGGAATCGATGGGTTTAAGACTTTAAATGCTTATCTCTTAATGTCTACTACATAAACAACACTATTAAATACAAATTTTCCAAATTTTGAAATTTAACTAAATCTGAATTTTTATTACAACAGTTTATTCCTATCATAAATTAAAAGTGAAGGTATTTTTAATCAACTTAAAATTTTTGACTGAAAATGAAAGTGTTGTATACGTCTATATGTAAGATAAGTAGACATTTTGGATCCACACTTGGAAGTGATCTACACAAAGTAGTTTCATGACACGTGGGTCATGAAACTACTTTCGGTGGGTTGTGACAAGACCTTGGATATAAATGTACTTATTCACAATTTGCGTAATTGTCCAAAATGCTTTAAAACTTCATTAAACGACATGATAGCAACAGGATAAAAGAATTCAAGAATTCAAGCAATTTTTGTAGAAATTTCTTTTTTTAGGTAGGCAAGAAATTCTGAAAAAAAATCACTGAACCGTGGATGAAGTGGTTCACTATAGATTTGATTTCTAACAAATAGTCACACAGTTTAAAAGTTTGGGAATTTTTGATCTAATGTATAACTGGGTTACAGTCACTAGAGCAATCTAAATGAAAAGAAGGAGCAAAAGGATGTAAGGTTTCAAACATGCCTATGATTCACCCCGAAATGAATACATTTAAAACATTTTAATTTACTGACACAACATTATTAAAAACAGGCAGTTTAAATTTCATTGAATGATCTATAATTTTTATAATAGTTATATCCACACTCTATGAGGACATAGTAAAAATATAGCAGTTTTTCGGAAATTTAATGTAGAGTTTTGAAGGCATCAATTATGTATCTTAGTAAGAAAACAGTTGTCTACAATTTCTTTATTTTGTACCATATACATTCATTCAGTTAATTTATAGTAATAATTATTTAATGAGATCTTTCTGATTCTGTTAGTGATTTCAACGTCACTTAGTCATTTAATTGTCGGTAACCGTACTTAAATGTGAGTGAAAATGATATTTATAGTATGAAGAAACTATGAAAATTAGAAAATAGAGAATGTATATAGTTTAAAATATCCATAAAAAACTACACTATATGGTTTCTGTTTGAGTTATATACTAAAATGTGACTGTTATAATTAAGAGACTTGCCAAAATTATTGAGCTAAAATTGTTTGAAGTAGTTAGCTTTTGTTCTAGTGATCCTTTTCTTTTTAGTTGCCTAAAGGAGCAAAGGGCATATAAAATATTTAGTTCGTTGAAACAAGTTTTCATAAAATCCTAATTAAAAAATGAAAATAAATGAAAAGATAATGATAAAGGAAAATATTTTTTTATTGGAAAATGTGTCTGAAAGAAATTTTTTGCTTCAGAGAAAAAATTATCATTTTCTTAGTAACAATGCCAAAATTAAATTTTAGTTGAATTATTTTTAGTTTTTCGCTGTTTTAAGTTTTAAAGCTAATGAATAATTTACACACAAACAGACACTTCGATTAGTATGAAATTTTCAGAGGAGACAGTAAATTAATAAAAAGCCTCTTACATAATTTAAATAAAAGTAAACTAAACTATGCGAGAATTTTCATTCTGTATATTTTAAGAAGATGGTTAGCTTATTTATCCTATAATTAATGGATTTCTTAGTTTAAATAGTTAGTATTATATTTGCTTGAAAAAAGGTCAGTTTGTTTCATCAAGGAATTAAATATTAAAAAGTACTAAGTTCTCTTCATTTTAAGATTGTTTCATGCAATCCTTTTCTACATCTATATTTAATGAATTGAATCCATAATATTTTTAAAAGTACTGTACAAGGAATTATAAAAGAATCATGAAAGACTATTTCGTTAACTCACTATATTAACAGCAAAAAGTTACCAGTAAATGTTTTAAAACTGTCTATTTGATCCTATTCTGTAACACAGGTATGAAGCTAATATTAAGATGGATAAATGTGGTACTTACTCCTAAAAGATTATTTAATGTATGTGAATATATTATCTTAGTTTCTTTACTTTCTTACTTTCAAAATAATTCCACATGGAAACTTGAATATTTTTAGTAATTAGACCTTTCGATTCCAACTTCAGTTACCAATAATTAGTTTGTAGCTATAATTTTGGAGCTTTTTTGGAACATAACGATGAAAAAATAGCATTGAAATGGATAAATGAAGTAAATAACGACACTTTATGCATATTTAAAATACATGCATAAATTACCCTAGTTCTCTTACTTTCAAAATAATTTCACATGCAATTGCAGAACTTCTTTTTTTTTCTATGTAGTGCTTTTGAATGAATTTTGCTTAACAGGTATTCTTTGTAAGATGATGCATATTTGGTCATTTCATAGTATATTAAGTCTAATCAGAAATAGTTCCCCATGCATAAAACAAATTGATAATTTCATCAATAGAAAAATAAGTTACTATTTTAATAGTATCTTTTGTGAGAGCTCAAAATATAGAGTTTATACTCTTGGAAACACTTCCTGGGTCAGATCCTGGTCAATAGATACTTGTTAGTTTGGTATTATTCACACATATGGAAAAGAGCTGAAATCTTGTTTTCAAAAAGTGTAATAAGTTGCCAAATCTTCTAGGCTTCTATGGACCGATTAATGCACTTCAGGGAACTGGAAAAATATATGAAAGTATAATAAATAATGAACTCCAGTATCACTTTAAAAAAACAATTTCTCTCATTAAAAAGATACATAGCGAAATTAGTGCACAGACAACTAGAAGGGTTTAAGATTATTTGTGTGAAAAACCATTTTTGAATAGAGGATAATGAGTACCAGTTTATAATTTTTTAAACTGTAAATTTTCATTTATTACATCATAATTCTAAAGATTGTTTTTGTTTCCTTAATGGGGCTTTGTATGATTTTATATTTTAATTTTATTTTATTTTCTATGTAATGCAAATAACCTTTTTATGTATTCCTGGTCAGGAAAATTTAAGTTACAATTGTAGTAGTATTGCTTAAAAACAATTGTTTAATCTTTTATACCTAAGTGTTAAAAATACCTTTCTCGAGTGGATGTGACCTTCTCAGCCTACTTTGTCTATAAATATTCAGGGTTGACTGCGGGAATGGGTGTTTTAAACCCTTTAAGTTCCCAAAACAATATTTTGAGAATATTCTGGAAAATTTCCACTTATAGAACAGACAAGTGGGAGTTTTGGAACTTTTATGACGGTTGTTTTGTCAATAAGGAATTTACATGCAGGGTTCCTACTTGGATTCTCTACTTTAAAACATATTTACAAATTCAATTTTATATCAGTTGAAGAAGATTGTACTTTAATAACCTACGCGGAAGACTTGTGCTAGCTGACTTCTAGAGATTCCTGCCTAAAACTAGTCGAACAATGGCCGATTGGGTAGGGCGCTGCTCTTAGGTACTGTTAAGATGAGGCTGACAGAGCGTCTAGGCCAGCCGCACGTATAAGTGGAGTACACGTAAGAAAATACAAAATTAAAAAAAAACTAATTCTACCTGTTGAATTTTGTTTATTTGAATTTAAATAAAGATGTAAATAGGAAATTAAATGCTATTAATCCATTATGCCAATGGGACCACACTCGGTCGAAGATATGCCAAACATGGCGTCTTGGTGTAAAAACAGAAATGGTACAAAATTGGTGCAGAAGAACTTAAGCTCCACACTCCTTCTTCCTTGCTCTCTCTCTAAAGGGGGCCTGCAGATCTCTCGAAAAAAGTTCGCAGGGGAGCGTTACCTTGGCCGAAGAGGGCTACTCCACGGTAAGCAACCCCTCTTGACCAATGGGGTCGAAGGAGGGTCACTCACTTCACTTTCGCCTCTAGGCCAGTTTCGCGCTGGCGGTGTTGAACTGTAACTCTTTGTTACATTCCCTCCCTCGGGAAGAGAGAAAAAAAGTTCACTTAAGGATGAATCGTTGCCCCACTGGAACAGCTAGTGAAACTTCTTTTGCCGGTAATTAGTCTTGTAGCTGTAAAATACAAATTAAAAAAAAAATCTTCGTCCCCTTTATAGATGATCGTAGCCCTTCGGAATCTGCTTTAAGAAGTAAGTGTTGCTCTCATTAGTCTTCGTGTAGCAAAAAATTAGACCCCAGCTCTCCAAACCAAACCAAAGCCCTGTCGAAAAGTAGAGGTTACTTTCTCTTCACAACCACAGATCTTCGAAGACACTGGGTAGACAACAGACATATCATTCGACAAAGATCTCTTCAAGAGATTCTGAAAAATTAAATTAAATTAAAAGGACATATAAGTTAACGTATAATTAAAATACCTGGAAGTAGTAAACGATAGCTTATTCATTTTTATTCTCAGTCTTGATTATATTAATTCGAATATAATTAAATATGCTTTAAACACTAATGTAGTAGGCAATGTAGAATGTAAAAAAAGTAAGCTCAAGATTTAGTATACAATAGCAATGAAGAAAAAATGTTTCATGGTGTCGAAACGTGGTATCCATACATAAATGTTCAGGGTAGAAGACGAATAATATTATATATCTGAAATTCACAGGATGTTATCTGTGACCTTCTCAACCCATATTTACCTTTGGCAGTCATATCCTGTAGGGTAAGTTGTGGTCTTGGTGTCTTTCTGCCTTCAACAATCTAAATTAAAACGCTTTGTTAATTGTACTGAAATAGAATCGACTCGAGAAGTAATTAGATATTAATTCATAATTTTAATCGAAATTTTCCGAAAATATTGGGTCAAAGTTAAATGATATTTTAAAATTAAGTTATAGAAAATAATGATTTTCTAGAAAATTAACTGAAAATCTTAATAATTGAAAAAATATTTATTATTTAAGAAAGCTCCAAACTATTGTATATGTCCTCAAAATACAAATTTACAAAATTTTTTTAATAGTTTCTGAAAAAAAAATTGATTGTTGGAATCGGAGATAATATTTCGTCTCTTAAGCAGTGTTTTCTAAAATGAAACGAATTAATTTTTACTTTTAGTTGTCCACCAAATCTCACTCTTAGTTTCTTATAAATCTTTTCACTGAAACTGAAAACGATATTAATAAGAAATTTCATACATTCTTATTTTTGAAAGACAAATATATGCGAGAAATTATATAAAAAAAACCAACAAGAGTAAGTAGAATGTTTTCAGAGGAATGTGGTAGTCCATTTCGCACAATTCATTGAATTTTAAATTTCAACATTCTCCGAGAGATGTTTTTATTCAAAGAAGTTTTCTAGGAAGCATTCTTCTATGCAAGTTTTAAGAATGTAAAGTGCCATTTAAAAAAGTGAAGGGAAAGGATAATTTAGATGCAAAACTCTTGTTCTATCATCTAGGGACATCATTACATCTGTAGAGAAAAACTGATGTTTTTCTATACTTTTTAAAACAGTGTTAAATCTCTTAAAAGGCAGGTTTCGTGACAAATGTTTTTTGGTTCCACGAGCGTTAATGAGAAATTCTATTGAAAATGTTCTCTATTCAGCTGTATTTAAAAAAAACCTTCTTGTTTTTTAATTTAGAAAATTTAAAGAACCATGATTCTAAGAAAGTTGATGACAGGGATTCCGATGAGTATGTTCAATGCATTTTTTATTGTTGTCTAATTTTAGTTAGATTGATTTGAAGTGCATTTTCTAGTGTAATTGTAAAGTCAAATAGAAGTTTTCTTAAGTCAGCCCCATTGGAAATTGGTGAACATATTCTATATTGTTCTCTACGATTCGTAATCAAATTGATAGGAGAAGAAAGGTAGTGAATAGAATTGATAAAAACCTATCCCTTAATTGGGAAAAAATGCTCATGAATTTTTTAATTCTGTTCTTTAGGCTAATTTATACAATGATTTATTTTATCTTACGAAAAAGAAACTTGAAAACTCTTTTGAGAAAGACCTATTTTTAATTCAGTTGATTTTTCGGTCTTTTCAAAAATATAAACTTATTCTTGTAACATCAATTACAATTATTTAATTTTGGAAGCCAAAATATTTGCTACCTATATATTGATCAATTTTAAGAGTACAGTTAAAAATATACAAAAATAAAATAAATGAGAGTACATACTGTTCGAAATATTTATGACTTAATACAGCAGCAACAACAACAAAATACTTTTGGTTTCTTTGCTAAAAAAAAAAAAAAAAAAAAAAAAGAAAAGAAATTTTATAAACTTTTTCAAAACAGGAAATTTTTTCAGCATATTCATTAAATAAAACATTAAAAAATATCTTGAATATATGTGTACTGGGAAAAAATACCAGGCATTTCTCTTCTGGGAAATTTCTAGAGTTCATCCATAACAGAAGAAATAAATAAAACTCATAAATTTTATTCAAGCAGCATAGAATCCATTTTCAGAAGCTAAAATTACTCTTTATGAGCTTGAGAGTTGTTCTTTAGAGTATGATTTAGAAAGCATCCAATAAAAATAAGATTTTTCTGAAAATTCTGTTGTCACACAGTGCGAAATTTACAAGTGCCGAATGTGAATAAAAATTTTGAAAATATATTTCCATTCTCTGAAACTTTTAAATTATGTATGAGAGGACATTATCTCTGAATCCCTTTGTTGCACTTTAGTTAATAATATTTCATGAAAAAAGGTTTATTACAGATTTCTGAAAGATTGCTTGGACTTTAATGACATTCTTTTGAAATCCCAGTTCCAGTTTACCCTGAATTGTTCCTATTAGATATAAAAATCTAAGAGTTGTTCTAAAGCATTTATTTTTAGCTTGAAAAAAATGATTCATTGAATCTTCCTATTTTTTAAAAAATCTCTTGGATGTTATTTGATCCTTTTGAGCTCCATTTCTCTTTAAATAATGCCACCAGGGCTCAAGGGATCGAAAAATTAGTATTGCGATGTATAATTAAAATTAGCATTACAATAAGATTTTTCAGAAGAAAAAAGTAAATTAGATCTTTTTAAGTGCTAAAATTTGAATATAAATACATGTACAAAAGAGGAATACTCATGTATTGTTTCATCGTGTTTTTCCTTGTAGGTATTTCAGTAGACAGACCTTTATTTCTTGCTTCTAATTTAAAGAGGGCAAATAAATTATTTTAAAACTTTATCTTTTTAAAAAGAGATATTGGCAAAATAAATTTAATAATAATGTGGATGAATGAAGTTCAAAAACTAATTAAGTTTTGAAGTGACAATTTTGTGTCACTTTTTATACTGCATCTGTTTGACCCCTTGCCTGTTTTGCACTTACACGGTACGGGCTCCGTTACCGTTACTTTAATGATTTGCCCTTATGGTATACGGGAAATCTAATTTCTTTGTCGTTCTCCCTGTTTTGGGAGTATCTTTTGTATTTTTAATGTCAAAATAGTCGTATAGATGTCCAAAAGTTAGTTTTCGAAGTGCATTTTATTTGGTTAAAAGCTCTGGCTTTCTTACAGGTTTTGCATCACTGCGCGAGTTTGCATCATTGAGTTTTTGGGAGTCTGACCGAGAGAGACTTTTTAGAGGTAATTGAGAATTAGAGGTCCTACAGACAAAGAACAAGATCTGCAAACTAGTGCTATGTCTGTTCACTGAAGAAAAATGACAGCGGCAAAGTAATCAGAAAAGAGACTAGGTATTTCTGTCCGAACTGTGGCTTTGGACTATGCCTCTTGTCCTCTTTCAAAATTTGTCGAACTAAATCTGATCTTTGAAAAAAACAGGTTAATAAAATGTACTTGTAGTACATGCATTCGAAAATAATTGTGTAGTAACTGTAATAGAAAATATTTGTATTTTTTATATGCTCAATTGTAAACGTAACTTCCTTGTCTGGTGCACATGAGAGAGAAAAGACAACTTCCAGGGAAAAACATTATTTTTTTCCTGTAAAAAAGGGATTATACATGCTTAAAATAATTAGAAATATTACTTTTAATAAAATTTTCCAGCTTACAAATGCAAAATAAACAAAAATATGCAGTAAAAAAAAGTGACATTTTTTGGATCGAATTCGTGAAAAATGAAACTATTAAGGGGTTAATAAGGCACAGTTTTGTTTATAAGAACTACTAAATCATCTGACAAATAGCTGTTTTTTACCACTAGGTAATTACTTTGAAACATCATTATTAGTTATATTTTTTTAATATTACATGCAAAATATTTTCTTGTCTAGAATTACTTTTAATACACTTTTATTGTTTTTGAGTATTCAATACAAAGTGCCGAAAATCTCTTAGATTTTGGTTGTTAAGAAAAAAAAAAGTTTGGATTTTCTACTATGATGTTTCTAATATGACATATATGACAGAGAAATAGAAACAGCGTAGCAACAATTAGCTATTTGAAGTGAGTCAGATATCTACAAATTGTACAAAGTGTTTGTTTTTGATTGAAGAGTGGATTTAATCCTTTCATACATAGAAATTTTAAATGTTTTGTATGAAAATTGGCAGGAAAGAAAAGGTCTTTAGAAGACATTATCTAAGACAAATATAGATAGTAAAATGGAAGAAGCCGCCTGACTATTTAGGCTTTTGATCAATATTGCTCAATTTCAGACTAGAATGCTATAGTGTGGAAGTTTCCGCTAATTTATTTTCCTGATTATGATCGAACAGAAAGGGTTCTGTCTTTTGATAATGATATTTATGGTATTGAATCCTGTTGATGATATAGGATTTTGCGGTCATTTACAATCGGTTTTAAGAACTAGGTCTATCTAATTAGCTCTCGTGTTGAAAAGAAAGAAAAAAACGTAGAACTTTAATCCAAACCAAATCAAATAATTTTTAAGAAATATTAGTACAAAAAAAGCTCTAAAGACAAACAGAATAATACTAATTTGAACTAAATTTCTATACTATAGCTTTCTTAAATTAAGTCTAAAAACCATAAGATTGCTACAGTTAGCTCAATGTAGTAAATTTTTTCTCGCCTAATTTGATCAAGGCATCCTTTTTCTCAAAAGAAAAATCTGTACTTCTCACATCATATTTTGACAATTCTATTAAAATTGAGGCTACACCTTAAAGTGTAAAGCTAATTAATTATTCAAGTATATCTAAATATATCTAAGACTTTTACGGTAAGGACAAAATTTTGAAATATCATTTTCAAAAAGATAAGTTTTTCTTTATTCTTAGAAGCGGTGAGGTATAAAGAAAGTATTGTATAGCAATAAATTACTCTGCTGTCTCCTTTTGTAATTAATCTGCATTCCAATTAATCTCAAAGGCAATTAATCAATGCATGAATGCTTAACAAACTAGTGGAGATAAAACGATCAATTGTTTACAGGAATATTAGAGAAGTTTTAAAGGATAATAGCATAAAACTTAATATCTAATGTTTAGAAATATAAAAACTGATAAAATATTTTACATTCTTTATCTAGTTATAATCCATAGATGTAATAATTTTTCAGATAATTTTTTCATTCAAACTAATTGTTTTTTGCATTAAAGATAAAATTATTTGGCATTATCTTAAATTTATCAGTGTATATTTATTCTCTAATATATTATTGTGATTACAATAAAAAGAGTTGCTAGTTTTATATCGATATCTTTGCTTTCCTTATTGTCAGTGACCAATAATTATTTGTTTAGAATTAATTTTCAATATTTACAAGGAAAATGCTTATTACTTTTAAATTGGTATTTATTCTTTGCGTTAGAATTTTGAAATTATAATTTGAAAAGCTAAGTATTATTAAGTTTATAATTGAAATTTTATTTTAACTTTTCCATAAACTAGAAATGCGATAAATTATATTCGTCCCAAAAAATTATTACAACTATATTTACTATTTTAGGCAATTGCTAATAGATATAAAATTCTTCTTAAGATACGATGCAATTATAAATCTTTGCATTATTCTAATTAAAAACGCCTTTAACACAAGCATGAGAGATACCTTTCAACACATAATTATATATAAAAATATTTAAAAGTTAGATTTCTTTTTTTTTCTTTTTCAACAGCAACAATAATTTTTTCAGCTGTTCGGCGGTTATTTTACTTCTACTTTAATTTTTGGCTCAATATGTGTGGCAATGTGTCAGTTTTAATTATAATAATTTATGACAGTATTGATAAATTATAGTGCTTAGAATGACAAAAGTTACCACTTTTGTATTGATGTTCATTCATTATCTAGGATTTAAAACTTAATATTTCAAAAGTAATCTATGATTTGGTTTAAGATTTAAATCCGAATTCGAACTTTCATGAACTAAAAAAATCTATTGCTATAACAATATTTTAACGTTGCTAAAATATTGTTACAACTACAAACGCTTCTAGTGTTTTAACTAATTTCTTACAGATATTCAAACCTTGAGACCAAATGCAATTATAAGTATTTAAGTGTATTGGATTAGGAACGATTTCAAACTAAGTACGTGAGTCAAATTTCTCGCAGCAACTTGTCTATAAATTAGACTTTTAAGACGTAGATTTATTTTTTTTCGTTGCAGAAATAATATTTTGTATCACTAATTTAGTGATTGTAACTTTTGACTCAGTAGTCTTGAGATTCAAGTTATCGATTTAAAATATTAAACAATTAAAAAGAACTAATTTCCAAAACTACTTAACCATTATTCTTTCGTAATGCCTTAGAGGTTAATAATTAAATTTTCTGTCTTTAGTAAAAGCTGTATTGTTCATTTAGTCACTGTACTTTATTTTGCCCCCTATGTGCCGAAATGAGTGGATTCCCGCTGCACCCGTTGTGAGGGAAAGGTTTTTTTTAGGGGTTGAGAACTCATAAGAACAGTACATGACACTCGTACATGATGAAACCTAGATAAACCCCTCAAAAGTCACTCACCAATTGTATTCAGTGATTACAGAGCAAGTCAATCTTTTCTTTCATTGTAGCACTAATAATTTGGTTCACCAGTTCAACTAATATTGTACTAAATATAAATTTTGACCCAATAAAGGACTTTAGAATTTGAAAGTTACTAGTCTAAATATTTATTCAATTAAACCGAAAAAAATATTTATCAAACCATTAATCCACCATTATTCTATTTTAAAGGCTGTGGTATCTGACATTTACTTTTTTATCTTTGGAAAAATTCAGATTGTGCATTTGTTCACCGTACTTTTATTTTACCCTTTTGTACCACAGAAAGTTTCTGAACGCTTCCTCTGAAGGGCAAAGTTTGATTTCCTAAAGCGATTTTAAAGAGGATTTAGGCTACACCATGCCAGACTCGAGCTGAGCCCCGATCAGTGCACACACGGTCAGAAATTACCTTATGTGTTTTCTATGAAATGAATCCCGTTACATAGGGCGGCTGAAGATGTGTCTTGGTTACATTTTCTCTAAGCTCCAGTCGAAAATGTCTGTGTTAATTTCTGTCGGTGTACCGTCGTTGTACCATCAACGACACGACTGGGGTTCGGCATAATGTAGCGTTAATCATCATTTAGGGGTAGAGAACTCATACATAATGAAATCCAGATAAATCCCAAACAGCTCACCTGTTGGATTCAGTCATTCCCATGAAAAACTATATTTTCTTTTGAAAAGCAACAATTTTCGAAAGAAAAATTAATAACATTTTGTAGGTAATTAACTCTAAAGAATGATAATTTTTTTTATATAGAATTGCAAGATATTTTTTTAGTTAAAACCAATCAGTATTATAAACAAAAAAATTATTGTTTTAAAGACAGACAGTCCTTATCCGCACAGTTTCTTCAAAAGTAAAACAAAAACACTTCTTAAAGTAAAGCATAAGCTTAATGCAACGAAGCATTTATTTGGAGGTTTGTAACCATAAGCTACATTTGAAAAGAAGGCAAAGTAAAAAAAAATGATTACACGTATTTAATATTTTATGTGTTACTCTTTGAGTCATATCAAGAAAAATCTGTTAGTGAAAAAAATGCAATACTTAATTATTTTAAATGTTTCCTACACTTATTTTATTTCATAAAGAATCACTAATTTCGATAACAGAATGATGCTTGTTAAATTATATATATTTACATTTATACTTTTTGAGATTTGTTTACTGATAAGCGTGGTCAGGAAATCTAAGCAATAACTTTTCCCTGAAAGATAGTGTTACTAAATATTTTTAGTTTACATCTGATGCAATTTAAAGAATATATATAACATACTTCAAGCCATTAATTAACCGGCTGCAAAGATCTGGACCATAGTAACAAACACTGACCTAAAATTGAATCATACTAAATCCTTTCATATTATTTATATATGTTCAACGCCCCCCTGAAACTGCTATAAAACATTTTCTGGCCAAACGATGGCCGAATGGTAGAGCACTGCTCTTCGGAACCAGCGTTCGCGGGTTCGAATCCCGCTGATGGCATGGATGTTCGTAGCCGTTCGGAATCGGCTTTAAACAGTAGGTCCCGGTCTCATTAGCCCCCGTGAGCAAAACAGTAGATCGTAGTGCTCCAAACCAAACCAAAACATTTTCTGTAGATTGAAAACAGTTTAAACCACCGTTGTTGTTGTTTTTAATTTTCCCAAATTATATCGGAATAGATTTATTTAAAAAAATTCTTTTATTGTGATGAACGTAATGTTACATACTTGTAAAATTTAAAAAATTCGGTATTTTTTTAAACAAGAGTTTTATTGAATCATAAATAGCTTGTGTTTTGTAATCCATGAATTTTTAATAGATTTATTTGCATAGTTTTCAGCTAAAATCTAAAATCTAATAACTTTTCGTTAAACTTTTTTCTCAATGTAATTACTAAGAAGGTTTTTATAGTTCTTTTTAAAATTTCTAATTTGATTTTTACCTTTTATCTAGTGTTTAAGTTAAAAATTTTTTTCGTCGGTTATCGTTGTACATAGTGCAATAAATTGTACAATTTAGCAGTGTTTGTTTCTTGAAGTATGGTATTCAAAACCGATTGCTTCATATTTTCCCTGATATTTTTCCAAAAACTACCTTATTAAGCACTTTTACGAATGGGCTCTTTTCTTCTTTTCAGAACAGGGTTATTTTCGGAAAATCGTTAACTTATTATTTTTATTTGTTCTTTTTTAAATGATCACTACGTATTGCCACTTAATCATAGTTATTCCTTATGGAGCAGTTATTTTCGCATACGCAATCGGAATAAATTCACATATTTGTTTATTCATACTGTTTTGAGATAAATTCTAGGTTTTGGAATATTTCCCTTTTATGACTTCAATTTTCTTAATATATAGAGAACATTTTACTCTTTCGGGAGTCATTTAAAAGGAAAAGAAAAAGTACAATTCTTATTAGTTTACACTAAAAAGTTCAATAGCTTCAGAAATGTCCTTTTTATTTAAAAACACAATTCTTAAAAATTACCATCAGTCTGAGTTTAAAAAAACCTAAAAAAAAACCCCATGGAAATTTGATTTTTGTATTTATTTCCGCTAAAAGACAAGTACTTTTGTTTGCGATTTATATTACATGAGCTTAAGTCGTAAGAAATTAAGGTGACTAAACAAATTGAACGTGCAAGTAATTTTGTGAATAAGTTTATTCTAAAAATATGATAGAAATTATTGCATATAACTTTAAAATTCAAACAGTTTTACCTTAATGTGTTCGTGTATTTTATAAGATCAGTTTTAGATGTATCCAAGCGAGAATGGCAAATGGTAGTTTCACATTTACTTTATGGCACAACGAATTTAGAAATTTATTGATGATTTAAGAAAGGATGCTTCCTAATATGATTTCTAAAATATATTTTTCTAAAATATAGCAATAACTTCCCCGCTACGTCTCGGACTGTTCAATGAGCTCGTAGCTGTTCAATTTTTAAAATATTTTAACTAATTTTCCTGTTTTACTAATAAGGGCATAAAACCCTGTATAATGGTAAAAATGAGAATAACAATAACACAGTTTAATGTAATTACTAATAGGTTTGCACGGAACTTGGGGATTTATTACCTTGATTTTAAATTATCCTTTGCTAATAGAAAAAATCCACTGCATCTGCGAGCAAAGTAATTGAAGCTGTAGAGAAGCTTCACATCTTTGATGAAGGCCTGCAATTCCACTGTGAGACACTTATAAACTACTACTCTCCTTTTATTCACTACTACTTTTGAACTCCCCGTTGTCTTTAACACTGCTGTACATTTAATATTTATTTATTTATTATTTACAGACAGCCTTTGGTCTGAAATCACAATAGAAAAAGAAAGATGTCTAGGAAATATTTAAATTGCATCATTCTTAAATAATCATGCATGGAATTTTATTTATTCACTTCCAGCCATACTTCTTAAAGGTTAATAAAGCATTTTATGTACTAATAAGAACCAGCATGAATTCATAAATATATGTAAGAAAATATAAATACTTGTATATTTAATTAGTAGAAAATAGTTCGTACCTTAAACGTATTAAATTGAATTAAGTCTAATTCCAGTATGTTAGTCTTGTTTTCCAAACCCATACGTGTTTTTCACCGGGGAATATGATATCTTGATATTTATGTTTTGTGTTATTTTTATAGCTTACTTTGTTTTTATTTTTTTATAGGTTTTTATTTTTAAAAGAAGAAGTAACACAGTTTTGAGAATCCTGTTACATTCTAAATACTTAAACAGCATTCTTCAATTCCTGAACAGTTAAAATTTCAAAGGAAAAAAAATCCATAATTGAAGGAAAATCAAATAAAAAACCATAATTTTGGAATATTCGCAAGCATGAGAACACACACGATTTCAAGACTAAAAATGATAAATGCTATTGCATCTTATATAAACTTTTGGAGGTTTTAAATCACATTACTCTAAAACTTTTTCCTCTTTTCAGATAAACAAGTGACAATCTCTCCCACAATAATATTAATAATAACATCCTGCTTATTATACCTCTGTTAATCAAATAGAGTTTAGAATGTCATTCTAAATGACAAGGTAAGAGGCTTCTATAGCTATAGTAAGATATCGAGAAACGCTACTCCACAACTCCAACATCTATGTCTTGACATGGCCATGTTTATGCACGATGGATTACTCCCTTAAATTTGATTGATGTTACAAGAAATCTTAGGGCAGCATTTCAAAGACCGAATTATTATTGAAGCATTTACTACGAAGTAAATGATACGAACGTAAATGATAGTTCTAGCGGGTCCCAAACCAGAACTCTGTTGAGAAACTCACTCAACTGACCTATTCCTAATTATTTTTTACATAAAGAACCACAGAACTATGGAGGTGGCTACTCTTCGGTACCAGAGTTTGGGGGTTCGAATCTCGCTGCTGTCATGGATATTCATAGACGTTCGGAATCGGCTTTAAGCGGTAGGCCCTGGTCTCATCAACCTTCGTGAGTAAAACAGTAGACCTTAGGGCTCCAATCCAAACCAAGCCATAATAAGCCAAGCAATGGTTTTTCATATAGTTTTTTAAAAATATTGATAAGCAACATTCTATTCCTGAGGATTGCAAACTTTCTATTAATACATACAAGTTTACTTTGTCAAATATTGTCTAATATCGAAGGGAACTAGAATAGTGTATTTCTATATTTTATTTCTTTCACTAATATTCTTAGTTAGGTCATTTATGCATATTGTTGTGTACGGTGTCTACTCTCATGTAGATCGCAACTCATTCTTTGATGCTAAACTCTACGTCATTCTGCAGACCGTACTGTGAAATTTAAAAATATGTCCGAAGGAAGGTTCAGAATTCCCTCAGATAGCACACTTTCCTTGCTAGTGCTAAGGAACGATTCTGGTATCACTCTTGGTTGTTGTGCAGCAAAGCAATCTTTGCCCATCAAGGGGAGTAGCTGGGTTTTTGCCCATTAAGGTATATCCGGGAAAGAAGAAGAAGATGATGAACTTATGACATTCTATTACTCAAAAGCTGGATAACGATGCCGACATGAAGCTTGGATGGTCCCAAGCCAGCGGATGGTAAAGAAGGCATTGACCCAGGCATGGCAGGAGAGGTGGGATATCCTCAGACATGAAAGGACAGGTGGATTCATACACTCTCCCCTGGTGTGAGTCTTTAAATGTGCGAAAGATTTCTGCCTAAATCAGATCCTCATTAGCCAAGGTATCATTACTGAATATCAACTTAAAATATTCAGATTACATTTTCATGACTTTCTATAATTTGCAATAAAGTAATTTTTTCACTGAAGAATGTTCGAATTTCAATTATACTCTCTAATATCATTTTTTTTTATCAAAAAGAGGTACCAGAAAGAAGAAAGATGGATTATGCATTTTTTTAAACAAGTATTTCTATAGAAATTAATGCATTTTGCTGGTTTTGGCATAAAATTATATCCTAATATTTTCCTTTCTATTTCCCAGAAGTTAAAAATAGTACTTTTCTACTGCTGTTTGATAAGATAATAAAATTATATGCATATTGAATTTTTCAATATACAATAAGAATAAACTAGGGAACAAATCGCTGAAATCCATGATAAGCATTTCTTCAAGAATAAGGAAAAGCATTTAATATGTTTAAAAATAATGTCTAGAATTTAAAATTAATATACTTTCTACTTGTTAATACTGTAAATTTAACATACTGATTTCCACTCTGAAGATTACCTTGATTTTTATAACTAGAAGTTAAGGTTCAATAATGATAATTTCGAATTTACTGTTAGAACAACTTAAAAGGTAGCTTTAGATTGGCTGAAAGTTGTAAGCTAAACTTTTTAAATCTGCTGAATTCATATCATTGTTTCCACAGATTTTAGTTTACAAATGAACTCACCTTTTTTTCTCGCATGTAGTTTGTTAGTATTGAGTTTATGAACTATGAATGGCTTTAAGATTGTAAAATAAAATATTATTTTTCATGTAAAATAAAGTATGGTGTTATTACCTTGATAATATACGTAATAAAAAATGATTTCTTACTTAATTTTAAAGTAAGAAATATAACTTTCTCAGTGTTATTTTTTACCTTACTCTAAAATACTCTCTAAAGCTAAGGAACAAATGCAACCACAATAAAATATAAGAAATGAGAGATAACAAAAGAAAGCTTAAAATCTAAGATATAAAATTAACGAATAAAATATGAATAATGTAAAATTGCTTAAATGACTCTAGGAAAATAAGAATTCTACGATCGTTATTATAGAAGAAATGTTGTACTTAAATTATAAAGAGAACATTTGAGGGAGAACTACCTCTATGATACATAAAACAGTTATACCGCAGTTATAGTCAGTTTAGTTAAAACATTGAAATTTCTTAACATTTGTGGGTGGCTTTGTTTGAAACAATCATTGCGATAACATGAAATTGATTAATTTACTAACAATTGTATAAATAGAAAGCTTACCATGTTATTATAAATAAAGAATTCTGAAATATTATGCATACTCTTAGGAAACTGCATAAAACTGTAAACAGATAGTACCAGCGGTGAAAAAGTTATAAACATACGAACACATCGCAAACTATCACTCTCCAATTACACATAGTTATTTCCTTATACCTCTTCTAAATGTTAAATATTATGAGAAATTTTTATTTCCAGCAAAATATCAAACATTTAAATGGCAGAAAGGAGATTTTGTAAGATGAGAGAACTTATAAGAAAATAGCTCGATCCGGTAAAATTGTAAGAAGGAGATGAAGGCAAGACTTTCCTGCGTTTCACAATGCGTAGAATTTCTTCTTGTTTGACACTAACATTTATTTTTACATTCTATAGGATATAATTTGCATTTTTAAATTGAAAACATTTTGATTTTAAGAACAATTTATCTTTTTTTTTATCAAAGATTCCATACTCTTTTGTCCTTATTTTCATGGAAGAAAAAGTATTTGGAACGTTATCAGCTGCTATCACTTCAGCGATTGAAGACAAGGAAATTTCACTGAGGGTTCTCTTCTTCCTTGTTTTGTTTGATTACGTCATCGTTATTAGGAATGTCTGAGGTACACATCTCATTATCCCACAATTCTGAGTGTAAGTTTTCTATCTAAACAGAAGTCGGTTAGTGTTCGTCTTCGACTACATCGTGCCTTTATCAATTACGAAAGGTATCCAACCTAATCCAAACAGGTTGCCTTTTGGTATCAGAGCCTTGATTTCAAATTACAATTCTGGCATGAGTGTTCATATTTAGCTTTAAGTAGTAGGTCCTGCGTTAAAAAGACTGCGTGTTGTAAAATCTTGACCCAGACTAAACCATCCGCTTTCATTACATGATTGTTAAAATCCTTAAAGTAATGTTATATTTTCATAACAGTAGTATTTATTTATGAATGTTCGAGATTTTATAAAGAAAATGATTAATATTTATTAAAAATTTTACTATGAAAGATTTCTATGTACAATTTTAAGTCAAGTTAATTTGGGGTTTCAATTAATCTAAATAAGGAAATTTTAAGGCAAAAAACATTATATATATATATATATATATATATATATATATATATATATATATATATATATATATATATATATATATATATATATATATATATATATATATATATATATATATATATATAAGAAACCATGTATTTTAAGGTTTGTCCTAAGTTAATATCTCAAACTTAGAAGAAATTTTCCACGAAAAAGAATTGCATTTTGACTTATCAGGAGCAAATGATGAAAAAGATATATTTTATGGTCCTGAAATGTTAGAAATGTTTATATCACTGTTCTTCGAAAAGCTAGTATCACAGAAACTATTTTCTTCAAAAACCTAGGTAACATTCTATTTCACATTTTGTACCTTTTATAGTATCATCAAATTTTTGTTTTAAATTTAGGTGTATCGTAAGATTTGTTCTTCATATAGACAAAAATAAACTTGGAAATACTGCAGTTTATTTTTATTTTTACTAACCCTCTTCCTGTGTTTTAAGTCAATGGCATGCATTTTCAGTTTATCGGCGAAAGATATACAGTGATATGTCTTTATTGGAATGCCCAAACGTAAAGTGGCAGACTTTTTTAGTGTCTTACATTCTTGTTTCGAGTTAAAATATTTTATGTTTTAGTTATGTTTATCCCACTACAATATAAGAAGTTTTTTCAACAATATAGAATATAAAATTTTTATATTGCATGCATTATAAGATAGGTTTAAAACATGAGTTTAAAATATTTTTTATCCTTTAACTATTCTTACTGCTGACGATTATGTTTAACATTGCTTGCGTACAAGTATGCGTACATTTAACCAATTAACGTTAAAGTACGTAATATTATGCTGGGAAAATTGACAGGGAAAAAACTACATCCGTAATACTATGAAAGGGCATTGATTATTTTCTATCTTAACGTGTATAAAATCGCAACGTACGTGATGAACTGCGTTGCGTCATAGCGAAGAAAATATGTAGGGATAATTTACTCGACTTTAGTCAAGAACACGACAAATTCTAAAACCTTCATTTAGAAAAAAAGAGACATGCTCCCTTCGTGTTTTAAACTATTTTTAAACTATATATTGAGAATTTTGATACCAATTCTCTGATTGCGATGTTGATCTATGTGGGGTACCATGTTTTCATATTATCTCACGAAAGTAGACTGTTGATTAAACACGATTTCATTTTATTATACTGTATTAAAAAGATGTCTTATAGAGCTATATATTTTTGTTTTTGAATAAAATAACTATGACCGTAATAATACGAATATGAAATTTTTAATGTTTTTTTTTAAAGTTTTCATTTTGACGCTTAGTATTTTTAGTAATTTTTTATAATACCGTTGTTTTCAAAAAGGCTTCTTGTAATTTAAAAGAAAAACTTATTTATTTTATTCGTTTTATGCTTTTAAATAGGAATTTTAAGTAGTAAAGTACGGTATTAGTTGTATAAAAATAATAATTATGATCGTTGCAACACAAGAACTTCTTATTGCTAAAATATAATGAATGAAACTTAGTTTAAACAATTTGGAGCAGCGCTGTGATGAAATATTTTAATAATACGTTCTTTAATATTTCACTATAAGCTCTACGATGTTCTCTCATTTTTTACTTAGGACTTAACTCACATATTTTTCTGAGTAGATGCATTAGCTACTGTTATAGTAAATTATGAAAGGATAATTATTAAAAAATTCTTCCTATCCGTACTTAACACATGAAATTCCTAGGCGAAACACTTTGAAGTATAAATTATAAATGTTTTGGATTGGTTATTAATGTGGTGGTAATCACCTGTATAAAACACTAAATAGTCTATATACACTATCATATGCATTTTAAGTATAATTCTCCGAGATCATTCCTGAAATCTACTGATTATCGAGACAGAGTACTTTTAAATTCCACAGTAAAGTAGTAAATATTTTAAAGGCTATTAATTACTAATCTGTGAAGAATTAACTTTATTAAAAATGGTGCATGTGCATCGCTTTTACTTACATCATGGTCCATTTCTTTTTGTATAGAATAGCTTTTAGGCTTTACTATATAACTTAGTTGCTATAGTAAAAATTCATCGGAAGTACTAAAAGAAAACGACAATATTAGGTAAAAAGTAAAATTGTCATGCATTAGTCTATAAATGTTCTTTTAAGTACATAACTGACAAAGTTTTCATTTTAAGACATTAAGTTTTAGCTAAAGTATGTTTTATGTGCCATAAAATCAAAACTCAATACATTACTGAAGACAAGGACATTTAGAAATTCAATTGTAGAGTTGTAGAGTTTTCAAAATTTCATAAAACAGAAAAAGGATTGTTTTGACAAAATTAAATTTTTTTTTATTATTTATAATAGTGTTACATTTGCAATAATAATTCTATTCATTAAAAGATACAGGTTGCAGGATGTGTTTGCTTCTCATTCTTAATTATGGTATCATTCTTTATTACAATTCAGTGATGTAGAACTGTTGAATTTTCTGTCAAATTTCACCCAGCTGAGAGTCTACAGTCTCTTAGTCGAAATTTGTTGGTATACTCCATGATAAATCACTGTGACTGAGTGAAAAGTTACTATAGTAGTTTCTGCCTTGCAACTAATAAATGCAGATGACTAGACAATAAAATTTTCTAAATGGTACTATTTAGTTCTATTTGCCAACAAAAGATGATTGCAACATGGAAGCATTAGGATTTTACAAAGGTCTCATTTTAGTTCATCCCTCGTAAGTATTTACCTTAGGACATTTAAAAAATTTTCTTACACAAATTACAAGGCTATATTGGATGTGAAGAATATTTCAATACTGTACTTGTGTCTAATACAGCTATCGATAACTATGCCAAACACAGGGCATTTTATAAATGAAATGAATCTTACCATAAGAAATCAATCCTGATTTACAAGGAAATAGATTATTTGATGTGGATGATTAGGTTAATGTTCACATTATGGAATCATACAGTGATTTTATTTGTTGAATATTGTGTCAAAAAAGTTACTGCTCAAATGTTAGTAAACTTAATCAAAAATAGAGCAAGTGCCCTCGCATTTATCAAAGTCCCTTTGTGAGGAATGGAATGATAAAACTATTGAACTCATCTTGCTACATCAGCCTAATTCAAAACTAAAAATACCAAAATATATTAGCACGGACAAAGGTACGTTATAAATCTCTGTATTTAGTGTTTTCAAATACTCACAGAAAACATATCTTAAATACTTTTTCTTATTTATTCGTCACCTTATAATAACCTAGTTCATTTAGATATTTAACTCCAAAACATCCATTATACTTATAGATATACACCATCATAAATATGCATAGTTTTTTTCTATTTTATAATTTATATATAATATGAATTACAAGAAAAATAATTTTATTTTGATTGCACTTATACATACATCTCCAAATATTTAGGAAAACATTCTCTAAGCTTTAAAAGTCAAAATCTCTGTTAAAAACTGAAAGAGTTTTTGAATCTATCTTTGAAAATAGTTACACATATCTCACTAAAGAATCACAAATCCAAAATCCTCACTTTATATAAATTTTCGAAAATGTAGTTACTTATAAAATAAGCTCTATACTTAGCTCTTATTTTCTCAAGAATGAAAACAAATATGATTCAAAACGTAAAAATGTGAATAATTTTCGACTGCATCTCTTCTGTATGAAATGTAACGAATAAAAAGTATGAATAAAAAAAGCATTTGAAAGCTGCAATCGATTCTTTTAAAGTAAAAACACCTGGGTTCCTCCAAAATATC
Source organism: Pardosa pseudoannulata (assembly GCA_032207245.1). Taxonomy (NCBI): domain Eukaryota; kingdom Metazoa; phylum Arthropoda; class Arachnida; order Araneae; family Lycosidae; genus Pardosa; species Pardosa pseudoannulata. The sequence goes on along the minus strand of CM063502.1, from coordinate 21,796,010 downwards.
CAAGCACGCTGTCTTTGGAATCAAGATTTATTTTTAAATGGAATTTTCGTTGTCGTCTTATCCCTGAAATTTTTATACAGAAAATGTGGTTTTTTCTTTAAATTATGAAATCTATTTGTGAATTAGAAGTACAAAGATATCAGTGATGTAACTTGAAATTTTTAGGAAATCTAGAAAAATATTTTGTATATATAATATTGCAATGACTACTACGTAATGGGGAACTTGTTATTTGATAAATGTAATCTTCTAATGGTGTCATGCAATGGTGAAAACAAATAATTTACTGTAATATTACTTGTCTTTTTATCAATTAGCGTGCCTTGATAAACTAAGTAAATTGCAAGAATTAATAAAATTTCTTGCGTATATGTTAGTATCAAAGAATATATAAGCTAATTCCACCTTAAATTTGTCAGAAAAATTATCAGAATCTTGTTGACTGTTCTGAAAAAACTTTAATTATGACAAAATATCTATCTCCATGGCTTTAGTTTATCCATGATTTTAGTTTATTCAAGATACATGAAATTTTCATATACATATATACTTGCACAAAAAACAACTGATATTTTGAGTGGTTTTTAATAAATATACCGTTATTTAAGATCCTACAACAATGAGACTTAGGAAAATGACTTTCCCAGAATTTTCAGAATTCTTGGATACCTATTTTGACCAAAACTTCTGGCTGCTTTACCGAATTAAGATTTTGGTTTCGTTTGGTTTGGAGTGCTACGGTCTACTTTTTGCAACACGATTGCTAATGAGACCGGGACCTACAGTTTAAAGCCGATTCCTAACGGCTACGAACATCCATGACATAGTGGGATTTGAATCAATGAACTCCGGTACACCGAATTAAGGAGATAGACGGGTACGCAATACAGGTAGACACGAACAGATTTTGATAGTATTTGGATGACGTCATACTTTGAATCCGAGAAATGAAATTGAACTAGTTGAAAGGAAAGTTTCTAAAATAAATAAATAAAAATTTTCTTCATACAATAATAAAATAAAAAACATGGGATTAAGTCATTATTACGGGAAATTAATTGAAAACATATAACATAATTAAGAAATAATGGCAATTTAGAATAATATAATTAAAATACATAAAATTTTAAATTTATTAAAATCAGGATAATTTAATAAAGGAAATACTTATTAAAAAGACAATGAGATAAAACAGTGTGAAGTTAAGAGAGAATAAAATATATTAGTGGCAATATTAAGTTATTGGAAAGAAAGAAAAATAAGAGCACTTTAGTATAGTTCATTCGAATAGAAAGTTTATAAATTTTTATTCACTGACTGGATTTTATTGAAATTAATATCAGTTTGTAAAGAAATCGGAGGATATTAAAATCTTGAAAAATTGTAGGGTTCACATGAAATAGTTGTAGATAAATATAGAAACACTTCAACGTTTTCAGTTTCTGTGAGTATTAGGATCTTCTTATGTTAAGGTTCAAGAAATAGTAAGTTTTGAACAACTTAATTGAAATTGTTAAATCATATGTCGGACTGTAACATTATTAAACGTCAATATACACTAAAAGTTTTAAAATATTATAGTAATCCAGAGAAAATAAAACTTTTTTTTTTTTTTTTTTTTTTTTTTTTTTGCGGGAGATGAATCAAATCTATGGTTTGTTAAATAAATCATATAACTTTTATAATCTTTTAAAGAATCTGCTTGCTTTTAATGAACTAAATATCAATTTAAAGGCTTTATTAACACTAGATTGCCCGAGATTTCTTGTATACCTATATTGCCCCCAAACAGTCAAAATGACTGCATTGTGAAAAAAGAACAAATATGTAAAGAAATTTATTTAAAATTAATTTTTAATATTATATAATAAAGGAGGGCGAAAGTGGCTACAATTATTCATAAACCCATTTATATGTTATAGAAAAAGTCACCAAATTCTAAGAAATTGTGTCATTATATTTCATAATTGTTTTTCTAATTGAAATTAAAAAACAGTCAAAATGACTGCCTTGGGCAATCTAGTGTTAAGTAATTCAAATATATTTAAACTTTAAGATTTATAAATGTAATTTTCAGCGACGTAGAGATTTTGAACAACTCAAGTAGTGCCATCTGTTGGCGATTGGCTATGTTAACATTTGTTATATTAAGATTTTACGTTGTATAGAGTCCAGAAGAAGTTTTACTATAGAAAGTGACCTCTTTATGGTACCAAAGAATCAACGTTCCAGATTTGGGGACAATTACACAAATCATGTTGATTTGTTTAAAGAACATATCTACCTACCTAAATAAATGCACTTACATTTGTAGATGTAAAGAACTTCTTTCTAAAAAGAATTTATTTACTTTAGAAAGTAAGAAAGAATCGGTATTTTACACTGATGAAGTAAATGAAAAACTTTTAAAATTATTTCTCCGTTATGAGAGTTTTATGTAATTTGGATATGAATACAGAAAACAAACAAGCAATCAAAGAAAACTGACGCATTTGCGTTTAAATTTTATTCATATATACATAATTATATATTCAAAAATATTTACAAAATAGTTTTGTTATTAGAACTTTCTAAGAATTTTTTATGTTTTAAGGACATCAAGAAAAAAATGTCGAAAAAAAAAACCGAATTAAGAACTCACATGCTATTTCCCATGATTTATCTGTTATCAAAGAGCCTTTCTGTTTCATAATTATTTAGAGTTTCACAGAAAAAAATTTGTAACGATCTAGTTTCTTAGAGATGGACAGATATAAATGTTAAAGCCTGAGATCTAGTTCTGATTTTTCTTAGAATTTGAATCATTGTCTATTTTGTTGTTTACAGCTTACATAGAACTTTTAATTCACTTTAAGCTGTTAGATAATCTTTAAGCGTTACTGGCTTTATTTCTAAATTCAGTTTCGGATGTTTGCTATTTCTTTTAATGAGGGTTTTAGAGTCTTTTACTACAAAAAACCTATCTAAGGGTATTTTTCTTAATTACTACAAATATAATTTTTTAAAATAAGTGATCCTAAACATATCACTTCCTTCTGATGATAGAAAAAGGAAACTATACATATTTTTCGCACAGGTTCAATGTTAAAAGATAACAACACATAAATGGACACAAATACTATTAATATTTGTAACCTGTAATCAAACAATGTTGTTTTGTGCCAGTTGGTCAAACCAAGCACCATTGAACCATATGCTACTCGTATTAAGGCAAACGGGTGAGCCTTTCGTTTTAACGAACACCTCAAGGGTTAAAGTACGATATCTTGTTCCCGTAATTTTGAAGCAGAGACCAAGCAGAAGACCCATAGGCTTGGCCTGCCACCCCTATAGGTATTGATTGAGAACTTGAAAGACATTGGGATCACGAACCTATTTTACGTGTGTCAGTCACCTTTAAAGAACTCGGCGGATCAGGCTCCAAACCCGCAACCCTCCAATTACGAGAGCATTGCCTTTGCCGACTGAGCTACAGCGGCTCTAATCAAACAATAAGTACACTAAATGGTTATTTAAAATTCTTATTTATGCACTAACTACAATGAATTCTATTAAATTAAAGAAAGTTTTGTACATACCATCCGAAACCATAAAAAATAAGCCAAAAGAGTATCTTAAAGAGACAACATAAACTTTCAGACGTAACTGTAAAATAACCGAAGCACTTTAAAGTACTCAAAAGATCAAATGTTTTGCATTTAAAAGTATTTAGATAGAAGCAATTTATACCTGTTTTTTATGTGTGACTGAAAATCTTTGACATTAAAAGTACAACTAACAGCATTTTACCTTAATTACTGTGAATATACTGTCATCATACTTATAAATATTTTTTTTTTGCGGATTTTATTGAAATAAATATATGGATTGGAACAAATATATTTACCAGTTCTTGGAGTATGTAATTAAATAGTCAATGCATTAAAAAGAAACTTGAAGTTACTCTATTTGTGTGATAACGGAAATAAATTCTTTTAAGTATAAGTAGTTTTTTGTATACCCTCTGAAACTATAAAAATATGCTAATAGTCTTTTTTAAAGAATCTTTTTACGCCTCAGCTTTCGTACGCAAATTTAAAATATCCCAGGAACTTTGAGCATTTTGATAACTTATTCTTTGTATTTAAAAGAAATAAGTTTAAAATATTTTGTGTTTATTCGATAAAACATTTTTTATTAACCTCAAATGTGTATTACATTTGAATTTTTTTCTCATTATAATAATATACTAATTCTTTTCGATAAGACCTTTCATTGGTTGTCAGAAAAAAAGGTGATTCATCTTACTATGTTTTACCGAAGACAGTATTCGTTTGGAAAAACGGACGAATAAAAAGGATGAATGATTGATTAGAACTACCCGGGTGTTTTAGTTTTTGAAAAACATTTCATCTCTTTCCATTAGCATCTATCTTTCTCCCGTCACTAGAAGATTTCTGTTGTCTTCCTTTCCCTATAATGGTCTATTATTGGAGATACTAAGTATCCGTAGATTGCTATAGAGCTATGTAATTCCAATACGAAAAGCATTTAGCATAATTGTACTTATCGTGGGATTAAGTTGAGACTGAGATACAAGGAAAAGGTAAATAAAAAGTTTGATAGAATGCTGAGATATACATTAGTGATACCTCTATTAATGCTTATAACATGTAAAAATTATTTATTACAGTAGACTCTAAATCAACCAAGACAGTCGCTAAATGCCACGTTCTGGAGAGTGGAATTAATTTTGATGAAAACTTTTGAAAAAAAAATTATAGAAAAGGTACAATTGTTATATAATAGGGCATTAATAATTTTATACAAAAGAAAAAAATGAATATAAAATTTAATGTTATTTAGATCTAACGTAAATAAAATACAAAAAGAAGAAAATAATAGAAATGCAGTTTACCTCACCGTTTTGTAAAATCTGAAAAGATAGAAGTCGGTTTTCATTTTTCGTTTAGTCTTCTACGAATTTTACTACCCAAGTTTCTCAACATCATTTTTTCATCAGGTGTGCTTTCATTTTATTTGGCCAAGTAATGAAGTAGCGCCTTAGTGTCACTAATGTGTCATCGCGACAAAACTACATTGTATAGTCCATGTGTGAAAAGCTAAATCTTTGATGATAACTGCGATAGTTTAAATAACTAAGATTTGTGGTTTAAAATAGTGTCAATTTCTGAATTTTCCCTTGTATTCATCTGTATGGACTAAGTTAATTTAAGTATAATTACGTGATTTTATAACCAAAGCAAAAAAATGCTTACAGTATTTCAGCTATTTGTGTAAAATTATTTTATTATATATTAAAATAATAGGGATAGAATTTAGATCAGAGATCATAGCTATTGGAGCAGTTCTCAATTACACCCTTACCGCTAACAAAAATATTATTTGGATTTTGACTGACAGCTAAGTTGATAAACAGTATTTTAAAATCAGGCCAAAAATATTTGATATCCTAGACCAGCTTATTCTGAGGCTTCTCTGCGAAATTGGACTGAAAACATTTGTATGCCTTCAGTGGGTTCCATCGCATGCTGGGGGGTATGGTGACGAGATAGCAGATATACTCGCCAAGACTGGTTCTGACCTTCCGATAAACAATTTAGATGAGCTTACTCCCTCGGAAATCCACTCCTTAAACAAACAGCAATTGCACTCTATATGGCGTCTTCTTACGGGTTCATCACTGGTATGCCGCCAATGGTCCTGGTTTGTCCCTATCATGCAGTGGCTTCCGACCTCTTCAATATGTCATGGTGAGATTTAGAAGTGACCACTTAAAATGTTTGAGGTTCTTGAATGAGGTGAGTATTTTCCAGTTCCCTCGCTGCCAGTCCTGCTCACCTTCTTAATTGTTTTGGCACCTCCTGGAGGCAGTTGTGGGATGAGCAGGATCTGATCTATAGGGATCTGGCACGTTGAGGCATTATAGACCTGGTGTAGGCTTTCATACACCAGGGGGATAAGTAACAAAAACAACAATAGGGATATAGAGTTTTTATAAGAATATAAAAAATCATCAAAATGATAACTATTTTGACAAGTAATAATCATAACAGTGATAATAGAAGTTAGAATTTTGCTAGAATTTTTATTCCTTATAATTTTATCCTGTCTGACAAGAGCAAGGCTAGTCAAATTAATTTTATTTATTTTGGTTTATTTATGTTGTGTATGCCATAGAAATTATAAAATACATCATAACGTTAAAATTCACTGTGTATTAAGTATTATTTAATGAAGTTGACATGTTTTAACATTTATTCTAATTACTGGATTAAAAACATGTATTTTCCGTTAACTCGGGATGCCGCTGATCGGGTAACACCTACATACGATACACACACAATGTTTCTGCTATAATTTTCAAAACATATTAATGCCGAAGAACTGGATATTTCAAATAGTATAAAATTTGTGAGGTATACGGGTTGTCAAGATAATTTCTTTCAGGTTGTACAACAGTGTACATGGATTCATTTTCAAAAAATAAAGGGAATTTTAGTCTGGTTTTAGTATTAGTTTATTTTTAAATGTGTACTGTTTACAGATGAAGTAGAGGAAAGCAAAGGGGTGTAAGGGACAAAAATGAAATTTGTGTGAAAAGTTCAGGTCATATAGAAAATTCTAGTATACAGAAACATAGAAAATATTTCTTACACATATGTTTTTATAATCAAGACCTATCTGAATACGTTAGTTTAAATATGAAATATCTGTCTCTCTTATTATGTTCACTAGCACCATTCAAATTTTTCATTTTTGTGTTTTACACCCCTTTGCCCCATGGTGTCTCACATGTAAGTGTTGTACATAAAAGTTTATTAATCTTTGGTAATTAATATAATTATTGTTTCTATCTATAATAATGTATATAGTAACATTTCATTGAACATTTACGTTTTATGAACATGAAATTCAGGTAAAATTTCCTGACTGTAAAACAACAATAAACGAAGGATCAAACTGAATTTAAGACATACACACGTATCAATGTGGCTTTTAAAGTTTTACAGAACACAGTAGTCATATTTTACTATTGTTTATTGTAATTAATATAATCAATCTTCCTTGAGCTCACTTGATACTTAAGGCAGCTAAATATAATGTAAGTAATTACCAAAAACTACTTGTTTAGGATACGCAAACTAAGGATCTAATCTCCATTATCTGTATTGATCTAGAGATCACTTAGTCTGGCTGATGATTCCTGTGGGGATTTCTAAAGGACTATGAATCAATTTATGTTTAAGCCCGTATTATAGAAGAAAAGAAGAGCGCATCTTGCATAATAAAATTCAAATAAATGAACCACTGATCATTCCTATGCTGCTCTTGTTTTCCTTTTCTCTCATCATTGTAAATTATATAATGCTTTGAAGGAAATAAGATTCAGGAATTCCAAAGAAAAAATAACCTTCGTTAAGGTTTTTTAAAGACTTTCTTTACATAAGAATTTATAAAAAATACTACATTTAAGGTTGACTAGCAAATATTTTAATATTAATTATAATTATTATTTTTAAGTATTTCTAAAACTAAGAAAAAACGTATTTTCTAAACATAGTTTTTTTTCAAAGCAAAAACTCTAGTTAAAAAAGTGGGATTGGGAGTCAGATTGGGAGTGCTAACGAGAGTTATACAAATGGGGGAATAGAAAAGAGCTGATTGCCTGGATCCCATATTTAAATCAATTATCAGTTTCCAAAATGTAGAATAAGTTATTGAGCAAGTTTTGTTTAGTAATTTTCTAAAAAAATAAACTGCCATTTAACCATTCAACCGTTATAATGAACGTGAATGATCGTACTTAACATTCATAGGAGTTGGAAAGTATAAAACAGTCGTTACAAAATCAAGCAAAAAAAAAAAAAGAGACTTAATAGGGGGGGGGGGTATGTTCTCCTCTATACAGGCATACCATCGTGGTTTCATACTAAGAGTTGATGCTCTCTTTCAGCAATACTATTTTCAGGCCCTGGTAGGTTCTCAGAGGTAGGTTTCAATTTACAATTGCTCTCCCCAGATGTCCAGACTGACTCTATAAGGTTGAAGTCTGGAAATGGCGGATCTATTCAGAAAATATCTTCAGTTTCAGAAAATCGTTGAGCTCTACGTGACCGTGTACTGTCGTCCATGTCCGTTAAAAAAAAAAAAGAGGCAACTGCACCCCTGAATAGACATAGCGACCCAAGATCTCATTTCTGTACCTTGCACCAGTCGCAGTTCTTATTTTAGAGACCTGAAGGAGTGTGTGGTCGTCCGTCATGATACTTGTCCAGACCATCCAACCTTCGCTGCCTTACTCAATTTTTCGGCTCTCTCCAAATGAAGTAAGTCGAGAATCGGTGATTAGGTTGAATCGTAACTCATCAATGAAGATCAAAATTTAAATGTATGCAGCATTGATCCATAGATATATAGGAACACAAAGCAGACATCAAATATAGAAAATCAAATATAGGTGAAAGTATTATTTTTCATGAAACTGTGTTTTTAATATTATTCTTAGCAGGAAATTTATGCCAATAGAGGAATTTGAAGAAATCATTTTTCAGAAAAATATGTCATCAAGTTACTATAAAACTTTTCTACAAAAGCAATGTAGAAAAAAGCTTTACTACTAAAAGGTATTTGGTATATAACTCTCTATGGTTCATATACATTTTCATATCTGTATTAATTCAGTTTAAACTTATATATATATATATATATATATATATATATATATATATATATATATATATATATATATATATATATATATATATATATATATATATATATATATATATATATTTATATATATTATTTGCACGTAAGTAGCAAATGAAATCATTCCGTCTTCATTGAAATCTTAAAATGTACTAAATATATTTCTTTTAGAATTTAAATTCTGGTTAAGGGCTAAAGTTAGAAACTTATCAATCCATTGTCTAATTATTTTTAGATTTTCACCCCATGAGCCGGTATTAATTTGACACTAATATTTATGGTATTTACTGGTTGACATATTACAGTACAGGAAAAATTTATATCAGACTTGATATTTGAATGACTTTAGATGTTAAACAAGCTTATTTAAAGTATATGACTAAGTTTAATTATAAAATAATTTAGCTTATATATTGATTTTTTAACTTTTTGTACTATTAATTTATCCGGCATTCTTACATTAATTTTTTTATGTATGTAACAAAAGTAATTTTTCCATGCCTGTAAATTAAAGTACATAACACCATTCTGATGTCACAAACTAGATCACAAAGGTATTCTAGATTTTATAAGTACAAGCTGCAATACATATATATCTATCGTATTACTACTGCAGTTTGAAACTGCTATTGTAGGTGAAAGGTTCTTTGAAGATTCGCGAGTAGATGAAAATTTTGCATTTTCGAAGTTGCATAAATAGAAAGACATAGTTGGTTTCAACAAATAAACAATGCAGTAATTAGGAAAATGTTACGAACTTTTATCGTCTTCATCTATAAATAGAAATATTTTTTTGCCAAGAAAATATATGTTTTAATATGTAAAAAAAGGAAATCAAATGTTTAGAATTTGTTTTAAATTAACCCTCTCTCTTACTTACTTTATTACCAAGGTAAAAACATGCATGCATAAAATGAATCTTTAGAAAAGTTTACATTTGATTATTTTGAGTTTAATGCAACTTATATATCTATTATTAAACAGACATTTCAACTGAAAAATATTACTTTTCTCTGACAGATTCAAATAAAATATTTTATTATCATTTGGTACTTGCATTATTTTAAACTTTATTTTAAAAATGAATCAGGCATAATTTACTTTGGTATCCATGAAAATAATCAAACTCATTTAATGATATTTGAGCTCGTATTACGCCATGATTAAAATGTAAAATAAATCTAAAATACCAGCTAACGCATAGGGGGATTTTGATCCTAACATTTACTAATTAATACAATTTTCTATCACCTCAAATGTTTCACCGTACGCATCCTTCACATGTGGTCATTGAGGAAGGTGCTAGATAGAAATCTTGAAGAGGTGTTTAGAAAATTGTAGGAATTTTAAATAAAAGATAAATAGTTGGGTCAAAATGACTCTTTGTATATATTGAAGGATTAAAAAATTACCCATTGTTAACTTAGTTTCTTTTAAAATAAAAATCTTGTTAAGTTTTATACAGATTTACTTGTCAAATAGTACTTTAAAATTTAATGTTCCATTTATAAGTTTATAAGTTTAGCTTTATATTGTAAATTTTTCCTTGAATGTAATTATAGAATAAAAATTGTATGTAGTACTCATACAATATATTTTACAGGACAGCTGTCTGTTGTACAGCATATAATATGGATTAAGTGTTTTGTTTCTTTTTCGAATGATTGAATAAACATATATTTTTATGTGGATAGAGTTTAATTTACCAACGAAAATGTATTTAAATGCCTAAGTTAATCTTGTTTAATTTGTTTCTCTTTCAATATTGTATTCGTTTCTGTTCTGAACACAATCAGCTGACATTAATTCGCGTAAACCGAATCTCTAACTTCAAAAACCTACAGGAGATAGAGATTGATTACCCCGTTGGCGCCTTCCATATTAGGATTAAGTCTCTTTACGATTTTATCCGTATCATTCTTAGACGGTTTAGTGTCAGAATTTGGTTTAGGTCGAAGACCTTTTTAGTAAAGCCCTTTTTAGAAAATTCTGATTTCGAATTTCATCGATGGCTCTTACTTTATTTATAAAATCCATTTTACAATATATGAAAATAAAGGAAAGATTGTTTTTAAATGTCTAGCTAAAAGGCCAGGATTTCATTACACTTTCCATAAAAATTATTTTAATAAAGATCATTGATTTGACGCGTTTTTGAATAAAAATAATTCTTTGTATTCAACACTTATTATTTATATTAACTACCCGAATGTATTCCTTTTATCATGACTTATACAAATTAATTTCAAAGCAGACACATACACACACACGCACACATATGTGTGTGTATAAAAGGTATTTATAACTTCTTGATCATAACTGCATTTTTATAACATAGTTATTTTTTCATAATTTGCATAAAATGTTCTGATTTTTTTTGTTTTAGGACATGAAATAGTTTTCTAAAACTAGTTGATTATAAAAAATTAGCCCTGAACCTGGAGGCAAATTGTAGCAGACACTGTAAAAATAATGCAGTGTGATTTTCCTTTTAAAGTATAGTAATATAAGAGGGTTCAATTCGTCTCCAATATACATTATAAATATTCATATTTACAGGAGCAAAACACTAAATTATAGAAAAACTAAATTTATTATTTATATGAGTGAAGTAATATCCCCTCATTAGCATTTGTAATAACAGCTGTCCATATTCTATATGAATTCTTGATGAATAATGATAAATCATTACGATCCCTATGAAACAGAAGACTATGAACACTAACACACCTCATCAAATGGAAACAGTGTAAGTATTTGGTTTTATTTCCAATGTAAATTAAACATTGTATACTACACAATAAAGGTATTACAATTCAAAATTTGTGACTTGCCATACGTGTGGCCTATTTTGTGCCATAACGGTAGGCGTTGCAAATCCAGCGCCAAAGAGAAAAATTGCATCGTCGAAAGAGAAGATGTCTTTACCAACACGTTTTGTTATATTGCGGGATTATTTTTTTTATCCAATAAAAGTATAAGATGAGATACTTTTGTAAAGAACAGATAATGTATTATTGTTAGTGGTAGGATGGTAAACTAAGTGTAAGAAAATATATTATTATGAAGAACTGGTTTAGTACTATTGTGAGCAGTGGGATGTCGGAATTTTAAGCTGTGCAATATTTTAAAAAATTTGCAAATCAGTGTGGTATCTATTAGAACTTATGCTAAAAATTTATTTAAAACATTTTTGATATTTATAACGAATAATTTTTGACAAAATAATTTGTAATAATAATTTCAAAATGATTTTTACGTTCATGTTTTCAAGACACTTTGGTAAGGTTGTTAAACTATTTCCTCAAATACTTTTTACTTATTTTTAACGCTTCTTTTATCCAGATAGTTATCTAGAACACACTAAAGTAATATATTGGATAATTATAGTATTAAGGAATATTTTAAAATTTAAAATTTAAGCGATTAACAGGAAAAACAAAGTTTAGTGAACGTGATTTAACATGTAGTTAAGGAAAATAGCTTGCTGGCAAAAATATTTTGCATTTATAAATAAAGGACAGAGCATATAATTCGATAAGCATTTTTGTTTTAAGCAATAAAAATGCTTATTCGGATGAGAAATGAAAAAAAAAATAATCCGTTTAAGAACAGTTTAATACCAGTATGTCTTAATCTACAAAAGGTAACCCTCTGTGTATACTCCAAAGTACTAATCCAAGAGTTTTACCATCGTCATATGTAGAATAACGTTTTAAAGAAAGTAGTTTTTTTGGGGGTAGTTATTGATGTACATTTATCAAATTTTGCACAAATATACATAGAAATATAACTGTATAAGATATATTTAAAAATTTAAAAAAAGATAATTTAAAAAATGTAACTTAAAAACGTATTTGATAATTTTAAAAGCCTTTCTTGAAGATTAACTTTAAATTTTCTTCTATTTTTTACCTTATTATTACTTAAAAATATCTTTTAAACATATCTGACTATTATTTTTATTTTGTTAATAGATTGATGAGTTCGTTTATAGGAAATATGGTTATGCTTCTATAGTGAATTTTCATGAAAAATTTTAAATTTTCTAAATTTAAATTCAGTTTTAATAATATTAGGGAAATTAAAACTTAAAATGGATTTATAGATATTTTGATGCCTATTAGGAGCATTTTGTAAACCTTTTGTAGGAATATAAAGTATTTAGTCGCAAGGAAAATTAAAAAAGAACAGAAAATTTCGTAAAAAATTAGCTTTATAAAAATATGGTTAGATTTTTAGAAAACCTTTAGTGTAATTAATTGAGTTATATTTCAATCTACACTTGTGTAAGTTTCAGTAAAAGTACTAAGTTTCACAATTCCAAGTTATTAATTTAAAAAAAAATGACTGCAGTTTACAGCGAATACTGCGCCATAAGGCGGTTAAATGGAACTAATGATAATTTCATTATAAATTATTCAAAAACTATACAATAAAATGTTGAATATGAAGTAATGTACTGAGAAGTTAATTAAACTTACTATTAACAGATATAAGATATTATTCCTACTAAATAACAATTGTAATGAAATGAAGCGTTAGTTAGAGTAAAGGGGATTCAGAATATGCAGAAATGGATAATTAGGGCAGATAAAAAAGAGAGTATTAAGAACAAACGTTTCTGAACGGAATAAAACGACGAGTTATTCAGATCCTTAATGCAGAATATTTTGACACAAAATTAATCTTTTTTGACTTCTGTCAGACTAAAAATAATTACTCTCAGGAAATCTCAAAAGCCAGGCTTAAGATCTGAAGTAACTATTAATACATTGAAGATTAAGATTTTTTTCAGAATATATATTACTCAGCATATAGGTTTTTTTTAGTTTATGTAATCGAAAGTAATTGGAAAATTTTAAGCTAAAATCATATTGAAGTTTTAATGCCAAAATATTTATTTTTATCCAAAATTAATTGTAAAGTGATCAATTTCTAAATTTTCTTTAAAATATCAGTAATTGTTTATATTTGTTGGAGAGTAAAATTTTGCCTTCGATGAATTATTAAAACTACAAATTATAAAATCCTATCGACGATATTAAAATATTTACATATTAAACAATTTAGTTTCCTTCTGTCTCAATATCTATATGTAACAAACTGGGAATTGGAAAACGAAATGGGAGCTATAGATGTCTGATGCATCAAACTTTTAGAAAAGATGACACATTACAAGTGAATTATAAAAGAGTGAAAGTGTAAATTAGCTCTATCATTATTTTAAATTATAAGAGTTTTTCCGAAAACCAACAAAATGCTAAAGCTGAATCAATAAAAAGAGGTAATAAGAAAATTCTTGAATACTTTTCTATAGAAGAAAACAGATCAATGGAATTGCATTCATTTCCTTGTCCCAGCAGAAGAAATCGAATTCATCTCGTAAAAAACACTTCTGAAGTACCGTTAAAGTTCTGGCAAAGTTTCAGAAAATGACGGAAAATTTTCTTTTGAAAAAAAAAGGATTGTCATTAACTAAAATGCTTTTGTTGAAAAATTAAAATAAAATCAATTTATACAGTTTTTCACACTTTCAGTTATAGAAATACTTTTTAAAACTTTCCTTGTAGCTATTGGTGATGAGGTTGTTACCTTAAATTATTCGACAAGGAGATTTTTGTTAATAAAACGGAAATGCGTAGCAGCAGAGATTTTCAGACATTTTGGGAAAATAATATGCATAGTTATACTATTATTGTGTAAAGTAGATCAATTTTCACTTATATAACACCGCATAGTTGACTTGTATGAACGAATAATATTAGATAAAGATATAAGAAAAGAAATATTTTAAAAAATTAATACTTTCACTTTATTATTATAGAGGTTTTTTTATAATTAATTAGTTCTATAATAGCTCATTATTAATTATACAACCACAAATAATTATGATTTTGGGATATTAGTATAATAGAATATAATTGTGATTTAAAATACGTAATTTTGGCTAGGTTTGCAGTACTACGATCATTTCTTTGTACGATCAAGGATAATTAGACCAGGATTTACTTCTTGAAGTCTGTTATGAAGTCCATGATATTAGTGGAATCCAAACCCATGGATTATGGTACCGACAAATGCAAAACTCTACATATTTGGTCATCGCCCGGCTTGAAAATATGGATCAAAACCATATAAATGTAAAAGTTTACCGATAACAAGCAATATTAACTTGGATCTTTTGTCCGTATCGCTCCATCTATTTCGATCTCCTTAATAAGCGTTAAAAAGTGGAACATTTTCTGTTCTATCAGTGTTAAAGTGACTGTTTATTTTATTTGTTATTTCCAAATTTAACTTTCAGCAAATAAACTGAATATTGGTTACAATTGATTTTAATTAAACTTTGGAAATCAGTATTGAAAAAAGATTTCAGAACATGTAAAGTGATTCTAAATTATTTTTGTGAAAGTTTTTGCAAAGCATAACAAGATGCATTAGTGGATAGAGGGGTTTAAAAATTTTGCATTAATGATTATAACAATTTTATGAGTATTATTCAAAATTACAAGCAATACACCCATATTAATTTCTCAAAATTTAATAAATTACATAAATAACTTCTTTTTTATATGCTATCAGTCTCCTTTAAAACTAAATTCTTCGAAGGAGAGCTATTAAAAAAGCGCCTTCCAAAGTTTTAGTACAAGAATATACTACTAGTATCTCTTAAAATGTATTAAATATACTTTTGAATACATAAAATAATTAAAAAAATTAATTTGTTCTTTAAAACTATTAGATAACGACTCCCTATGACGAAATGAACACAGAAAATGCAAACGTTTTTACATGTGCTAGCCAGGGAGATGCTAGAATTTTACCTTAAATCTTAGGATAAACCAGCAATTAGAGATTTCTGCATATAAAGGAATGAAAAAATGGAGAGAAAAATTTTCACATGATATTTTGTGAATTGAATAATAAAAAATTCTTAAAACTTTCTTTTACAAACACCTGTAATTTATAATCAGTTAAAAGTACAAACATTAATTTATAAACGATTTTTTTGGATTTTACCTCCGAGAAAATAATAACCAATTTAAAGGTGGAAAAATATTTCTCAGGGAACTGCGCAAATATTATTTTTCCTATGTCAAAGTATTGTCGTTGCAAAGGATTTAGGTTCACTATCAACTATATTGATATAGATATCTTTCATATTTATTATTATCCCACACATTCCACAGGCAAGTTTATAAAATAAAACATGATTCTATAATAACGCAACAGATGTAATTGAAATTATCTGAGAACATGGGTACAACAGGTCCAAAACACAAGAAGTTCTGTTAAATATCTTAAAATCTAAAGATTTGATGCCTATGGTTTTGCTATATCTTGCTATGGAGATGTGAAGGAATATTCAAATGTAGTAAAATTGAGTGGGTAACTGAGCGAATATTGAACAATTTTATGCATGAGGGTGGTCTGGATGCACTAAAAAAATATATCAATTAACAAAACACTGGTCCTGAAAGTTGCCCCAAGAGTAGCTTCACGATATGTTCTTCCTGCAACAATACTACCGGGGAATTGCTCTTGTGTACACAAGTTCCTGTCTCAGGATTTTCATAAAATGTCGCCGAACCGTGGCCGAATGGTTAGGGTGATGGCCTTCGGAACCGGAATTCGTGGGTTCGAAACCCACTGTGGCATGGATGTTCGTAGTCGTTCGGAATCAACTTTAAGCAGTATGTCCCGGTCTCATTAGCCCTCGTGTTGCAAAAAGTAGACCGTAGCTTTCTAAACCGAAGAAAACCATTTCATAAAATGTCGTTTAACTTCTATGAGGAGTTTTAGATAAAATGAAACTCCCTGGAAATATCATAGGTGAAGTTATATTGTACGGGATTATGATCATCATTAGTATTTTCATACGTTATTTGAATTATTTTCATCTCCGCAAATCTATCACAAACATCTAAACAATCTTTTTCAGGTCCCTATTTAATGAAAGGCTATTGTCCCACATGTAATTTTTGCTTTATTTTTTTCAGCAGATTTTCATAATGTTATCTAAACCCAATTCAATAACTAGACAAAATAGCTCAGATATTTATAACATAAATATATAAAGAATTAACAAAGCCTAAAATGTATATGCCTAAAGTAAAATTTTGTTTAAGGGCCTGTCCAACTAATTGATGAATCCTACTTTACATTGCGGAATTACTTGGTCTTGTCGATAAAAGAAAAGAATTAAATATGTGAAGTAAATGTATTTAAATAAAAGTGTCTATAACATAATATAGGTAAAATTGTGTCACTGGAACTTCATAAATAAGACGGAAGATATAATCCTGAGTTTTAATACTTTACAAGATATGTATAAATAAATGATGCTCTAATCTATAAGTTCTGAATTTAAGTTGGAAATCGGTATATTCTACTTCTGAAGTTAAAACTATAGGGGACATAGTACTTTTAAATTCGAAAAAAAACTTGATTAAAAAGCCATTTCCTGATTCACTACAAAATAAAATAATCTCCTATTTTTAGAATGAAATAGTTTTTTAAAAACGGTATAACATGAAAAAAAGGACTTAGTTTTCTAATTCCAAGCAATATATTTTAAGAATATATAAAATATTTATACAATAAATAAATAAAACGAAATTTATGTTCTAGCAAGATAACTTTTGAAATCATTATATATATATATATATATATATTATATATATATATATATATATTAGGAACTTAAATTTTCATACTAAATTGAATCTAAAAATCATTTTTATTACTTGAACCTCAATTATATTAATGCGAACATTATATTTTATTTTAGAACATAAATACTAAAAGTAATAAGCACTAAAAATACTAAAATTATTACAAATTTTTTTTTAAATCTTGAAAACTTTAAATTATTAGATGATTTTAAAAATTTGGATTTACACAATAAAAATCTAGATCACTAGATATCTAGATTATTGATATTAAAACCGTGGACGGGTGTTTTCCAGTCCTTACCTGTTGTTGTGATAAAGCAGGACACCGTTTAGCTGCGGAAGATATTTATTACTACATCTGTGGTGGCCCCGAGAATATTACAGCCTATTAAAAGTTTAACTTAAGTAACAGTTCGGAACCTACCACAAGTCTTAACTCGTGACCCGATAACTGTATAATCTTGTCTTAACAAAATCTATACCAAAACAGGAAAATACTTGAGGTATGACAAAAATACACAATTTATTACGCTATACAAGTATAGTCAACTTTTCCACAATTTGTGTGAGCGTTTGAAACAAAAAATGAAATACGTAATATGCCAGCGTTCGGAGGTTCGGTGTGCAATACCTGCGCTGGATCAGCAGCAAGGCCTTCCTCGAATCTATGGGTTGCTAGCGAGAGTAGCTTAAGACATCAAAGACGAAGGTCTGAAGCCTTATTCAGAGCCACAGCAATCAGGGAGAAGACAACGTCGAACACTTCAGCAGCACTCGACCAGGAGATCCTTCCGCAAAGGTCAGGCACGAGAAGTCAGTCAAGCCAGCCAGCAACGCTCTCCAAAACGAAGGGAATTCCTCCGCTTATATGCAGTCGTGCATGCGCAGGCGATCACGCTTGGAATTTGCATAGGAGTCTGCATCTTCTTCGCACAACCGCCACACACTCCCCCGCAAGTGCCAAGACCCTAGGCTTGGTACGGTTCCACAATTCGAACTCTCCGTCCTGAACGTGTCATGACAGCGGGGTTTTGATCACGTCACTTGAAACCACTTCGCCTGAAATTGGATGGTCCTGATAGAATGCAGGTTTTAACCTATCTATAGCAATACATTTCTTATGACCTGCAATATTTAGCGTGAAGTGCTTCGGGTGTCGGGAAATGACTCTATAAGGACCGTCATATGGCTGGGTTAATGGCTTACGCACGGAATCTATTCTGACAAACACAAAAGGGGTTTGCATTAACTCCTTCTGCACAAAAACCTTATTTACTGCATGAGTAGAAGTAGGGATTGGTCTCAATTCTTTCATATGAGACTTTAAACGTCGTAAAAATTCGAAACGTGTAAATGCGTGACTGTCACTTGAGGCACAAAAAAAAATCACCGGGTAGTCTTAATGGTGAGCCATATACCAGTTCGGCTGTCGATGCCGCTATGTCCGCTTTGAAGCTAGTTCTGATGCCAAGTAAAGCTAAAGGTAATTTTTCAACCCAAAACTGAGAAGCTTTTAAAATGCATATCAAAGTCTGCTTCAAATGCTTATGGAAATTTTCCACGAGACCGTTGGCGCGAGGATTGTATGCACACGTCCTTTTGCGTTCTATACCTAATAATTTATTTAAAGTGGAAAAAAGTTCGCTTTCGAATTGCTTGCCTTGATCGGTAATGATTGTAACAGGCACACCAAAACGTGCAATCCATCCGGTGTAAAATGCTTCTGCGACGCTTTCAGCAGTCTGGTCTGGAATAGGGTATGCTTCCGGCCATCTTGTAAACCTGTCAATACAAGTTAACAAGTAGTGAAAACCTCTGGAAGGTGGCAGTGGCCCAACAATATCCAGATGTACTTCTGCGAACCTAGTGTCAGGGCATTTAAATGTAGCCAGTGGAGACTTGGTATGTCTCAAAATCTTCGATTTCTGACACTGAATGCAACTTGCGATCCATTCTTTGCAATCGACTGCAAGTCTAGGCCAGACAAAACGCTCTCGAAATAACTTTGTTGTGCCTTTAATACCTGGGTGAGAGATATTGTGTACCTGGGTGAAAGCTTCCCTGCGAAATCCGTCAGGAAGGTATAGCCTCACATTACTAGTAGAAATGTCACAATAAACTTTGGTAGAACCTGTTTCTAATTGAATCTTTTTGAGTTCTAGACCTGTTTGACCTTTTAAAAGATCTTTTAATTCTGTGTCATCGGCTTGTGCAGATGCTAACGCTTCGTAATCTATCTTGCACCCTAGTGTAATTGCGTCAATCCTAGACATAGCATCAGCGACAACATTCTGGCTCCCAGTGATGTAGCGTATGTCCGTGGAAAACTGCGAGATGAATTCAAGGTGGCGGATTTGACGGGGATTGCAGCGATCACTGTGCTGCTGAAAAGCATAGCACAATGGCTTATGATCCGTGAAAATCACACATTGGGATCCCTCAATTAGGTGCCTAAAGTGTTTGACTGCGGAGTAGATGGCAAGAAGTTCTCTGTCGTATGTACTGTACCGTTGTTCGGTAGGGGTAAGCCGACGAGAGAAAAATCCTAAAGGACTTGCCGCACCATCTATCGTCTGATGAAGCTCAGCGCCAATTGCAATGTCAGAGGCGTCTACCATAAGAGAGAGTTTGGCGTTAGCTGCCGGATGAGCTAGAACAACTGCTTCTTTAAGAACGTCTAAGCACTTCGAAAATGCTTCACGAGTCTCATCGTTCCACTGCAAAACAGATTTATCCTTTTTAGGTTTCCCTTTTACCATTTGGTATAACTTAGCCTGGACTGTGGCGGCATGCCTAAAAAATCTGTGGTAAAAATTTATCATAGCCAAAAATCGCCGTAAACCATCTACCGTTTTAGGTAAGGTATACTCGGCTATATGCTTAACCTTGCTTGGCGCCGGGGAAATTCCTTTCGCGGTGACTAGAAATCCTAAAAATTGTAATTCCTTAACACCAAAAACGCATTTAGCAGGATTAATAACCAAGCCATGATTGTCTAATCTCTTGAAAACCTGGGTTAAGTCTTGTTCGTGTGCTGTCTCATCAGTCGAGGCGACTAAAATGTCATCTATATATGCAAAACAGCACGTCAGACCACGTAAAACATCATCTATATATCTCTGAAAAGTCTGAGCAGCGTTCTTTAACCCGAAACACATGTAGTTGTATTCGTAGAGTCCAATGGGTGTAATTACCGCGGTTTTCTGAATATCCGCGTCATCAATTCTAATTTGGTGGTAAGCCTTCTTAAGGTCAATCTTCGAGAATATTACCTTACCGTGTAATTCCATAGCAAAATCATGCACATGAGGAATGCTGTATCTGTCAGGCACTGTTACGGCATTAAGCCTGCGATAGTCTCCACAGATTCGGAACTTGCCGTCGGCTTTTGTTACAATATGAATTGGACTAGACCAAGGGCTTTTGGAAGGTCTAATGATATTCTGCTGCAATAATTCCTGGAACTCATTTTTCAAAGCCTTAGATTTTTCAGGATTCAGTCTCCTAGCTTTTGCGAATACTGGGGGGCCTTTGGTTTCTATGGTATGTACTACCGTCGTAGTTAGCTTATGCCTATTAATGTTAGGACTCAAAATTCGAGGAAATTTCATAATTACATTGTAAAAAGGTGTATTTGTACTAATGGGGGTTAAGTGTGTACCGACCTGAGTAGAACATTGAATAGCTGATGCGGAACGTTGTTCAATCAGCCTACGGTTCCTAACGTCTAATAGTAGTGCGAAACTTTCAAGGAAATCAGTTCCCAAAATAGGTGTTGTAACATCGGCGATTACAAAAGTCCATAGAAATTCCTTTCTTAAACCTAGGTTAAGTTTTAGTTTAATAGTACCGAAAGTCTGTACTTTCGAGCCATTCGCGGCGTACAGGCACTCTGGTTGCTGTTTACCCCAAGTTACGAATTTTCTGGGATAGCAAGAGACTATCGAACCTGAATCGACCAAGAATCTCTGCCTGGAAATTTTATCGAAAATAAAGAGACGGCTATGTTTAGCCGCAACGCCTATTGCCGCCGAAACAGACGTGCCTAGTCGTTTCCCTGGAAACTGCAAGGTTTGATACACTTTTTAGCTTTGCCTGCAAATTTCTGATGGTACCAACAGACTCTATTGGTATTTCTACGTAATCCTGAATTAGACCTAAAACTATTTCGAGAACCGGAGCTTGACCTAAAATAACCCCGTCTACTCCTACGTTCCTGAAGAGACTTTAGAGTTCTTTTAATTTCAGCTAGTTCAGCTTTAATAGAAAACTCGTTTGACTGGGATATTGCTGTAACCGTGGCTGTTAAGGGAGAAATCTCCATAATTTTATCAGCGATCTTAGTCAGGTTTGACAAGGTATCGCTTGAAATGGATAAAATTTGTTGGGCGTTTAGCGGAAGGCGCTGTAACCACAGACTCTTTAACACATCTTCATTGATATCCCCTTCAGCCAAATTCCTCATTTCCTGAAGGAGTTGGGAAGGCTTTCTATCCCCCAATTGTATGTCTTGAAAGAGAAGTCTAAGTCTAGCTGAATCTGATGTAGAATACAGATCAAGTATGCGTTCTCTTAACGTGTCGTACAATCTATCTGACGGAGGAGTCTCAACAATATCTGCTACTCCACTTAAAGTCTTTGCATCAATGGCTGCAATAACAGAATGAAATTTAGTCTCGTCGGTTGTTATTCCAGCTAACCTGAATTGCGATTCTAGTTGCAAAAACCATAACCGCGGATTCGTATCCCAAAATGGAGGTGGTTTGAAAGCAACTCGTGCTATATCTGAATCCTTTGATTCGCGAACCTCGGCCTTATCCTCAGCCATTATAGCCACACAGGACTACCTGCGCTGCAGTAACAACGAATATTCAACCTAACGTAAATAACAAAAGGTTGTAATTTCAACTTGGGAAAGTGTGGGTACACCTGCAACGAGACCACAGAGCAAGATTGAATTACTTAGCACACATTCATTAGAAAAATTCATACACTAAAAATTCAGTATAAATTTACTGGTAGTTAAACATGAAATATTCAAAAATGAGTAAAGACAGAATTTTTAACAATACAATTATCAATAGATCACTTCCGGGTCACCAGTGTGGTGGCCCCGAGAATATTACAGCCTATTAAAAGTTTAACTTAAGTAACAGTTCGGAACCTACCACAAGTCTTAACTCGTGACCCGATAACTGTATAATCTTGTCTTAACAAAATCTATACCAAAACAGGAAAATACTTGAGGTATGATAAAAATACACAATTTATTACGCTATACAAGTATAGTCAACTTTTCCACAATTTGTGTGAGCGTTTGAAACAAAAAATGAAATACGTAATATGCCAGCGTTCGGAGGTTCGGTGTGCAATACCTGCGCTGGATCAGCAGCAAGGCCTTCCTCGAATCTATGGGTTGCTAGCGAGAGTAGCTTAAGACATCAAAGACGAAGGTCTGAAGCCTTATTCAGAGCCACAGCAATCAGGGAGAAGACAACGTCGAACACTTCAGCAGCACTCGACCAGGAGATCCTTCCGCAAAGGTCAGGCACGAGAAGTCAGTCAAGCCAGCCAGCAACGCTCTCCAAAACGAAGGGAATTCCTCCGCTTATATGCAGTCGTGCATGCGCAGGCGATCACGCTTGGAATTTGCATAGGAGTCTGCATCTTCTTCGCACAACCGCCACACATCGTTGATTGGACGATTTCTTACTTCATTATAAGGATAAGATGAACTTTGTGATACTCTAACATGAAAGATATAAAAAAATATCTAAGGAAGAATCTCCGAAAACTCTAAGAAAGAATCTGAGAAAGAATCTCTCTCCAATAGCGTGCATCCACATTTTGTTCAAAATTTCCTAAATTGGTCACTAGGGCACTATAAAGTCTTAATTGGTTAGAACCCTTGCCTGAGGGTGTGAACTGTAGGGGTTAATAGGGGGCAGCTCAGAGACACGAGATGTTTGTCCTTAATGGTAGTTTTGAAAATCACTAAGAATTTTCCAGAGCTATAATGAGGAATTTCGACTATAAATTTTCTTCGATAAATTTATCTATCAGATTACAGGACTGTATATTCTTTAAGGGGCTATCTTCGGTGTTTTGCATAAAATCTCTATATTTATTTATAGATTTAGTTAACTTTTACCTTACATTCACACATACACACAAACACACACATATATACATATACATGTAAAACATTGGGAATTTGACGTTTCACTAATGCACTATTAAATCGATGATGAAATCGAGACAACGTCGAAAGACATTTTTATTTAAGAATCTGGGTGGCCTAAAGACTGAGACTTATGAAGGAAGTGGATAAGAATTCTCCCAACAGGTTCTAATATAGATTACAATGGTGATCATGTAGCACATTCATCTCTACAGTACAAGGGATGTAATGTGAAGTCAACGGGTGAATCTGTGACTTAAACAGTTATTTTCGTTTTGTTTTTAGATCAGGAAGAAATTGATTCTTTCGATCAGAGGAAAATAAGTTCTGAATTGAGATCGTGCTATATTCAGGCATTACTACATATACACACAGACACATATATGTTTGATATATTATATACATAATATATCTAAATTAGTCATCCTAAAATAGATATCCTAAATTATCCTTCCCCCCTTCCTCAATTTTTAATATTTAATTTCCAGTTTTAAAACGTCAGATAAAGAAATTTTCTCCGACTTAAGTTTTTTTTTCACATTCCTCTCAAAAGTAACTTTGGAATAAATGTTAATTTTCTGTTCCCTGACCCCATTTTTCATCTCTTGGACTATTTTTTCTACAATAACTGTTTTTTTAAAGCAGTATACTTAATAAGAAAATATTATTGCCATCTAAACCGCAATGCTCACAGGTTACGTAAGAAGTTAGAAGTTATCAGCTAATATATTTGGATACCATTTACCAGAAATTTACATTTCATTATGGTAATAATGATTATGTTTCAAATTCGTCTAAAATGTTCCTAAGTTCTTTTATTTATAAAAGGAACTTTTAATACGCTCATATAAGCAAATTTCAATCAAGCACAACTGAATAGGAGAATCAAATGTGCCTGTTTAAGAGAAGGGGATAATATGTAGGCTAGTATAAATTTGTGTTTAGGTCAGATGTATGCTATAAGTGGTTACAAGGGTTAATTTTTATAATGAGATAACAGTGTTAGAGTTGTTTAAATTGGTCAGAGAAAAAAATGTATAGATAATTAGAGAGTTTTATTCCACAGATACCTCAGTAATTACATTTAATAATTAATAATCCTCTTAACATTTAATAATCCTCTTAATTCAACTACTGTTTAAAATTTTTTAAAGTGATAAAAATTTTGCATTTGGCATTTTATATACCATTGAAATTCATGTATTTAAGTATGATAGTACATATATTAAAATGAAAACAATCTCCAAAGGAAAGAAACACGCTCCATTTCAAGGTGTGATTACATACCCCCCCATATATATATGTATATATATATATATATGTATGTATATATATATATATATATATTATATATATATGTATATATATATGTATATATATATGTATATATATATATATATATGTATATATATATATGTATATATATATATATATATATATATATATATATATATATATATATATATATATATATATATATATATATATATATATATATATATATATATTCTTTTATTTCACCTTACTTACATAGGTTTTCATTCTGTTATTTGTTTTATTATAGTCTGAAAAATATTTTTGTTTTTACTTAGTTAATTAAATGATATTTTACGAGTTTCAAACTAATTAGATACGTACAAGATCAAATAGTCTTATGTAAATTAGACGTACAGTGAATAATTCCTTAACCCAAATCAAACCATTATAACAGCTTCTTTAACTGTCTCAAATCATTTAACTACGAGTTTCTTTTCTTGTGTTTTTTCTTTGATATAGCCATCTTAATGACTAGTAGATTTGGGAAATATATTTCTTTCCAGTGTCTTTTAACTCTCGTATAACGCATTACACCAACAGTCTTTTTTCATATAAAATTGATAAAAATACTTCTCGAGAATTGTTAAATCTGCTTAAAAGGAAAGAAAGGAAAATTTTATTGAAATTTATTCTTCCCAAAGTAGACCAGATTATTTTTTTTTACTCTAACAACCTACAGTCATCAACGCATTGAAGGGAAATTTATTCCCGATGTCTCTAAATGGACCTGATTTCCCGGATCTCTAAATAAATCAAATCAATGCTTTTTTTCCAACAGTAGCCTTTCTAACAACAGTTTCATTCTTTCATTCATTTGGATAAAATCGAAAGACTCGAAATACTGTATCACGATGCAGTTACAGGGAAAGAACGTTCCTCTTATGATAACATAATGTATTTTCTAATGATCAGAGTGAGAGAATAAGAAATGGGAAATATATTACAAAATAAAATAAAGTAAGAATTACTTACTGTATAAGTGTCTTCTCTCTTTTGACTTGATTCTTTCTTAAATAATCGCGCAAGCAAGAATGTTAATTTTCCTTTAGCCAAGTGGAAAGATAAATCAGTAAGTAAAGTGTTTTTTATGAAAAGAATTCTTCTTCTTCTTCTAATTCAAATGTCAATACAGGCAAATACATGTATTCCAAACATGACTGTTACTCATTTAGCTGTGCCATAGGAGCACATGTAGTTGAATGAAAGCGAGTAACATTGCAATTTAGATGCAAGACCCAAGAAGAAGAGGTCTCCTTTAGACACTTTTCTTAAATAATCCTGCAAGAAAGGATGTTAATTTTCCTTTAGCCAAGCGGAAAGATAAATCAGTAACTAAAGTGTTTTTTATAAAAAGAATTATTTTTCTTCTAATTCAAATGTCAATACAGGCATGTATACGATACATGTATTCCAAACATCACTGTTACTCATTCAGCCAAACCGTAGAAGCACGCGTAGCTGAATGAAAGCGAGTAACATTGCAATTTAGAAGCAGGAACCAAGCAGAACAAGTCTCCTTTAGAGGTACCACCGCTAGAGGCATCGTTCAAACTAGGAGGACATTGCAACAAAAAACCTATTTTATGTGCCCCCTCAATGAACACGACGGAATGCTGAAACCTCGAACTTATAACCCCATGTTTATGAGATCGACGCCTTTGCCGAATCAGGTACTCTTTTAAACGTTGTGGTATGTTTTTACTTATAACTAAAAATTTAAATTTTTTCCAAAATTCTAGCTATCTAGAGATCGATTAAGAACTTAACAATAACATAAAACTATTTAAAAAATGTTTAGAAGTATGGCAGACTATTCAATTTGAGTATAAATTAATTAAAAGATAGTCTTCTTAAGTATAATACAAAATAGGACATGATTTTGATATATTTCGAGAACAACACAAGATTTTTAAGTACTATAAGTGAGTAACTATAAATTTTAAATGTTAAATTGAAATGATTGTAACCTTAAAAAGAAAAAATAGAAACTAAATTTAAAAACAAGGGGAAAATTAAAATAAAATGTTTTATTCATTGACTGAGTTTTGAAATTCTTAAAAATGCCAATGTAATATATTCTAAAAATCAAATTAAACTGTAAAATAAACATAACTTTTCATTTGGAAAGTTAAATACCCAAACCAAAGACTCGGCGAGAAGCGGATAGTATTTAATGTTTCAACCGTTAAGAAAAGGAAATTTTCAGACAAATGTCGCAGATCTAAAAGTTACTGCCACTTTAAATAATTTAAATTATCTTTAAATTATTAAATTATTCTTATTGATAATAAAACAGCAGTATTTCTTAACTATTTTACTTATAGTTATATTATATGTTATATTATTATTTTCTTTTAAAAACCGAAATATGGGGATACTTAAATAAAAAAATAATTATTAATTCATAGAATATTTCTAAATGTTTGTTAAATATACCGAATTGCTGTTGTCTCATAATATTATATTTTAATGTGATAAAGTAAATATACGAATGTTATTTGCCTTTGTCTATTCTTCGAAAAAACAGAATGTATGGATAGTATGAAAATGTGAAGTCGTACATTCTGGTATGAAGAATCTATATAAATAAGCTGACTGTATAAGGAGTTTTAAAGATGCAATCGATTCTTTCTAAGTATAACCACCTGGGTCTCCAAAGCCACAATTGTTTTGGATTGGGATTTATTCTTAAACGATATTTTTTTTGTACTTGATCCATTTCACATTTTACACAAAAATACTATTTTCAAATTAGAATAAAAATATTTGTAATAAAAATTTCTCTAATAGTGTACCTATTGTTTGAAAATAATAATCACCAAATCCAGTTTAAAATAGTTATAAAATATTTCTTGCGAATTGTAGCACGGAAAAATAATATCAACTACAACATCAGAAGTAAACTGGGTATTCTGTTTTATAGTTTTATGTATATCAAATAAAAGAATTATATTTTGAAAGTAAAATCTATTATTTTCTTTTAGTCATACTCTAATGAATAATATATCTCGATGTCATTTTGAAATATGTTTTCTTAACACTTATTCTGTAACATAATTTGTGCTTAAGGTATAATGTCGTATGTAATCAATTAGCACAACTTTAGCAATTGTTCTCATTTTATAAACAATAATTTTCTTAATATTTGTCTTCTAGAATAGCGTGGCTTAATGAAAGTAATAGCTAAATTGTACCTATGACATTCACTGCTGTATTGTATACATTATCATTATATTACTACAATTTATTCTGTTTTAGAGTCGATCGTGTTGATTCGACTTTTACGTTAGGATGACGCTATGCTAGCCTGCCAGTATAACAATATATAACAAGAATAAATGCAAATAACTTTGGGGTGAGTGATTAGCCTAAATAAACATCCTTTTATAAAATGGAGATCAAAATAACAATATCTGATGCACAATTACTTGTTATTTGTTTATTTACTATCTGGAAATAATGAAACTGTTTTTAATTTTACAAAAGGCTACAGGGTACTTAGATAAGATACATGAATCCTGTCACATAGAAATATGAAACTAATAATAATTTTTATTACTCATGATTACTATGTGGTGTTCCCGAAATTGCTCTGGGTATAAATCAGTTTCTTTTTTGATAATTTTTAAAAAAATTCAGAACTTTTGTTATAGGTTTTACTCTATAATATCCCTCAAGTTCTTTGAGGATGTTTTTTATTTAAAAAAATAAAA
>CM063502.1:21609909-21762409 GCA_032207245.1 Pardosa pseudoannulata | reverse complement strand
ATTATTTTTCCATCTATAGAGAAAGATAACTAAAGAACCATTTCAAATGTGTGGGAAGAATTTAATGTTTATTTAATGTAAAAATGAGGATTGTTTTTATTTTATGAATTATTTCCGACGGCCAGCACCCTAACCATTCGGCCATCGTTCGGCCTGAAATAAAGGAACAAGGACGAAATAGATCTTTTAGAGGTCGATCTTTTTTATAGCCCAAGTTTAATCTATTCAAATTATAGATAGATTGATAACACATAAGTTTAATATTTTTTTTAATATCTAGAAATATTCTATTTTATGAACTACCAAATTAATGTGGTATTAATTAAAAAATTCAAATTATATATGAATTATTTACAATATTCAGAGCTTCTAAAACTGAAATAAAGTAACAAGGAAGAAATAGATCTTTTACGGGTCCACCTTTTTTATAGCCTCAAGTTTAATCTATTCAAATTATAGATAGATTGATAACACATAAATTTAATAATTTTTAATATCTCAAAATATTCTATTTTATGAACTACCAAATTAATGGGGTATTAATTAAAAAGTTCAAATTATATATGAATTATTTACAATATTCAGGGGTTCTAAAACTGAAATAAAGTAACGAAGAAGAAATAGATCTTTTACGGGTCCATCTTTTTTATAGCCCAAGTTTAATATATTCAAATTATAGATAAATTGATAACACATAAATTTAATATTTTTTTAATATCTCGAAATATTCTATTTTATGAACTACCAAATTAATGTGGTATTAATTTTAAAAAAAGGCAAATTGTGTTAGAATAAGATAATATTTTTTAATTTAATAGTTTTGGTTTGATTTGGAGCACCAGAGGAATTGTTTGTCAATATGAAAGCTAATTAGACTTAATTTAATAATGCAAGGCACTTGTAGAATATATAGTTTTAATTAATTTCTTTATCTATTCTTCTCTAGACATTT
Source organism: Pardosa pseudoannulata (assembly GCA_032207245.1). Lineage (NCBI taxonomy): Eukaryota > Metazoa > Arthropoda > Arachnida > Araneae > Lycosidae > Pardosa > Pardosa pseudoannulata. The sequence continues at coordinate 21,761,457 of CM063502.1, read as the reverse complement.
TAGTATTATTCTTAATGACTAAAAGACACAGACAACGTCGGGACAAGAAAAATAGGACGATTATAGAAAAATACTTAAGTATTTCATTTTAATCTAGAAAACCAACTTATATATAGACTGGTCGATATAAAAATTATATCTTACATTTAAATTCATATTCTAGAGAAAAATAAATCCTTTAATTGATTGTAGCCTTTGAATTATTTTTAAAGTGGTTGATAGTCTAGATCAGTTGCGTACACGAATCTAAAATCTATTCATCTTTCAGAAACTTGGTATGGGGGAAGAATTGAAAACATCGATAAAAAGAAGGATTATTTTTTTCTTTTATAAAATGATAAAATTATACGAAGTTTTATTTGGAATATTAATAAGAGGATTAAGCGTTAAGAAATATTTACAGTTATTTACAAAGATGCTGTGTTTAGATCTTTCTTAATACTTAATAAAAAGATCTTAAATTTTGAAAATAGAGAAAATTTTAATATTCCTTTAATATCTTATTTTATTAAAGTTTAAAGTCAGAAAAAATAATAATTAGAAATTAATAAAAACAGTGAAATAAATAAATTATATGGCGATATGTTTAATATTTATATTTTTAAAAGCATTATTTAGACTATATTTTGAAATCGTATCTATTTGTTTCATATTTCGATTTTAATTAAAAAAAATTAACCATTTTTTGAAGCCTGTGTCTTTAATTAGAACTAGATAACAATACTGTTAGTAGTGTAAGAATAATAAGAATAATATGAAATATTTTAAAAAGGCTGCAAAGTTTTTACAGAAAGTTTCTTTTTCGGCCAACTAAACTGAATTCAGTGTCACCGACATTAGAACCGAAAAATGCACTAAATAATCATGTAAGTGAATAATTAATTAGCCAACAGCTTTTCGTTTTACTAAATAGAAGAGTTGGGAAAATCAGGAAGTTCAAAATTCATTGTTTTGACTAGTTACATGAATGGCGTTATTTTAAAAAGCTAGCCCTAAACAAATGCTAAAATTAACTGAGATATAGGCAAACGTTGAAAATTAAAATTTTAGAGGTGAAGTCTCAAATTCCTTCTCATTTGTTTCTGTGTTTCGAATCTCTATTTAAGCTGACACTGCATTTTCACAATTCACTTTTTAATAAATCAGCTTTAAAATTTATTACGTTGTTATTAGTATGTAAAAGTGGTTAAAATTGCGAAGTAAAATACTTCATTTTAAAATTTATTGAATTTTATAGCTTAATCGGAAATACTCCATGTCTCTTTTTTTTACATTAAACAAGATTCTTTTTATGTATTCAATGCCATTAGACCATATAATAAAAGTCTTATTATAAGAATTTTTCATAAGAAACAAGACTACTTTTATTTTCTTAATATCTTTATACCTTAGACTAAACCTTAGACCTTATCACAAAAATTAATGGAAAAAACATAGTGATAAAAGTTGGAATAGTAAAATACCAATTTTTTGGTAAAAACGTCCTTAAAAGTTTTGTAAAGTCAAGAATGATAAGTTTTACATTTGAAAATATATTAATTTTAACTATGCTATGCGGTCAATTGGTAACAAGTTTTAAAACAATTTAGTTATTTGAAATGCAGCTGAAGTGTTTCAAATATTAACACAATGTGAAAACTTTTGTTTAAAAAAACCTATTAAACAATTTTTAGGAAAATTTGCATTTTATTTTCTGGTGATAATTACATTTATTACAGGATGATTGATAGCAATGACAGTTTATTAATTGAATTCTTAACTATACGAGGCATGGTTTTTATGAGTGTAACGTTTGAAAATTAAAACCACACAATTTTTAAAGGAAATATTGTACTTTGAAATCTACTCTTTAACGTATTTTACATCGATATCAAGGCACTTGTTGTATTGTAAAACCAGCTTTTAAATTCTGTCCTTATATATATTTGCCATCCGACTATTCACTGAATAAACATTTGGCTTTGTGTCCCCGGTCAATAGAGGAGACAGACTTACGATAATTTAAGAGTTGTGCCACAATTTTATAAAGGACACATCTTGAAACTTTAGAATACTAATTTAATAAAGGAGGACTTGTAAAGAACCTGTTCCCGCAAACATTTCCATCACCTTTATGCACCAGGTCTTCAGCAATGACAGAAATCGCTCATTTCATTTCTTATCATTCACATTCGTGCATCCATTTTTAAATGCTCTAACACTCTTTCTTAGCATTCCTTCTCTCATTTTTTTCTCCATACATCTCCCTGATCTTTTAAAGATTTTCAGTCTCCTTCACATCTTTTGCATTAAGAAAAGAGCATTGTACAGTTAGCGGGATTTTCAATTAAATCAGGCATTTTAAATACTCACATTCAGGCTTATAAACGTTAGAATTCTTCCAGAATGGTATCTGTAGCTAGCCAATAGATGCAGGTACTGAATATGCATTCGCAGAACAGATTTTCAAAACGGCACTTACTTAAAAAAGACTCATTGCATTTCAAAATTCAGTGATATACAAACGTCATGTTTTCAGTAGCTTTTCATAAAGGTGAAATTAACCTGTCAACTTTAGATAAAAATATTATTTTAACAATTACTGATCGAAATTTTAACTATTTATTAGTTTTCGCGGGTTACAATGTTCTTTATTATCAAATTTAAACTTTATTATTGTGGTCCAATTGGGTATAATTGTGTAAGAGTAATCAAAGGTGCTTAAAAAAATAAAGTAAAGTATCTAAAATTGTCACATGTAGGCAGAAAGAAGAAAAGTATCAGAAGATTCATTAGAAAGAATGTATAAAGTAGTTGTAAATACTTTCTTGATCGAATTTTCTTATGAATTTTCAAAGTGAAATGCTTTCGTTTTTTCTTTTAACTTTTTTGATAAGATTACATACTTTATCTTGTGTAGTAGACAATTTAAATGAAGTACAATAATTTAATTTTTGTTTCGATATATTCACTTAAAAAGCTGAGAACAAAGGAGTTTTATGTCGTTACTAGCTTCTTACAGTGCTTGAGGGGTTTAGCATAAACTGGTTGTAGTATTTTAGGCCATTTGTCATTTTTTGTCGTTTCAATATTTGCATACTTCTTTTTGGTAGCTTTTCATTTTGCGGTTATTTATACTCTTTTATGTGGGATTTTAATCAATTTTCAAGTGAAATAATTTGTTTTTTGTTTTCAATTTTATCCATAAGATTTTGCTTTAGTTATGCTTATCGACAGGCCGTTGACTTGTCTCCATAAACTTGTACTACCTTACACTTATAACAACCTTTTGAAATAGATGCTGCCTATCATACTCAACTCTTTTTTGATGTAACATACTGACATCGGTAGAATGATCAAACCAATCTTGAACCTATGGTTTCAATCTATCCCTAATAGTACACAAAGAACATTCTTCCGAAAATGTGTTTTCTAAACTTCTTAATTTCCAAATTTTCCTCAAAATCAAATACACATTTGCTTCTCTTCTCTTCTGACATACGTCATATATTTCCACCTCAAACTTAACTCTTTTTACTAACTGAGCAAAATATTGTTTTAATTCAGCTTTAAGATGCTTTAATTTAGTAACTATATTACACCCTATTACATCATGACATAATTTAATTTCACTTTTCAGATATTTCCTACAATGCTTTCCTAGATTCCTAATATTTATTTTGTTCCGCCACCTCATATAATTGTCATCTAAGCTTTATCTAATCTTTTTCAATTAATCTGAATTTTTAGTTTCAATACTAATGTCAAAACAATTGATAATTTTTTTACTGACATTTCAATGTCGTTCAACAGTATAGCCGCCTCAAAAAATTACAATAAACAGCAAAGTAACTAATCCCCTACGTTCAAGTGTTTTCTTCTTTCATCTTACTTATAATTTCTAAATTTCCATTTGCAAAAATCTACACTTAAAGCCTTCATTACATATTTAAAGCTTATTGTAACTAATAACCTCTAACAATTAACCTCTTTATTGTAACTTAAAAGAAACGGGCAACTGCTCTAAAGAACAGCATTACACTAGAAGCAGTACCTTCTTTCAAAGTTTCTATTGAATATCACGTATTCGAGACCGTTGCCATCAGATAGGTAAAAAGAATTCTTAATTGGAAGAACGTCAGTCTTCTAGAGAACCAAAAAGTAATTTATAGAATAGAAAAAAAGGACTGCGATCTGATATAATATAAAACATTTTTAGTTTGCTCCTTAACAACACATACAGATGTCGTTTCACAGATTTTCTTACAGATTTGAATTTTTTCAACAGATTTACTGAGCTTATGCAAAACTCCCAAATATTTATGCATGACAGAGATTCTAATAATGAAATATGTTCCTTGTTATTTTCTGTTACTTTTTTGACATTATTAAAACACAAAAAGCAATAAAAAAATTAAAAATAATTTATCTAAATGAGTGATTAGAGTTTTTGTAAAGCTTCCTTCAAAACTTTAGCTAACAGATGCTTGTAGATATGTACGCTGACATTTGTGTTTACATTTATTTCTTTCAAGGTAATTTAAAAAACTTTTAAAAGGTTTCTTAAAAGGTATACCAAAAGAATTAGAATAATATTTAATTTCCCCGTGAATGAAATAAATAATAATACCGTGACAACAAAAGCCTTCTTACCACATGGAAAAGATAGGAGAGAATTTGAAAGCCAATTAACAGTTATGAAAATAGAATCTTTCAGAATCTGAAACCGTGAGACAAACGGAGGAGTTTAGGCTAGGCTGAAAGTTGATTCATGTAATCTGTCTGATACGGTAATATCCAATGAAAGTCCCATGGTAATTGCATCGATAATACCCGTGGTAATACCATTAGTGACGAAAACTTTGAGTAGATTTTCCGTTTAAAGTGGATTTTCCGAGCTTTGAGATCAGAACTAGAGATTAAGGATTCTGTGATGAAGTTGTGTCTTTAGCATTATATGGAATCGTTAAAATTGTAGACGTTATAAAATGTGACCACAAACATATGAGTTCAGTAGATTTTCCTTATTTGGCAGTTAAATTATAAAGCTAATTTACATAAAAATCTATACTTTATAAAAGATCTAACTTTTCAATTTCAACTCTTCCTGTAATTTGCGAATTTTATTTTAGGTTTATTTATAAAGTGAACTGGTTTTTAACCTCAAAATTTTGATTTGCTTCTCCATGGAACACAGGAGATTAGGATAAATATAAATAAAGTATTTAATCTTATAAAATTTATTCTTTGGTCTAAACAATTTGAAGCACATTTCATTCATTTTATTCCTTTTGAATAATTTTTTTCAGTTCATTTTGAGTTAAACAATATAAACTACACAAGAAAAAATATGAAATAGCAATTCCAACTTTAGTGTAAAAACTATCTGCCTGAGTATAATTCAGGTATAGAAAATTCAAACAAGTATCGTGTCAATTTACTAGTATAGCAAATAAAAAGAACATGGTCTTAGGTTTTTTTAAAAATAATTTTATGTCGTTCTAACGTTGATATTGATTACAACTACTTTTTCTCTGTCTATGATTAGGAATCATATGATAAAACATAACTTAACAACGAAGTACTTCAGTTTAAATTTTAAACTGATATTCGTTCCTAAAATAACATTTGATTAGTTCAAAAATAAACCGTATAATTCTATTAGGTTTTAAAATATAATATTCAGTGTGAACATAATCCAAACTTTCAAAATTATAGACGTCCATGATCATTGTCTTAATGTGATATTAGTCCCTTGAACAACATTTGATTGTGCTTTTGAAAATAAAACTATAATTTGAACATATTTTAAAGTATGTTTTAAAGAGTGAAACTAGTCAAAAAGTTTCCAAAGTTTGAAACCCTACGGTTCAATATTATATGTTCTACCCATGAAATACATAAAAAAATTTATAGATAAATTTAAAAAAACATAAATTATTTTAAAGCGAAATAAATTAGACTTTTATTTAGCGAAGTCATTACTTTTAAATAAAAAATATATGAATTTGAAGAAATATAAAAAATTAAACATAAGTTTTACATCATTGAAAATTCCAAACTTCTTAAATATTGTTTTTTTACGCTGAAAGAAAACAGCTTTATTAAAAGGTGTTCTAACATAAATTTTTTAAAGTGTTTATTTTTCTTTCCTAACAAATATACGAACACAACAGACATCAAGATTTATTGTAAACGAAACATTTATATCTTCAAATTTATTTATTTTTGGCAGTCCACTTTATATCGAAAAGATGCTTACTGTGATAAATGAGAATTGTCCAACAATAAAATCTTAAATTTGTTGTCTATTATGGAACAATACTAAAGGATAAAGTAATAGAAGTGTGTTTTTGTAATAATTAACTAAATCATATTTGCTTTGTCTCAGTATCACCCATAAATCTCTCATTATCTTTTATATAAAATTAAAATTATGCTATTATTTTCATAAAATATAAAATATAAATATATCTTTATAAATAAAAAGACATACATTTATTAAAAAAATTTTTTAGAAAATATTCTGAATATTAATTTAAATTGTACAGTTAATATTAATTTTAATTTTACAATTACTATAGGAGTTTATTTAGCAAAAAAAAAATTACATTTTATATTAGGGTAGGCATTTTTATAGATTAATAAAAGTAATTCAGTTATGATTTTTACGCTTTAATAAATTAAAAGCATATACTGAAAGTCTAATGATTGTGAAGTTAACCTCTAATTAAACGGAAAAATATGACCAATTTTATTTAATTTGGAAAACATTTCAATGTTCATTAGGTTCTCTTTATATTAACCCACCTCTCTTTATGTTTACTAATTGAGAAAGATAGGATTTTGAGTCATCTGAAATACCTGCAATTCAATATTTTCTCCATTACATGAGTTCTAGTTTCCATCCCTAAAATTCCTCAAGCTTGCATCTAAATGTGACGCAAAGTACTCCTGAAAGTTCTCTTGAGGGACATTAGTTTCCGTAATTGAATTACCTATGAATATTCACATTTGAAATTATGTTCTTATCATTAGCAGAAGGAATTGTATTTTTTTTACATTAAAAGCTAAATCCATCGCAGTCTGTGTTGCGAACTATTTTTAAAGGATTTGTCATTAGGAAGGTGAATGGTATTATGCAATTAATGTTTAGGGAAACAGACGTGTTCGTATGAAACTCATTTAATTACTAATCTATTAATAATTAATGCTGTTTCGAATTAATTAAACTAATGATAAAGATACGATAAAATTTCGGATTTGGAGAAACGCATTACTGAATAGCTTTCAGTGAAATGAGAAAATTTGAACAAGTACTTTAAGTTAATTTTCCCTATTTTCTGAGATAAATTGAAACAATTCTGCATTGTGGATGACTTGAATTAAAATTTTATAGTTTGAAAATGAAATCTTGCAAACCAAAATTAGAATTTCTGATAAGAACATTATTTTACTCCACAAATAATCTGAATTTCTGTCGTGGGAGTTAGAACATAATTTCTAATCTACGATTCAAAGTTAAACGCAGATGAGCTGGTTTTGCACTTTTGAATAAAATAGATACATTAAGAGGAATAGTTTGTAGACGGTAAACTAGATTATTCCAGGAAAATATGAGAAATACAGATTAAATATTCTATTAATTATTTAACATTGTTATGCGTGTAGTAGCTTTTTCTTGATTTTGTAAATGTTTGAAATAGGTACTATGGATCTCAAAAGAATAGTTATATAGAAGTGTAGCATAAATAGCAAAACGTTTACAAATATAGGACTGAAATTGAATTTACTTCATCGTTATCTTTTAGGAAAAGCAAAGAGAGAAAAAAAGGAAAAGATAAGCCAATAATAAAGTGCTTATTTTCTGACAAAAAATTTTCAAACATTTATGAAAGAAAACAACTAGACGGATTTAGTTGCTAGCATTCTTTTTAATTAAGTTTATAGAAATCAGTATTAGTATAGTTTTGATCTAGAAACAAACAAAGTGTGGATAACATTGCTCTTTATAATTCATGTTTTCTTCGTGGCTACTAGTGTGGAGTTAGTAACTGCAATTTAAAACTACTAATGAGTTATTTTCTAGTGAGGAGATTTTTCTTATTATACATTATTTCCTCTTCTTACTCAATCTTGAAAAATACACCCTTTAATTGTTTTCCCTTTTAGCTAATCAAGTCAGTATACAATAGCTAATTACAATACGTAAAAGCTGTTTTCTTTTATGGAACACAGGAATAATTTATTGAAATAATATGCAGAGAACACCATTTTGAACAAATAAGAGCAACTTGAAATTGCTTAATTTAGAATAAAGAAAACTTCATTCATGAAGAATACTGTATTGTTTTTACTTTATAGATCAATGAGCAAGAAAGTGGAGTTTCCATTATTCTATTGCTATTCAAGAAAATAATTAGGTAAGAATTGATATTTTTTCTGTTTTATATAAGAAAATAATATAAAGTAAAATTACAAGATGATTATATCTATAAACTTCTATTTAGAGCATCCTGTAGCTCCATCCAGTCAGTTGAATGTATATATACATTATATACATGTTTATATACATATATATGTTTGTGTGCGTGCATATGTGAATGCATAACATAAACAATTCTCATGATGTAATTGCCTACTATGAATTACTTATTATAATAAGTATATACATTTTAACACAGTTTTGATCCTTATCTGGAGCATATCACTTAATTAGAAATGGAACGAATTACAGTATATAATGATCAAGGCTTCTGGATGAAACGAGAATATCTCTAAGACACTTTTAAGCATGAATTTAGTAAGAGGAGTGATATAAATCAAGATTTCATTAAGATAAATAATTTTAAACACGGAATTATCTAGACAGATTTGTTATAGCTTGATTCCCCTAGAAATATTAGTTTTCCAAGAGATTTGCTGTAAGGCTAAAAGGAATTGAAATACTAGAATATGCTATTTGAAAGTAAAATATAATTTGAAATCTTTTTTCTTAAAAATATGAAAAATAGTTGCGAACATTTTATTCTCAAAAGTAAAAAAAAAAAATCAGTTTGATTGAACGTAATGGTTTTTATAGATTTACTGTATATATAAACAACATAAAATATATATAAACAACAATCTCCTTTCACTGTTGTCAAGAATACAAATTTTTTTTCTATAGTGCTTTCGTATAACATTGTCATGTACTTTAGTATTATTTCCTCGTAAAAGCAATTTATCATACTGAGTTAAAATAGCAGAAACATCTGTCATTAGGTTACACATATCACCTAATTGTTATATCTATATTTAGGAGATAAATTTCTTTAATGCGTCGTTAGATATCTGAAGTTTCTTGCTAGATTATTTATTTGACTTAAGCTTTATCTTCATTGTTCGGGGGTAAAATAAACATCATCAATGATTCAGAAATATTCAATATATCGAAAAAAATTCGAAGACATACAGAAAATTCCTGTTATTAATATTTTATAGATACAACTAGTTATTATCACATAATTAGTTTCATAAAATAAGGGATTTGAAGGTAAACCATGATTATAAGTATGTATAAATTAAATTTTAGACTACGTTTACTTTAGCATCACAGGATTGTGGCCAAAAGTGAACCTATGTTAAGTGTGTCTGTATCTATATATATATATATATATATATATATATATATATATATATATATATATATGTAATCCATTTTTTATAAAACTCATTAACAAGGAGAAAGCTCAATAGCTAGCAGTAATAAAAATGCAGTCGAGCCGACATTGAAGAGAACGGCACTAGTCTAATTGAAATTTATTCCAAAGCTGCTATCTATTCTACTGAATAACAAACAGATAAAAGCCACAGAGATCACTCTGATCAAACAGAGGTGCACCCAAGAGCGAAGACAGAAAGAATTTTCCCATGGTAAAAAAATAATAATAAACGAACGGCACTAGTCTAATTGAAATTTATTCCAGAGCTACTATCTATTCTACTGAATGACAAACAGATAAAAGCCACAAAGATCACTCTGATCGAACAGAGGTGCACCCAAGAGCGAAGACAGAAAGAATTTTCCCATGGTAAAAAAATATTAATAAACGAATTAAATACAATATCAGCAAAAACGTGAAACCAGTTGCCACCGACAGCTGGAAAACCTGCCGAATAGACAGAAAGTTTACATTTTTAGGACCGACAGATTTGGGAAGAATGTTAAGTGGAAAATATTCCTTTGATTAAACTATTTAGAGGCTGGGAAAAAGATTTAAAGGAATTAGAATAGGAGAGAGGAGGTTTTTAAGGAAATATTAAAATAATTTTGATATATTACATATATATACATACATATATATAAATGTATATGTAATAATACTTTAATCTAACACTAACCAAGTAAATTATAATTGTATAGTTAAATAAATTTCTGGTAATTCTATCCTTAAATTGACTCTTTTGTTTTCCCTTTCTCATTCTGGGAAATTAGCCAATTCATTACACCAAAATTAATTCATGCTTGCCTCAGAAATCTTTATATAACTTTTTTATATATATCCACCACGCTTTTTATCATTGATTATAAACACACTCATTGGCTGGTCCCCACACCTATATAACGGCATGTACATGTTTTTCGCACCTGAATCCCCGGATGCAGGAGGCTAAAATAAACCAACATTATTATTTACAAATTTCCTGGTCTTCTCCTTCTGTATGTCGACTGCACCCAATTCAATATGGATGCATTTAACTCATTTGTAGTGGGTTAAAATACCCATTACACACACATACACATACGCATAAACAAAATACACATATACTTTCCTAGTGCTTTTCTAAGCTTATATTCGAAAACAAAAAGACAGAATTAGAGTAGAAAACAACGTACTTTATATTTTACACTCGCATAATATTTTACCTTAGTCGCCTTATTTCCCACTGTAAACTTATTTCTATTTAAAATCTTTACAAACTCTCAGTTAATTTATTTATTATTCATAACAACTAAATTTACGGCTTTTGCAGAAAAAGAGGAAAAGGTCTCCCGAGATTTAAAATGTGAGAGTTGAAAAACTTTAATTTAGTGGCTGAATTTGAACAAACTAGAGTTTGGAGATATTTCATTTGTAAACTTCAAGAGCTGTTTCTTAAATGAACTTCTACAATCAGGCGAATAAAAAGAATCGTTGTTAATTTCAAATAATGTAAGAAACTCTCACTTGGAATAATTTTATCTACCCAATGATTTAAAGGCATGGAGTTGAAGATTTTCAATGTTTTTCTTTTTTTCAGTAATTGGTAAATATATATTTTTAGGGTGATTATGAATTCAAATGCAAATTAATCGAGTGTAGGAAAGAAAATTATATATTGTGTAACACGAAAGTTGAACATTCCTTGTATTACTAACCTGCATATGACAAGAAAAAGGAAAGTTTCAAGTATCAAACAAATTTATACTTAAATGTTCCTAAAGATGTAATTTCAGGTATTTCCTTTTAATTACAATTTAATGCTTTTGCAATTCACCCTAGTTTAAAAAAATTAAAAATGAAAATATATATTTAAGAAATGCAAAAGTTATACCACAACAAAAATCTACAACATATTTAATTGACCACTTACGTAATTATAGTATTAAAGTTTAAAACTAATATTAAATGTTAAACATATCATCAACTGAAACATTAGTTTCTGAAAAAAAGCATAAAACTCGCTTTAAAAGTAATCGTTTTATTTTAAAAAGTTTTATAAGTACGCACTTTAATCATTTATTGCACTTATACAATTCTAAAATTAAAAGAAAATGAATTTATATTCGTCTAACAAACCTTTTTTACAACTGAATGATTTCTTTAATCCCATAATGAGAAATACTCCGAAGAAATTTTCTCGTATGTACTATAAATTATCTTTTGTCTTTATTGCTAATTAAGTAGAATAAAACTTTTCTGTGATCAAAATATGCAAAACTAAAGGGATACAAAGATGCCATTTTCATTTTGTACTGATCTTTAATTGTATCATATCTTTCATTTCTTGTGCCTTGAATCATTTAAGAGAAATAAAGCTTTATTGAATAGTGAGTCTACAAATATAATTGTCAGAAGTTCCTTGATGTTGTAAAATAACTTAAAACCCAATTTAGAAGGCATGAGTGTAACTACAGATCTTTAAGCGCATCGATAACCATAATGCATTTAACATAAAGCTCACAAATAAAACTTTATAGATTATTGAAAGTAAGTTCTGAATGATCGTAGAATCCCAAAATTCTATTGTCTATTAGTTTTCATGGATTATGAGAACTGAAATAAGTTGTTAGATTCCACTTATTAATGATTAAGGAAATACATATTTAATGCAAATTAATCGAATTATTTAATTAATGATAAAATATTAATGTACATCTTACTAAGGAATTATTTTTTATTCGAAATAATCAGACAAATTGGAAATAAAACCTACAGATTAAATACCAACATACACACACACATATATATTGTCTTGAAGATCAAAATAATGACACGATTAGGTTAAAGTAATAATTGGATTTATTAGAACTGAAGCAACTGGCTGAGAATAGAACGGAAAACTGATTGCAACTGATGGGACGCAGATTTCATATACGATCAGAATATTCGAGAAACATCTAGCTCGAAGAGCAAAAAAAGATCGTCCAGATTTTGGACAATTATTATATAACATTATTTAAATTAAAATTCCAGCCCTTGTATAAAATGCACCGATAGAGAGTCCAACCCAGGGACGTAAGACCTGTACTTCTATGCTGTACCGACCGAGATACGGCGAATGATAGCTACTCATCTTTATGCAGCAATATATATATATATATATATATATATATATATATATATATATATATATATATATATATATATATATATATATATATATACACATATAAATATATAAGTTTATTTCTGGGTAGCCATTTTTGTGGCTTTCTTCAATTTAGAGCCCAATTTCTTCTTAAAATAGTTATTTTACAGAGACGAAATCATATTTTTATTATAATACTTAATTTACTAGAGTATTTATTTCGCAGTTCAATACAATATTAAGGATGTTACGGAGAATAAATACATTTTTATAATGCAATAACTAAATATATTTAATTTATAAGGAGTTCAAACATTATAACAGACCTAGGTAATAGTTAAGAAAGACCTAGGTATTAACTAAGAGAACAATATTTTATATTATTAGAAAAAGGAAATGACAAATAAAACTTAATTGAAAATAAAAGCTAGAGTTTACGAAGCTATAAAAATAAAGTTTTCAGTATGGTTGTTTGTGCTTAATATGTAAAATTTTAGAAATTTTTAGAGTTTACATCTATTTTATTACACAATATTTGATTTACAAAAATGAAATCTCATTTTTTATGTTAGATGCTTAATTTACAAGGGAATTATTTCCCAAATGAATACCAGTGACCTTAGCCGTAGTTCAGTAAAACTGTAGATCATATTCCTCCACACTAAACAACAACCAAATTAAATAATAAATTAAATGTTACCAAGAATAAATAATTTTTAGAGCAATCACTAAACGGATTTAGTATTCCAAGAGTTTAAACCTTATGTTAAACCTAGATAATATTTAGAAATGAACATAGCACATAAAAAAGGAAAAACAAATGACAAAGAGTAACCAACTAATAAGTGAAAAATAACTGAGAAAATGAAAGAATATATTTTTTTATAATTTACGGCAAAGTATATAGAGATTTATAGATTTTCTTTTAAATATATAGGTTGAAATCATCTACTAGATACTCACGAGAAAATATTTTAAATCTAACATAGTAATAAGCTTTATAGTACATATTATTAAAAGTATAATATTCTAAGACTATATTATTTATACAAAAATGTCACTGTCTGTAAAATAAAATTATCTTATGACTGATATCACATCCTTCTCATAATTAAAACTACAGGAATAAAAAAAAACTCATAAACTATTACTTTATGGATTTAAATTCGTTATTGGCTCCTTTAGCAATTCACAAAGTGCATAGATTTATTACTATTGTAGTTAGTTACTGTATGAGCTCTTGTGTATTAACCGCGATTTCATACATCCATATGACTAAAAGTTACAGCTTTCTACCTACCGACTTAGAAATAATACAGATAAATAAGAGAGAAAACCAGAAATTACACACAATATATATGTATATATTTGTGTGTGTGTTCATATACGCACACACACACACACACGCATATATATATATATATATATATATATATATATATATATATATATATATATACAGAGAGAGAGAGAGAGGAGAGTGAGTGAAATAACCAGCATATAAAAATAGCACGTGTTCGATTATTAAATACATGATATTAAATTTATTTATGATCTAGATAAAGAACGTGGACAGCTGTAGAAGTCACAGATTTCTCCATGGTTCTCTCTCTCTTTCTGTCACACACACACACATATATACGTTTTTTTCTTCATCATCTATTGAGTATTTTATGAATAATTTATAATTTTGATATTATAGACCTGTTGAGGAGATGCACTCAATTTTAGGAAAGAAAGATGTGTGTAACAAAGGCAAGATTAGTTGTATTTATATAACTAATTAAATATGTATGTAGCAATAATGACTTGAAAAATAACCATGACTAAATTCATCTTTAATTCATTTGTGAATTATGTAACATTGTAGTGAGGTCTTGTAAATTTAAGTACTCAAGTTAAGAGAAACTCAAAATTAAGCAAAAGGAAAATAGTTCTTCCTAAGTCCAGACTTTTGAAGTGTTAAGAGAATGTTGTTTTAGATCTCCCAATCCCAATGCACGTTTTTAAACTCTTTTATTATTCCGACTACTTAATAGAGACAACTTATTAAATTAATTCTGAGTGTAATTTCTGTGTCTTATTTGAGAGAACTCTTTTGATTGAATTCTTTGTAACTCCAATGTATTAAGCATTTATACTGAAAGGCTTGACCCCTTCTGCACTCATAGCCATTATCTAAAAATCAGGAAGTAAATTATGAAAACTTTTAAACTTTATATCTCAATCATAAATCCTGTTATATTTATATTTGATAAGTTAACTTCTGTTGCACATTTATATGCTTGATTTGCTTCTTTCTTAAACTTGGAAATGATCTCCATAGAAGTAAAACACCTTGAACAATGGTTTCTTTTGTCACTAAACATGAGAATTTAATTTTAATATTGATTTTCTTTCACAATACTATAATCAAGGTTAATAAAAAAAAATTCTGCCCATACTTCAGAAAGATAATATCTAAAAAAAACTAGTTATGAGATAAAGATAGCATCCAAATTCTAAAGATATATAATGAGGGCATTTTTAAAGCACTTGTTATTTACAACGAAAAATGTAAAAAAATCATTGATATAAATTAAGTTATTCAGCACAAAATACATTTATACAGCTTTCCTGTAATACTGTCAAACACAACGTTATTTATCGCAAGATATTCGAACAATTAATACTTAAAGATATATTTAAGTATTTATTTTTATATTTTTATATTACAGCAAATTTTATGTTTTTAGACCAAGTTATTGTGTTTTTTAAATATTTCTAGATAACAAACGTTAACATTCAAATCAATTACACATTTGCATTGGTTTTTTATACTGCTATTTCGGGAAAGTTTTAAAAGTAACGTGTGTTTGACATTAGAAACGTTTCCAAAATTTCATTTCATATTCGGCTTTTTCCATAAATTTAAAATTTCAGTACTCCTCTAACATACTTTTTCTCATAAATATCTAACAACATAGCGCTCGTAAATCAAAAGGACGAATAAAACAAGAAAATCAATGTTCTGCATTCAAAGTGAATTTCCTCCAGTTCCAGAGACAAAAATATATTTCAAATATCTTCCGAGGGGAATCATATGAACGTTTAAAAAACCACGTTTTAGAGTCAAGATTAATATGAAATTAGTTCCTTTAAGCAAAATGTAGCCAGCTCTGCAACCTGCATATGAAAGCAAAACCAGCATTATTTTTCTTTACCTGACAGTTTGCAAGGCAGAAATAAAGTCACTTCTTTGGAAAGTTTTATCTTTTATATAGTTCTATCGTTGGATAAACATTATGTAACCTCCAAATTTAATTTTAAATGTATATTATTTATTTTACCGTATATGCTGACTTTCTTCCTTACAACTCTGGATTATTAAAGGTTGAATGATTATTTTTATAGATATCATGTAGAGAAGTATATCATTAAGCGAATACTGAATACAAATGACTGAAGATAATTCTAGACAAAATACCTTTTTAACTTGGTCAGTGTACTGCATTAAATTTTAAAATGTATGGTTACTTCTTTTCAGAAATCAGACTGATTTACTTTTTCCAATTTCTGTATCATATATATCATATATATATATGAGGAGATTCCCAAAAATTAGTTTCATTGTTTTGCTAAAAAGAGTTGTATTTTAAAATGTGTAAATACATTGCTTTGCATAACAAAAGACAATCCTTTGGTCTAACTCTCCTTTCGATATCCACCGACATTGATACATATGTCGTACCATGGACTAAAGTTCATGCAACCTTTATGTTACAGATTAGAGCCCAGAGGTTTTTGGAATTTCTTTACAGCCTATTTTATGCTTTCGTTGTCTATGATCTTATGTCCTGACAGGTTGGACCAGTAAAGTAAGAAAAAAGAAAGATTGAAGGGATAAGATTAGGGCTGTAGATTTTATGATTCAGAATTCCTCATTTCAAAGTACTAATAATTTAAAATTGTACTGATGGCCTATGAAGAAAACTCACGACTTCAACAGACTGGATGGAGACCTCCAGTTCGGTCATTGTGTATTAACAGCAAGTCGCGTTGACAGTTTCTGCAGTGAGAAAATCAACAAAATAATGTTTACATTTCTATTTCAATCAGAATTTATCTTTCTTTTTGTATTTTTAGTCATTTAATAAATTAACTCTCATTTTAAAATCGTTATCATCATTTATTTATTGCATCTGCTCATGTTCTTCACGCTTCATTTTTTTAATTTTTTCTCATGTATACTGAACTTATCCCGCAGTATTAAGATCTGTAGAATTGTTTGTTTACTTTTACCTTTACATCCTAATTATTTCGTAAATCCTGAATTTCAGCTGGGTAGCTATTTAAGCGACCTCTTGTTCAACACTTTCTACCTTATGAAGAAAGCATTTAAGACACTTCATTTCATTCTCTGCGATTTTGAAATGTCTTCTTACCCCTACTCCTCCTGCAAGTTCAATGCATTGGTAATAAACACATTTTATGTGTATATATATGTTTATTAATGACTACATAATTTTTCAGATCACCTCCCTTGAGAAAATTTTTTAACAAATGTATGTAACTAACATTTTACAATTATCTTTTTATTATTACCATTTGGAAATTGCTCGAGCATGGAACCCAAAAATTGATAGGATCCCAAAAATAAGTACAGAAATTTACAGCTGATTCATTTTGAAGCTTAACAATAATATTTAATGAACTGTAAAAATATCATACTCTTATTGTGAAATCATCAATTTTTCCCGATAATCGGACAGACACAGACGTTCTCTTCCCGCATTCGAGTAGAACCTGCTACAAATTCTCAAAGTACATTTAATATTCCCCATCAATTTAAATTAATAATATAATATAAAATTGTTGGGATAATGTAGTACAAATTAAATCAATGGAGAAAAATACTACTATAATAAATTGAAAAATAAGCTGATACCTTTGAATTTTGAATTTAATATCAAAGGAATAACAAAAATCTACTCCATGAAGTAAAAGAATAACTAGGAGTATCAAGCTCTTTTGGAAAATTTCCCATAATTTGACACAATTGTATACTATTTTCCGACAAACACTTTTATCATTAATTAGACAAAACTTCTGGTGAACATGAGGCAAAAGAACTTGGGAACAACAACATATAGAAAATTTACATGAAAATACATTACAGTTAGAGTAACATGTAAATGTTTCGCTGGTAATATGTTAGGGATCTTTGCAGTATTACTCAAAAGGGAGTGAGAAACTTTGTCTCCAACTCTCAGTAATTGATTGTCATATAAGGAAGAATTCAGTGCAGCTAACTTACTGTTACCTGGGACAAGTTGGTCCATTTCAATTTTTTTCCGGAAACTTAAGTTTTTGGACAAATATTATTATCTATACCTCTGCTGCTTCTTTTCCCCCAGACATCATATTTCCATTTCTTTTATCATTAGGATGTCTTGCGTTGTGAACAAGCCTGAAAATATAACTTAAAATACGAAGTACTATAGCAAAATTGCTACTGTTATTAACACATTGACGGACAGTAGGAACAAGTGAAATTCGAAAATTAACACTATATGATTTTGTAAGTTTTAGAATATTAGAAGTATAGTTTTACCCTTTCTGTTTAAATAAACTTAATTTTGATTAATTCAGCACCTTTAATTAGGTTGCGGCTATAACCGTCATTAACTCTGATAATTTTCAGGAGGAGAAATTTTCTCAGAAAAAGGCTGTGTTCCACTGTAGTTGATTTCACTTATTTGGATTCGTGAACGACGAAATTCAACCTAAAAATTGCTTCCAAAACATGACACTAGGCTCTTACTTGTACGGCGGTAAATGCACATTTGTGCCGCTATAGAGGTAGTGTCTAAAAACGACCGTTTCGTTTTGGACGGTTATTATCGTCATGCCACATAGTGAACTTCGCTTTGACGGCTATAGACGCTAGTGTCCGTGTGTTAAGAATGTTAAAGAGAAAATCAGTTTCACTAGATATTTGAAAGATATTAATAAGGAAACATCAGAATAGTTTTTTCTGAGTTTTCATGACATGAGTCCTTTCCTGGAACTATAGTGGATGTTTCATATCTTGGCAGGTTCATTTCGATTAAGAATGTCGGTCCAATCATTCACTTCTTGTTGTCAAAGGGAACTACAGCACTAATTCCATGAGAAAAGAAGTGTATATATATATATATATATATATATATATATATATATATATATATATCTAACAGTAATGTTCTGAGTAACATCAAACGATACCTGATTTGCAATAAATATCATGTAAACACACATTTTTTCCTTTGTTGTTAATATTTCTGTAAAGTATATAGTAATGTACTGAACATTACATTGTAACTACGTAATACAGTAGTTACTTTCTGATGCAAATGCTGTGTTGTAAATTAAATTACAATTTCCCTTCACACTGGAGTTAACCGACAACTGTCGTCTTATCATAATACCAATCTTTCTATACTCTGAAATGAAATGAATTATTATATAGATATGAAATTTAATAACATGGAAGCGTAGAAATATGTACAGAAAAATTTATATGCAAACAGGATCAAATTACTCCTCATAGAATATATATGACTCAATGCAATGAAATACATTTATAAATACTGGGAAATTATTTTATTTGTTGAAAATTTCATTTAGTTCTCAACAGTGATTATTATAATAACCGCATCGCATAAATTATGTTTCAAATGCTTTATTTGCATCTAATTTAATATTATCTTTAACCATGAAACAGCCTACTCATAAATAATGTTCCGGAATTTCATCGGAACAACTATTATTCAACTTATCAGTATCCCATTTTCTGATTTAGTAGGAATATGTTTGCGTTCTATTTATGCTAAGTTAGAAAATAAATATGTAATTTGCTACAAATCAAGTTTTCTCTCATTTAAATCATAGAAATATTTTCTATTCTGTGAAATTTCAGGTACTGTTTTACAAGTGTTTAAGTATCATGATTTACTGTTAAATATTAAGTGTGATTAAACAAAAAAATGTATTTTTAACTGAAATCATCGTAATCTGAATTTAAACTTTATATGAATAAATGTACAATAAACTTGCTATCAGCTATATATTCAGTTATACATTTAAAAGTTATCATAAACTAACAAGTATATGTTGACGTGTGATAAGGTCTTTAAAGTTCAATATATGATTTTAAAGTTTCAGTCAAACAGTTAAAAAATTATTAATTTTTTTAAAAAAAATTACACTATATTATATTATTGACTCAAGCTAGGCTATTGAAATATTTTTAGATCTATCTCCAATTCCTTTAATTTGAATGCTAAATTTTTTTAGTTTTCTAGAAACGTATATTAATTTCCGGAAAATTCAATAAGTAAATGAAAACTTACACTACTTAGAAAAATATTCAAATAGACTTTTCTACTTAAACAAGATCTTATTTAATTAACTTTTAATATCAGTAATTTAATATTGTCTGTAAAACATTTTATTCTCTTTTATATTCGCTTTATTTTTATCTCAGTGTCTTATTAATGGGTATTATTTTCCATATTAAAATATTAAAACTTTAATAATTTCAATTTTCTATATTTTAATTACGTCATTTTAAATCCCCATTACTTCTTAAATAAATTAAGTATTTTAAAGAGAGCTATGCTTTTAAAAGTTTATTTTAATACAAAAATTTAAATCTATTACTTGCTGAAACTATTTTTGAAATTTTACTGTGTATTACTTCATGTTACGGAGTGAAAAGTGTATTGTAATCGAAAAAAAATCCTATTTAAAACAAAATATCTGTTTAACAGAAAATCTTATAACAAGAATAAGGCTTCGAGTCTCCGCCAGGTCGCAGTACGTTAGCTCTACTTAAGCAACATGGATACGATGAGAAGCAAAAATCCCTCTGAATATTGAAGAAAATGTGAAAACTTTTATAGCGCATCATAGAATATATATATATATATATATATATATATATATATATATATATATATATTTATATATATATATATATATATATATATATATATAATATATATATATATATATATATATATATATATATATATATATATATATATATATTAGCCATACAAGGAAGTCATACGTTGTTTACATCAGATTTTTAAGTCTGGCTGAAGTTGACTTAGCACATCCTTAGCAGATGTATTTATCTGAATTTAGACAGCATAAAATGTGTACATAAAATAAAATTATTCATACCCATATGATACTATTTTAAATTTCATAAATTAGAAACTAAGTTTTTATGATAATTTGAAGATAGACATATTTATATTAAATAAATATCGACTGTATTAATACGAACTATGTACTTCATCCTTTAGAAAGATGAATTCTAAAAGTTTTAAAAATTTTATTTAAGTTTATAATGTTTTAAATTTTAAATATTAGATACATTAGATTTTTGCATTTACACAGCAAAAATAAATTCAACTTCAATGTGACATAAAATTATTTCTAATGTATTTTTTAATTTCCACTGGTATAGAACAATTGAGGTATAATATCCAAAAAGACAATAAAGTACCAAAGTAATATATAAAAAAGAAAAATGTCATTGTCACTTTCGGCCTATTGCCTCCAAATATCTCTCGAACAGGGAAACTCCATGAAGGGCTCAGCAATAAAAATTTAAGTCACCATCCATTAATAACATGATGTCAGCATAGGGATGAAAAAGAGATTTAGGAGAAACTAATTTTAAATAGGTGACTAGTGATGCGGTCGTGTTGAATGCAACCTACTCGTGGTGGGCCAATCAGGTTTAGTACATAGTTTGATTCAATCCTCTCTTATTCAAAAGAGCAGCTCGTCTTCATTCCTTCGTATTCGTGGTCCAGTCACTATCGGTTACACTTACTAGTGTAAAACTGTAAATCGTGAAGAGTAATTTCTAAATATCAAATAACACAGAAAGTATAATTTCATGCCAACGAGGTATATTTCTCAAGGGAAACGATTTTTATTATACTGTTTAGTATTTTTCTTCATGCTAAAAAATAGTAATTGAGAACAAACATACATTTATGGAAGCCATCCGATCTTAAAACTTTCAACTGAAGGCATACCTATGAAAAAAGTAAAATAATTTAAACAAAAACAAGGGAAATTGTATGATATATATTTAAATGCACAGAAAATAAAGACAGTTTAACTTATATTAATGATCATTTAAAATATGCTGATAACTTCCTTTTTACATTTTTTATTTTCATCTTATGATTTTTATTTCGGATATATACAGATTCAAATTCCTGAAATAAATTATATATTACAACTAAATTCAAATTACAAGAGTTAAGAAAACATTTTTATAAATCTTTAAAATTTTACTTCATCGTATATAAGTTATTAAATCTTTTGTTAGCAATTAACATCAAGCAATCAAAAGGAATGCATAATGAGATATATGATTAGTACTCATAAATTTAAATTCAATACTTAGGTTCATTTCGAATACATATTAGATGCATCATACCTTCAACTGAATTTTTAAAATTCCCTTATTAAATTACAAGGATGCACTTCATTTATCTTAAGAAATAACCTTTATTCATCAAAATATTTTAATTTTACAATAGATTAAATATTATAGTCAAACATCAAGTAATTACGGTGGATAATCTGACTATAATATCTATTATCGGGTAATCATTGTTAAAAGGTTTAAGTTCAAACTTTATTATTATTATAATGATACACATATATTAAAATTACGAAATATTTTTTAGCTGAAAGATGCATTTTAATGAGGTTAGAGAAACAAAAACTGAAACAAAAACAAAAGTGCTTGATTCATGAATAAATAATCTGAGATCTAATTTTCAAGCAGTCTTTAAATTTTCACTAGATATGGAAAAATAATTATTCTGAAAAGTTTTTGTTTCGTTATTTTAAATAATAATAAAAAATCCATAAATAGAAAGTATGACATGAATCAAATGCACATAATTTTGACTTATAATGCTACAGGTTATTATTTTGCTAGATGGAGGTTACTGAGACTGGGCACTACTACTTAAAGCCGATTCTAAATGCCTACAAGCATCCACTCCAGCAACGCCATTCGAACCCACAATTTCCAGTAACGAAGAACATCACCTGGAGAACCCAGGGATGGACAAACTTTTCGGCTGCTCTCCAAAAATCAAAAGAAAATAAGTTTGGCGAGCCAAGATAAATTTTAAAATGTAAAATTTTAAAAACAATATACAAGTACCTAACGGTTTAAATACGTTAATGAGATGAATGAAATTGCATTTTCATTTTTCAAAGTTTCTTATACTGAGGTTCAAGTGAAATGTTCTGATTTTAATGAATGATGCTAAATACTCATCTGTCAGTCTACTTCTGAAATTATTCTTTCTAAGGTTCAAAGTTGAAAACACTTGTTCACATATAAGAAGCATATATACCGCTGATCTTCTGGGCGTGAGATAATAAATTTGGGATATAATATTTAAGCAAAGTAGAAAAGGAGATGGATATATAATGTATAAATATATATTTCTTTTTATTTGTCTCGGGCCGGCAACTTAAAATTCTATCCGCTGGCTGGCTAAAAACTTCCGGCAGGCCGGAGTTGGCCCGCGGGCCGTAGTATGCCCATCCCTGACCTAACCCATTCCATCATCTCTCAGTCAGAGAACAGAAAACAGAAAAATTCTTCTTTCGAAAAAGTAATATTTTTTTGACTAATCATATAAGAACAAAATAATTTTTCACTTTATTTGTTATATATTTTTTATTTTACCTATTGAAAAAATGTAGTAGGACAAGTTATCCGTTCATTTTGTGTAATGTTAAATTCCAATGTACATTGTACAATTTGTATAAAAATAATTTTTAGAGTACAATAATTGAAATTGAATACTCTCACATATTACTCTGACATTGTAATTCTTGTTAATCAATGTATGAAACGTAATATACGCGTTCAAATCAATAATAATTATTACGTATAGTTTCTAGAAGATTCCGTTGAGTATAATACATGAATTATGCTGTAAGTGATGCAATAGAATGTCAGAATAAAACTAATTAGTTGAATAAATGATTTTTTTACTTAAAACTTTACATTTAATTTTTTTAATTGCTAATATTGTGTCGTATTTTGTTTTAGTTATTTAAACTTTCTGAATGATTATTAAGTTATTTTTATTTTATGATACACAACAACCGTTGAACTATATTGAATCAACATTTTTAGGCCTGATAGTTTTAATTAATTCTATAAAGTAATATAATTTTACTAGGAATCTTTCTGAAAGCGGTAAACATTTTCAATTCCTGAAACAATATTTATGAAATACAAAATTGAATTAAAGAATGAAAGTTAAAAAAGTGCTTTTAAAAGTAAACTTAATATATTTCACTCTGAAATTAATTTTATCCGTTCTAAGAACGTTCATGACCTTCGCAACACTTCGGTAAATAGTTTTATTATTTTTGCCTATATGTTTACTTTTTCTAGATATCATTAGTTGTTTGCATAAATTAGATTTAAAAGCTTTTCCCCTTTTCTAAAAATCACTTAAAAGTAGCTTATAAAAGTATTTAAAATGTATATTTTTGTATAATGTATATATATATATATATATATATATATATATATATATATATATATATATATATATATATATATATATATATATATATATATATATATATATATATATATATATATATATATATATATATATATATATATATATATATATATATATATATATATATATATATATATATATATATATATATATATATATATATTATGCAATGGTATTTTTACCCTAAAAATTAACTAACGTAATTATGTCTATTTTGAATTACTTTTCGGTTTCGATTCTATCTTTTTCGGTACCTTTTTCTAGCAACCTTAGGGAATGTCTTTGTTTCCTCTGTTGATACCTTCCGTTTTCATAAGCACTAAAAATAGATTCTGAAGATTAAGTACGTCACCGGCGTCACCCACGTAACTTGTGTAAGTAAACTCTAAATAGACTCTCAACGAACTGTTTGCAAAACCTGTATATCATGATTAAATAGTTTTTGTGCTAGCCAATCAAAGTTTACTTACATACATCACAAGAGTGACACCGATGACTTAGTTTAAGCTTCAGTGTCTATTTTTGTTACTTACGAAACTGGAAGGAATCAACTGGGACAACAAAGGCATTCCCTAAGGTTACCAGAACAGTATGCTAGAAAAGATAGATTCAAAACCGAAAATTAATTCAAGATATGCATAATTACTTTGGTTAATTTTTTAGATCATTACAGACACACACACACACACACACACACACATATATATATATATATATATATATATATATATATTATATATATAATTAGTAAAAGACAATTATTAAAACAATTATTAAAAGACCTACTTTAAAAAATTAATTGATATTACACAGCTTTAATTCATATTAATCTCTCTTTATTTAAACAACTTATAAACCTTTTATTTAATATTATACCATTAAAAGAAATCCTGCTGTAATAGAACGAATATTTGCAACAATATGTCTTGCATTGACGGAAATGTCATCCTAGGAAAGCCGTTCTGCATAAGCCGTCTGTTTATCTCATGACTATACCACCTGCTATTATTGCACTATTTTATGATACTGGAATAGATCTTCTTAGCCTTGTTTTAAATTCAATCGCCGGAAATAATGGATCATAGTCTGCTTTAACTATTTAAGTGTCTATGCTGTTAGCTCTGCTAATTACTAAAGCTTAATGCTGTGGAGTTAGTAATTCTTCTCATTGAAAATATAATATTGAAACATGGGAAGATGTGAGTTAGCATCCCTGACGATGGGAAAGTTTTTAAAACAAGATTTATTTTAGAAATTACCCGGCTATGTAACTTTAGTCATCGGATAACGACAGCCTATCATCCTCAATCAATGGCCGTGCCAAATGATTAAACAAAGTCAAGGATGTGTTATTCATGTACGTAGACGCTGAACAGATAAACTGGGACGAGATATTGCTTTAGTGCTTTGAGCTTACAATATGCTAAACAAAATGTAACCGAATTCACACCTTTTTATTTAATTCATAGTCAAGATGCTGAAACAATTCTCGCATTCTCTTCAACCCTGATGAGGAAAATGACTACATTAAACATGTTGCCATGAAAAGCGAAATGGCCCGAACGTTTAGGGTGCAAGAAAAGAACCACTCAAACACACAGGTTGCTGTTCTATTTTTCTAGAGATTTAGTGTGGGTTTTCATGATTTTCAGAAAGCATTTTTATTTGAAAAACTACTTAAGGAATATTTGGCTGTATAAAGTATGACAAATATCTGTTGTTAACCGTTAAATATAAGATTTTTAAGTTTCATCAAGACGGTGAAACGTATTGACTACAGACTTAGAATGAAGCCCTACTACGACTCCGAACTACTAGCACAATATCTAAATGGTAACTTTATAACATCTGAAGACGGATATTTTGAAGAGGATATGCTTTGACCCCACCTGGCTATTCAAGATCAAAGCAATCTTGGAATAACGAGTCATCTTATCTTTTTCGTCTTATAAGTAAGCAATGCCGTTTATAACCCTTTTACAGCAGGGCTTCTCTGGCAATAAGGTAACGCATATGGTTTCAACACAAGTTTCATTAACATTCTTCACTCTAGTGGAACACTATTACAGAATATTCTACTACTATATCAAATAGTAAGTAGTTTAGTATGTTAGTTAGTTCTGGGTTTCGCCAATCAAGTATTGAGGGATAAGGAGTTTTGATTTTCTGATACTCGAGTTTAATATGCATCATATGACTATTTACATAAAGTATAGTTCAATTGTTCCAAGGGATGGAATGCAATATCTTTCTTTAAAATAAAAATAGAACTTAATGTATTTGTCTTTCATAGCTGATGTTAACATTTAATATGTTTTATTGTACTATTCCTTGTAGCTAGCAATATAAAACCACATTCAATAAGATCATTCTATACAAAGTAAAAAAAGTTTAAAATTATGTACAAAACTGCCAAGGAAAAATATGATACTGTGAAATAAACGTTTGTATTGGTCATTTTCACTTAAAAATCTACTGAATAGGTAAGAAAACAAAATTTACTGGCCACTAAAATCTACTACAGTTTTTTAATTAAAATTTATTTTTTATTGGGGTAACTGAACGCTTCCAAATGACGTTTAAAGATATAGATTCCCAAATAAAACTTAGACTTCTTAGAGAGAAAAAAATCAGTCAATGAACTGGATGAAAATTTGATTTGAATCTCAGCGGTCTACTGTATTGTAAAAAGACGGCTAATAAAACCGAGATCTAGTGATTACAGCCGATTTTGTACGGCTACGAATATTCCTACCATAAAAGAATCTGAATGAAGATATATACTTCTGAATGAAGATATGTGATTGATTTTTAGCTAAGTTGGATTTTATCTGACTAACCCAACACTTCTATATAAGGGTCGTTAGGTTAAGGTAACAACTCCTAAGTTATTGCTTTTATAACCCAACAGTTATTTCCATAACCCTAATCCTTATGATTATAAAATTTAAAATTTTATGCCATTCAATGTTAAATTTTGTGTGATTAAATGTTAAATGTCATATTACTGCCTTATAGTTAGAAAATTCTTTCTTCAGAAATAACTATTGGTTTGCTTTAAAAGCTATTCGTGAAATATTTTTTAAATTTATATCGCGAGTAAAGAAATGTATTTTGAAAATTTTTAATAAAATCTTGATATATATATATATAATTATTTAAAACTTTATAATCCAGGTAATATAGGTCAATTTCAGAATATTTTTTCCCAAAATTTGAAATTTCATTGAAATAAAAGGGAAATCTTGCTTAAAATTAAAAATAAAAGTTAAAAATGTTTAGAACTATATTTAAAAGCCTATAAACGTGGTTTTATAGGAATTAAATTTTGAATTGTGCTTGTGTAACGGACGATATGCTATAAAATCCAGTTTTTCAGCTATTGTAATAAATAGATTAGCTGTCTAAAATAAATTAAGGATATAAAAAGATATAAAAAATACATTGTATACCTCAAGCTCTAAAAGGAGGAAACTACTAACAAAGAAATACTTCCTAGTTTATTTTCAGAATAAATGTAGTACCCATTTGTCTCTTGAAAATGAAACAACTACAGAGATTGTGCCTGTAAAGTTATAGACTGCTTTAAAAGAAGAACTGGGTGGGATGCATTGATTCTTAAAATGAATCTAAAAAGATTTTAAGGATATAAGTATTGGAAATTTTCTTTAAAAAAATCTTAAATTTTGATAAACACGCAAACACACGACTGAACTAGCTATAATATTAAAAAAAGCATACCGTAAAATTTTAAATAGCTAATAAGGATTCTAAATTTATATACATCGTTCTCTAAGTCTCCTCCCCCATTAGATTAGAAAACTCTACGCATTACAAAGCAAAAAGATACTAGTAGATATTTTATTTTCTTTGTTTTTAAATATAGTTATAACAATAGAAAATCAATTAATAATCAGTTATTACATCTATAGTATAAAATTTAAATTTCTAATAATTAAAATATATATTTTAATCCTAAGCTTTTATGTCGTGATTTGTTTGCATTATTTTCAAATGTAATATTGTTTTAAAAAAGTAAACAAATAGCTGGAAATTAACATATAAGCAAACACTATTCTCTATACACTGTTTACGACTCCATGAATAAATTTCAAATATGTAATATGTGTTGAAGTACATGTTAGCGAAACTAATATTGAGTATAATACGGTATGCATATACAGATGGTTAAGTATGATATTTTTAATACATGGGAAAACTGAAAAAGAGACTTTAAGATATATTTCGAGGGACAAGCCTTTTGAAGGAGGATAATTATTTTTAGAATTTCGAATAAGGCGTACTACAATTTATATAAATATCCAGCTTATATTTATATAAATATCCAGCACCGTACCAGGTTAATGGGTCTTAAAATTTCGTCCTATTTCCCTTCTTACTATAATCTGAATATTGAACTCACCATCTACCAATTTGATACAACTTTAATATTAAAGAATTAATAAATTTTGTTTGATGCTAGTATTTTAGTATTAGCAATATAAGTAAAGAACAATTTACTTTTATTACATTCATATGTAAACCAGCGAAAATTAATTCCGCCCGTTGCAATAAAAATTGTAGCCCCTATTGCTTTTACTTGCCCATGAGAACTTTTGGATTGAAGAATATGCAGTCGGGCCCTTGAATTAAAAAAGAGTACGCAGAGTTTGTAGCGGAACTTAAACGTTTATTGAGCTAAGAGAAGGCCATGATCTTTCGAAGGCAGAGCGAGAGAATGATTATAACGTGTGGATTACAGGGTTGGACTCCAGAGGCGAATTCCCAAGAAAAAATAGCTTAGTCAGTGCTCTCAACAGTAAAAAGGAACTTAATCATTGAAATGTTTACCGGTGACAGCTGGAAAACATAGAGAGAGGGAAAAGAATTTGCATTTATTGCAGAGAAAGCTATTGGAAATGGGTTGGAAGAATTTAAAGTCAAGGAAACTCCTTTAATTAAGATATTTATTGGCTGAGAAAAATAGTTTTAAAGGAATAAGAATGGGAAAGAAGAGAATTTTAAGAGATATTAAAGTTTGTTAATTTAGATTTATTACATGCATATACATATATGTATATATGTACGCACACGTATGCATACATACATACATATTATATATATACACACATAATATAAATATTATTTACAAGAAAGTAAGTTTATTTTAAGTTGCACAAAATTCAGGAATTTTCAACTGTTATTGAATGGTCAGAGTCGTACCTAATTTCACTGGTTTTAATTCCATAATTGACGTGGAAGTTCTAAATGTTGGAATCAGCAGTAACTAGATGTGAGTTATGTGGGAAAATGTGGCCATAATATTGAAAAACATCAAACATTTATTATGATCAATTCGGAGTTTCGTTTTAAAAATATATATTTAATCACCAGGATTAAATGAATCAAATTTATGAATTAAAGGAAGAGTGTCTTTATATTTCTCATAAAATTTAAATTTATGTCCCCAGAGAGGGAGAAAGTAAGTCCAAATATACATAGATTAGGGAAATTTTATCTTTTTATAGTCAATCATTTATTGGTCAAACTTTGTACCGTTAAACTAAAATGTTATGCTTAATTTATATAAAATCATATGATAAAAATAATTATTTTTTTTAAATACTACTCTTAAAAAGTGATTTTAAAAGTGATTTTTGTGTTTTAAAAATATTGTCATTGTTGAAATCTTTACATGAGGTGTGTTTTATTTTTGTGTAGCATTATTTCAATATTTTATTTCGTTTTTTCAAATAAAGCTATCTTTCTCACAAAAGTTATTGACAGCAATCACACTTTTACCAGAATGTTTAGATTATTCAACTTTATGTTTCATGAAATCTCCCAAGATACATTATCAAATATTAATTATACACCTCTTTATGAAAACTGATATGTTTTGTCTTTCTATTAACTGCACTTCAAGAAATTCTTTATTCAAGATAATTTTTATTGTAATAAAGATAATAGAAGTTTTATGCCCAGTCCTATAATTGTGTATAATTTAGTTGGGGATTTTATGTTTCATATAACTGACTTTTGACACACATATTTTGACACGTTTATAAATCTTGTTTGAAATGCCCTACTTCTAAAAGCATATAGTCTAGAAGAAACGGATTAGTAGGTGTTGTTAAGATTAGGAAGCACAAATAAGAAATTCTTCTTGAAATCTATTATTAGGGCTATTTTAAAATTTAAATTTATCATGAGTTCACCAATTCTATGTACATTTTCAGATCATGTGGTTTTAATATTATTTCTATTTCAAATAAAACGAGCGAATTAGTGAAAACAAGTGTCAGATAAAAAAAAAAAAAACTTAAATTACTTAAGTATTCCAAAATAAATGTCTGTATTTTATTTTTAAAATTTAAAGCACTGAAATAGATCATTATTGTGTATAATCCATGTGTATGTCCATTTTTTTGTGGGAGATAACAGAAGATTTCGTGTTTCATGTAACTGGTCATCGTATTTATCTATTATATTTTAAAATACTTTGCTTCTGTTTATTTACAAGAAGTAATTGATTATTTGTTATTAAGATTAAGATGCTCAAATAAAAAATTATTCTTCTAGTAACATTATTATTTCTCCAATTTTTGCCCATATATATTTAAACTAATATTTCCCGTTGGATAATATAGACTTGAAGGAAATAATGAATCACAAAAGAAAGACTATATGTTACTTAAATATTTCAACACAAAAATATTCTTTATGTAAAAATAATTTAATAGTTCGTAAATTTGAAACAGCGATAATTATCATTTGTTCTTTCGCATTAGCAATTTACTGTTTTTCAGTATTTTCAGCGATAAAATACTGATGATTTTGGAAATTAGACTGACATTGGAAAGGTAGAGAGACATTTAATAGAAATTTTGAAACAGTTATCAAGCTCCATAGTTTTTAGAAGTATTTTAATAATTGTGTAAGTACACCTCTAATCACTTACCGCTAAGTGAAGTTAAATGAAGACGAATTAAAAAAATCATGAGGATTTTGGGAATTCAACTGACATTGGAAAGGTGGAGAGACATGTAATAGAAATTTCGAAACAGTTTTCAAGCTCCATAGTTTTTAGAAGTATTTTAATAATTGTGTGCTTACACCTCTAATCCCTTACCGCTAAGTAAAATGAAATGAAGATGAATTAAAAAAATCATGATGATTTTGGAAATTATACTGACATTGGAAAGGTGGAGAGACATGTAATAGAAATTTCGAAACAGTTTTCAAGCTCCATAGTTTTTAGAAGTATTTTAATAATTGTGTGCTTACACCTCTAATCCCTTACCGCTAAGTAAAATGAAGCTGAATTAAAAAAAATAAAAACCTGAGAAATTTTTATAGAATAAAAATTTTATATTTACAGGATGGGTATGATGTAGATAATTAGTATCCATTTATTAAATACTAATGCGCTATGTTGGTTACCGTTTCCATTTACTCAAATC
The DNA here is from genome assembly GCA_032207245.1 of Pardosa pseudoannulata. Lineage (NCBI taxonomy): Eukaryota > Metazoa > Arthropoda > Arachnida > Araneae > Lycosidae > Pardosa > Pardosa pseudoannulata. The sequence goes on along the minus strand of CM063502.1, from coordinate 21,729,560 downwards.
ATTCTGATTTCACGAGAGCAATAACAAATACAACTTGAAGCTACAAGTTTCATTGTACTAATCTTACTCTTGAAATTAAGGCACCGTACAAATTGGAGTGACATTACTACATTCCTTAATTTGAATAAACTTAATGCAAATAATGTTATACGGATTTCGTATGACTAACTAGCAAACAACTTAAACGACCAAATGATCTTTATATATGTATGAAATTACAGCAGGCTCAAAATCATGCCGTTAGTTGTTTCTATCGATATTATTATATTACATATGGCAGCGTTGGAAATAGAAAAAATTAAATTGAATTCGATAAGAAAATTTTATATATTTAAGTATTCAAAGTCTACTTTAAAATCCAAGCAGCGTCATTCGAGAATCTATAAAGAGTTTTCAATTTCGAAATGGTAATAAGTTATATGAAAAAACTTGACAACAAATATTTATTTTCATAGGCATCAAAATAAAATTTTTATTTTAAAATATTCAATAAAATTATTTACTTTTATAGTAGTATTTTAGAAATGAAGTAAGTAAACGAATGTCCATTTATAAAATATTTTGAAGTACATTTGAAATTCTGTTTACTCCATAAATTTAAACTTTCGTTACTCACACAACATTAAATTTCTCATAAATATATTATAATGTTCCGCTCGTAAATCACCAAGATAAATAATAAAATTCTGTTGGAATATCAGTGTTTTGCATACAAAGCACGTTTGTTTTTGAATCGCAGAGAAAAATGCTTGTTGTAAAGTATTTCATGCAACAACTGAAATAAAACAAAGTCACACTCGAAATGTTTAAAATGTTATTTAGAATAAAAACTTCAGAGCACGATGTAACTTATAAAATGTATGCATTAAATAGCATGCTTGCGAGTTTTAAGAGCAGAAAATATAAATAGTCAAAATGAAAAAAAAGATTTTAGTTAAAGAGTTGTTCTAATTTATTATTTATATTCCCCATAAGTTTCATTAAATATTCTATTTTTAAGCTACTGTTCTGTTATACCAGTCATAACATCTTTATAAGCAGAGCATTCTAAACATAACTATTAGTGATGTTATATGTTTATTAAATAATTTTCTGTTCCTTCGCTTGATAAAAGTAGTTGATAAGTTTTGATTAGAATATAAATAATTAAAATTAGTACCATTTATTTTTTCTTTTTGACCAAATTTGGAAAGCTTTCAAAGTACCTTTTGAATTTTTTAAAGGCTTTTTGCTTCTTAATTTTAAGAAATCATAATTTATTAAAGAGAATAGAACTTTTAAATCCTACTTTCTTTAATAAAAATAATAGTAACTTTAATTTAATAATTAATTTTAATAATTTTTGAATTAAATTTAAATGAAATGCAAGCTAATTAAAAGATATAGTCGTTTATAACTTTTTACTCTCTTTAGTCGTTAAGACTTCAGTTATTAAAAATATAAACTTTTACTTTAACTCATAATTATCAGTATTTAAAAAATATATCAATGTGTTGTTTTACATTTAGTAAGGTTACTTTTAAATAGAGTAATGGATAATCTTTTAAACTGAGTAATGGAAAACCAACTTTCCAATTCAGTTTCGTTTGTTCAGAACTAAGAAGGACTTGATACTTTCAGGTCTGAGGTCCTACTAATACTACATCAAATTTGATCTCAGTCCATTAAATAAATTTTTCGAAACATTTCTGAGATTCTTACGGGTCATTTTTACCCAAAAACTATTTTGTGAATTTTTAATAGATTTTATTTTCAGATAGTAATGACAGAAGTAGTATAATACTCATTAAAATACTTTTATAAAATTTATCCTCAGAAATAGTTTTATAAAAATATATATTATCTCTGTTATTACTATCTGCAAAAGAATAAATCTGTTAAGATAACACAAAATAATGTTTTAGTCAAAATGACCCCTCCAGCGATTCTAGTGTTACAATGACCTGTATTTAAATCATATATTTCCCGATTTTTCTAAAAAGATGGCGATACTTGTTTAGAACGACTCATTCAAGACGGATTTCGCTTCCAATGCACTTGCAACATGAAAGTCACTTTTGTTTAATCCAGTTAGAATTATTACAAATGACTTTTAATGTTATTTAAAAATACTCACTTCAATAATGTTAATTTAGATAGTAATGGATGTAGTTTATATCTTAAATAATTACTATATCTATGATTTAGGGTTATTTGAATATGTATCTTTATAGTAGAACTTAATAATTTTTAAATAGGCACATATATTAAATATGATTCTAGAAAGATTTATATGTTATATATATATAAGAAGCGTTTTATTATTTAAGTTTTCATATGAAGGCTAGCTATTTCTAGTTTTTCTGTTATTTAATACAGTTAATATATAAATTGGCTGAAATCAATATTTAATTACATGCTTTCAAAAATTATTTCCTGTTTTTTTTCTGATAGTATTTGATCTTCAAAAGACTCGTCAAACTTGTATGACGTTTCGATCCTTACTTATCGTTATATTTGTATTTTAGCAACACAATTTTGACATTTTCAAGACTATGGAGAAACCTGAATTCTATATTTTTGTATGTACTTAATTACAATGCATAATTTCATACTTTTGTAACAGGAGAAACAAATCTTGATTATCTCAGAAATATTTGTATAACTTTACTTAGTATTTAGAATCCTATTATCTTCTGGACTGCTTAGGTGAAGACTTTCCATCACTAAGGGAATATTTTTTCTCAAACTCAATTATAATAAATAATTTCATAATTTTATAAAGAAAGAAACAAGTCTTTAATACCCCAAAAATATTTGTATAATTTTATAAAGAATTTAGAATCTTAAGATCTTCTAGATTACTTGGGTTTTTCCTCGGGTTAATTTTTCAATGAGCACGATTATATTTGCGATGCTCTATTGCGGAGGAGTGTTTTGAACTTGAAAGCTTTCCTTCACGAAGGGGATATTTTTTTCGTGTACTTAATTGTAATGAATAATTTCATAATTGTATAACAAAAGAAACAAGTCTTCATTATCTCACAGACATTTGCATAACTTATTTCAGCATTTGTAATCTTATTATCTTCTTGATTGATTGGGTGTTTCGACGGGTCAGCTATTCAATGAAAGGAATTATATATGACATGCTCTATTGCTGGGATGGGCAAACTAAGGCCCGCGGACCAACTCCGGCCCGCCGGAAGGTTTTATCGGATAGAATTTTAAGTTGCCGGTCCGAGGCAAATTAAAAGAAATATATATTTATACATTATATACCTTTTCTACTTTGCTTAAATATTATATCCCAAATTTATTTTCTCACGCCCAGAAGATCAGCGGTATAATTGCTTCTTATATGTGAACAAGTGTTTTAAGCTTTGAATCTTAGAAAGAATAATTTCAGAAGTAGACTGACAGATGAGCATTTAACATCGTTCCTTAAAATCAGTACATCTCACTTCGAACCTCAGTATAAGGAACTTTTAAAAATGAAATCGCAATTTCATTCATCTCATTAACGTATTTAAACCGTTAGGTACTTGTATATTGTTTTTAAAATTTTAGAAAAATTTATCTTGGCCCGCCAAACTTATTTTCTTTCGATTTTTGGTCCGCGGCCGAAAAAGTTTGTCCATCTCTGCTCTATTGCGATGAAGTCTTTGGGGTTCTTTCAACAACAATATTGTAAAAAACAGTAAAAACTTAGGTCAAAACACGAACTTTCAGCTAACATGGATTTTCTCTGGAGTTATGAGACTCTATCTGTGCTGCTAAACTGTAATTTGATATATTTCAAATCTAAATTGGAAAGAGTTAAAAAAATGGTCTTGCTACAAAACGAGTGTTTCCAGTTGTTTAATTCTTCTTACAGAAGATAATATACTTGTAGATCAGATTATTTTAAATGTAAATGAATAATTTCACATTATTTTGTGCTTTGTGTATTTATTTTTAATTTAAAAAGTTAAGTAATTACTTGGCTTTTCCTTAATCATATATAAATATAGGATAAACGAATGTGTTATACAAATTTAGCATTAAATTTAGTTAGTAAAATAATTCTTAATATTCCTAACTAATACCATCTATATAATAAATTTGCAAAGCAATTCAGTGACATGAATAAAAATAAAAGGAATGGTGCTAGAATTTCATCAGGCACTCTTATTAATGGCCATTTAATTTTCCGTAAATGGTCATTTTTAAATCTGAAAATTGTTTAAAAAATTGAAGTTATAAACTTTATACTGTTAATTATGATGAGACTTTAAAAGCTTCGTTTACTCGTTTATACATTTTTAATCTTCAATTTCTTAAAAAAAGCACTTTGGATTTTTGTCCGGAATAAAATTTTGGAGTAATTATATTTAGTTTCCTTCTCATGACTATAGTTTGCATACTTTAGATACGACAAAACGCAGAAGATTTAAATTCTATTTTGTACCTCATGGGGATGGCTGGGAAAATATTCGCTGCCATTTCAATTGTATACTCTATTTCAAGTGATTTTTTCATACATTTTTACTTCTCTAAATTAAACAGTGCATGGTTTGCAAATGACTTAGAAAACTATGCTGAATGATTAATATCGTATAGCTTTGATTATTCACCACCTAGTGAAACAAATATTTTCAGTAGCTAATATTTAATTTAATTTTAAACTTTAAATGTTGTAAATACTTCTTTTGACACAATAGCACTTACAGTTGCTTATTGTTTTTACTACTATTTTATGACTATATTATGATATAACACAAAACGAACCACTGTAGCTCAATCGGCGAAGGCATCGATCTCATAACCACAGGGTTGCGAGGTTGCGGCTTGAGCCAGTCAAAGATCTGCCCTGTTCATTAATGGTGGTCGGGGCACGTAAAATAGGTTCCGTGGTCAGAAGGTCTTCCAAGTTTCAAACGATACCGCTGGAGGTAGCAGGCCAAATCTGCGGTCTCCTGTCGGGTCCCTGTTTCTTAATCACGAGGACCCACTTTGTTTCTGTTGTCTTGGGAGTAATGATGGCCTCCTATACGGTATTCCCATAATAAAATGGTCAATAGTTATTTACCGTTTGGTTGTGGCGAATATTATAAAAACAAGTAGAAGTAATAATATATCATATGAAATTTCGTTTTGATATTTATATACCTTGCTTTTATTATTTTCTCATTTAAAAACGAACACTACATGAAACGACTTTTAAATAAAAAATGTTGAGAAATATATATAAATTTCTTCCATTGTCTGTGTGTGTTGTACCTAAATCACTTTTAACAAAACTTTCGAAAAAGTTTTTCAGTTTAGCTTTTCAATGCCTGGCTTACCACATTTGATAAGGCTTATTTCAAGAAATATATATCATACGCTACGGATTTGGAAAGAATGTTTAAGCACAGATTGCTTACGCATTATAATAAAAAGTAATATGATTTCCCGTTCCACAGCAAATAATGTGTTTGCTACACAGTAAACGAAAAAACAATTGGGTAAGTATTAAAAATACTTGCGACAGTTTAAGCTACAATGTTAAGAAAATGTAAAAATTATTTTATAGTGTATTTGGTACATCACAACTTTTAAAATAATTTTAAAGAAAGAAAAGCAAATAAAAGAGAGTAATTATGAATTCCCCTCTAGATTTCATCAGTAAAATTATATGAAATATAGCGAAAATAACTTCATAAGCAATCTGTTTTACTTAAAATTTATATAAAATAAAATTATAAATATTATAATTATTATTAGATTTATTACTTTACAGATATTCTACATATGTTTAAACATATATCTCTGAAAGACAAGACAAAATACTTCCGAACACATTTTAGGAAAAAGAAAATAAACAAACAACTTAACGAAAGCGCTCTGCACACAAGCACTACAAGATTATGACTAGAAAGTGAATGATTATGATTTCCCCCTAGATTTTGCCTGAAGAGGTATAAAACATATAACGAAAATAACTGCATAAAAATCAGTTTTACGTAAAATTATTATTAGATTTATTACTTTACAGATATTCTACATATGTTTAAACGTATATCTCTGAAAGACAAAACAAAATACTTCCGAACACATTTTAAGGAAAAGAAAATAAACCAACAACTAAACGAAAGCGCTCTGCACACAAGTACTACAAGATTATACCTAGAAAGAGAATGATTATGATTTCCCCATAGATTTCGCCAGAAGAGTTATAAAACATGTAACGAAAATAACTGCATAAAAATCAGTTTTACGGAAAATTCTTAAATAAATTAAAATTATAAAAACTATGCATATTATTATATTTATTATTTTTCTACAAAATGCCTAAATATGCATTTTTGAAAGATAAACAATATATTTTCGAACAAATTATCGAGAAAAGAAAATTAAGAAAACATTTAATGAAAGAAAGCCCCTTGCGTGCGAGTTCGAACTGAGAATGGTTATGATTTACCCCCTAGAATTCGCCAGAGAAGATATAGTATAACGTAAATAATTACATAAGAAATCAGTTTTACGTAAAATTCTTAAATAAAATGAAATTATAAAAATTACGCAATTTTTTCTGAAATTCTACAACGATGCCTAGGCATGTATAGCTGAGGTACAACAAAATATTTTGGGACAAATTCTAAGCAAAAGAAAATAAACAATGCATTTAAGGAAAGCAAGCCCCCTGCGCACAAGTACGACCAAACTGTTTTGCCAGCAGATGGCAGCACTCCGAATTTCACCTATCCCGTTGAATCTCCACAGAAGATGCCGAAGAGAAGGATAGATCGTTCAGATCTTTCCTCCTTTTGCGTAGATTACCACGTGCTTTAGAACTTTGTTTCGGGACTGGATGGGTTTAGCGGTTCTTTTGTTGCTCACTGTCATATTTATAGGTAAGTGACAGGTGAAATTACGTTTGTCTTAACGTTGCTCTTATTCTTGTCATATTTTTCGAATTCGAAAAGGAAGGTATTATTTAGAGAAACTGGGAAATATATGAAAAAAAAAATGAAAAAACATTTCTGAAGAATTTTGGCAAATAATAAACTTTTGTGAGTTGATAGTAAAATTTGTTTTGGGAGTGTTTTAAACTTAGAGATTTTACTTGAAAAATTTTTAAAAGTTTAAAGAAAGGTATTTAAGAAAGAGTTTAAAAGTATTTACTTTTAAAAAGAACACTTAATGTACGTTAGCAGAAGTGAAAAACTGCAGAAATAAAAACAAAATTCTCCCCCTGAAAGTAACACTTTTATTTGAAAAGCAAAATTTTTACTTATTTGAATGTATTTAAATTCCAAAATTTACTAATCAGAACGCGCATTATATAAATATTTAAAATATTCTTTCTTGGCATAGTTTTATTATTAACTGCAACATTTTATTTTTCCTATATGAATATATAAGCAACACATTAGTTTTTTCATAATTTTTTTCTTGTATTTTAGAGATCAAAATGAATAGGCATATTGTATGCAGTAATAATTAGTTGAAACGAAAAAAATAATAATTAGATTCCAAAATTATGTAAGTTTTAGTTCCTTAAAACTAATAAATATGGAAAAAGTAATTTTTAGTGACATCAAACACTATTTCACATTACTACACATTGATCTGTATTGTTAAATACTATGTAATATTTAGGGCCAGTTAATGTAGAAATTAATTATAAGTTAACATGTATTCACTTTAATAAAAAAACTATGAAGTAAACGACTCCAATTACACAGATTTTACATTGACGAGTCGGCAGGTACCACAAAATCGGGAACAAAAATCTGTAGTTATACTAGCAGGGAATCTGTAACGGGGTCTTACCACTGTATTTTAATTAACATTTTGTTAAAGTGTATAATGACGAAATCTAATAGTAAAATTATACACGAATAAACTAATATTTCTTTATGTTTTCTTGAAAACTCTACATAAAATACAGCGGATAAGATTTCTTAAGTATCTTACGGTTATAATAGTTAGAGAGCTTAATGTAAGTTATCAGACGTTAAATGTAAATTAATATAGGTATATTTTAATAACAAGTTTATTAATTAAATGACTTCAATAAAAAAGGCTATATAATATTTACCGAATGAAACTTTTATAATTAAACTTTATAAAATATCTCATCTATAGGTATTAAAAATATGTCTATTAAAATTCATAATGGTGTTGTTTATGTATAATATTTGACTCGTAACAATTATATGATTTTTGTGAAATCCTCATAAAATAAATTCTTATTTTTCGAAACTTTCTGGGGTATATATATTTCAGCAAAATTAACATAAGTAAACTCTTATTGAAAGGAAAAATTATTTTTTATATTTTATTGGTTAGTTTGCTGGATAAACCAAAAATTATCTGTATTAATTTAAAACTACACTATATGATATGATGATATGATATATGATATGATGAAAAGTGTAAGAGATATTACAAGTTATTTTAATTTAGCAGAAATTAAGTAAAAAACAACATATGGTCTTTTAAGGAATATTACAACTTTAAAAGGGCTGTTGATCTATGCAGAGAATGCATCTGTTTTGACAGAACTTTTAGTTTTTAAGTGCTTGATAAAATTATAAAAACAATTTTGAAACTTTTAAGACCTGTTTTAACTTTTATTAAATCATTAATTATTTTTTATTTATTATAGTGAAAAATGTAAAACAGTTAATACATAGAATTTTGAATAATAGTTTATACGTTATAGTAAGATATGTACGATAACTTAATTTAGAATGCATAGGATAACCTTTAACTTATATTACAGCAATCTGAAAACTGTATTGCATAGAATAAATTAATACAAAAATCCTTTCTTATATAAAAAATTTAAAATCTAAAAAAATAGGATTAAATGAAATTAGAACTAATTAGTCATTAAAAAATAACTTGACTATTAAATTATCTGATTAATATTAACTCATTCTACAGGCAATACAAATATATACACACAGAAGAAAAATAAGGCTTATCTATTGAATAGAAGTTTTTTAATCTTAAGTCTACAACATAGCTTTAATTTATGATATATTAATTCTTCTATATTTTTACTACAGCCAATCTTTTTCAAAATTTCAAAATTTTGTAACAGACGAAACAAGTATTGAATATCTCACATACTTTTGTATAATTTTTAATGAAAATTTAGAAACTTGTGGTAATTCGAAACAGACATACTTTCTAAAAGTACGGATTTACATTATGAGATACGAAGCTCCCTAATAATAAATTCATAAACAAAAGGATTCTAATAATACACTTCATAGAAATCCTGCTGATCGAAATTTCAGCTTTTACAATTATTTGCATTTATAAATATCTTATTTTAATTAACTTCATAAAATATACAAGGACGTACTTTATTCAAATAATATTCTTCAAAATAACTAATATGTGTTTTTTTTATGAAAAACACTATATTTTCTTTCTTGTTTAATATAAAATTCGCTATAATTAACTCATAAGGGTAAACTCATGTGGTATTTCCGACAACTTAGTTTTATTTCATGTCAAATCTCGAACATTTTTAAGTAAAGTCATCTTTTCACTATACCTTTTCTATGATTAGTTCTTTTCATAGTTAAAATACTTTTTAAAACGAAATGAAGTAAACGTCGAAAATTTTCATACATGCAAAAATATGGTTTTAAAAGTTAATATTAGTTTTAAATGACTTTAAATCTTCATTTCATTTAAAAGATGTAATTAATTTTAAACAAAAGTTCCTATTAAAAATTTATTTTCTTTATAAATTTAATTTTTACCGCCGAATTTTTAATTTAGAGATTCCCCACATTTTCTGGACCATCACCACTTTTAGAAGAAAAACTATTGGAACACCTCATTTTTCATAATAGTTATATCAAATATTAAAATATTGTTGTATATTATTTAAATATCTTTTACCTGCCTATCTATCTATTAAGAATCACAAAGTAGTAATCAATTAAAAGGATCATCAATTATAGTAAAAGTTTATTAAAATCTTAAAATAAGCATAAAATCAATAAAAAAAATTAATAGCAGGGTTAAGGCTGGAAGATTTTCAACAATTTGTTAATATTGGGTTCAAATTTAGATAACATTATAAATGTCCAAATTCAGTGATGTCCCTATCTGAGATAGCCAACTTGCTACTGTTCTGAACCTTCGTTCAGCCAAATACGATGAAGGGGATGCAATTAAAATTTTTGTACTCTTGCCGCATAGTGGACAAACGGCAGCCCATATCTTAATTCATAAAATTTATAATTGAAAAAGATATCGTTTAATTTATATAAAATACAAAAGTTTTTGATTGATTATTTTTAAAGACATGCATTTTTTATAGACATTTAACTATTGGACGTCCCCTTTAATAGACTTAACGACACCCATTAGCCTCTGTTTCTGCTACCATCCCCATGGAAGGCTTTAGTACCGATTGAGTGGCAGTACCACCACAGTTGGCAACCTATATTTTAATCGAATTATACATATTTTGTAAAAACTGATAAAAAATATTAATTTACTTATAGCTAGAATCTAATAGTTAATGAATGTTTCTTCGGGAAATTTCAGATTTGAATAGCCCGAGTAAAAAGTGAATTTAATTCGAGGAAAAAAAAGCTTTCTGGAAATCTTAAGAAAAATAATTTGTTTTTATTCAAATACTTAAATACGGAACTCTGTAATTTTTTTAATTAACAATACAGTTGAAAATTTTATTGATGTATTTTTACTATACATTTAAGAGAGCTGGATAATATTTATACTTTTAAAAACCCTTTTGAAACGAAACAAGATTAAAATAGAAAATTATCCTGAATGCAAATAAGTGGTGTTTTAAATGACTTGCTCATATATTCAATTTAAACCATAAAAATTTCTTAGTACTTTTTAGCTTCGATCCAATCAATAATTATTAACACTGATTTTAAAATTTCAGATTGGGATTAAAGGACCTTCAAAATGTAAAATTTAGACCAAAGGTACAAGCATTTTATATCTTGAAAAAGAATACGCTTTCATTGCCAAGTGAAATGTTTGTAACCGTTTGTTCTACTTCATGAACACACGGTTGTTGTGTTGTACTTTCTCCTTTAAATTCTTAAAAATAACTGTTTTAACGTTGATGTTTTTAACTTTCTTGGTGACTTCAGAATATTTCAAATACATTATTAGTTCTAAGTTTCTTAAAAAACTTTTGAATATTGCATAATAAATTGCTTTTTATAAAAAGTATGCTTTTAAAAACATCAGATATTTTGCCGAGTAACACAGTGTACCATGCAGCGAAACAACGAACGGAATTACTGAAATATCGTAAAGTAACACTTTTAAATAAATTGTACTTAACACGAGTTATTTCAGGTTCGTAGTTATATTTATGTATATATATTTATACTAATTATCCAGTTTTAAAGTTAAGACAATTAATTAATATGCGATGCATTTTTAAAGAATATTGTTTGTTAATTAAAAAGAAATTCTATTTTTAATTGAGAATCACTTTATTGCAGATTTTGGACCCCTATATATTTTACGCCATAACATTTTAATTCTCATATTAAAATGCAATATAAATTGAATATTTCAAAATTTGAAGTTTAAGGTGCTCCTTTTATTTTTAAAGAAAAAATAAAATGGTAGGAAATAAGCTTTCGAAAAATTGTAACATATGCAGTTTTTAGTTGCTAAAATGTTAGAGACTCAAAACTTTACAAAACATTTCCGTAAACACTAGAGTTGGATCTTTTCACGTTGAGTAGATTAGGAGTTAAGTTTTATTAAAGACTCATATTTCTAAATACTTCAAATAATTTTATTATAGAATTTTGTTCAAATCATTCAAAATATTTAATGGGATTATAAAGTAAGATTGAATCCTTTAACTGCCACGATACATAAAATTATTTAAAATATAGGAAAACAAAACTACTTTATACTTTTTAAAATGTGTGAGAATTATATATTTAATTAATTCTACGTGCATGCAAGACCCTTTTTTTCTCATAAAGTAAAGAACATTTTTTTTGTAGTTTAATCGAAAATTATGACTTAAATATTGGCTGAACTCTCCTTGGTCATTTCAAATAATTTGAATCGTTAATTGTCCGAATTTCATGGTTGTAATTGTTTATACTTACTCGGTTAAAAAATAAATATTAATCATAGAATTATTTTTTGACAAATATAATTTGCTCATCAGCAAATAGGGGTAATATTTGAGTAAATGTTTCTGTATGAAATCCAAACGTCCAAAATACTTCTTTCATTTAAGTTTTAAATTATTTTAAAACGCCGTTATTTTTATTGGGTATTTATACAAGTAAATTATCAAGTATTATATCAAACTTCAAATCTTACTAGAATAATCGAATCAGCTATTATTTGAAACACAAGTCTAGAAAATACTCAATATAAGATTAAAGAATCTTATTATTCACTTACCTGTTAAATCAATCTAAAGAGAAATAAACATTTATTTTCCAAGTCTGTTAACATTGTTATTTCTTGCGAAGAAAAAATAATGGTAACAGATTACTTTTTTTCTTTCTTATTTGTTTCAGTTCTATTTCTCCTATTTAAATTTCTTTAATTGTATCAGTATATTACATGACAAGAAAGTACTGACACAGATCATACTCATTCAAATTTTGAAATAAGAGACAGTTTCCATTTCTAATGTACAATTTTTTCATTTCTGACAGTAAACAAATGTACATTCTTTAAAATCTAAAAATAATTCATAATTAAAAAACAGTACATGTAAAGTTTATATAAAAGTTATTTATATATGTTAGTTTATGTAATAAGGGTTAAAGTAAATCACACAAAGAACTAGTCTTCCTATTAACTCGTGCTACTGGTTCTGAAATAGCAAAAATCCCCAAAATTATTATTAGAAATCTTTACAATCTTTTTATAGTACTCTTCTTTGAGTAACTTATAACACTTATATAACTCAAAAAAGCTCTTACAAATTCAACAAAGAACAAATATTTTTCAAAACAAAACTTAATTAATTCCGATAATAAAACATATAAACTGTTATAGACAGTTTAGTAGTATGTAGTCTCTAAAAAAATATAGCTACTCAGTTTATCGGAACATATAATCTTGTAATAAAGCTCTAATTTATGAAAAATACGTGAAGAAAATAAATAGTTTGTTACAACTATCTCACTGATTAAAACTACTATTTCATATACAAGAGCTTTTATAATATTTACTAATTTTCATAAAGGTATAGCGTGCTTGACGTACGTGTAATTTGCAAATAAAATAAAACAAAACAAACGTACAGTTAATAAAGGAAGAAACATTAAGTATTTAATTGTTATTCAGTTTTTCCCAGATCATTTTAGACTGTTTTTTGAGGGTAAATTAAGAACTTAGTACATTTCAGAAATTTAAAAAAAATTAAACAGAATAAAGTACTAAAAATAAGGTTATTCAAATTAACTATGAAGCATTTTTATATTTTTAAATTATAATAAACAGAATAGTATTAGTTTGTACCTGTCATTTAATTTTAATTAATATAAACATTAACCCTCAATTTTAAATATATATATATATATATATATATATATATATATATATATATATATATATATATATATATATATATATATATATATATATATATATATGTGTGTGTGTGTGTGTGTGTGTGTGTGTGTATGTGTGTACATGTCAAAATTATCAGACTTTCGATGAAGAATTCCAAAAGTTATTTACGACAACATTAACTTAAACGACAAATTATGCAAGTTAAAAGGTGAAATTTATCATATCTTAGAACTTTCAAATCGAAGGATTACTGTTACTTGCTTGAAAATGACTTTTTCAATCGATTTGCTCTACTTTTCAATAAAATAATTAACGGCATTTTTAAATATCTTTGCACATTTAATCAAATTGGGGTAACATGATCTTAACCACAAAAATATCTTTCATTGTCAAAAAAGTAAAATTTCTAAATCTATTATCTCTAAATCTCAAAGTAAAAAGTGAACTATAACATTAACATGAAATATAACCCACTATAAAATGCTACGGCTTGTAATCTATATTAGTTTTAATGTAGTTCACAATTTAGCAATATTACTATTATTAACTTTATATCAAAAATCACACAAAAATACTCTAAAAGTTCAGGAAGCATAACATTTGTTGGAATAAATTATAAAAAAACTAAACACAAATTCAAATTTTCTTGAATTATAATCGACATTTAGCTATCATCAAACATTAAAATTACACTTCATTATGAAATAAATTATAGTGCATTTAACGATTTTATTAAGAATTGTAAGTACAAAAAATTAATCTTACTCATAGATCACTCGTAAGTAAAAAGATTTTTCCATACAATATGTAGTCATTGTATTTATGGATTTTATTAACCCGAAATTGTCCAATGTAAACTAAAATTTTATTTTTAATTTTTCAGACATTGTTCTTTATTTTGATTAGACTTTAACCATTACAATTAACGGCTTTAATTTTACTACAATTGGAATAAAGTAAATATAGTGTAAAATGTGCTGAAAACGAAGTCAATTAAAAAAGATTTGTCAATAATATATCAATGAAAATCATCATTTTGACAAATATTGAAAATTCTTTTCAAACTACACAAATTCTGAAACTGTTATTAGGATAGAAAAATGTGTAATATCATGTCGAAAAGGTACAGAGAACTTTGTGTTACCCGAATTTCATATATATTTATAAGATATATTTGTATCATATATATTCGTAAATATTTATATGCATTTACATGATATCTTGTAAATTAATATTTTCTTCATATGTGCACAGGAAAAAAATATACATTTTGATTTATAAAAAGTATCTTACCTGAAGTGTTGAAATGAAATAAATTTATAAAGTTATTAAGAAAAGTGTAAAAGTTGTATGCGGAAACGAACATAGCTTTAAATTTTTAGAAAATAAAGGATTTTATAATGAAGCATTTTTAGTTCAAAGGGTAGTCGATTATCTAATTTTTCTGTATTAAAAATTTAAAAAACACTTAGTAATGCAAAAATGCTTTTATATGTACATAAATTATATGCATATGTAATGCAAATAATTTTGATAGAAGGAGAATTTGGGGCAAAATTAAGATAATTAATTTAACAGCACAGAAGTTCTACTTGAAATCCGATTGACATACTGAAAATCATGTGGACGTCATATAAGAAATCAGAAACCTGTATACTGTTAGGATTTAATTTCAAAATTTAAAATTTGAATACTTTAGATACTATAATATATTTTTTTCATATGTGTACAAGAAAAAATATATACATTTTGATTTATAAAAAGTATCTTACCTGAAATGTTGAAACTAAATAAATTTATACAGTTATTAAGAAAAGTGGAAAAGTTGTTTGCGGAAACGAACATAACTTTAAATTTTTAGAAAATAAAGGATTTAAAAATGAAACATTTTTAGTTCAAAAGGTAGTCGATTATCTAATTTTTCTGTATGAAAAATTTAAAAAGTGTTTACTAATGCAAAAATGCTTTTATATGTACATAAATTATATACATATGTAATGCAAAAAATTTTGATAGAAGGAGAATTTAGTGCAAAATTAAGATAATTAATTGAACAGCACAGAAGTTCTACTTGAAATCCGATTGACATATAGAAAGTCATGTGGACATCATATACAAGATTAGAAAAACCTTTAAAATGTTAGGATATAATTTCAAAATTTAAAATTTTCTAAAAATTATCGGAAAAAGCTAAACTGTAAAAGTACGAATATCATATATAATTTTTTATAATGTCTTAAATATGACTGACATTTTTATTGTTCATTGATTCCACTTTGATGGCTTGCAAAATTTGTTTCACATAGATTCTAGCTATCCATTATTTTGGATCAAGTATATTGTCTGACGTTGCTGGCATTTTTTTCTTTTAATTCCCAGAATGAATGGAATGTTTTCTGCTTATTCTCTTCTGACGTGTAAATCAATATTTTTTTCTTGCATCAGTATTGTGCAAATATTTAATTAAAATATTTGTTTTTTAGTGTTTATTCTACTGGCATAGTTTCTTCTGAGACTTTTCCTATTAGAAATCTGGTAAATTTGTACTTTAATTCGTCCAGAACCACAGATTTTCCAAAATTAGAATTCTACATTTTTCCTAAAATTCAATCATACATTCTCATATATTTAAAAAATGAGCTGAAAATCAATAATTACTATTCATGTCACAGTCTACATGATTATAAGATTGTATGCACGAGATGAATTATATAAAATCCCTTCTACCCCTAGAAATGAAGATATCAATTAAATTTATTGTAGCCTCATATTTTCTCAAAATTAACGTCTTCAAACTGTTTTAACACACCACTATTTTTTTTTCTAATTATTCCACTATTTTCTTCTGACTTTGCACTTTACCCCTACAATATATGGCCACATAACTTTACAGTAGACTAGTCGTTAAAGACATCCTTTTAAATTCCACCTTGATAATCAATGAAAACATAGAATAAAGTTGTTATACTAGACCAATTATTTTTAGAATTCTACGTAAATTTTTCTGCACTTGTGTACATATATTTAGAGAAAAATTTTAAAAAAATGTTGCTGATAAAGTACTTTTGTATGTGAAAAGTTTAGCTACATATGTTGCACAATTAATTTTTATAGATTGGACGAATGTACAAAATTAGAATGATTATGATTTAAAAAAATAAATATTTTAATAATTAAGAAAAATTAAAACAATAAATGATAAATATATTTGACTGCTTAACATTTTTAATATTTAAACATAAAGATAGTTTTATTTGTTAATGTATTGCACTTTGATAGCTTGAAAAATGTACTGTACTCAAATTATAGGTATTCCATTATTCTTGATCAAGTATAGTTGCCAATTTTTTGTTTAAATTCTCAGAACGAATGGAATATTTTCTGATTATTCACTTTCAACGTGTAAATCAATACATTTTCTTTCATAGACTTTCAATAAATATTTTTAAAAAACCATCGTTTTTAGCCTTTTATCCTCTGATATCTTTCCAAAAATTTTTATATTAAGTTTATATTAAGAGGCATGTCAAATTTATAATCATACATTAAATCTTAATTACTTCAGAGTCACAGCTTTTTAAAAATCAGTATTTGACATTTTACTTAAAATTCACAAATTTTCTTTAAAGAATGAACTGGTATTCGTTAATAATTATCACAATTAGTAATTAATATAGATAGTGGGAACAATAGAAATTTTATAATATCTTCTTTTTCTATGAAATGATGTAATAAAATAAAATAGTTTTGGTCTAATATTTTATCACAGCTTCCATTTTTAATTTTAATTAAGTTTTAGCATTTCCTGTTTTTCTTTTTTATAATTATTTAAAATGACAGTTTCAAATTTGCTCTTTGTCACTCCACTATCTTACTGCATCACTTTACAATAGAACTAAAATTTAGTGCTATGCATTTAACTGTGCTAAATTATACATCTATTAAATAAAATTACTTAGATTTTACTTACTAACCAACAGCAATTTGCATTTAGAATTCATCCTTAATTTTTTATTCTCTTTGGACTTTATGTAAATTTTAAAATCTGTTAATGATGCTAAAATTTTTACTTGTGAACTTCTAATGAATTTTAAATTTACAATTTCAAGAGGTTTTTAATCTTTTTTAATTTGAAAATTTTAGATACCTTTGAAACTTTAGATTTACACAATTAAAATATATTTAGATTCAGTATGTTATGAAAATTTAATTTCTAATATTCTTATTTCAAAAGTTGTCTTTAAGTTAATTTTATTTTTTTCATTTCTTGTATATGTGTTGTTCTGTTTCAAATATATTAAATCAAATTTCATAACTATATACTGAAATGTATTAAAGTTGCAAGTTTTGCTAATGAAATTATGTAAGTTTTATTATAAAAAGAACAGAATGATACTATTCTGGAATGAATCACAAAAAGGTCTTTTTATACTGTAATATTTTATGAAAGAAAACTGTTCGTAATACATTTTCAACAAATACTATAATTTTAAGTATCTTCTTGGTTTGTATACAGAAAGAAATAGTGTGTTGAACAATAAACTAAAAATTTTAATTAAGGAAATATTGTTAACAGTACATAACTCACTAACTGCTAAAGAAATATTAAAATATAAAAAATTAGGGATTTTATCTGACTGAACAGAAACATTATAAAGAATAAAATAAATTAATGTTACTTTTAATAAAGTGTTTCTCGTACCTTTTATAAAGTAGAAAATGTTATTCAATAGAGGATATTAAGATGTAACCGAGAAATATAAATTTTTTTCACACATTTATATGATAAAAATTATAACCCATGGTTGGAAATGTAAGAAAAAGTTAATAAAAACCACATTCGTAAAGAAGTGAATAACTAACAGGTTGATATTTACATATATATATATTTTTTATTTTACCCTAACCACGTACACAGTTCAAAATTTCCTCATTTTTCTAGTACGTCATTCGTTAAGCTTATTTAACTATTATAATCCATGCATTTCCATATTTGTCATAAATACTTGCTTATTAGATTTAGAAGTGTATCACTGCAACGCTTGTAAATGAAACATCAGCGAAATTATGGTGTTTGGATGCCACTTATAGTTATATCAGGCATGAAACACATCATTGTTGCATAATAAATTGTGTCAGATGAAAACTAATCAGGACATTTTTTTTGTTATAAACTGACATGCATAATTCCAGAACGATAAATGAATAGGTAGGTTGTTGCTCTTTGGTATCAGAGTTAGTGCCTGCGAGTCCACCTGATAGCATGGATGTTCGTAGCTCTTTTGAATAGATTCAAGCTGTAGATGCCAGTTTTATTAGCCTGAGTGTAGTAAAAAAAATGGTCGTAGCGATACAAACCACATTCCAGTTCTTTTGGGGGTTTTTTAGGGGGGGGGGACATCAGAATTAGGTCATAAAAAAGTTAAGAATTTATAAAGGGTCAAAATTAAGTAAAAACGATGTTCGTTTTGGAAATTTATCTAAAAATATTAATTCAATGATTGTAGCAATTTTGGCTGTTGATTTGAATATAAATGACTGAATAGAACAAAAAATTCTGTAGCAAAAAAGGTGCTTACTTTTTAATATATTATGAGGGATATGCTTTGGAGCACTACTGTTAATTTTTTTACACGTAAACTTTAAGCAGAATGATTTACCTGGACCTATTGCTTAAAGATGATTCCAAATAGCTACGAATATCTAAACCAGAAGAGGTGTGGGTGCTCGTAGTATGGTTTGGTTTGGTTTGGTTTGGAGCGCTAAGGTCTACTGTTTTACACACGAGGGCTAATGAGACCAGGACCTACGGTTTAAAGCCGATTCCGAACGGCTACAAACATCCATGCTAGCAGCGGGATTCGAACCAGCGAACTCCGGTTCCGAAGAGCAGCTCTCTACCATTCGGCCATCGTTCGGCGTTCTCGTAGTAATTCTGAAACTCAGTGACCGAAGGGAAGAGCTTACAATTTAACCATCGTCCAAAAGCCAAATGGCAAATAAAAAATACCTTTACAATGTACTCTAAATGTGGCAAAAGCATCCAATAATTCTATTGTCTCAAAATAATATTCTAAACCATAGATTCCTAATGGGGGTGATACTGCCTTCCAGTGAGCGCTGACATCTTCTATTGGGAGACGGTATCAGTATAAGAGGCAAATAGGGAGCGTGATCACATAATATCAGTATTAATATATACGATATACAGTAAAACCCGTTTAAGAAGTTTTCCCGCTTAGGAAGTTTATATTTTCCGTACCCATTTCCCCCCCTATTCATACAATGTTAAAATAACCCGTTTATAAAATTTCGTTCCAAACTCTTTCCCGCTTAAAAAGTTTTCTTTCATTTCTAAGTTTACTTACAGAACGCGTTTATAGTTGCCTTTCGATTACTGATCTTTTTCTCCTCTCTTTCTCTGTTTGTAAAGGTCAATGTTTATGGCTGAAAAAGATTGTTGTCATTTTTATTTAAAATGCGCCTGAAGAAGTTTTTAAAAGCTTAAGACAGCTGGACTGTTATCAATTACAAATTTCCGATAAAAAACAAGAACAAAAAACTATAACCGAGTTTTTCTATAAAATCGATTCCAGTGGTGTTTAAAGCAAAATTTCTTAGCCGAATTAAAGATATTCTAATTTTGTTGTATTCCTTTATTAGCTGATTTTTTACGTATGCAAAAAATGTAAATTTTTGAGAAAAACCAAACCTATTGTTTATGTTTTATTTTATAGAGAAAAAATTTATCCTCATTATCTATGTAATTATTTTGTTTTTAAAAAATTAATTTCGTTTAAGAAGTTTTCTTTCTTTCCATTCCCTTAGAAAACTTCTGAATTGGGTTTTACAGTATATATATATATATATATATATATATATATATATATATATATATATAAAGCTTATTGCCTGATTTCCCGTTTAAGAAGTTTTAATCAGTTAGGCCCTTGGAAAACTTCTTAAGCTGGTTTCACTGTATATAAAAAAGTGCAGAAATTTATATTGCATTACCTTCATCGTATTTGGCTTGACGGGGTTTCAGTGCAGTTCGCAGGTGACTGCATAAGAAAAGGATCATGAATGAACATGGAAATTTACGAATGATGTTAACTAAATCGGAAACCGACATTAACAAATTGTTAAATTCCCCCTTGTATATTTTTTTCTTTTGTAAAGAGGACAGGAGTCTAGAAAATTTTGGGAATCTCTGTTTTAAACTTTATACACATTATACAAAGTTAGAGATATGTTTCTTCAATATTACAAAATTTATTTAGGTATACAATTTTATTTATCAAGGCTTTTCTTAATATTTGGAAAAATTAACTTTTTTAAAATGTTTATATTTTTTCAAATTCTATTCATTGAAATGCTAAGACTTTTTTTGTGCGTGTTTAAAAAGGAAAGTGTTAAATTTTTATACAGTTTTTCTATAATGTATAAAATAAAACTGTGCGTTGAAGTAGCAATAAGTTGCTTATTTGAAGTAAAATAAAAAAGAAGAAACTGACGTATTTCATTTGTTTCTACAGTGTTAGTAAAATGCTTTTGTCGAAAATATAATTTTAAAATATTTGTAAACCCCTGCACAGTTTTGTGCATGATGCGTTTGATAGAATTCAAAGTTTTGGAGTAAAAATATTAATATTTGAAAAGTAATAATTTAAAAAAGCTTAATTTAACTGTAATCGATCAAATTCTTTAAACAGCCTTTTCATTGTTAATACGCTTTTAACTGTACAAACTTTGAATATACATTAAATTGTATTTTAAAATACAAAACAATTACAATGTTTACAGTAATACTTAAGACAAAAAATAATAAATGTGTGCCATATTTAACTAAAACGGATTGTTGCATGAAAATATTAATCTAATCTGTTATATGTAATTGTATGTTATAAATCACTGACAGAATGCGGTTAGAGGGAGATATTAATTTATCAAAGGGGTTACTAGAAAGCGCATTACCTTTCGAAACTTTCTCTAAAATCATAATTCATCTTGAATAACAATTTACACTTATTACATTTAAAAATATAATATGATATAACATATTTCTATTGCTATAAACCCGTTCTCAGCTAGTGACAAAAATTGTATTAATGCTGAAGTGGTATCTAAAATGTTACAGAATCATCTACTAATGTTTTGTTGTGAAACTTCATTAAATTAAAAATTAACTCTTATATCACTGTTGCTACTTTCCGTGTCTCTGTCTTCCGAAAAGTTCTGAAATTATTACGTCTCTGTGCAATTAGTTTGAAGATAATCTGCATCTCTCTTTAACTAAATAACTGCAGTCTCAATTTCTCCTAAAGATACTAGGTAATTACACAAATAATTATCAATTTTTTCCTCATTAGATTTAGGCTTTCTTCCCATGTTGGGATATAATTATTTATTTTTTGCATGGTATAATTATAGATACTTAGATGGATTCATGATAGCAAATATATTTTTAAACTATTAAACCCTTTTTGAGTCTCAGAGAATATACATACTAACATACATATGCTCACAAACAAACCCAACCACACCCACATCCACTCACACACACTCATATATATATATATATATATATATATATATATATATATATATATATATATATATATATATACATTGCTGTGTGTGTAATATATAAAATATAATCTGAATAACGTATGTATTATATTGCTCTACTATAATTCCTATCTTTTAACGCATGACATAGTCCAGTTTCGTAATTCCACAGTGACCAATTTACCAAGTGAGACGGAATTTTCAGAGTCTCTGTGCTATTTTAGAAAGCTTTAGCCGCGCACGTTTTTCGGTGTCTACAGAAAATAGAGAAAATGGTAGATATTTTTGGCCACGTGTTCGGAGTTGGGATCGACATAGAAATTTTCCTTTCGTAACAGCATGATTTTGTCGGAGACGGATGTCCCTTCTCCGATCTCTTGCTATCTTCCAATTTCTTTAAGGAATCTCACATCTGACTGCCTCTTTCTGGACTTTTAATTTATTCTAATGACTTTAAGAGCTTAACCTAAAGTACGATTGCATCAGTCTTCTCTCTGAGCAAGCCCCAGCGAATTTATAAGGGATAGTCTTCTTATAAAATGTAATTTGCAAAAATTAGGGATAACTATATATATATATATATATATATATATATATATATATATATATATATATATATATATATATATATATACATACATATATATATATATATACATATACATATACATATATATATATATAGTGTGTGTGCGTGTGTATGTAATATATATATATATATATATGCATATATATATGTAATATATATATATATATATATATGCATATATATGTTATATATATAATATATATAATATATATGATATACATATATGTAATATATACACTGGACGACCTGACAGACATTGTCCTGTTTTAACGCTGTAACTCCAAAAAGTGTAAATTTTTTTTTAATAAGTTATAAATTGATGAAAAAGTAAGGAAGAAAAATATTTTAGAAATACTTGACGCCACCATGCTTACAATCATCACAAACGTCATCAGATTAAATTAAAATTCTTACAACGCCTGTGATGGGATTCAACCCTGGAACGACTCGTTCTGAAGCCCGTTGCACTGACCACAGCGACACAGATACGCTGGCAATGAATGGTTTCAAGCTGCATTATAATAATCTCAATAACGACGGAATTCTGGATTTTTAATAAAAAATAGCATTTTCTATCGGATCAAATTGTATATCTAAAGAATTCTCGAATGATCTTAATTACATACATAAAATTTCATTAAAATCAGTTCAGCCGTTTAGGGGAAGTTGAATTACAAACGCACGGATAGAAGAATTATATATATATATATATATATATATATATATATATATATATATATATATATATATATATATATATATATATATATATATATATATATATATATATATATATATATATATGTATATTCATATAAGATTTTTTCAACTTTAAATGATGAGAAACGAAACAGACATAGTTCTGTAATGAAACATCATTTATTTCCATTCGTCATATCGCAATACATCAGCATTATCACAAAATTGGGTAATTCCCCAAGAGATAGCGTAATCCCTAAAACAATAGAGAGTATGGTGGAGTTTAGGAGATCTTATATCTTATAGCCAACTACAGATGTGGAATCACAAATGGTTAATTATCTAAAAAATTATTCCGGCATGGAACATATAACAGAGTACATTAAAAATTAAGATTTGACTTATCTTAAAAATTAATGGTAATAATTTGGGTTTCAAAACCTGGCATGTATAAATATCAAATAATCAAAATGTAAAAAAAAATTGATTATTTGACTGTCAATAAGAATAAAAGTATGCATAAGGTACTCAATAGTTAAAAATAATTCTGGGTGTCATATATCAAAGAAAATAAATTTGGATTACTATTTTTACAACTACATGTCATAGCTGGTTTTATGGCGTAAGATTATGCAAAGTCTTTAGTGAAAAAAATTCTCTTAGTTTAATTGCAACCATATAAAAGCATCAATTCAGATTTTTCAAGTTTTGAAACATAAAGTTGTGATCTGGGGTAAATTTAGCAATTAACTTTTTATTATTTCTACACTTTTTCGTGACCACAATAGTACAATGTTGAGAGTCCTTACCTGGAAGTTAGTGCCCTTGTGACTTAGCTAGAATTAGGGATACCAAAGCTTGGAAGAACCCCCAACATCTTGATATATAAGTATTGAAAATGTTTAAGATAAATCTGTAAGAATTTAGAGCTCTGTACAATCATAGGGTCGGAGGACCGTCAAAGGCTATTTAATAATGTTTATATATTCGTTTGCTATCAAGATTGGGCTTGTATCAATTTGTAATATGTGCTAATCTGTTATTTTTGTTACCTAGTCTTTCTTAAATTTTACATTTACATACATTTATAGGGTACCATAGAGATCGCATGGCTATCTTAATTACAGAGAATAAAGAGAAAATCGATCTAGCTATTATCGGACAAATGCTGAAAAATCGTTTTGTTCAAGGAAAACAGTGGCTGATTCTTTCCACAAAGAACCTAATCCAAACACAACGATACACTAATAAAATTCATTTAACTGTTTCCGCTTTTGCCGATAGGAAAAATGTCTTTAAGATACGTCTTTTCCTTTATGGTTATAAAAATTTGACTTTTTAAAAGTTTTAAAATTCAGGATCTGTTTTATTTATCCCTTTTCAAATGTATTATTTAAACTAGACTATTTTAAAAAATAACATTGTCATTCATTACTGCATTATTTATTATAGTTATTTCATTTAAATTATTTAAATTTTAAGTTATTAAAATTTGTTTTCTGAATCTGTAAGAAAAAAAGCCAGCTTTATCACACAAATAAATAAGATGGCATTTCTAACGGTACAGAACTGCGAAATCTACTATTTGTCATAGGAGAGACAGATATTAAAATACAATAAATTAACCTGGCAGATTATCTTAAAAGGTACTTCAATGTTTTTATGATATTTTTAATAAATAATTTATAGTTAACACAATCCTCGAATAATATGTTATTCATTCCTATTTCTTAATATCTCTGAATGAAATGCTCAATATTCAGTTAAAAATGCCTTAGCTGCAAGAATTGAGAGGAAACTATCACTAATAAATCAAGATGACAATGTTTATATTTCCATGGAGTTAGCATTTTTTCTTGTATACCAGAAATACCCCCTTCTTTATGCATATAACTACACTCTTTTGCTCTATGTGCACCATAAGGAGACTATCCCCATTTTCACTATTTTGTGGAAAGTGTTGACTTTTTAAAAATAAAATCCCATAAAAATAATTATTATATAAAATATTTGTATTTTCTATGAATACCTTAACTCTAAGAGGTATTCTTTAAAACACCGTGCAAAATTTCTCCAAGCCCTTTATTTCAAAATTCGAATTATTGTTTTAAAATTTTATTTATAAACGATGTTTTATGGGTTTTCCACGCATCTCCCTCATAGGTATCGAAGGAGTATGTATATTTGGATCTACCTATCACCTTAAAGTTCTGAAAATTAAGAATTTCTTTTAGTAGCAATCTTATACCACAGTTGTTCATCACAGGCAACACCTTACGGGTTCTGCTAGTATATATATATATATATATATATATATATATATATATATATATATATATATATATATATATATATATATATATATATATATATATATATATATATATATATATATATATATATATATATATATATATATATATATATATATATATATATATATATATATATATATATATATATATATATACATATATATATATATATATATATATATATATATATACATATACATATATATATATATATATATACATATATATACATATATATATATATATATATA
Organism: Pardosa pseudoannulata; assembly: GCA_032207245.1. Taxonomy (NCBI): domain Eukaryota; kingdom Metazoa; phylum Arthropoda; class Arachnida; order Araneae; family Lycosidae; genus Pardosa; species Pardosa pseudoannulata. The sequence goes on along the minus strand of CM063502.1, from coordinate 21,703,614 downwards.
TATATATATACATATATATATATATATATATATATATATATATATATATATATATACATATAATATATATACATATATATATACATATATATACATATATATATATATATATATATATATATATATATATATATATATAATACATATATATATATATATATATATATATATATATATATATATATATACATATATATATATATATATATACATATATATACATATATATACATATATATATATACATATATATATATATATACATATATATATATATACATATATATATATATATATATATATATATATATATACATATATATACATATATATATATATATACATATATATATATATATATATATATATATATATATATATATATATATATACATATATATATATATATATATATATTACTGAAGAGGGGGGTTACTTTTTATGTTACTTCTATAACGTTAAATGGTATACCCCATGCAAAAGTATAGATAAAACAAGCTAAAACTATGTACTAGGGAAAATAAATTTATAATTAACTCTATTTTCTTTTGATCAGTAAAATGACTAATAAATTAAGCTTATGAGTAAGAAGGAAGGTAAATATTACTTTATTTTTGTTACATGACATTCATTGTTGTATTAATATAAATCCTATCACCCATTCCACCGAATGTTTAATCAATAGTATGTCCACAGCATCTGGTGTACAACAAAAATGTATAAAACAAATCTTTTCTGCGTATCATTAGAAATAACATTATATATTATGAAATCCTATATTTTTCTTACAAGACTAGACTATAGGAGACAGTATTTAGAAATCTTAACTAAGAGCATTAGTTCAAAGTGTTGTTTTCTTATGACTTTTATATAAATAAAATAAAAATTTTAATACATTAAAATTTTTGTTTTTGATAATTGTTTTTGAAATGTTTAATGAAAATACATAAAATATATGAAATGAAAGAACACTTTCAACTAAATTATTAGTATGGGAATATATTTTTAGTTTCTTTTTGTGTATTATTTATTCATATTAGTCACTTTGAGCTCAGCTCCACTCTATGTAATAACCATTCCTAAAATAAAGGTTTAATTTACTTCAAAAATTTAAACTAGTTTTAGGATATATTGCATACAATTTCGAAAACTATACAACTACTCTTCATAAAACGATTATCACAATATGTTTAAAATTAATATCCTTCATAAACTTAAAAAATATAAACTAAAGAAAATACAGTGCTATACTTGGCTATAATCGGCGATTTGAATTTCTGTTGCACAATGTCAACCCACAGGAAAAATAAAATTCCCCGTGGGTGACTCGCATTAAAAAAAACTATACCACGTGATAAAATAGAAAATTCTTTAGGATTTTGTCTTTCTCGTTTTCCGAATTTGTGTATGTTAAATGTTCTCATTTGAGTATGAAAAAGAGTATACCAAAATTTCTCACAAATAGTTTAAATTCAAATACATTTTTCTCTGTGCTTTATAAAATTCCAATGAGTTTGTTCTTGTATCACGTAGTTAGTCATTTTCCACATAGGTTAACTTTGAGTCCAGTATGATAGGATCAGACCTACCTTAATAACCATGCAAAATTTCATCAAGATCGGTCCATTCATTTGAATTCACAGCAAACATACATGCATACATACACAAGTGAAAAAAATGTATTTTATTCATACAGATGTGCTCAAAATGCATATAAATTGTATATTCTCCATTGTGCGTTACTGTATTCTCTAAAATCAATTCGATATCACACGAATAATCCTGGTGACATGGAACTTGTTACATGTATACAGTGTTACTTTATTGCATTTTTTCTAACCAAGTTCAAAATCTTTTCTGGAATCATATTCTGCTTATATTAAAAGTAATTTACTAAATGTATATATGCATATATCTATATGTATATATACATATATATGCATATATGTGTGTGTATAAATGCCTATGTATGTATAATTTGATAGTACACTTTGATACACGTTTTACTCAATTTGTTTACTTATAATATACATAAACAATAATATGGAAGTATAATGTATTCAAACGTCATACATAATTAAATTTAAAGTTTCCATAAACTTTCCATAATGAACGAGTATTCATAGTTTTAAATTTTATTTTTGTATTGTTAATTATTATTGTAATTTTTAAATTAATACATGTATCTAAGCTGTTTTAATCTTTTTTAATGTGTTTTAAACTACATTTTGTAAGTTTGTTCTTGTATAAATAGCAACGCGGAAATTTTCAATTATCAAAATTCAAAAAAGGAATATTAGTTTTTTTTAATTAACTATGTTAACTTTTAATTTTTTCTTTATCTGATATTAACTGGGAAGTGGTCAAATTCCCTCTTTTCTTGTAGTTTTTACTAAAAAAATATTATTCTGATTGATATCATAAAAAAGGAGCTAAGCTGTTTTAAAAATCCTTCATTCAAAACTTTATTCAGTTGGCAAAAGATTATTGCAGTGGTTCAAAAGTTAGCCAACAAGCCAAACAGTCATGAAAAAAAATAAAATTTTACTCGGGCTCATATAAAGGAAAACTAACAATTACGTAATATTCAATTATTTAACTCAACTTTTAACAGTTTAAAGGAATTAGCGGTCTTTTGTGTTAAGAGAATTCCTCACAATGTTGAAGCATCTTAATTAGATTAGTTTAATTTATTATATCTTTTGTAAGACTCATATGAAGCGCAATTTTACAGATTTTAATAAATTTTTCAGACTGTAACTATCATTTGGTTTCTGATAGGCAGTTTATTTGGAATGTTGTCTTTTTTCAGTTTTTATCATATCAATTTATGTATAAAATGTGTATTAGAAAACTTTAATGTGATATTTCTGAATTACATGCATCTTGCTTGGTTAGATATTTCATACAATAACACTTACAAGTTAAAAAATGTATAAGAACCAAAGATAATTAAGTATTAATATAAATTATACAGATGTGTGATTTAAAACATAGTATATGTTGGAGTTGAATTCTGGTTTAAACAAAGACGTGGAATCCATCCAGAGTTTTAGCTTTTTATTTATCGATTATGTATCGCTCTTTTTCAAGAATATGATCAATGCTTCATCTGACAACAATTCTTTGGATTTTTGTAACTCGTAAAAGAAATGTGCAATTTATTTTACTACCAAGCTGTCAAAAGAAACGTTTAAGGGGACAATATTAAAAATAGCTTTGCCTAAATATCTGTTAAAGTGACTTATAGAATTAAACAAGAATATTAAATTTTCTGAACATTTCATACCTATTGTTTGTTAAATGAAATAACCGATTAATGTTTCGTGTTTTACCAGGCACATTTATAATATTGAATTAAAGTTTTAAGTCTGGCTACTTGTATAAATAAAGTATAAACATTTATAAAATGTTTCACTTGCAAACAATAGTTTGGTATAGGGTCAGGTATGAAAACTAACGTTATCTGAATACGATGCATTAGTTCCGGCCACATATACCTGTCCCAATATGTAACTCCTTGGAGAATCGTTATTAAACGTGAACGATGCAAGCGAATTCTGTAATGGGCACATAAACTATGGGAGAAATGAACACACAAATTTGGAGCTCAATTTAATATGTTTCCATGAAATGTAATTAGAACTGTCATTTATATTCGGAATTCCTTTTTAAATTTTGAGAACTATATTACAACTTATTGATAGTTGCAAATTTGTATTCTCTAAAATCTCGCATTTTAAATAATTAAAAAAGCTAAGATTAGTTAAGATTAAATTTTACTTTGTTGACTATATTAAGGTTGTTTTAAAGTATAAATGGTTATAGTACAATGACTGAATTTTGCCCCGTAAGAATATAGTGTAAAAAATTTTATAATACGCAAATTCAAAAATTATGGTATAACTCGATATCTAAACACACTATAATTGAAAAAGAAAATTCTTGTATTAAACTACACATGCTAATCACTAATTAACGGTAACCATTTTATTCTGAAATATTAGAATTATGATAGCTCCATACTCTATATTAGCATACCTATAATACTGAAGAACAGCATAACTCGAGTACAGACACATGACGATCATTTGGAAATAATAATGAATTAGTGTGTATTATGCGTTACCTACATTATTTGAAATTTCATATTATCTCTAAAAACCAGTTGGAATTATAAGATATTTTTAAGGAAGTTATTTCAAATTTCTTTATGAAACGATTCGGTTAAACTTTCCATTTTGCCTCTATTACAATGCTGATAAAATTGCGGCAATTTCACTTTTACAAGAGATCAGTATATTTACACACTTCTTTTACAGTAATAGAGACCTTGCTACAGCTCTGAATAACCGTGTTTCTAGACCATTTTCTAATCGTTCACACATGATAACAGTTAAACAAACCCAGAGCATTTCATAACAGAGTCTGCAGGTTATAATCCTGTTGCTGGAATGGATGTTTTAGCTAGGCTTTAAGCAAGTCCGGATCTTGTGTAGCGCTAAAAATCAAATAAAACTAAATTAAACCCAGTCAAGTAAATATTACTTTAACCCATCAATACCTCGACTTTCATTTTGGAAACTCTAAAATACTTTGCAGAGTTTTTATATTTTCACAAAACGATATTTCTTTTAAGGGGAAGGAAATGACAGTCCAACAAATAAACTTTCAAAGTTTAGAGTATCTGTTATTATTTATAATTTTGTTAATTAGGTCAACATTTTATGATTTTTCGAGGCTCTCACATAAATTTACTATTTAGACAGATTCATCTACTGATATATCTACTTCTAATATAAAAATGCACTTTTATAGAAATGTGTTTACGAGTGATACTTAATAAATCTGTAATCATATATATTTTTTGATTATAAATGCTGTCCTACGAAATGTAAAATGACCGCTGATCCGGAATTCGCTGTTTATTCAAAGTTGTTAAAATTTCCAATTTGTGTTACTCTTAGTTGTCCATAATAACTTATTTTTTCAGATATTCCACAATATATATTCGGCAGAAATGATTCGGGCATTAATTGGTTAAAACGATAAAACAAAGTTGAGAACAGTGAAATAATTCTTAATTTCCAATAATAAAGTGATATTAGCTTGTTTGACATCAAAATGTTCACACCGAAAGCTCGATAGGGGAACTTAAGAAGTACATAAATTTCATATGTTTTGATTGCCATATAAATTATTATTATCATTATTATTATTATTTCAAATGTATCAGCTTTCATAACAATCTTCACTACCAAGCCACAGATATTTCTTGTCCCGTTTTATTATGGAAGTACCATATAGACAGCTAACATTATTTCCTACAAACAGAGTAGGTAAAGTAATACAAGCAAAGTCGTAGATCATTATAATTTAGAAGGAGGTACCAAACAGAAGACCCTCCAAATTGGATGCGTCTTCCAGAGGTATCGTTTGGGAATTCTGAGGATATTGCAGCAATCACGAAGCTATTTTACATGCCACAGTCGCCATTAATGAACAAGGAGAATATTTAACCTGCAAAATCCTCCGGTTATGAGATGAATGCCTTTGTAGACTCAGTTACCGCAGTTCCTGACATGCACATTAAAACAGCATGATTTCCTACGGCATCTGAATTTCATCCTTGGCCATTTGACTTGAAAATCAAGAACTATCCCATTGCCCTAAGGTGAGGTTTAGTTTGGTTTTGGAGGGCTACGGTCTACTTTTTGCAACACGAGGGCTAATGAGACCGGGACCTACTGCTTAAAGCCGATTCCGAACGGCTACGAACATCCATGCTATAGTGGGATTCGAACCCACGAACTCCGGTTCCGAAGTCCAGCTCCCTAACCATTCGGCCATCGTTCGGCTAAGATGAGAAAGCTTGACAATATTTTAAAAAGTTGGGTTATGTGAAAACATACCTAAATTCTCTCCGATGACCTATGTATAAGTATGGATGGATTGCAGTCAACAGGGGATGAGGAACCTGCTTGCATTATATTGTATGAAAACTACTAATATATTTTACTCTAAAGTTTATTTATTTTCCTAATAAATTGCTATATTTTTTCCCTCATCAATTCATCATCATTCAATCATTGTGTGTGCGCCTTTTATTTGGAGAATGCAACTACAGTTACGCAAGTTCTGCAATTTTTTACAAACAATTTAGCTACTATGACTATATACATTTGATACTTTTGAATCTAAGAGTTTTAATGAGTTTATATAAAAAGGAATAAAGGATTTTTTTTATTTAATTGTTCAAGGAGGCATAAAAATAGATAATTATATAAAGTTTTCAAAATTTCTTTCTAGTACTTGTTCAATACTGTAAATGTTATTATTAAAGGTATTTTGAAAATGATAATTTATAAATGCTGTTTATCTGCATAAAAATGACCTTTAGTTGACTACCAATATACTCAATGAAATTAATTGAAATTATTTTTAAATTATGTTTATTATGTAAAAACATCAAATGTTTTCAGTAGTGGGCAATGATTTTAAAAACTCTAATACGGTTCCATTTCTTCTTTCATAATATTTAATGTTTTCAGATTAATAATTTTAAACCTTAAAATGTTATTTCGACATCAATAAGATATGTATTTATAGCACTTAATTATGTTTTATATCATTTTTAATAAATTGTACAATTCTTTCAAATTTATTGTTTTTGTTATGTTCACAATGTAAGGATTCTCTACTGTTTATTCATTCTAAGAATTATTCCTTAAAGTATAACTCAATATTTTATCCTTCTACATAGCGAAAGCAAACATTCTAATTATTTAAGATGTGAATAATCTTAAGACAAAAGCGAAGAAATGTCATTTAGATAAGAACTAACGATTTCTGAGAGTGTAAATAGCTTAGGTTAAACAAATCTTATAGTTGTAATCTTCCTTATCTTTAAAAGCGTATTTTTAAAAACTTCCCGCCATCTATCTATACATAGTTAAGTGTACATTGTTAATCTATGTTTATCCGTTTCTGAAATGTTCTTCAATTATTGATATATTTTCCTACATGAAATGTGTTAAAATGTATTAGAGTTAACTGTTTTCTTTTCCTAACGCCTGTTTGGAGGTATTAATCCATTTTACCTCCCTTTTTGAGGGTACAGACCATTACTTCTCAGTTTTTATTGTTTTGGTAAGATAATAATTATAAATCACTTATACTCGTAAAGGGGGCCTCTAAAAGTATTTGTACGAGCAGTGAGTCCACATTTGTACCAAAATCCGTAAACATGGTGTCTCTTTTCCAAAAACTGTTGTCAAGGGAAGAACCGTTTACTCCACTAATTAATCAGGCATTGCTGAAAGGCATGTTTATATTTGTTGGATTATGATTCAAATTATACCTTAAATTTCTAAAAACACAAAAATTGAAAATACCTTTGCTTTATAAGTTTCTTCTAGAAAAATAAGTATTCAAATTGAACCGAAAGAGCTGAAAACACAGTAGCTCTCTCTCAAACGATATTGTTAGGGTAAGAATGTTTTCCTCGCTAATTAATCATGCAGTGCTAAAAACATGCTTTTGGTTATATCACATTTTTCGAGTAAAAAATATTCAAATTGATCAGGAAAAAATTCCACCACATACTTACCTTAGCTATCGTATTTCTATAATATAAATTTTAAATATTGTAAATCTTTAAATACTTAAACTATTTAAAAAATGTTCAGCATGCAAAAGTAAGTGTTTAAGCTAAGCTAAACCATGTAATTTTTCCAGTAAAAAAGTACAGATTATTTTTAAATGGTACGTTAACGGAAGTTTCATATTTTGTCGTAGTTAACCCGTTCGCGACCAACGTTTCATGGACTGGACACAGCGATTCCACTCTTATGAGCATAGCGTCGCCTCCACGCTAAGAGCTCCGGTTGATATTGAGAGACCAGCGTCGCGTATGCGTAGTCGGAGATCGGAAAGTTTTATTGTAATTTTTAAATGCTAGATTTAATTACAAGATGGTGGTTTTCACAACGGTTGACTGGTATAGCATTTACGTGCTGGTCCTCAAGGGGTTAATATCTTAAATTTCATAAAATATTATTCTACTTTATTTTGCAAATATTTTCGAAAACTATTGTATCTTTAGTCGATAGCGATATACCTAAACTGCACTGATTAATACACTCTATTAGTAGCATATGATAAATCAATGTAATACTTATAGCATCTCTTGTATGCCAATTTTGAAGCTATTGATAAAGTATTGATCTAATATCTGGGTATTTATTTCACTCAATTAAAATTTTGTTTTTGAACTAAAGGGAAATGGAAAGTTAATTATATTTTAAATTTCCAACAAATAGATATTAGACAACCAAATAGTTTTATAGATGTTGGATTCCCCTCTGCACATTATCATCACAACTATATAATTTGTATTTAGTGTCTTTAGTAAGTCACGTAACAGATATCTAGTTAAAGGCGTAATACCTTTCAATAAAAAACTTTATGATACTATGTAAAGATTTACTTTAACTTGCAATTATGCTGACGCAATTAACTTACATAAAGTAAATAGGGAATACTAACGCAGCATTTAGTTTCCTACAAAATACTTATAACTTCTAGTTATATTTTACTTACATTCTCAATTTGTACACTTTTTAAAACAGTATTTCCTAAAAATGTATGCAGTAGATCGTAGTGCTCTAAACCAACCATAATAATATATGGATGATGCTACGTGGTGTAAATAGCATTTACAGCTCAAAACAATAAATTTCATAAACAGATTTTTCTTTCGTTTGAGTGTTTGTTAATGCATAATTTTTGAGATATTGATTATTTAATTTAATACAAGAGCAAATCACTCTCATAGCAGTATATTTGTTCCTTAATATATTCAGTTATTTATCTTCTAAATTTATGGCATAATCCTACCTTAGTTTAGCATTACAAGTTGAATTACTGATTAATTGGATTAAACTTATTATCTTGTCTAGTAGTGATTTTTCATTGCCACAGATTTTACACTCTAAAACCCTAAACAGTAGCTATATTTATTAATAACATACGTTGTGTCAAAAGAGGGGCTTACTTAGTGTTTTAAAGTTTTAAACACACAGACACACACATATATATACAGAATATATGAATTTTAGATTGATAATTAAACATCTATTTTTAAAAGAAATTCAAAAGCATACATGATACAATGTAGCATACATGATTTTAATTTCATAATTTTAATATTCTTATTCAGAAAGACATGTAATTAATGAAATTTTATTTTTTTAAAACAATTTATTTAACTACGCACTATATTTGATTCTGATAACGGATATGAAATGCGAAAGTAACAAAAATATTTTTACATTTATCATGCATAAATTTTTCATCTGTTCTCTATTACTACAAGCTTTCGCTTAATGTATTTTATTTAAAATATAGTTTTTGTTTTATTACACATTTTTAGAAAATGGAAAAGAAGCACTAAATTTTATTTTTTCATTTGCTGTAGGATTTGTTTTATATATTTTTTATAAAAATTTAATTCCTAATTTACTTTTTGCTATGTAATATATAATTTTTGAACTATCGCTTTGTCATATAATAGCATTTGTAATTGTTTAGAGTTTGAGGAGCAAACTTTCTAATTAAATAGGGGAAATGTTTAAAAAATAATAATTATGTGTATTCCTCAATTCTTTAATAGACTGAAAAAAGTTTGATTTTGGATCAGAGGTGTTACATAACTAAAATAAATTAGAAGCCTTAAAAAATTCTCCAATATCTACTTTTATATTAAATTATTTTAAGTGGCATCTTATATCTTTTTTCGTATGACTTGTGAAATAATAGCATTCACTCTCTTTATATTTTAGTGATAAACACATATCTTATTTATAATTTTGATTGCAATTTAGTATTTGCATTTGTAACCTTGAAAAAGTTCCATTGAAGCTTCAAACTTTTTCCTTAAAATTTCCATTCTTTTTTAATTCTTTATTTTCAAATCTTACAAATGTAAATATGCTAACTATGAAATGCTGTGTATATATACATGCGGTAATATATCGGGTAAAAATTCCAAAACTAATAGATATTCCTGTAGATTTTAGGGATGGCATAAAATACATAGTCATGACGCGCATAGAAATTCTTGTGCGAAATACAATCTAAGGACAGATACTAAACTATGAAATGAATACTGTAATATTTATGGAATAATAAATGTTGCTTTATCTATCTATCTAACTAACTATATATATATATATATATATATATATATATATATATATATATATATATATATATATATATATATATATATATATATATATATATATATATATATATATATATATATATATATATGTGTGTGTGTGTGTGTATGTATATATATATATATGTATGTATATATATGTATGTATATATATATGTGTATATATATATATATGTATATATATATATGTATATATATATGTATATATATATATATATATATATATATATATATATATATATATATATATATATATATATATATATATATATATATATATATAAGTTGGATAAATTATGAACAAAGTATGAAGCATTACTCTGTTACATTTATCGTCATCAATTATTAAAATTTTTAGAATGCTTACTTAATAGCCATAGTTTTAATAAAGAACTTATGTTATGTTTTCTTTTTTATTATCAAATAAATGCATTGAAACTAACTCTAAAATTCTCGATCATGTGGTGTAGGTTATTAGAAGGAAAGTTCGCTGATATCCAATGTATGATTGGACCAAACTCTCTTCTGTATAACGGTTTCGTTGCTAATAACTAAATACTTTTTTTAGTAGAATGACTAGCATATTTATTGTGTTCTTGGTGGAGAAAATTCTCCATGTAAGGGGTTGATTTTATTCCGTTGAACCACTACATTCTCCAGTAGACCGTAGCGCTCCAACCAAACCAAACCAAACCAAACCACTACATTCTACTGTTTTGCTACACGGCGACTCATGTAACCTGGGTCTACTACTCAAAGACGATTACGAACAACGGCTACGACAAAGCTGAATTCGAACCCATGAATTCCGTTAGCAAAAGCCAGCACGCTGTCAATCAGCCATCTAAATAGGATAGCCAGATCTAATGCAAAGTGGATACTGTTATCATAACTGAGTGTTTAGAAAATTGTACGATACTATTTGTTTTGGCTTTGTTACCATTCTGTAGTGCCATATTTGCATTTTTACTGTCTATTAGAACTTCCTTTAATAATATTTTTTTTAATAAAACCCGGAAAGCACACATAGAATCTGTATTAGTGATTAAAGACGTTTTTCCTAACAAGCTATGGAATGAACAACATTTCGAAGCTATCAAATAAATTAAATGAAAATTAGGTTAAATAATGTGATAATTTCTGTGTTAGATTTTTAAAGAAATGTAAAAAGTTTAAAGTCCTGTAAATATAAAAATAAACAAGGATCCAATAAAATCTGCAAAAGTCAGAAGAAAATTGCTTAATAGAAACTATTATTTTTAAAGACGGCGTTTCAATTGCCTATTAAGCATTTAACCAGACAATGGGTTGAATAAGTCTTTTTGATCATTTTATTTTGGGAGCAACATACGGATGGTCAGTTTCTCTTACTCTCTATGAGCACACAGCCTAAAATGACAACCACGACTTACTCGGGATTGGAACCTTGGAACCCATCATTTCTATCTTGGTAAATATTGTGCCAACCATACGGCCTATTGGAAATTATAAGAGTGATATATCAGCAACACAAAATTATCCTTCACATAAATGAAAAAAAATTATTCATTAGATTCATTGTTTAAAGAGATAACTATGTGATTTTTCTTTAAAGTTGTTAGATTTAAAACCTTTGTATAATTTACATGCCTATGATTTTTAACGAAAATTTTTGACGTCTCATAACTGAACAAATTTTCGTGGAATTTGAATAGTTTCTTTTCAAAATTGAAAACCATGTGGAGCAAATTTAAAGTACTTTTCTCAAAGTAATTTTGTTACCCACGTAGGATAAAATTCCTATTCAACATTAGCTAACATTTTTTTTTACTCTAATCATTTCGAAATTTATTTCTTACAATTATGGTACACAATAATCATAGCCAGCATGTCAGAATCTATCTGAAGCATTTTAGAAAGCTTGAGGTTTACACTTAATGTTCAAGATTAAAAAAACGTATACTACCTTTAAACATTAGTTTACTGAAACTTACGCACCAGAATTTCAAATACTGAAAATATTTCATTTAATAATAGAGCTTTTCTTATGACTCTTAATGAAACTAAAATTAAAGAAAATACCCAAAACTTCAATTTCCAAATTTCCGCCTTCTTAATGATCAAATTGTCCTGCTATTTTACTAAAAATAATCATCGCATAAAACTGGAATTTCAAAATTCGAAAAATACTCATTTGTATTCTAGCGCCAACCTGTAAACAAAGTTCTTTTCACGAATACTGCTAGGAATATTTTTGCATACATAATCAAATTTGTGACGACAGTGCTTGGTATCGGAATTATTTTGATTATTTCTCTTGCCTTTTGAATTAGAACAGTAAACAGCTTTTCTGATTATTAAAACGGCAACATACTAAACACTCTAATGATGTTCAATTTATATACTTTTGAATTACATAAATATATTAATTTATTTTTCTATTGGTAATTCATGGTTAAACTTCATACAATTAAAAATAATTCATTAAGATAAAAAGCTTTTCAAACAAAGTGTGAAGTATTTTTAGATAATCAGTGCTATTTTTTGTCTACAGACATTTAGATTTTTTTAAAAGCCAGAATAATAGTAACAATAATTCTTTTCTCGACACACTAGTAATTTCTGAATAAGATATATATCTTATTATGTTTCAGTACCATATGTCTCAAATGGAACTACCTCCCCAAATCTCTGTTTTTATCGATTTTTCGATATCTGTTTGTTAACACATTTTTATTCCTCGTTAAGCACACTAAAACAAGTACACGGATATTGTTCTTGTTTTATATATTAGAGAAGAAAAAGGTGTTGATATTGCACAAAATATTGACTTATAGTCCCTTTGGAGTTCCATTTAATCTTAAAAGGAAATATAGTCCATCTCGATATCTTGACTTCGTTTATATCTATTTTCCGCTTATCTCGAAGTTTTTTTAAAAATCCCAAATTTACGTTAATGCAACTAAATAGAAATTTCTTCCAGCATTATGAAGTTTACTCGGTTTATCTGGATGATTTGGAAAGCCATTATTGTGGAGAAAGTTTAGGTGCACTCCTCTATTTCCTTTTGCTCTACTTTAAATTCACAAGAAAATGTCCTAGAAAATTTATTATTCCTGGCAAATTCCAATGGAAGTTTCCTTTTCCTTTTTGCATAATAAAGAACATTCTATGTGGATCTTACTGAATAAATCCCTGCCAAATCACCCAATTCATTCTGTGCAGGTTGAGCAATGTCTGAGTGAGTAAAGCGCTGCTTTTCAGCACCTGAATTCGTGAATTCAAATCCCACTACTGGCATGGATGTTCGTAGCCACTTGGAATCAGCTTCGTCCCTTCCTTATTATCTCTGTTTGAAAATAGTTAAACGCAGCTCTACAAACAATTTATCGTTCTAAACTGTCTTGCCTTGTCCCTTATTTGGGTAGCAATTCAGTATGTTCAATCTCTATGAACACAATTTTTAATCTAACCCAAACACATAATGTGCAAAGAACACAGAGTTAGCAGTCACTCGCCACAAGTATCAGTTAGTCATCACATACTCTAGAAACGAACCAGCTTCCATATACTACAAAAGCATTTGGAGAGGGACAGTTCCTTATAATTTTAACACTTTTTAGATCCACTGAAAGCTATGTTACAGTTATAAGTGATTTGCTAGAGCAGTTTTTTAATGAGTAAAGAAAGTTTAATATTTTAAGGATTGAAGAAAACTTACAATTGATTAAAAAAATCCCACAGTTTGAAAATTATTTGCAGTAAAGTATGAGATGTCGGTAAACATATTGTTAACAATGATGACCAACATAGATAGGATTTTAGAGCATTCCGTAACTAAGCGTAGTTCTAATTTGCAATGTAAAAATTCAAGATTACAAACTATCCAGATATTAAACAGAAGTTCTTGAAGAAGTATGAAATCGTTTGAAATTTCAAATTCCTAAGAGTGGAACACTGCTTCGAGAAAAAGACTCTTGGTTTTCAAACACTTCTTAAACACCCGAAGTTCACAGACAGTTGACTATGTTTGGAGTTTGCCATAGCGCACTTCCAAATTCTCCATGCCAGTTGTGAAATGGAGACTCAAGCATGAAGAAGAACTGCCATGGAGAAGCTTGAGTCATTCCGGAACACTTTGTCAAGAATAGATAGAAAAAGTTCTCACGCTACCATCAGATTACAAACCATCAGATGCTTTTAATATTGAATAATACGGATGATTTACATCTCTAAAAAGCATTTATCTAAAAACGTTTATGTTTGAAGAGAAGTTCTACTTGGGAAGTTCAATAAGGATCGTTATCTATTAGTGGAGCTAACTGGGATAAATTTGAAAGTCTGCCACTCTTTTTCATTGGTAAATCAAAAAGCCCTCATTGCTTAAAAACTGTTAAATAATTACTAGTAAATTATAGGGATAATAAATCCGTTCCTTCTTTGAAGAAAACGTGCGCAAACTTGATTTTTTCAAATTTCAAAAATAATCCAGGCAAGTTTTATATTTTGTAGAAAATTACATAACACATCTAAATTAAGATAAATTATCAACCTTGAATTATATCCGTTAAATATCACATCAAAACTTCAATCTTCTGTCCAAGGAATAATCCGCAGTTGAAAGGTACATTACAGGATAAGAATTATAAGGAAGCCTATCAACTATATATAAAAAAGATATTCGGTCAGTTAGTAAAGGCTGAAATCTAGTTAAGGCATGTAAAAATCTTTATACTGATTTCTAAAGGTGTTTTTTTATCCAAAGAAGATAGTATAAAGTAGATGAAATATTGAAAAAAAAGTTTCTGATTTTACTGTGATTTTACAGTGCTTTCACTGAGCAAAACATTAAGAAAAATAAGTTCTTGTATAGTTGTACTCAGTGGATACTGGAAGATTATAAATCCCATGTTAGTGACTTAGACTGTATGAGTATTGTTAAGAAATTCAGGCTACAGCTAGTTTTGATAGTGTATGTGACAAATTATAAAATGGATCAGAACGTATTCAACACAGAAAATACTTTGATACATTGAGCTATGATAAACAAATGTCATTTAATTCTTCTATTATTCCTTGTCCTGAAAGTTTATTCAGATTTTTACGGATATATAAAACTCAATATACTTAATAGTTATTAAATTTACATTTTTGTCCATCCAAAACTTTTTATTGAAATCTGCGATGTATAGAATCAGTTTTATGTCATAAAGGTAATACAAAATTCCTATAATACAAGACTTTAATTTAAATAGAAGAAATTTCAATCATTTGTAATTCATATAAAATTTATGTAAAATTTCATATAAAAATTATGTATTGCAAATGATTGAACTATATTTCATATGAAATTTACTATATTTTATATAAAAACTTTTAAATTTATGAATATAAAAATATTTATACAAAATATCTAACAAACAACTTGTTAGACAGCATATAAAATTTATGTAAAATTTCATATAAAATTTATGTATTACAAATGATTGAACTATATTTCATATGAAATTTACTATATTTTATATAAAAACTTTTAAATTTATAAATATAAAAATAATTATACACAATATCTAACAAACAACTTAAATCTATGAGATGTGCAAAAACCTATTATTTAAACGTGTCAAATTCATATAAATCTCTTAGGATAAAACTTTCTAAATAAAAGATTTTTCACAAGATTTGATGCTATATATATTAAGCATAAATAAACTCTGCATTCCAGATACGGTGTAGTTTAATGTTATTTCCCACTTTTCTTTAAGTCATATCTTCAAAAGACCTTTACTTCTCAACAAAGAGAATAAATTTTCTGACCAAAGTTTCAAAAGAGATTATTTTTTCTTATGTAAAACCACTGCGATCCTTACTGAGAAAATTTAAAGACCAGAAAAAAATTAAGGTCGTCTGAATCTCTAATTATTTTTTCTGTGTGTTTCTTTAAATGTAATTTTAAGGTGTGGTGGCAAGGTTAGTTCCATGTGCACACAGTAGGTTTTTTTTTTTTACTTTTTACTTTTAAAGAAATGAGCAAACTAAACTAAAGAAGTGCTGACGACTTTTCAGTGAATTTTTCTTGCTTAAGAGTTCAGAATGGAGTGAAAGTCTTTGAAAGATGTTCCTAAAGGTAGATAGCTTTAATCTTAGAGAAATAATTTAATGTTTCAGTCAGCATAAAGCACTGTTTAGAGGAAAGCATTTATCAAATAGTTTTAAAAAATGTTATATTTTTTCTTCAAAACAAATTAAATTTTATTCTTTTATAAAGTAATCTCATTGTAAGTGCTATACAATTGGCTATTATCAAGTACTTTTGGAATAGTTTAATAGATTGACAATTTTTCATGACATATTTTATAAGTATTTTCATCTCGTATTACATTTGTTAAACTTGTAAACAATATTTTGAATTCAATGGGATTTCCCAAAATAGTTTTCATTTGTTTCTCTGGTTTTAAGAAAGAAAATTTAGGGATAATGGATCTATTTATTGTTATATGTTAACACAATACCTTAAAATGAAGTATTGTAAAATATACAATTAGTTATGCCAATTTCAGGTGATGTACAAGCGTAAAAAAGAAAAAGCCAAGAACCGAGATTGAAAAAATGTAAAATTTTGGTTTTCGACCGTGGTGGAAGCACTAAACATTTCCTTGTACAGCCGAGAACGGGCAGGATAAATATGTGGTGTAACGTCACAATATACATACACCTCTGTGTTTGTGGGGGCTTAGTAAAAACAATCGCTTAAAGTCCTAGACTTTATTATTTCGACTATATACAATATATACACGATATAAACAACATCGTTTGGGAGAGAGAAAAAAACCTTCTCTATCCTCCAGCCCCCAACAACCAACTGTCTTCTTCTTGAAAGACCCCTCGCAAAAAGAGGGGGTAGAAAAAAGGCTGAGAGCAAGGGAGTGGTCAGCGGACCGGACTCCTCAACTACAGCCGGATTTCCACACAGATGTATACAGGGACATAAAAATCCCAAACCCCTCTGGGTTTAGAACTCCTGCTTTTTTCAGGGGAATAAATTTCCACGGGTCCTGAGAATGACTGACCCTCTCTGGTTCTCTTGTGACCAGCTGCCACAGTGGGTTCGGATGTCCTGTGGCTGCGAGGTCAGAAGGAGGAACACAGGTACGGAATTAAAAACAAAAATCTCCTTCTAAGGAGGATCATAATTTAAGGGATCCTCTCGACTATATTCAATATAGGACACATATAAACAACATCGTTGGGAGAGAGAAAAAACTTCGTCTCTGTGCTTGGTCCTACCAGCCCCCAACCGCAAATTTCTTCTTGTAAAGACCCCTCGCAAAAAGAGAGAAGAAAATATAGGCTGGAGTCCAGATGGGAAATTCATGCTGGAGTTGTATTGTTTAGACATGGGATTCAACCTGATGGAAAATGCCAAGTGATAAACTTACATCCCAAAACATCCAGTGGGTTTGAAGAACTCACTGTGCTTCAGGGAATAAATTTCCTCGTGCAAGTAAATGCAATTATAATTCTGACCCTTTTTTCCTGATGGCATCTCGAGACATTATTTTATTCATTCTGCCAAGAGTAAGGAGGAACTCTCAGGTACGGAATTAAAGAAAATTCCTACGAATTTTATATTAAATATTTAAGCTTGCAACGTGGGATATTTCCTCCTCCTTCAAGTTAAAAGCGAAAATACCACCCCCGTTCCCTTCATAAAGAGGATCATAATTTCGGGATTCTTCAAGGTGCGAAGGTTGGGACTGAGGTTCGGAATTAGAAGCAAAAATTTTCCCGCCTGAGGAGTATCATAACTTAGGAAATTCTCCAACGTGGGGTCATGGATGGTTTACACCACGGTAGATGGATCGTAACGAGATATCATGGTTGACATCTTGCTGCACTAAAAAGAATAAAATTTTTCTAAAAAACATAGACTCATTTAAGACTTTCTTAAAGACCGTCTTATTAACTGTCTTTAAATGAGGACACAGGTCATGCTTGCATTAAAACTATCTTAGACAACAAAAGTATTTCGTTTAAATAGCTTCTTGGAGACCTAAGGGAAAAATTACATAAAATAGCAATCGATATAATAATTTTTTTAATTTAAGTCGATATTCTGGAGAATAAAAAATCGTTAAAAGTATATCAAAATTATAAAATTATAAATATTCGCAGATACTTAAAAAATTTCTAGGATTGTCTTTTGGTTTGGCATCTTTATCTTCACTGAAAATAGTTCCAAGAAATATGGTACATTATTTCCTTAATTGTCCTCAAATAAGGATACTGAGCATAATTTCTTAGAGATGTAGTAAATGAAATAGAAAGACTCTGCTTATGATAAGAAATATTTTAAAGCAAAATAAATTATGAAAAATATTGCATTATAATATATTGGAATATAGTTCTATTTAAAACTAATGTTTTTTCGCTATAACTTATTATTTTAAAAATAGCTCATGTAAACCATTTAGGAATAGATTTAGCTTTTACCAAAAACAAATACTCTTGTTTTGTAATTTAAAAATGTTAGAAAATTAACTAACTTTACTTTTAAATGAAAAATAAGCAATACAGCTAACGCTAAAGGGAAAATTGTACTTTTAAATTCTAAAATCACGATGCCTATCTTAAGAAGATATGTAATTTTAAAAACAATTTTTAAAATAATATTTACTGCTTAAAAAACTATTTCAACTCAAAGAAGAAAATCACTATTTTTAACTACATCGGTGTCAACCTGCCGAAAATGTAATAAAAGATTTAAAAATTTGAAAATTTGGAAGCATTGTTTGTCGTAGCTTTCTTCTGCAAGATATTTGAGAGTTGAAAAAGAGGTAGGAAACTATGTAAAACTCTATGCTTGTAACAAGTGAAAATATACTTTTGTAATAATTGAAAAATGGATTGATCTAGTTTACAATAATATAAAAAAATCATAGCACCAAAAAAGGAGAAGAAAAACTAAAAATCTTTGTTACAAAAATCAAAATAAAGTTTCATCTAAGAATTTATAATTATAGTAATTTACGCATGCAGTTAGAAGTTAAGAATATAAAAAATCGAAAAAAGATCAAAATAATTTTTTTCTAATTTTTATTACATATTTTTAATTTATTTAAATAAAACATACCATTATTTTATACATGGCATCTCCAAAGAGAAAAGCTTCCTCAAAATAAAGCAAAAATTCCTCAAAATTTCCTTGAAAAGGAATTAAATGGCAAATATTAATTATAAACATTTTTAATCATCTTTAAAAAATACCAAAATATACTGCTGCATAAACAATGTACTTTTAAACTTTGAAAAAGAGATAATCATTAACGTGGGTCAAAAGCAGCATATGAATTATGGAAATTCATGTAAGAGTGAAGAAAAATTCTACTCAAAAAGAATTTTTCTTAACTCTTATCTTGAAAATTCAGATGTAGATTAATAGTCTAGAGAAAATGTTATACATTTGGGAAAAATTATTTAATCGTAAAATATTAATTACATAAGAGCATTAATAATATTCTTAGTATGCCGCAGATCGCTTTGATTTTTATGCTGCTTCTGTTATTTCCATTAGATATTCTCCTCAGGATTTGTATTCAGAAGAACTTTATTTTATTAAAATCTTCCTTTCATATTTGTTTCGACTTTAATATGATTTATCTTTCCCCTCCCCCTTCGGCTCATATAATTCTTCCTGTTTGGTTCTTTCCTACATCAATTTCGTCACTGACCTGGCATGAGTATTTACTTCACCTGTACATTAGGAAATCTGTGATGATACTGCAAATACCGAGAAAAAATATTGCTATAGGGAATAACCGTTACAGACAGTTTACCAATTTGTACAATGTTTACGCAGTATTATATTTTGAGTGTTGTATTTAAAGATACTCCAACTTCTATTAAGTAATTTAAAAAAGAAATATTAATTACCCAGTAACTATTTTATAAACAGTAAGAATCTGTATAACCTCTTGATAACGTATTTACATTGAGTAAATACGAAATGCATTATTTAGATAAAAAAATTTCGATACAGATAAATTTATTATTACGGACATCAGTATAGTTGCGCATAAGTTTCACTGTATTTCAAGTTTATTTGCTCATCCTTGCAGTTTTCTTTGAGTTTATTCCACTCTGTAAAGAAACAGCTCCTTTAACTTCAAAATAGGAGTATTTGTTGTCTTACAGTTTATTTACCCCTTTTTTAACTCTGATTCTACTTATCAACCTTTTCAACAGTAGTTGCACAATGATTTCCAATCTAAAGTATGCATAAATTTAAAGCTTCAAAATCTTAAATTAGATAAGTATTTGTTAATTTTCAACATAATTTATATTAAATTAAATATATAATATTCAATTTTAGTTAAAATATTTGAAGTTAGTTATAGATGAAAATGAAAATTAAATACTAGAAGCAGATACCAGAAAACAGTAAATATAAATAAGATGTAATAGCTGCGAGGATGAAGCTTGTTCTAATATATTAGAAATGACAATTTAGAGTCAATTGAATGTACAGTGAATGTACCTTAGTAATAACTTAACAACATCGAAGAATAATTTTTATGCATATACTTACGTTTCCCCCATATTATGCACAATGCTACAAGTTCGTTTAGCAGAATTTTGGTTCAGAAGATATTTCTAGAATAGTCTCCGTATATGTTAACTTGATAAATTTTGTTATCAATAAGCAAGCCTTCTTATTTATTGACATACAGTGCCCTAATCTCTGTCTTCTTATTTCCTACATACCTGAGAAGCTGAATGAAATTTAATTGGCATCTATATTAATGAGATTTAGTTAAAACATATAAACAAAAGTTATGTTTAGGACAAGATATATTGGTAATGAATCATGATAATTTAATTTATTGAGGGCCACGCTGAACAGAAATTTAAGTGGCATACGCTGCGTTTTTCAACCTTTTCGTTCACAAGAAAATGCTGTGTGAGTACCCATGACTTTGGTTTTTATTGCAGTTAGATGCAGAACATGGTAGTGTAAGTTATTGACGGCTAGAAAATGCTTTTTAATTATCCTCCGCAGTATGTCAACATTTCCTGGAGCAGAATGATTCCCTAATAGTAGAGCGGTGCTTTTCAGTACTTGAGTTCGTGGGTTCAATTCCACTATTGTAATTGATTTCTGTAGGAATCGATTTCGACCGGTCATATCTCAAATCTTCCGACTGCTCGTATCTCAAAAAAATTACTGTAATCAAACCACACTGATGTCTCCAAACCAAACCAGAAACAATATCTCTAGTATTTAAATATAGTTTAAATATAATAAGGACTCTTAGATTGAAATAAAAAATAAAATCAATTTTTTTCACGTATAGAAATATTCATTGTTATTATACACATTATAATTATATAAGACATTTACTTTTTATGATATTAAGCTTCATTATTTCATTATATATATATATATATATATATATATATATATATATATATATATATATATATATATATAATTGTATACAAAAATATTTGCATTGAAAATGTACTTGACAATTTTTAACTTTAATTTTAAGCATGTAAAATGTGCAATTTTAGTGTATTTAAATTGCATTTTAAGTCTTGAAATAATAGCTTTTTCAATTTTTATTTTCCCTTTTGAGTAGAACAGCTTTTTCAAAATGTTGCTCTCCATATTTTCAATAAATGTTAAAGTGAAAATATGAATTTTTATCTTAATCAAAGTTATCTTAAAATTGCAAGAACTATGCTTTTATAAACTTTCCTTGCTATCAAAAATCCCTGAAACAATTAAATTTCAACTTGCCAAATGTTTCAAGTATCAGTATGAAATAAAGGATGTTTTGACTTCTCTTAGAGGGATGGGCTTGGGTAGTCAGTATATCTTACAAATAATATTTGTTTATGTAATAATCATAGTAACATAGTAAGTATTTGTTTAAATTACGTAGTACTACCAAACAAAATGTAGCGAATTTAGCTGAAAACTTTACAAGAAAGAACGCAAAATTAAGTTGTAGATTTTGGGAAAATGCTGAAGAGGCGGCTAACATTATTCACAAAGCAAACAACACTTCAAAATATCACTGTAGAAGCAAGTTTTAAGGTAATTTGTATTCATTCTAAAAGCAACGAATCGTTTTTGAAAGGCGAGTTTATAAAACCTTCTGTGGTAGAGTGTGCAAGCGTACTGCGTCCTGTGTAAAAAGCAAATTTAATAGCATTTCATTGTAAAAAAGGATTATAATGTATCCTATGGACTCATTATTCCCACAACAGCAAACTCACAGAAGAGCTGAAGTCTGTGAAAAAAAAAATTTTCTACGTTATCTTTCGCACTCGATTAAAACTCTGGTAACGAAGACATTACGCTATTACTAATCTTTATGAACTGAATATGGCATTGTAGAGAAATGGTTGTTTTCACATTAAATGTGGAAGCATATAAAATCGATCAAATCAAAACTAGATTTATTTGTACGGTAAACAGATCAAGATGAATTTTATCATTTTCATTTATTAGGAACATAGATGTAACTAAAAGTATTTCTACTAAAACTAGATATGGTCTACAAAATTTGGACGTTGTCACTAGAAGATTTCCAAACTTTAAGAAAATTCATTTGAAGAAAGTTCAAGAAAATCCGAAATTCTATTTACTGTCTTATCACTGCTTATATAGGCACAGTTCTTGAGGAGCTGCAAATTGAGGCTATTAACATGCATTAAGATCACACTATGTATTTCATGCTATGGCATTAGTTGATTATTAAAAATAATTTTCTACTGAAATTTCCGTAAATGAAGAAAATTGGTTGGAAAATGTTCTCTTTATTTGGGTCTACATATATTTATAAGTATTTTTTTTACGTTAAGACCCACAAGAGTAAATATGCATTCCGTTTTACAGATATTAATTTGCAGACTGAGACGAGAATCGTAACAAGCTATCTTAATGCAGGTTTAAGAAAGAAATTGTAGAAAAGTGTTATAGGGTGCATTTGTCTCAAACTTATTCTAAATTAAATGGGATTGTAACTGTAGATGATATGAAATTACACAAAAAATAATTTGAATGAAACTACTTATTTTATTTTATTTATATTTCTTGATTTTTACGGTACAATTTATACCTTTTCTGAGATGCAAAGTTAACTGTGAATACAATCATTTTAAATAGCACGGCTCCTTCCCTAACTATAATCATTGATATTGTATCTTTAAAATGTTCATTATTTAAGATATACACATAAAATATTTATATTTAAATTATGTTCTAAATTTAAAATAAAGAAATCCTTCCTTTAAGAATAAAAACATTAAAAATTCTTAATTAGAGTATAAAGACAATAATTAAGCTATGACAAAATTAGGGAAATTATCAAAAATTGTTTAAATAATTGTAGACTAAAAAAAACTAAAAATCGAATTTTGAAAATTTTATAGTCATGAAGACCGATTCTTTAGGAAAAATAAATAAAATATTGGTTAGTACAGACAGCATAAATTATAAGCGAATTTAACTTGATCTATGAGACTCTAAAGAATTTTCTTTATTCTAGTCAATATAAATTATTGATTTATGCGCTTATTGGTACAGTGTAAATATTATTTGCGAAAATACTCTTATTCAAGCACTTAGCCCGTCGAGGGGCTAAAATAATTCATACACTGTAAAGTGATTACAAACATTCTTTAACATTCCTTCAATTGAAATGCTGTGTATCATGCTTTCTTTTAATAATAAATAGTCTTAGTTTTCGATCATAATTAATCTTTTTGAGTATTTTAAAAATTGAGAAGAAAAAAAACAACTTGTTAATTACAATTTTTTTGTACTAGTCTTTATTTTTCAAAAAAGTCGAATCAAACATGACCATTAATTATAGATTACGTTGAAAAGAAATGAGTTTTTCTCGTAAATCTTGTTTTCCGATTTTTTTAAAAAAAAGCATCAGCAGCAGGAGAGTGATTTTATTTTATATTTAAAAAAGGATTGAGAATAGTAAATGTACTTTGTAAATAATTTCTTCCTTAAATCCCGATTTTATTTACTTCATAAAAGCGATAAAGCTTTAAATATATGTAAACATAACTTATCTCATCAAAATTTAAAAAAAAAAACTCCTATTAAGTATTCATTTCTGTCATAAATTGTAACAATCTAAAGCAGATAATCTTTTCATCACAAATAATAAAACCGACTCAAAAGCTTCATTAAAATGAAAATAATACAAACTAATTAATGAATCGTAAAAGATGAAAGGAAGTTTAATCGAAAAAAAAAATTGTCTGCTCAAAAATCATTCCGTCAATGAATTTATGGAAAAGATAAATTTGCTCTTATATATTCTTATATTTCTATTTATTAATCTGGATTTATTTATTTCTAATATATTTTATTAATCTGGATTATTATATGAAATATTTGAAGACAATAAAGCTTTTGAAGATTGCTTCATACCTGGCCAAAGTGTGCTATAGCGAACAATCTACAGCAAAGCACTCTCCGCTAAATCATAATCACAGCTAACTTGCAATGGCTGCCAAATTTTACGACTTTCCTGAACGTCTCCTTTCTGTGACTCACTATACCTAGCAAGCATTTTCCTCGCTGAAATTGTTACATTTATTAAGTGATAGGTATTCATACATTATTGATGTATATTGGTGAGTGTATAATTGTGGCAAAATGTGTCATGTTTGTTTACTGCAATTGACAATAGCCATCACCACGTGTAACTCCACCTCACGTATATCTTAGTAACAGGCGTAGGTAGTAGGCATCACGTAACTGTAGAAGTGATTGCGTTATCGGGAATTACTAATATGCTAACATATATGCAGTCAACTGATATTCTATTATTATATATTAATTTTATCTAAATATACATATGAGAGAGAGAGTAATGGGTGATTTTACCTATTAAAAACTTTGAATAGTATCCATGTTTAATACAGTGCAGTCGTTTGACCATAAAAGAAAAGAGCAAAATTTCAACAAGTGTTGGGCTTAATCACATGATGACGCTTAAGAAGTGAAACTAAATCGTGTAAAGGAGTCGTATGAGAAGAGTTAATCTAAGCTAAGCAGAAATCAATTTGGTGTTCTCGAAGTCACCAAAGGTTACCACAATGAGAGGAGAAACAAATATATTTCGCTAATGGTTGCAATTTTAGGGATAGTATTGAAAGAAATTTATTTGAAACTATAATTACCAGGGTTAGTTAGGTTGAAATATCATTATCTGGTAATTTAAATCATAATATTATATATATATATATATATATATATATATATAAATAATCCCACACGTAACAAATAATCCCACACAATAATAATGAATCCCACACGTCACTTTCGAGCTCATTCGATTTGATGTCATAGAAAACTAAGCTCGTACTAACGTTACAGACATTAATAATTTTTTGTGTACAAGAAGTCCCAAGTCATGCATTTTGTATTCCAATGTTATCTATTATAAATTAAAATGGAATGTAAAATAAAATAGAGATGAAATGGAATAGTGACAAGCGCTATTATGCTGCTTGACTTTTTACAACGTACACGTATGTTATTTTTTTCTCTGTTAGCCAAATGGATAGTGTTTCTATATTATGCCTTTTATTCGTTAGCGATTCTAAGAGAAGGTTTTCAACTATTTGAATTTTTCCAAACTGCACTGAACTAGTAAATCGGCATTATTGACACTGAGTCGCATCTGCATATAATTGAGGCATTTCACATAACATTATATTTTGTTGTAAAGATGATGTTTTATTTGTAAATATGGGGTTTATTTTCATTCATCGATATATATAGCAGTCAAATAGACGAAAGCTCGATTAAGATACAGATGCAGAGTAAAGTCCTCTACCAGCCTTTTACTCCAGAACTGTTTACCATAGGCTTATACTTCCGATTACAAATAAGATAAGAATTTATTTGATGGTATTTTTAAATTTAAAAATCAATTTCTTGAAAATTACAAACTCTAAATTTCCACCAATTATAGTAACTCGAACTTGAAAGAAATCGTGTTTAAACTTTCTTTTTAAAGTAAAATGAGGAGGTTGCTTATAAACAAGTGTTTTAAGAGATATTTTTCAGTAAAAAGACTTCTTAATCTCATCTTCCCATCTTGCTGTAGAGGAGATGCTGCAACCTGATTTGAATTGTTGTAATTAGTATATGTTAACGGCCAACGGTAAGACTCCCTGTATAATACCTTGTGTCTTGTTTACGTTGGTTTTGCCTTTTATGCTATCAAGACAAATTTAATGATTTTAATTTTCTTAAACGGACTTTAAATAAAATTTTCTATTTCTCTAAAAGAATCCTGAAAAGTCAGGTTGGTAGGAGCCTGGCAAGAGTTCCAAATATATTCCTATATACCCAGAAAGAGTACATGTTTAGACGCCTGTTATGGGGAGATTGAAAAGGGTGAGTGATGTACAGTATCAGAAGCAAAAATTCCTTTCTGAAAATGATCAAAATTGAGGGTAATCCCAAACGTCACACAACGGATGTCTTTCACACATCAGAGTAAACAGCTCGTTGCAATGTACCTACGCAAGGACGTATTTATGGAGGGAGGGGGTTGTCTGCACCCTCCCCAAAATATTTTAAATGTATGCATTGCAAGAGTTTTTAAAATTTAGTAAAATGTGTGTAGTTTATTAGTTTTTACTGCAAGTTTTAAAAGATCGTTTGCAACGTTGAAAAGAGTAAAATCATTTCTTCAAGATAGAACTGGTCACAAGTTGACAAATTTATCATAACTTTTGGTACATATAGAGTCTATTTGGTCTATAGAGTCAGATGAATGTTTCAGAGAGCTGGTTTTAAAATCTAGGAGAATGAATTTACTACTGCAAAATGGTAGTTTTATAGTAGCAAATTAATAAATTTCTGGGTTTTTTTGCCATTCTGTTAAAACCGTTAAAAGGGTATGTCTTAATTTTTTTCAATTAATTTTTTTTATTTTCCTTGTTATTCATAAAATTATTTTAGTTTAAATTCATCTCGTAAATACTGGAGCGTGAATTAAATATGCCCCAGTATTTACCAGGTACATTTAAACCTAGCAAAAATTAAGAGGGTAAATTAAAATACACGGTGTAGTTGGAAATATATTTTTCTCTATACAAGAAAATTACTTACAGAGTTGCTTATCCGTTTTATGACTTTTTATGTACTCATCTAAAACTATATCTGTGTGTATAAGACTTATGTATGTATGTACTTTGTATGGGTGTGTGTAATGAAATTTTTTAATAAGATTGAAAGTTCACTGTACTTAGTATTAAGACCTAACCCGAAAATTAGTTTGCCTACGTCACTTTACTTAGGTACACAAGATATCGGATCAAATGCCATTCCTACATCTGAATTCATCATTGTTACAATTTTCGCAGCACAAATTCTAAATATTTATTTCAGAATTCTATTTGGAATTTGTCATCTTGAATTTTAAGCAAAATAACAGAATCAAAAAATGTAAAAGACCGATCTGACTGTCTACAAGTAAAATTGAATGTATAGATATCTCAAAATGAAGTAATCTTTTGAGTCTAAAATTATTGAATCATTTTGAAAGTTCGTTTCTTTGCAAAATTTCCTTTAGCTTTTACATTATAGGGTTACTACTTACGAATTAGAAAATGAAATAAAGGTTTCAAAAATATAGCATGAAGCAGTGAAATTTTTTCTTTTTCTTTTTTGAATCGAAGAATAGCTTTTCAACAAATTTTGTCACGTTTATTTCTGAATTACTAAAAAAATAGTTTTTGTAACACTAAATTAAATTTCAATGATATTGTAATAAAATATCAAACAATAACATAAAAAAATCATGAGCTCTTATAATGTTTTTTACCTTAAAAAGAGCTGGCAATGTTATTGAAAGTGTAAAGTAAAATATTTTATTATTACTGCTATTAAAAGTTGCACTAATTTTATGCTTAACGAATAGAATACATGCATAAAATTAATTGTATTAACAATATCTAAATAAATCAAAAGAGTATGCTATTTTTACGGGCAAATATTTGAAGTATCAAACGCTTAATCCTTCTTGCGTTTTCAGATTTATTAATAAAAATTAAATATAGAAAAAATATGGTTATTCATGTAAATAATCCCCAAGAGTCAGAGACAGAAAATTATGTAGAAAAGAATGTTTTCATTAATCTTTCTCTTACCTGCTAGTTAAATTAAGTTCCATGTTTTTAGAAAAAAAAATATAATTAGTTTTCTTTCTAAATGTACGCATAAAGTGCAGACCTCTGTTATGAAAATGTAGTGATTAAAAATTGTTTCAGGTAATTTTGTTAATTTACCTTCAACCAAGAAAGGACAAATTTTATTGATAAATAAATATTTATCTTCAATCCAAAATGTCAATGAAATATTTTAAAGTTGTTTTTCTAAAAAATAATTACAATTTATTATTGTTTATTATATAACAAGACGAGTTTTTCATTTGCATAATTTAAGAAATTAAAACTGTAGCTATTACAGTTTCTCTTACTTAAGTAGCCTTATGTCCAATACTTCATGCATAATAAATATTTTATTACATTTTGTACATTTCATTATATTTGCAACTTTTATATAAATTCTTTGAAGCACTTTCAAGAAAGAATGGATACTATTTATAAAAAATATTACTTGTAGTTTTTATATTTCTCGAATATATTACTTTATTCTACATTAATTATAAACTACATTAATTATAAAAGTTTTAGTTTTAGAATTACACATAAAGAAGATATATAAAGAGTTAAAGAGATTAGAAGACTGTGCAATATATATTCTGGTGAAAACAGATTAATTTTTCTGTTTTCAGCAAAAATATACTTATTTGTTATTTATATACATGTTGTTATATATATATATATATATATATATATATATATATATATATATATATATATATATATATATATATATATATATATACACATGCATAAAATAGCACAGCATACATATCATCATATGTCTGTGTTTGTAACTGTATGATGAAGGTTAAAGTCGAATGTTTGTGTTAATTTTCAGAAAATAATAGTAAAACTACGTCTACTGAAATGACACAAAGAAGAATGTCTGAATCAAACAAAAAAGTTTATGTCATCAGCCTTAAATTTTAAAAAATTACTAGCTTTCGGATGAAAAAAAAATCTACTTTTTTGATTCTGATAAGCACAATCTCTATTGGCATGATTTACGACAAGGATCTTGTGAGTACAGGAGGTGGACTGTGTGAATGTAGGATGCGGTTCCGTCTTGGTTTGCGATGCTATCTCGTGCAGATAAATACTATCTACTTTAAGGTAATTGCAAGATGATCACAGACAATTATCAAGAATTTCCATAGAAAATTCTGATATCCTTCAGACTACATTGAGAAGAGTCAAAATAAAAGTTTGAACAAGTTAACGCTCTCCGTAATGCATCTAATTTCATTTAGAAGAGAAAATATTCATGTTATAATCCTTACCAAGACGTAGCCTCATATAAATCCTGTGGCATTATTTCTCTCTCCAAGTATGCGATAGCAATGAATAGTATCATTCAAATTCTTTTCATAAAAATTTAATTAGCTGGATGCAAAATCGTTCAGGTTATTTTTAAAAATAGCAGAGGAACATCTTACTGAAAAGATTTTTACCCACGTGTGGTCTTATAATTTTGTGACTGGTAATTTTGGCATCTTTTTTCTATTAAGGTTTTATATTTTTCGGGAAAAATGTGTTCTAGGCATGTTATTACATTTTACTGAAGTACTCGAGTACTAACATAAAGTACGTTTAAATTTAATTAATAATATTATTCATTAGCATAATAGTAACAAGTCAAGTTGTTTCAAAGTTGTGTAGTGGGCTGCATAAGAGGTGGGCTGAAAAGTTTGTATGCTGACACATAGATGGCGCTACTAGTATTAAATCTATATGATTTTCAGTTAGTCCTAACCTTCGAAAGACACGTGTATAAATCTGACAGCTATCGGACTATTAGTTTGTGAAATATAGTATTTTGAGTGAAGCAACTTTTATTAGTTTGAAAACAATGGATAATAAGGAATTTCGTGTGTTAATAAAACATTGGTTTTTAGTGAAAAAAAATATTGTAGAACCCAAGACGTGGCTTGATAAACATTATTCGGACTCTGCACCAGGAAAATCAACCGTTGACAAGTGATTTGGTAAGTTTAAACGAGGAGAAATGAGCACAGGGGGCGATGGAGTGGACGCCTCAAAGAGGCTGTTACCGACGAAAGCATCAAAAAAGTCCACAAAATAATTTTGCATGACCATAAAGTGAAGTTGATTGAGGTATATGAGACTCTAAAGGTATAAAAGGAACGTATTGGACTTAACGTGAATGAATATTTGGATATGACAAAGTTTTGTGCAAAGTGGGTGCCGCGCGAGCTTACAATCGACCAAAACCAACAACGAATTGATGATTTTGAACTATGTTTAAAGCTGTTTAATCTTAATAAACTTGAATTTATGCGTCGATATGTAACAATAGATGAAACATGGCTCTATTATTTCCCACCAGAGTCCAATCGACAGTCAGCCGAATGGACTGCACGTGATGAACCAACTCCAAAACACGGAAAGACGCAAGTCGGCTGTCAAGGTTATTGCATCAGTATTTTGGGATGGCCTGGTATATTATTCATAGACTATCTTGAAAAGGGAAAAACCATCAACAGCGACTATTACATAGCTTTATTAGAGCTTTTGAAGGAAGAAATCGTGGAAAAATGGCCCCATTTGAAGAAGAAGAAATTGTTGTTTCATCAAGGCAATGCACCGTTTCGCAAGTTAGTGAAAACGATTGCAAAGTTATATATATGAATTAGGATTCGAATTGCTTCAGCATGCCCCGTATTCTCCAAATCTGGCCTTCAATGACTTTTTCCTGTTCCCAGACATCAAGAGAATGCTCATTGGACAAAAATTTAGCCCCTATGAAGAAGTGATCGCTGAAACTAAGACCTATTTTGAGGCCAAAGGTAATTCGTACTATTAAAATGGTATCGAAAAATTCGACCGCTATAATCATTGTATCGCACTTGAAGGCAACTACATTGAATAATAAAATCAAATTATGTCAAAAAAATTTTTTTTTCTATGTTAGCCTACGAACTTTTCAGCCCAACTGTTATATACACACATATATATATATATATATATATATATATATATATATATATATATATATTTAAGATGAGGCAGAGACTTAATTATTCATTTACATTTAAAATTGTATTTATTTCTAATATTATAAATTTATGTAAAATTTTCAATGACAATTTTGGAATAGGTATCATAATTAAGATTATTCAATTAAATTAGTAAAAATTAAGATATTAATGTTGATTGGTCAACTTATATCTTCCAATTCGAAAATCTTAATTCCTTCCTAAAGGTTAAAGAATACACTTTAAGTTAGATTTTTGTATAACATTTTGTTACATTTGAAAAAACGACTTCCTGAATAAATTAAATCCTCTTAAGCAAACATTGCTTTTGAAAATTTCATTTGCGGAAAAACTTAATTAAATTTTTGGGTTTCATTCATCTGCTTAAATTATAAGAAACCACATAATTTCTGATGTTTACACACCGATATGGATATTAATTTTAAAACATTCGTATTTTTTATTATTGAAAATGATTTTATGATAATGTAATTCATTGTTTCATCAAAATTTACTTAAAAAATAAAAATTTTCAAACTGATTGACTTTTGGAAAGTAAGTGATGCATTTAATATTCATAATAACAGGAGCGATCAATTTTACCGGGATGTATCTCGGTATATTGGTTTTTGTTTTTAATTATGTGTATCGAATGAATATTTATTAGTTATTTCTTACAGATTTAAAGGCTATTTTGCTTTAATGTACTTTCAGAAATACGTTACTGTAATTTCTTAAGAGAAATCCTTATATAATATAAGATTTCGTTTTAATTACTATTTAGTTCTGTTGCAGATGTTAACAATTCGACCAAAACATCTAAGCTAAATGGTGGCCGAATGGGTATGACACTGCTCTTCAGTAATGGAGATCTTGGGTAAATTCATTGCTGGCAGGGATGCTTATAACATTTCAGGATCGACCGTCTAGTAGCTAATATTTAATGCTTTAAAACTAAATGTCAGTAAAGTGTGGTTTACTGACATTTGGTCAGTCTAGTGTTTGGTTTAGTCTAAGATTTAATTTCATGTACTTTCTTTCGGGTCAAAATAAATCCCAAAATAAGAAATTAGCCGGACTGGTAGGGCTTTACCGAGTTCTGTCGATTCAAATTCCACAGGTTATTTGGATATTTGTAACCATTCAGATATTATTTGAAACTGCATGCCACAGTCTATTTAGTCTTCGTGATTTAAAATATGACCGTATTAACCAAAACTATCCACAATAGGTTTAGAATCGATTAAGTTTATTCATAGTTATACTTATTATTTAATTTCAGAAGCAGTTGTTAACAGATTGGTCAAAACCCAGGCAATGCAATGTTTAGTTAAGATTCTATTATTGCATTTTCTTACTCATCATAAACACATAAAATAACATTTTATCTATTAGTTTTATATATAGGAGGGGGTGGATTTTGATTCGATCACGATAGACCGATGGACCACGAAGGCATTTTGGGGTAATCGCCTTTACTATGACCTAAGACATGCATACTAAAAGAAACATTTATGGAACACCGAAGCCAGCTAGACTGGAGAATCAGCTTTTCATAATCGATGAAACTGTGTGTACTTAAGCATATGATTCGATGATTATGTAGACACATGAACCTTCATTGCAAACGTACGATGACGTTCGCTGCTGTTATAGGTGAAAAAGCGATCAAAGCGATAAAAAAAAAGTTTTTTTCCCACAAGCTGATTAAAGGGGAGAATAAACGTTGATGATCAGCGTGCATAGCACGGGATCAGCTACTGAGATATCACCCCCGACACACAAGTGTCAAGTACATACGTCGGTTACAGATATGTTCACGTATGTTCTCTGCTAGCTTCCTTGAATATATCCACGCTCCACGGTCTAGTAGTTGCTCATAGGTGTTCAAATATGCAACTTGACGATTTTGTGTTACTTGTGTTTTAGTAGCAAAAACAGTATTATCTAATGTTTTAAAAAATAGGTATAATGTCAAAAACAAGTGTTAAGAAAAGAAAACATACAATTTTAATACACACTGGAAATTTTTTCTTTACAATGGTTTTCTTTCGATAGAGAAATTATTTTTAAAAAAGGACGTTTCTGGTGGCTACCGATTCATTACTTAATTCTTTTAATAACAAAAAGGAAATTATTTCTACAATTGAAGACGTAAACCTTTCGTCTAGAACTGTCAAGCGCTGTATAGAAACGAAGAATTCTGATTTGGCTGATCAGCTGACCGAACATATTAATTGTATTTGCTTTTACTTGCACTTTGACGAATCTTCGGGTATGGTTTATATTTCTCAACTTTGCATTTTTTATAAAAATAGTTTTTATGGTTGTAAAAAAATATAAAATTATTAACAATATTACTTCTTAATAAGAAAACATGAAGTAAGATGACTACTGCTTCTTCAAAAATACATAGAAGAGAAAAAAATCCAATTTATAAAGTTGTATCGATGAAAAATGAAGGATCATCCCCATGAGTGACCGGCACATTCAATGGATTTTTGGCTGTGGGTATCAGAGACGATGATTTCCCGCATTTCCTTTCTTATCATTGCATTATTTACTAACAGTCCCCCTTTTGAAAATTTCTAAATATGTGTCATATTATGGGAATCTGCATTAAAATTTTAAACACATTTCGAGAAATAAGTCTTCAGAGAAGAATGTTTCGGTTCCAATTAGAAGAAAACGAAAATGATTATGGGGAATTGTTATATCATGCAGATGTTGGTTGGTTAAGTCATAGTATATTTTTACAAAGATTCAAGGACTTACTACAAAAGATAAAAGACTTTTTTTCTTTTTTTAATCAAAAGTTGAAGCGTACGTCAAATTTAAGAGACGACATTTGGTTGATGAATTTATCTTTTCTTGTTGATATAACAAACCTTTCTTCCCTCACCACACCTACGCTACAGAGTGGACCGCAACAACTTGAAAACTTTAGACGTTACGTTTAGAATGTTACGTTAGCTAGAAAATATGGGAAAATTCAACAAATTTACGATTCTTATTAATATTAACAATTTTTTTCTTTAAAACTCTATGTATAATAGCAGAAGATTGGAGAAGAATTTTTTTATCATTTTAGTAAAATGCTAATGATAGTAGGTAAATTGAAATTCAAGCAAACAATTGTTGTTTATTATCAGTTGCAATACATCTAAATGTGTTAATAAACAAAAAATTAAAACTATGTATAATATCAGAAGATTGGAGAAGAATTTTGGATCATTTTAGTAAAATGTAAATGATAGTAGGTAAATCGAAATTCAAGCAAACAATTGTTGTTTTTTATCAGTTATAATACATCTAAATGTGTTAATAAACAAAAAAAATTGTTTCTGTAAAATAAGATTTCTTAAATTTAAAATATGTGCCTACTTTCCTGTATGAAATAAATCACATATTTTAAAAGAATTTTTATTCAAAATAGTGATTTTTTATACGCATGGAAAAGATAAAAGTACTCTTGTAAAAAAAGAAACGTGTAACCAAGATCGATATCAAGTTGCCAAATCTAAAATATTTGTTGGGAGTAATTAAGAAATGGCTTAATGAATGATTTTGCTAGAACTCTATATGGTAACCAAAGATTGATGGAAATTTTTGTTCCTTTTTGTAAAAAGTAAATTGTTGAAAGTGTATTTGCATTCAAACAAACCGTTGTTCACTGTCAGTTCTAACTGCCCAAAATATTTAAATGAACGAAAATATGGGAGTTTCTAAAACTTAAATACATTCTATTTTTATCCACTTGTATTTAACTCGCACTGTAAGCCTGACTTAGTCTAAATCTAGACATTAATTTTTTATCTGTATTCCTAATCTACTGAAATATTGTATTCTGATGTACTTTCCACGACAGTTAATTAATCAACCCTGATAGGTAATTTACGAATGAATCATTATAAATAAATTAATTCTTTTTGATAAACATTTACTTTATAACCACTGTTATTGTTTCTTTTTCACCCCATTACGTATCCGTTAGTTCCTAGGCAATAAATTATTCGGACTTCAACTAGTGACTTGGGTTCGATTCCAGCAAATTAAATACGTGTTTGTTTAAAATATTTTTTATTATTTATTCTATTTGTAAATAGTTATTCATAAAAATCCTGTATCTTGACATAGAATTTACTTCTACATAAATTAAGCCGATATAAATGGAGAATTAAATTTTCTGTTTTCAATTTTCTATATAATAAGGTAGTGGTAAAAGTACTTTTATAGTCTTTGCTTCAATTCAGATAAATAAGTTCAATTCAACACATAAGCAGCTACTAGCAGATTAATATTCAGCATTTTAGTTTAAAATATTATTGAATGGTAAATAACTATATAATAAATTAAAATATATAATCAATATTTAAAACGATGTCTGCAGTTATTTGAATCATTTTGAAAAGACATAAAATATAAAAATTAAAAAGTGTTTATTTCTAAAAGAATATTTATTGCGCAAAAAAGTAATTTGATACAAATTTATGGAGTAATTATGAAGATAACATTTACTTGCAATGTTTCAGTAAAAACAGATTTATTTATATTCATCTTATTTTAAAGATTTAGATAAAAACTATATTAAAACGCTTCACAAACTGAAAAGTAATTTCTATTTTCACCTAAAAAACTGTTAGTAATAAAATATATCTCATCACGCTTTATGGGAACTAGAAAATATGCACCTTTTTTAAACGAAATCTTGAAAATTCCTGAATACAATGAAATACTCTTCAAAGTGACTAAGACTTCTAGAATAAACTTCTTTTATTGGAATGCTACATATCAATTCAAAGGTTTGAAAAAATCAAAACGTTTTTAAATCAAATTATTTTTGGGAAATTAAATTACAGGGACAAAAATTTTCAATTTAAAGGCGAATTTCAACAAAAAAATCCCTGAAAACATTTGTATAAGAAAGGGTATGAAAAGAATTAT
Source organism: Pardosa pseudoannulata (assembly GCA_032207245.1). Taxonomy (NCBI): domain Eukaryota; kingdom Metazoa; phylum Arthropoda; class Arachnida; order Araneae; family Lycosidae; genus Pardosa; species Pardosa pseudoannulata. The sequence continues at coordinate 21,667,233 of CM063502.1, read as the reverse complement.
TTTTCCCAGGTGTAATACTATATGTTCTTTTGATTTGGTGAATTGAAAGTTACTCTTCTTTTAAATATTTTATTCATACTTTATAAAACCAAGTACAGGATAACGTGGTCACAGTTTCATGGGAATGGAAATAACTTAAATGAGGCACAAAAGCTTACAGAAAGCGTTTTTTTTTCTTGAGAATCTTATGTGGGATTATTAAGAATTTAGCTTTAACTCCATAATATTCCCCACTGATACAGATGCACAAACTCTTATACTAATTCCGGAGAATCAAACATTTCACAATTGTCTCTCACATACATGTTTTTTCTATTCATCTTAATAAACTATAAAATGTTATGCTGCTATGGTGTTAAATAATTTTATTACATGCTCGAGGGAAGGATTTAGACCAAATTTATTGTAAAGATTTGGAATGCTTTTCTGGTTTATTACAATACAGACAGTATGAAACACTTTTTTTATTTTCTACTGCAAAAAAGTCTAATACAATTTAGATATCCCCAAAGAATGAATGAATTACGTTTCTGAAAAGTAGATTAATATATTCCTTTCTTTCATATTAATATAAAATACTCAAATTATCAAATAGATGTAATTTACAAAACAATTTCCTAGAGTTTTGAAACTAAACTGCACTAGGATTGATCTTAAAAAACATAAAGGGTTTAAGTTATATCACTTAGGAAAGAAAACAATGTTTAATTTTAATATTCGTGAATTAAGAGTGTTTTGTCTACTATTTTAAAGATTTATATACACAGGGTGTAACAAAACTAACTGTCACACCTTTAAAGGATTACAGAACTCTCCAAAACAAGCAACATTGAACAAACAGTGTACGGTTAGAAAGAAAACTGTGACTCACGAGAGAGTACCTACTTAGGGAAAATAAAAAATACTATAAAATTTAATAAGAAAGAACGAAGAATATTTAGTGGCTGCTTATGCAGTTTAATGCACGTCACATGTGAGCGTGCACTTGTCCGTAAATTAAATCAATGCTGTGAACTGAGTGTGCAATCTGTTGCAGGAACCAACATGAAAATGTTACACGGAATGGAAAATCCGTTTCATTTAAATTTGGACCATCTGTAAATTGTAAAGGTATAAACCTTTCTTCACTCATCACAGCATACCATCACATAATTTACACCGTCATCACGTGATATTGCTCGCGTGCTTCCTTCAAGCTATTTGTCTACCAACTCAGGGATTGTCTCTATTAGATTTATTTTTGTAGTACTGTTTGGCAAAAATTTGTCGTATCTTTGGCGGAGAAACAAGCCCGTCTCTAAATTGTTCGTGCAAGCGCGAAACTCCGATAGATGGCTTTTCATTATTTCTGAAGAAAGTACCATTTGATATCGAACACTACACTGTACTATGAAAATTGTACGTTTTATCAAGTTTTATCACAATCACACACTTTTACAGTTGATGCTATTAGTTTTGCTGCACTCTGTATGTATGCATATATATATATATATATATATATATATATATATATATATATATATATATATATATATATATGTGTGTGTGTGTGTGTGTGTGTGTGTGTGTGTAATGATCAAGTGTTAAGACGAATGGAATACAGTCTTGATAATAATAAGTTTATTAAATCATAGTTTCATTTAAAAGCAAAACTAGCGCCATTTTCATTTATTCAAGTTGAAGACACGCGTAGATTGGTGTTGACAGCTCCATGTCCATGCGCTAACTGACTCTTATCTGTTTGCAAACTCATCAAATATTCCAAAATACTTCCGCCTGACCAGATTTTCCTAAAAGCTTTCGCGAGCGTGGGTCTTTTCCATTTATTTTATTATTATAAAAGGGTCCCCTTTTTAAAATCTTTTATAACTCACGTTATTTCTAACTACGCATCTTTTAGACCTGACATATATATATATATATATATATATATATATATATATATATATATATATATATATATATATATATATATATATATATATATATATATGTAATGTATATATGTGTATATATATATATATGTATATATGTAATGTATATATGTATATATATATATATATATATATATATATATATATATATGTATGTATATATATATATATATATATATATGTATATATATATATATACATATGCATATATATGTATATATATATGTATATATATACATATATATATAAATATATATAAATGGTCACTTGCGATTTTAAACATTTTGTTGAATATCTAGAAAAATACATTGAATTATTCTGAAACCTCAGGCATGTAAACAGGATAGTAGACGTCATATATTTCAGCAAAGAATTTTTCCCGAAATCCCATAGGGGACCGTCAGAAAATTGAAGAAAAACGAATATGTTTTGGATAACTCTGTAAAATATTATTGGTTGAAAAGTGTTGAAACATTAGCTCATGATTAGGATGTTTCTTGTAATAATCCGTGTTCATTGTTATGAGGATAGCACGTACACTCGTGGAGAAATTAAGATTTTTATAAGGTTTTGTTGTCCTGAAAAGGAAGCAAGAATATGAGGAGCTGTGTCCAAAAATTACATATGTTATTAAAAATCTCAGTGGCAAGTAAAGTTTAAATATGTAATATTTCTTTTACTGCATGATATTTTAAAGTTGAGGCTGTCGTAAAAGCGAATGTTTGTTTTGGCTGCAGAAGAAACATTGATATTGCTGGTAGCAATATACTGTATGTATATTTTATATTTATACAAAATACTATTTTTGGATACAGAACCTATACATTCTTAAATTCAAATATAAAAATTCAACTCAATATCCGGGTACTCCCCTATCACTTTCAATTATACTTTAGCCTTCATGTATATTTTATTTTTTATTTCAAACTATAATTATCTTACGTAATCTCAATAACTTTTTTATCGTTAAAAAGTTGACCAACATGAAATAACTGCACAATTAAATATATAAAATTTACAAAATTTTTGTGGGATGATCACAAATTCTAGTATTTTTATTCATCATCTGAGCTTTCTTTATTCTTTCATGTTTAAATGTGGCCTGTAATAAATTTATATTTTGCAATGAATCTGGCTTAGTGACAATTATACTAGGCTCGTGTGTGCAGGAAGCACAGGTTCGAATGTCCTCTCGATATGAAATAGGCAGTTGATGAGAAGTAAGCAAGTGGGAAATTTCTGGCTGGTAGCTAGTAAAGCAAGGCCTGCAGAGGATTTGGGGCTTTCTGGTGCAACCTTGGAAGGCGAGCCCATACCACCACACCACCATGCTTCTTAATATATTTAAAACAATCACGAGAAATGTCCGTGCCAGGGTATAATCAGTTCCTGCAAAAGAAAATAAAAATCAGTAGATAGATCTATTCGAGGAGAGGATTCCTTAATACATGCCCGCTTCTGAATAGTAAATAGGTTAGGATACATTTAGTCCTCCCGTCACCTGTTGGGGATCAATTTACCGTACATAATCAGTTTTTATTTATCTCCGTTAAGTAATATTTACCAGCAAACATCGAGAACATTTCAGCTTCAGGTTAGTCAGCTAGTCTTGAATTATTCGAAATTTTGTATAACCTGCTTAAAATCAAGAATTAAAATTTGTCTTTTTTTTTTGGTAACCCTTTATAGTTTTGAAAATAAATTCTACTTTGTTTAAACTGCAAATGTTTCTAATGAACTTTTTTTTCAGTAATTTTAGGTACAGAAAGTTGTGCACCCAATGAATTAGAAAAGTGCTTAGTTGTTCTACAATCCGTGGCAAAAAGTGATGATTTGGCTCTAGCAACTACCAAGCATGATCTGCAACTTGTCTGCAGGTATTTAAAACTAGACAAAATAAATTTAATACCCAACTGATTCTAAAAATGCAATATATTTTATGCTTTCGTTTTACGTTTCCCTTAAGAGTTTAATAGTCATAATATTTACATCCCACACAGAAATTATAGTAATATATAGTAATAAATCACATGTATATTTAAGAAGCTAAAATATAGAATTTGGTTTCTCACTTCTCTTTGTCTATCATGGTAAAAACTGTAGGGCTCGAGAGCTTCATACAGAAAAATCCTAATAGTTATAGTGATTTTCTTTTTGGGAAATCCTTTAAAATTTAAATTACAAATTTTAATTCACCCTAAATAAAGAAAATGTTTACTGATTTCTATTCATCATGGATTAGTCATTATGTCGATTATGAGATTTACCGTTAAAAAAGAGATCTACGAAATATGATTGACACTGTTAAAGATAAAGCGTTGTTGGTGAAAAGAGATGTTGTCTATTTGTAACCATCTTTCTAATTTCCAAACTACTTCGGTTGTCCAATTCTTTCAATTATTTTCTCGTCATTCATTAGAGATAAGTTGATATATATAATATACGAAAATCTTCATTATGGCGTTATTTTATTGTGAAATAGAATGTGAATTTTAAGAGGCTGGAGGCAGTGAGTAATCTTAACTAAAAACGAAGCAGCAGATGAAAAGTTTAAGAACTTATGCTTTAGTTTAATATGTTATAAATATTTTTTTGCTTTTATTAGTGACTGAGAAGAGAGTAAAATTTAAACTAGACCACTGACAGCTTTGCTTTATCACTGAACGACTCTCAAAACTTTCCAAATTGTATGGTTGAGTTCATATTGAACATATTTAAGATAAAACCTCCATGGAAGTTATTTTTTCTGAAATGTGGAAACTTTGTAGCTCTTCCGGCTAAAAGAATTCTTTATAAAGGAAACAAATTAAAAACGAAAAAAAATTCCGATTATAGCTGTTTGACTTTAGAAAAGCTCACTTAAGATCTATATTAAAGCTTTTTATGGCTTCATAATTAGGAATAATTCTGTAGAACAACACACAAAATATTTGTGTGCAGCGCAGTTATATTTTATTAAATAATATTAAGAAATTGGGAAACTACTTCATAACGGTTTAAATTTCTTAACTCTTACAATGAATCTTAAATTATCCTATTATCCTAAATAAAAGCACTCGAAAGTTCATATTTATTGATTTAATTTTAATGAGTAGCAATATATTATGAAATAAACATGAGTAATTTAATACCAAGAGAGTTTGCTTCGGAAAATTTACTTCTTTTTGTTTGATTAATAAGGACAGTTCATAAGTAGCAGAAGTGAATAAGACAATCAGTATTTTAACGTAAAGACTAACAAAGAATGTGAATCTAATTTTAATCTGCTATAGATTTTAGAAGATATGATTGGAAAGAATTGTAATTATTTTAGAATCAGATAAAGTTATTATTTGTGATTCTTTGTGTTTTACAGTACCAAAATTATATAAAGGTTTTAAAAACTTGGATTTTTAAAACATCAAACTCTTTTCTTTATAATGACATATTACATTAGTTATTCCATATAATTAAAAGTTGGAAAATAAAATTTTTTCACGATATTTCTCATCGAATGTAGACGTTTAAATTGAAATCCAAATATTGTACAATGTCACGCTTACCATAATTAGATAAATTCATATTTGGAAATCCCTCTTCATCTATTAATCCTTATTCAGTCTAACCACTAATCATATGAAACCAAATCCTATAAACCACCTGTACTTTCATATGAAAAGACCATACTAGTTGTCCTCCAATTTTCGAGAAATCGACCATTATGCCAGCGGATGTTTGGTGGTAGGGGCAGACATCACGTTCGATGACCCGCACACCCCTCGTTAACTTTGAAATTAACACTGTAGATGGTGTGAGGTATGGGGATGAGAACTTGAAACCCTAAGTTTGCCTTTTCAGGGATGCAATTGCCCTTGATTTCTTTGTAATATCAACAACGCCCAACCACGTAGAACAAAACTCATCTGGTCAGCGATTGACTGTAAAATACAAATTACTCTAATGATGCCTGTAAGGATTACTGCAATGTGCTAATGCCTGAAAACAGCATTGCTGAATAAGTTGGACCGATTGCCACAGTGAACTGCCTAATTTGCTGTGTGAAATCCCTGTGTGATGTCTGTATATGTGTAAAAGAAACTATATCCCTTATTAAACCATTTTGTTACGATTCTATTGCAAATGATTTATACCTTTCGGTAAGTCATGTAGGATCTTGCATGTGTATGAAATTTATTGAATGGTTTTAAACCAAATATCCATGAGATCTGTCAATTAGTTATAGAGTAATCAACCAAATTAAAACTTTCTCTTACTATTGAACCCCAGTGTATTATTATACTGTTCTTTATGGTATATTTCAGTGGAACGGAATTAAATATTCTGATTTTTTTACCTTAAATTAACTTTATGTATAAGGAGTTTTAAATTATTTTATAAACATGTTCTAAATCCTTACAAGTTAAAGGGTTTCAGAATACATATGCAGTGCCTTCAAAATAATAAAGTTCATTCATTTTAACATATACAATTATCTTATTATTAGATTTCATATTAGATTTTTCTAATTATTTAAAAGACAAATTTTAAAAATTTAAATTGTTATATTTCCAGTTGAATTCTTTTAAATTAATATAAATCATTATCTAAATTGTTTTTCTCTAAAATATGCAAACATATAACTAAAGTAAATGAGGATATTTTCCTATAAATCAACTACAGGTATAAGATATACAAAATTCTTACTAGATTAATGAATTTCAAAAATGTATATATATATATATATATATATATATATATATATATATATATATATATATATATATATATATATATATATATATATATATATATATATATATATATATATATATATATATATATATACGTATATCATCCTCATATTTGGCTAGACAGCCCAGGGTGGGCTAGTTCTTCCTCCGCATTCTATTTTTGACACTTGTGAGCCAGTTTCTTTCCTGGATAGTCAGGAAGTCTGTCTCCACTGACTCCATCCATTTCACTCTGGGTCTACCCCTTTTACTGCCTGTTGGGGTTTTATGTGAAAGAATTTTCTTTAATATGGAATCATCATCCATTTTAAATATATGAGCCAGTTCATCTGATTCATTTTTATGAACTTTATAATATCTGGTTCTCTATAGCTTTTATACATTTCAAAATTATATTTCTTCTAAAAACATTGTTGATTTCTATCCCAAGTATCACAGAATTTTCCTTTCAAAAATGGTTATTTTATTTTCTCCAGCTTTCTTCAGGCTTCTAGGTCATAGATACTTTTGGTCTAATTAAAGTTCTATACAGTAAAAATTTTATTTTTCTTGATAGGAGAGAGGATTTAAAAAAACGTTTTAGTCTGCAAAAGTCTTTTTTTGAATTCATTAGACGACCTTTAACCTCTTTGACTATGCTATAGTCAGCAATAAATATAGAAATAAGATAAGTAAAACTTTGTACAACTTGAAATTTGTGAGAACCAATTTCCAGATGGGATTCATGGGAGGTTTCATTAATTATTGCAGAAATATATTTGGTGTTTCCTCCGTTTATGATAAGTCCCATGCCATTAGCAGCATGCTTCTGGGAAAGAAAAGCATCTTTTAACGTGCATTAAATTAATATTTAAATATATATATATATATATATATATATATATATATATATATATATATATATATATATATATATATATATATATATATATATATATATATATATATATATATATATATATATATATATATATATATATATATATATATATATATATATATATATATATATATATATATATATATATATAATATATTAACACTTCATTTAGATTTCTGCACACAACATTGAAATGGTTTTCCTTAAATTAAAATAGTCATTATCTGGAGTTAAAATTTTATATTTCCTGGTATTAAATTTCAGGTGCACGTAAAAGTTCTAAAACTAATTAATTTGAGTGAATATAATTTATGTTAATCTATAGGAAAATCTATTCTATATGCAATTTTAAAACCAAAAGTATTTTCAAAACCATGGAAAAATATTTTAAGGTCTGTGCAAAATGTTTATAAATTCAGAAGTATAATTTATTTCGATACAAATATGATGAATGTATTCTATCAAAAGATCCAATTCATTAACGGTAACCATCTTCAAAAATGTATTAAAATATAAAAAATGTCAATAATTTAATTTTTTTAATTCTTAATGTAAAAATATTTAATAATAAAAGAAAGAAAATCAGTTTGCAATTGTATAAAATCAATTAAAAATGTCAAACTCCAAACCAAACCTAATTCAGGTGAGATTAAAAGTATTATAGTTACACAGGGAGAGAGAGAGGGGGGAGTAAATGTAACAATTTAAGTTATTTCGATGTCAACACTTTCTTAATTTCAGCTTTCTTCAACTAAAATTTCCTTTATTAAATGCATTTTCGTGGTCGGGGACTTTTTATTCTCAAAGGTTTACGTACTATCCTAAACTATGCGTCCTGGTGAAGACAAATTCTTACTTTTCTTTACTAAACGCTTTTAATTTGCTAATTATTGGATCCTCTATTTATAATATTCTTCAAGGCAAACTAATATACTACTTATTCATAATGAGACACCTCGAGGCGATAAGATTAAAAAACAGATATCATTATTAAAACATTAGATACATATTTTAATAAAAACAGTTACATTTATATACACTTTTTTAAAGTAACTATTTTATCTAATCATATATTGGAAAGGCAAACGTATAATCAGAAAGTTGTTCTAAAATTTAATAAATTTATTTGAATAGCAATTCATGCAACTGCCATTATTGTTTGAACCATCCCAATTCAGAAAACTCTCTAATATCTTTTAAATATCTCTAATCTATATTCTCTAGTGAAAGATTAATAGCAGTTCTCATGTTAAATCTGCACCTGAGGGAATAAATGTTCTCTTTGACGTTTTATTTTAACGGATATGGGCAAGGTCAGGTAACCTTCCGAATGGCTGTAAAAACCCATAGATGATTTACAGTATTCAGAATTCGTAAGAACAGGAATAAAATTAATGCATTTTAAATAGCCAACTGACAACATTAACTACTTAACTGTTTCTTATTTTTAAATTTGGTCTTAAACAATATCGGATTTTATTACATTTCATTTGAAATTTGACATTAAATAAGTTTCAAATGGTTGGGTATGGTCTACTGTTTTACCACACAACGGCTAATTATATTGGAACCTACTAACTGCAGCTGATTCTAAACAGCTACGAATACTTTTTTGCATTTTTACTATTATTTTCTTAAATTACTTCCCCACAGTTTTATTAATGTATAAATATTTCAGTTTTAGCAACGTATTCCTGACTAGACGTCTGAAAAGACAGTCTTGCTCTGTTTATATATATATATATATATATATATATATATATATATATATATATATATATATATATATATATATATATGCGTGTGTGTTTGTATGTGTGATAATATATACATAAAACAATTTAACATACCAAAAATGAGAATCATCTGCTGCAATTATTATAAATACTATATAGATTTACTAATTATTATACAAATTCATTACCAGTCTTATGGTTTTTTTCTGTTTTATTAGTTACGACAATTACGTAATTTAAGTTTCATTCGAAAAAATTAATTTTAAGCAGTAAGATTCAAAATAAAATAAGAAAAAATAAGTGTTAATCTTTTACTTAAATATTACGCTGATTTCCTAATGAATCAAAATGTCTCTTTGCAAAAATACATCTGACTTTTTTTTCTTATTCTTATAATATTTAGAGTTTTATGACTTTCTTAATTAGGTTTGTTCACCTATTTACTTTTAAAAGACAAAAAATTAGGTCACAGAAGCTAAAAAGAGAATAATATCAAATACCATTTTATTCTAAACTATAGTTATTTGAAAGATGGTAGATTCATATTCTGCACATAACAAAAAAAAAATACTGTCTCCAAATATTTCAAAACAATTTTTCAATAAAATATAAAAGCACACCAGGAAATTTTAAAGAAGATTTCTGATAGTTATGCAGTTCTTTTCAATTATGATATCTGTCTTCTAATTTAAAGATTTACAAAAAAAAAATATTTTTTTAGTAAAAGATCAGTTAATCGTATAGAAATGATAATATTTATTTTATTCTAAAATATTTTATTGTCATTGACATTTACAACTACATTTCTTAACGCAACTCTGTTTCTTTTATATATAAGGAATAAAATAATATTTATAATTGAAAGTTCTCAATTCCTTGAAACTAAGATCATTGCCATCTTTAACAGCAAAAAAAATAGTAATAGAGAAATAGTCTTGAAACTCTGATAGATTTAAAAAAATGATTATAAATAATAGGCATATTAAGCTATAAAATTTACTCTCAAATCTCAAAACGTGCAGGCACTTATATTTTATCAATTGCTGCTATGAAACTACACAATTAAAATTCGACTGACTAGTTTTAATGTATATGTATTACACGAATTTTTAACTGTTGTGTAAGTTTCTAAACACGTTACGTATTTCAAGCAAAAATATTACTAAACAAACTCAGTTACTCATTACTAACCTCAGCTGAGTAATTTCTTTACGGGAGAAAAAACTTCTTGAATTTTTTTTCCTAGGGATAATCCGTATTCCTTGAGGCAATTGCTATTTCGAATGGAACATTTTTCTCTAACATTACAGCTAATGTTTCTTCTGATGACTTCTTAACTAACACCATTACCTCACTTGAAATCTAAATGAATTTATGAGATATGCAGGATTGAGAAATGTATATGAAGAGAACGTGAAATGTTTATCTAAAAGACAGATTAACAATTTCCGATATCATCATGTTAACTTGTGATGAAATGATAGAAAAGTTGAGTTCTGTTTGGGTTTAGTAAGAGATTTTAACGAAGGGTTTTGATTTGTGAAGTTGGGGTGTTGTATAATTAATCTAATGGCTGTTTTTATTAACATTGTTAACCAAAAATGCATTGAAATAAGTTGTTAATTGTTAGAAAAACGTATTGCTTCCTGATATTTATATATTTGCTGCTTAACTTCTAAACTTTCATTACTAACTAAAATTGTTTCAATAGCATTTTGTTTATCCTGTTTAGGAAACTGCAACAAGGTGTGAAATGTATTGATGAGCATAGTTCACGGTGCTTCAACACTGCTCAACAAAGAGTTTACGATTCTGTTGTATCTGAGTCTAGGCAAGTCATAGAAGATCTATGTATAGAGGGAGAACTGCAGCAAGGTAGTAAATCTATACTCAAATAGTATTCCAAATTTCCTTAGAAATGTATTGACTATATTTTTAAAATCAAAGTTAATTTATAAAATATTCTCAAATATAGTTTTAAACATTTTTTTATCTCTACACTACTTTATAAATATTAAATATGTGAAAAAAATCTAAAGTTAAAAAAAAATGAAAAGTATCGACATATTTTTGCATATTTAAGAAATCCTATTTTATTTAGTAAAAAGAATTTATTCCTCATTATTTATGCTAAATTAGTAAAAAGAATATTTCAATTAACTTGACTTTTTATCAGTTCATAGTATATTGAACAGCTAATAATCGTTGATACATAAAAAGCAAAGTTATAAATTTATTTTTAAGTGAGTCAGAAGCTGAAAAGTTCACGCTTATTTCTTTGTTTTTCTTTTACATATTCATAGTGTAAAAAGATTCAAACGTGTTCTTATACCTATTTGATATTTAATAAAAACTCTTTGTGTCCTCTATGAAAAAATAAGAAAGGAACTCTGAATTGATATCACGTTTTATACTGAAACTAAATTATTCAAAGGATACTATTAATATTTGAAACACTCTATTCCTTAATAAAAAAATTCCAATTCAAATCAAAATATAAGACTGCAAATAATTTTGAACCTTATGAATTTATTTAAAATTATAGTATCATCCGAGAATTGAAATCATTATAATAGCCTTTCGTCACAAATGATGGTCTACTCCTTTTAGAATGAATTTTTTACAAATCCATTAATAATGCTAGAAGATTATTTTATTTTGTTATTTCAAGTAACCTACTTTTTAAGAAGCATAAAAAATTTACACCAAATGAGGAGAAAGAAATTTATTTACCTGCAACATAACTTTAGAAATGTACCTAAGAAACTAAATTTTTATTTAATTAAAGATAAATATCTTTTTTATAATGTAGGCGTCAAGTTTTATAGGTATCTGACATTTTAAAAGTTAAGACCAAACTTTTAAGAAATAAAATTCAAAAAACATTCCTTATGTGCAGTGAATTAAAATGTATCGTTTTGCTTAATATACTTAAGGTTCACAGAAGAAAAAAGATAATTAGCTGCTATTTAATATAAAAAAATCAATATATAATTTACACATTTAAAAACTATTTTGCAGGTAAGTGAATTTCTATTTTTTACTTGATGTTTGCATCTTATGTTTTAAAAAAAACGTTGCTTTGTATAAAAAACTAATTATTTAGTTTTTTTTACTGACAAACTCATATTATTTTCCCGAAAAATTTTAGTCTAAACAGTGCAGAACATTTTGTTTTATACTGAATTCAAAATATGCTATTATAATTAAGAGTTTCAGCTCGAAAGGTATATGATCCTTTACTAGTATAATTTCGTTTACTAGTATTTCTATTTTTCTCCCAATTTTATCTATCAGACATCCAGGTATTAGCACTAACGACCCAGATTATTAAAAAAAACTTCCTTTATTAATTTTTTATTCTTTCCCAGTAACAACCTAGTCATGCCATTTTGATCTATTAACACTGAAGTTATGTTTTAAAATGTCTAACTGTTTTTAAACAGTAAGGTATCTGCTATTTAAAATTTTATATGCAAAAGTAATGTATATTCCGAAGGAGCAAAAAAACTGGCGGGAGAGTTGAATAAACTTTCTAACAGAATTTGAAACTTTAGTTTCATGAAAATTTTCTTGAAGGAGTTTGTACTTAAAAAAAGTCAAACATCGTAATAAAAACAAACTTAAGACCATAACATATCAATCAAGCAGTTTTGGCTCTACACGTCAGAAGAGATTTTTCTTAAGAAAGGAATCTCTTCTAACCTCAGATGAACAAATCAATTTTTCATCCTCCTTTTTTCCGCCACTCCAGCTTGAGATATTTCACTGTACGTTGAATTTAATAATGGAAGCTTTTTTACTTGCACAAGGGAGAGGAGTATCAATTGAAGGGAAAGTCTCTTGCAAATTTCCAGTAAGGGAATCGTAAGAATGCTTATAATGTAATATTGCACCAATCTAAAAAGAACGGAAAGTTAAGACATAAAATACAGGCATTTATTGAACGCCTAGGGGCAACGAACAAGTTACATTTTTTATATAGAAAAATGATTACTCTTATTTGTATATCTTTTTGGGGATAGCATCCTTATGATAAGAAAATTTAAATATTTAGATCATAAATGGATCAAAATTGACATTGATTAATTTTCAAAAGAAGTATAAACATAACATAACAGAAAATGCCAACGATTTTCACAATTCAGGAACAATACAAGTACTTACGTAATGGTCGCTAATAATTAACCTTTATGTAAATTTAAACTATTATAAAAACAGTGTATATATACATATATAGATAGACAGAAAGATAGTTTATTATCATACACATTGGCTACAAAGATCATAAACAGTTTTTAATACCAAAGAGCTCATAAAATATAAATATAAATCTATACTACATATATTATATATATATATATATATATATATATATATATATATATATATATATATATATATATATATATATATATATATATATATATATATATATATATATATATATATTATATTATATTATTTTCATATCTTTTGGGGGATAGCATCCTTATGATAAGAAAATTTAAATATTTAGATCATAAATTCTAATTATAAATGGGTGAAAATTGACATGGATTAATTTTCAAAAGAAGTATAAACATAACATATCAGAAAATGCCAAAAATTTTCACAGTTCAGGAACAAAGCAAGTACTTACGTAATGATCACTAATAATTAACCTTTATCTAAATTTAAACTATTATAAAAACAGTGTGTATATATACAAATATAGATAGACAGAAAGATAGTTTATTACCATACACATTGGTTACAAAGATCATGAACAGCTTTTAATACCAAAGAGCTCATAAAATATAAATCTAAATATATACTACATATATATAAATTATTTTAGAACAAATTTTAGAACGTAATCTTCCAAATTGTACTTAGAATTATGCCAAGTTTTCAAAACAAGAAACCTGAAATTAAGAAAGTTTGAATTGTAATAGTTTTTAAAAAATAGCAAAGGTATATCAATTAACGTTATTAGAAGAAATATTAATTTTAAATTAAAATGCAAAAACCATTTCATTATGAACGTTGACAAAAATGGTAAAGAGTCACGAGTTCAGCAAGATATAAAGTGTTTGACAATTTAAAAGAAAATTTAGAGGAAAGGGTGAAGAAATTTTAAACGATTTTAGGTGGCTATGTTGGACATACGAACAAGATGATCACAAAATAATAAGACTGTATGAAAACACGATTCATAGCAAGTTCAAAATTTTAAGAAAAGAGATTTAGAAAAATTGTCTGGAAAAATTTCTTCAAAATCTGCGTTGCAGCTATTAAATGAATAAGGTGTAATGTACAGAATACCATCAAAACAACCATTATTAACTAAAAATATTAAGAAAAGACTAAGGTGAATCTGTAAAACCTCAACTAATGATTAGGCTCGAGTGTTTTTTTTTTCTTATGCATAGAATTTCAATCTATTAGAACTTGACGGAAACAAGCTAGTCCGACATCTAACAGGTTAGTGGCTTAACGAAAATAGTACCCTTCAAGTAGTGAAACACTTCCCTTCTCTTATCATATAAAAGTGAATAACTTTTCATGAAGTTGGTCCAATTTTAATGCTTAATAGATTAACTCAAAAAGGTGCATGGGCATTGACAAAAAGGGTGCTTATCCCACTATTTTTTAGACTTCTCAAACTCTTCTACAACCAATATCCTAAAATAATAATGAAACTTGTATTTCAATGTCTGTGTTTCGGTAAATTATATTTCCATTGTTAAATTTACGTAGTCGTGCGTATGAAAACCTATAAACCAGTAAGTAAGTATCAATGTTTTCACTTTAGGTAAAATATACTAAAAATTATCTGGGGATTTCTTCATTATCTTGCCCTGGAAATATTCAAGATCTTAATCCCAAAGAAAACGTATAACCATCATTGGAGAAAAAATTTCAAAATTTGAAGTCTAAAACTTTGTAAGAAATAAATATATATATATATACACAACGCTTAATACAAGGAAATTTCTAAAAAATATGGTAAAAACTATAAAACTGTGACGTAAAGCTTTAAGTGTGTACTTTAAAAAAAGGTAGGAAACCAATGTGAATAATGTTTATAAAAGTTTATACTTGATGTATTAAAGCATAGTAGAGTATTAAGTCATGTTTATTATGTAATTTTTAAAAAGAAAATTTTCCGTAGTATATCAATTATTACTAAGTAAAAAGTAATGATGTAATCTGCAGAACTGCATATTTACTAGGTATTTCTTTCTTAGCTTATATTATGCAAATAACTAAATACTGTGAAGAATTTTTTTTTTGTTGTATTCACTCTGAAATTATCAAAAAAAATGTTACAAGATATTTTTTTCAAATTTCCTGCAGTGCGACTTAAATTTTAATGTTTTTGGTCCCTCAGTGTACACACACACACAAACACACGCACATACACACACAAACACAAACATACACACACACACAAATATATATATATATATATATATATATATATTATATATGTGGGCTGGGCAAGGTTGACTCAGCCTTTCATCCCTTCAGTGGGTAGAGAAATTGAGGACCAAGCATGCTTGGGAACTAAACACTGGGGGTTCTGCGTAAGGCTGACCACCTAACCGGAACATATGTTTCGCATCCCAGGGCCCTTGGTCTAGAAAACGGAGATAAGCACCGTAGGCCGTGGCCCCCTAGGGGCTGTTGCGCAGAGGAGTTATATATATATATATATATATATATATATATATATATATATATATATATATATATATATATATATATATATATGTGTGTGTGTGTGTGTGTGTGTGTGTGTGTGTGTGTGTGTGTGTGTATCACGTGTGCGAATACGCCGATTTCCAAAGGAAATCCTGGCTTCCGGATGCATAGTTCAAACAGAGACAAACCGGTGGCTGGGTTATTATGTTGTGGGAAATTTTTTCATAGCATGTTAGAACGCATAATCTCATTAGAGCCATCCCTGACGTCTGTGTGTTATGTGAACATCATTGCAGACAAGGTTCATCCATTCAAGACAGCAATATTTCCGGCTGGGGAATGTTTACCAACAGGATAGTGCACCATATTATAAGGGTCGAATCGTCAGATAGTTGTTCGAGGAACATTCCAGTTATTTCAAGTCATGACTTGGGCTCCGAGTTCGCCTAACATTAATCCAATAGAGCATTTGTGGCCCCATCTGTAAAACCAAATTCATGCTGCCATGCTAACCCCCCGCAATGTGCGCTAATTGCAGGACCAGTTATTGAGAACTTAGAGTTCTCAGAACCTTGAATACTATCAGAACCTTGAGGAGTCAATTCCACGCCAGGTGCTGGCGGTTTTGACGGCTAAAGGTGGTCCTACATTTTATTAATAAGGTGGTCATAATGTAATGGCTATTCCGTGTATATATACCCATAAAAATAAGCACACATGTGGGAAGAGAAATATTGTTTTCTATTAAGACATATTCAAAAACACTGTTGTAGTGTTATGCATCGTCGACCGGCAGGGTATATCTTTTAAGGGTTGATATCATGTGATCGGTTGGAACATTTTAATACCAACAGTACTTTTAATAATTTTATGTAATACGATTTATGTAATACAACATTTTGTGTGTCTACAACAAACCGTCTGAATTTCTACAAATTAGAAATATATAAATATAAACATGGAAATATACACTAAATTTTATATATATATTAAAAATTATTTAACTAATAGATTCTAAAAGAGTATGGTATTATTACTAAAAATCTAATACTTTGAGTGTTAATTAGACATTTAAAATAATCATGGAAAACGTAACTGTTTACAAATATGCATGAATGCTTGATTTTATAATTTTTGCTCAATGTAGCATTATTAATTGAAATGTAATATTATAAGTTTAACACATTCTAAATACCTCTAAACTGCAGCAATTTTAGAAAAAAATGTTTCCCGTGTCTGGAAACGTAATTATCTGGTTTTCACTGAGCTGTTTTTATGTGCTATTTAGGTGACATTAATCTTCAAAGAACAGTCGAAAAGAACAGTAAGAAAAGAATTAGTTGCCTCTAAGTTTCACAAAACTATGACCTTGTAAAGATTAATTGTTTCACTTTGTCATGTACTCATTTGGAATATAAAATTTTGACATTAAAACATTGAAAACGAATAAATGCTGCCAAATTTCACTTTTCCATATGAGTTAGAATTTCATTAACAGATTTTGTTAACAATGTTTTTCTGTAATAAATTAAAGACAACTTTAACATATAATTAGAATATAAACCAATTAAATCGAAAATTATTGATTAATGAATATTGTTTATTATACCTCTTACCCATATATATATATATATATATATATATATATATATATATATATATATATATATACATATATACTTAATGACCCAACAACTTAGAAATGCGAAGTGCAAATTATATGTACATTTAAAAATTATTTTAAAAGTTTAAAATTTTTAACCATAACTAATCTTTTATAATAAAAAAAATCAATTACTAACGTAAATCTAGTCCCGAAAAATAAACTTTTTCATACAAAAGTTTATTTTTCGGAAAATAAAAGCTCAGTTGTTGATCACTGAATGAATCGTAGACGGTACACATTAATGGCTAGCGTTCCCTTTTTCAGACAGATAAAAAGAAGTTTATAGAATCTTGATGTTTCCTTAAAACAAGTTTCTTTTTCTACCAAGTTTGAGTACCTACTATTATTTAAATTTTTGTTACTTGGATCAACATTTTGATTTTTTTTGAGACTCATAAGTTTACTTTTCCTCCTGGTATATCGACTGAAATCATGGCAGATAGTTTTATCTATAACAGAGCTTCACTTTACAATACTGTGTTTTCACGGGATGTCAAATAAATCTCTTATTACCAAGTTATTTTTAAGTAATTAATTATAAAGACAGCTAATCACAAATGAACGCAGTCTGTAACAGTCAAAGTTATTTAAATTTCAAATTTGTTTTATTCTGTGCAGTGATAATAAATTCAATTTAAGATATTCGTTAATATGAATTAGGTAGAAATGACTTGGACATTAATAGGTTAAGACAGTATTCAATGAAAGCTTTGATACAATAAATTTATTGAGTTTCGAATATTTTTGCCTTTTAACCCTTAATTTGACAAGATGTTATTTCAAATATTTTTTAATTTCTCTTATTTTCCCATGTCTGTATAGACATTATGATCTCTGTAAAATAAACAAAAAAATATATCATTTTCCATTTTTGAGATAATTAATGTCCGCTGTGGCGAACACTAACAATTATGTTATATAGTAGTTATAAATATACATGACCGATGCAGCGGCCAAATTAAGGGTTAACTATGTGAATTTTCGTGTTAAACGTATAGTTTTCTAATATAAGTCCTGTGACTCAAAGGTTTTTTTCTTTTTTGAAAAATTTAAATGTTTGTTCCAAATAATTAAACTATGAAAAATCTTAAAAGAGATCTCTAGAAATTTTATGTTTATTTTTATAAATTTTATCTTTTACTTTTTTTACCGTTGACTAATTCTTGAAAACTATTCTATCATACACAAGCTCAGACAACTTCTTACACTTTAGGTAATCACTTTGCATCTGTTATTATTGAGTTCGTTCGATCTAGATATCTCGATATCCGACTGATTTTCAAATCTCTGTAATTAAACTTAAGACAAAGTTTATGCAGTAACCCTCCACGTTTTGGGGCAAATTTTGTGCCACATGTTCTGTAGTACATAATTACCTTAAAACTTTTAGATTATATCCAAAACTTTTAAAATTAAATTTTTTGTTATTAATTTATTTGTTTTTACAGAGATTTTAAAATTACTGCTATACTATTTACTAAATATTCCAGATCCAAATATTTCAGTTCAGATTGACAATTACAGTATTGGCATTAATTTAAAATAAAAATTATATTGATTGTATTACCATACATTTCTGATATATCAGGCGTACAGCGCCACAATATAATTTGAAGACTAAACGAAAAGCTTAATAAGGCTATTATTTTAGAAATAGGGATAATATTTTAATGAACGTAGTCATTTTTTAAGCTTGTAAATGTTTTTCTGCTAAATAAACAGTTATGGATTTATACTTCATCCAGAGTTTATGAAGTATAAAATTTTTCTGAAGCATTTCCTATCTAGTGCTTGGTAAATTGTAGGTAAAGTTTGAAGAGCATTCTTCTCTTAACAAGCAAGTAAACATAGACAGTAAAGCGTATCCATGAAAAATTGCTTTATATTACATACAATTAGTGACCAAAGAAGTTTTTTACGTTTTTCGAGCTTACAGTATTCTATCATAATTAATATCAGAAACAATGCAAGGTGTGTAAATTATGTGTTTCCATTATTATTCCATTTTCTTTCTCTTGCCTTTTACACGTAAATTCAATTAGTAATCAATTTCAATGAATCTGTGTTGCATCGACACTAAAACAACTTTTGCGAAGCCAGCTTTTCCCATTTATCTTCATTGATCAAGATTTGTCAGAAAATTGAAATTTAACGTAACAAGATTGAATAAAATGTGTTTGTGCTGTAAATCTAGTAGGAATTCCCATTTATTACTTAAAACATCTTTAATACCAATATAATACACTATATTCTCACTTTGTTATCACTGACGAGATTAGAAGGAAACATTAAGTTCCAGTGGCATTAGTACAAAATATCTCAAATATCTTATAATAAGAAAAATGCAATATAAATAGATAAAATTAAAAATCAAGTGAAAAAATTTAATTTATTTTGAAGCTCTTTATCCATATTTCCTAAAGTATTTCTTAATATAGATCTTTAAAATAGTCTTAGAATTTTTTGTTAGTAAGAATCACCAATTTTACACAGCATGCTAAAGAACTGGATTCAAGATTAGGAAAAGAATATTTGGAGACGAATTTCTTTATTCAATGAATATGTTTATGATATATCCATCTTTCTCATTTAAATTTTTACAGAAATTTTAGCTTTAAAGTATATTACGTGTAGTTTAATCATGAAAGATGTAAACTTTATATTTTTTGATTCAGGATTCTTCTAAAGTTTAGTTTTATTTTCTTAAGGATGAATAATGTTATCTCTCTAAAGGATACAGGATTAATTCTTATATTCGTTTCTACAGTCAATTTTAGACCATTACTTATTTTAGGTAATAATTACAATATAGAAAATATAATGTTATGATTGTGTCCATGAAAATACTCTTTTAAATCAAAAATGACGTATCATAATTTATGTATCAAAACTGATAAAGGAGTTAACTTTAAGTATAAAACTGAAGTAACTGAACAAATGTCATCTAAATCACAAGTGCTCCATAAAACCTCTTCGGATAATCAATAATATATCAAAAACCTGGCTTTTTACAACCTTTAACTTAATGGCTTGGCTTGTGTCCAACTAAGCAACCAAGCAAAAAGCGATTGGCATGAAAAGTAGAGCAGTAACGAGAAACTTTCGTCAAAGTAAAAACTACTGTTGCTTTAATGTATCATTCGTCTTATGCTTTACAAATTTTAACCCCAAAGGTGATCTTCCAGGACATACGGAGAAATGCAAATTCAATTTAGTTAAAATTCAATTATGCTGAAGATATATCAATAGTATAATAATACAGTGAATTTTTGAAATAAAACTGTTTTAACACCATGTATTTACAATAGCTCAGCTTTTCCTAGAAATTCCAATTTCTTTAAAAAATACATTAACTGAGGAGTATTTCATTGCAAACACGCGTTTGCATTTTCATGCCACCTTCACCATTTGCTCAAAATTTGGATGAACACTGGTATTTAAATTTGTTTGGTGAATTTCTCAATTCCTTTGGTTTGAGAGTTTTTGGTATTTGCATGCTTTTAAAGCTGGTTCTGTTCCTTGACACTTAACATTCTATGCTTCTTTAAATTATTCCATTGTAGAAATAAATATTGACGATGAGTAATACCTGAAAGAATTTTAGCAGTTTCTCTGTATTATTTTTATTAATTATTCAACCATATTTAACTCTCTTTTCAGAAGCAGCTGGATGGTGATCCAAAGATAATTAAGGCTTTACTATATAGGTTGTTATAATGTTTACTTGTATGTTTGTAGTCGCTCAGAACTGGCTTTAAGTGGTATATTCAGATCTAATTAATCCTCGCATAGCTAAATGAGTACTGATAACAAACTATGTCAAACATAATGCTTATTTATCTCAATGCACTTCACCTTTTGTTCCCTAAAAATTATTTGTGTCATACGTACGCTATGACCCTTCACTACTGGCCTGTAGACGCAATCTGTAGAATATTTTCTGATTTGATATTTGAATCTTTGAATACATTCATGATTTGATATTTGCATCTTTGAATATTTTCATGATTTGATATTTTTCAATTTCGTCAGTATCAATTCGACTGAGAGCTTAAACACGTTTCACATCTTAAAATCAATCAATTTTGCTCTTCATTTAAATTCTCTTGAGCAAATTTCAATGAATTTTTAAACTTACATCAAATGCTTAAGAGCCATGTACTTAAAGCTACTCACAAAGTTCTTATCTCTTATAAAATGACCAGTATTTTTATTCTCTTTCTAGTGCTGTGGACCTAAATCGATAGTAAAATGATTTGACTATTTACCTTCGCTTCCTCTAGACATTTAAGCAATAGTGGAATCTACTTAAGCTTCTAAAAAATATTTCGAAATAAAAACATTGTAAAAATAATTTATGGCCATCTTGTTTTAAAGAAAATCAATAGTGACAATGTATTACAAACTCACATTTTTTTTAATAGCTAGCACTTTGTAATGGGTGTCATTTCATATTATCTCTTCTAACTGGCACAACTTATTAACTATTTTCTTTCTCTTAGCTCAATTTGTGTATATCGGCTCGTTCCTTATATACAAGAAATATAGTTTAGATTAGAAACTAAAGAAATATAGGAAATCATTTAAATTATTTATTATCAAATATACTAGTGTTTTACAGTGTGGAAATATTAATATTTTTGAAGCGTTGGCATTTATGTAAAGTTAATTACTTTGCACGTAACTTTAGAAAGACGTTCAGTGTTTTATACAGTTACCTCTTACATGCATTCAATTTTATGTATTTGATATTATCTTAAATCAAGTGGAAATTATTTCATAAATGTATTGCATACCAATGTTCAATAAACTAAAGTTTAAATCCACTTTTTCATCATATCAGGGAATTTTTAAAATTCTAATTATATATTTTTGTCAGCTTGTGCATTCCTTGACTACAAAAATTTCTGAAAGGAAAATAAATTTGTGGGTACTAAATCATCTAAAACTTGATTATTTAGAAAGTTCTAAAATAATTCGATGCTCAAAAGAAATATTATCCCCCAACTTTCCTATGCAATCAAAATAACTAAATATATTTTCGACACATATAAATGTTTAACATAATACTATTATTTAAAAAAATAAAAGGATTATTTATGCTTCAATCTATTCACTTGTTGCAAAAATTTGAACTAAACTTTTTTTTTACATAATTTTTGTGACAATCTGCTAATTCACTTCTAAGTATTGTCAAAATTCAAAACAAAAAAAAAACTTTACTCGTCCATTTTAAATATCTTATTTCAAAAATTACTTTTAGTAACTCTTCAGAATGCAAATTAATTTAATTTCTCTTACTACAAAAGAAATACTAGAAAAGTAATTGATTTCATTTTTCATTTTATAAGCATTCAAAAAAACGTATAATAATTCTTGAAATTTCTGGTTTTTTTTCTCTTAATTTTCATGACTGTTTATTAAAATCATGTAATAATAAATCGTAAGCTTGGGCGGCACTTCACAATTAAAATCAATTTATCTCTGCTTCCAGATTACTTACGCTACGCTCCATGCTTCAAGAATATTTCAACCGATTCAAACAAATGCGCACCTAAATACAGAAAGATGGCCAAATTGTCTCAAGAACTGAAGGAGGAAGATAAAGATACGGGACTAAAGTCTGTTTGCTGGTACGACTCATTTTTAACGCCTCCTTTTTCTAGACGCTCAAAGGAAAAACTAAAATCGAAAGCAGCCAGCGAAAATAATTACTGTTTAATTTTGCAGTGGGTAGAATTCAAAAGTCATTTGGAAAACCAAAGAGACTGTTTTTTAATTAAACTATATTTTCCTGTCTTACGAGCTGCTTTTTTCACTTTTTTTCTGTATTAAACAACACTAGGTTGAGCATTGAATTTCAAAAAAAGAATTCAAGCGAGAAAATGAAATCTTTACAGGAAAAGCAATTTCATTTCGGTATTACACTCATTTTCCATTTGTTTAATCGCGTTTTTCATACAAACGAGTACTTGTGAAATTTTTCGGTTTAGCGAAAAAGTATAATGTTTTTGGGGTTTCAACATAAATTCACTTAAGATATTAGTTGCTAGATTACTTTGAAAAATCATTCTTGTATGTTTACATTTTATAGCCTTAAAGGAGAAGTATTATTTAGTATTTCTGGGTAGCAATTATAATCTAATTTTTGATAGCATTATTATTCCTCAGATATTCTAAATTAAAAAGAAGTTTTGGTAATTTTTGACTTAATTATGAACCATATCTTTGGTTGCTTATTCAATTTTAAGAAAAAGCTCCGAGGCAATTTTTGTTTGCAGCTTTATAATTGATTTTGATATTAATGTAAACAGCAACTTAAAAAAATTTTCAAGAAGCATTTCCGCAGTTCTTTATACTCAGCCTACATGAAATAATTTGAACTAATTTTATATTATTAAAGATATAGCTGATACATTGAAAATTCTGTGATCTTTAAAGGCTGCTAAGTCTATAAAATCAAACTTATTTTCAACTATATCTTAAAGAATTATTTATTCACAGGAATAAATGTTTTGTTGAATTTTACATTATCTTTCATTTTTGATTACGTGATATAAAAATTTTTCGATTATTAGTAGAAAAAATTAAACATTTAAATTTCAGTGATTATTACCTTAATACATATTTCTTTACAAAATGATGAATAGTAATTCTTATAAAATATAAACAATTACATACAGAAAAATATTCAATAATAAATTTGCTTCCCTGGTGTATATGATATCAAAATATCAATCTACTATAAATCCCCAGATCTGTAGCAAGCTAATGAAACCAGAAATTGAACACGCTAATCATATAAATAGCTAATACAAAAGAAAATTATATAAAAATGTGATATGCAGACGCTCTTATTAGAAACTACCTGTAAAATAGTTTACAATACCAGTGAAATGATCAATTTAATGGTTGTCTAGAGTACTGGTATTACAAACCCTATATTGTGCACATTGTGCACATATTTATATTGAATAAATAAAATTTTTAATTGAAATATAAAAAAAATATAAATGGTAGTATCTTTAAAATGATGGCTTATGAAATGAGTCATGCGAATAGCCAAGTGGATAGTGGAGCGTTGAATTCCGGTACTGGAATTGGGTTTGATTCCCACTGTTGGTGTAATTGTTCTTAGCCATTTAGAATCAGCTTTAAACAGTAAGTCCTGATCTCATTAGCCCTTATGTAGCAAAGAAGTAAACATTCACTATTCAGACCAAATCAAATCTAAGGATCATCCAAGTTGTGGAGAGTCTCTACCGTGACACCCCGAACGCTTTACACTCGTCAGGGTAAGTAGCCCATTAAAGTCATCAAACTAACTCATGCCTACATATCTAATCTAAGGATGATCCAAATTGAAGATAATATCCACCATGGTATCCTGAAAGATTTACGCTCATTAGAGTTGACAGCCCAATAATGTCATCAAATCAACTTATGGCTTTCGTAGTCAACAAAAAGTTAATTTCAAAACCTTGAGTTGTGAAATTCATTCGTCTCACAGCATTCACTTTAATAAGACATTTTTCATCGTGTTACAAAACATTGGCGGAAGCGCTCTAAACCAAAACCTATAAAAGGATTATATATTATTTATAGAAAACATTTTTTATAGCTCTCTTAAAAAATTTCAAAAATTTAGCTGGTAAATAAAGATGTGTTTAAGTATTTTACTACTGAAATAGCACGATAATCATCATTTTAAAGACATATTATTTCTTTAGATACATATTGCTTTCCATTCAAGAAATAAATGTGAACAATCATAAGAATAAATAAGCTATACTGAGTGTGATCAGATTACTGCAAAATAATATGTAGAATTTTGATAGTTTAAATTTTTCTATTAAAACTAAAATTTTTTTAGACCACATGCAAAAAGGAAAAAAGATAACTCAAAATTAGACAACAGTGAAAAAAAAACGTTTTGTAGACTTAACTTCAAAATTATTTATTTAGTCAAACTGTTATTTTTCTAAATAAATATTTTTTAAGTTACAGAAATTTGAAAATAAGGTTGACTTTATCATTTTTTGCAGCTTTAAAAGATACCAGACTCATGAAAATTACGAAAAGTTCTAGATGAATTTAAATTGAAAAGCTCATTTTGTGTTTTTAGTTGAAAATGTTTTTAGGTTAAAAATTTTCCTCAGCAACCACTTTGAAAAAGCTTATTTTTAAGGAGCTCTTATTTTAAGGATGTACATACTACTGTCTGTCAAACAAAACTAATCAAATCAACCAGCAAGGTTAAATATTTTTTAATGTTCATGAAACTATATATATATATATATATATATATATATATATATATATATATATATATATATATATATATATATAATATATATATATATATATATATATATATATATATATATATATATATATATATATATATATATATATATATATATATATATATATATATATATATATATATATATATATATATATATATATGTATATGTATATATATATATATATATATATATATATATATATATATATATATATATATATATATATATATATATATATATATATATATATATATATATATATATATATATATATATATATATATATATATATATAAGCGTTTGTCAAGTATTTTTATCAAGTATTTTTATCAAGATGAGTTAAAAAAGAAAACTGAAGAATAAAGTTTTATAAAAATATTTTTCTACTTACTATATATGTATACCTATATATATATATACTATTATTTTTTAATACTATTATTTTTTAAATAATCTTGGTAAAAAAATTAAAATATTATTATAGATTTATATATATATATATATATATATATATATATATATATATATTATATATATATATATATGTATGTATGTATGTATGTATTTCTATGCTTCTTGAAAATATTTTATTAAATTTTAAAAATGCCTATGGAAGATTATATATTTGAAAATTTGACCCATAATAAGTTCATTCGCATAAACCCTTGCATATTTAAATAAATGCAGTAAAGATCTAAAGAAAAATATTCTTAGTAACTTTTATTTAAAATATCTTTAATTAATATAACTTTTCTACATAATAAATTATGTTCTGTTATTAAATGATGACATTGTTTTAAACTAAGGTTTTAATAAGAATGAAGTAGTCAGGAAATGGGTCTTATTAGAATCTGATTTGATAATAAGATGTCAAGAGCTTGCACGAAATTAAACCACCTAGGACTTGCGAGAGAATGATCAAATCTGGTTTCTTGAAATTACCTGTGATTATTCACAAAAACCCTTTCTTTCCGTTGCGTGACAGTAATCAAATCTCGAAAATAACCAACAGAATATTAATGTTTATTCATAGAATAAGTTAGGAATCCATGTTTAAATGCAAAGAAAATGTTTTTTGAGAAACATAAACTAAGATTTCCTTCCTTATTGTATAGTGTAAAGTATTTATCAGAATAAGGTATTTCTGTCGTTTTAATATCATTTCTTTTTTGAATTACAGGCTTTGTTGTTTCATTTGTCTATTTTGTTTTCACATGTATTGTTCCCAAAGAAATGTAGATTACAGCAGTTCATTTATTCAGATATAAATTTTGTAGCTGGACGCATGCATGTATATAAGTACATATGTATCTACATTTACAGATATAGAAATAGTAGCAAACCTAGATAAAATACAAAGATTTAATTACGTTTTATTTTTAAGCATATTTTTAAGTAATGCTTCAGTGTGCTACAATACTATCGTCAACATGGCAAGCTATTAGAAGGATGCTAGAAAACAACCTAATTTACTTCTTTCTATATTTTCTATAGTGTTTGATAGCCCAAAAACTTGTGTATTGCTTTTTGATGTATGTCTGGATTCGAACTTATTTACTGACAAGAATGTCAGTTGCCCCTTGTAATCTCGTTTAAACAATAGATTCTTTGATTATTTCACCCATTAACACACAATTTTAAACTCAGAAAACAGTGTTTTCCGACACTTCTCTTATATGTTTATGAAACTAAACTTTAATCAGACTCACAAGTACTTACATATGTGCCCTGAAAAATCTCAGTTTCTGCAACATGTATTAATTTATTTGAGTCGTTTAAATGGTTAGATTTACTGTCTCAATCAAACTTTTTTCATTGATTTTGAAATTTAAATCATTTATTTCCAATTTATAAAACTACTTTTACAAACTGCACTAACCATACATTATATAGTGAGAAAGTTGTACGTACTTCTTGGAAACAATTTTTATAATTTTTATGCACAAATGCAGTATGTTTTAAAAGATTTGCAATAAAGCTGAATTCGCTACTCCAAAAATTATTTATAGTGCATTCTACTTAAAGTAGAGTAAATGATTTTGCCTTTATTTCGGTTTCATTTTTATTTTTAATTTTCCGTTGTAACAAAATACTATAACAATCATACATTCCTTCTCGAAATGTCCTGCACATTGTAGAATAATTTCGTAAGATCATTTTCGTCAGTTGAGCATTAGAAAATTGCTCTTTTTTATTACAGTAATTTAAATACATGAATGCCTCCTTCCGGCATTACCACAGATTTCCAATTTTCACCAGCTTGATATTTTTATATAATCTTTTAATTTTTTTTTCTTTCATCAATATGCTTTGCCTAAGGCCTATCAACTGTATTTGTATATTTTTAATATCTTTTTTACTTAAAATCTTTGTAAGTGACTTTACTATCAATAGCAAAAAATGTTTCTAGTTTCCATACAATGGACATTTGAATTGGCCGATTTTTCTTTCAGGATCAGAAACATAATAATCTTAATATTCACCTGCGTTGATAAGGTCTTAAGACAACTTTTCAAGTTTTCATTTCTAGCTTGAAACAGACATTTTCTGCACCTAAAATTCGATACAATGTAAAAACCTTTTTTTAAAAATCAATAACTTCCATTTTTATACCGCTTTATAAATTCTTGTTACAAAAGCATTTCCGTAGGAAATGCAGTTACGTAGATATCTTACGTGCAGTTACGTAAGATATCTATATATTTTAACACATTGAAGACGTTATGCGCTGAAAAGTGTCTAGCCTCAATTCCCGCGCATTTTTTGTTAAAATGATAACAAAAAAATCCAAAAAACGTGAACTTCCCTCAACCGTCGCCAACAGTTGAAAAATAAAACACGGTAATTCCCGTCTCCCGTCTTCAAAGTGTTAAGAGACATTTTACAAAATATTATTTTATTATACATTCCAATAAAAACAAAATAGTAGAAGACGATTATTCTGTAAATACTGAACTTTTATCTCAAAATGACATCAAGAAAAATATTCATACAAATTCTTTTCCAAATAGTGCGAATGACCTTGTGTATAATTTATGCATGATTTTGTATGTGCGTGTAAAAATGTTTACAATAAAATACTTTCTTTATTTTTTTCCAGCGCTTTGAAAGATTTTACAGTATGTAAGCATGAACATGTAATTCGAGACTGTGGCCCAACGGCAAGCCAGTTCTTGCAACGACACATGGATCGGATGTCAGGGTCGTTAATTAACGAACATTGTGTTCTATACACATATGGATCTGATTCTTGCTCATCAGATTCCCGCCACTCCAAACTGGCAAATGAGAATCCAGTGCGACAAGCTTTTTTGTTGTTATTTCTTCTCAGCATTTTATGCTGGGTATGAAACCACTCTTTTGAAAAAAATAAAATAAACAGTCTAATCTGACATCTTGTGACAAGAAATGCATAATACCATGAAAAGAAAGAAATAGAAAATGTGGATTTAATGTGAATTGAAAAAGAACGAAACTGTATACTACAAAATGTCTCTCTAAAGATAGCTGTGCGACAGAATATGTATAATATATAGAAATCATTTTACCTTAAACAAATCACAAAGAGAAAATGAAATTAAAAGTCAAAATGTATTATCAATATTAAAGTTATGACATCGAGCAATTCTCCAAAGTTTGGTTTCAATCCGCTTTCAGTCAAATATTTCGCTTTCCCGTAATATTTAACGCAAGTTATAAAATATTAAATCTCTTACCTTGATTTTCAGTGGTAATAAATTGAACAAATATTTTGAGTCCGATTCGAAATTTTCCGGATATGTTCAAAATATTTAATGCTAACAAAACCTTTGACATTTTTCATTTGAAGAGAAAAATACTCTATTTTATTTAAGCTGAACCACGTCGGATTTATTTCATGGTGAAACTCAGACAATAAGAATTGTGACTAAAATGATAACAGTGAAAGTATTGTGTTGTGTAAATAGAAAATGTGGTTTGTAAGTTGAAAGGTCTAATGACAAATGCAAATATTTCGAAGAGTGTACGTAAACAACAAATTTTTTTTCTTGTTATTCGACTCGGCAATGTCAATATGAATCTAAACATAATTGTAGATATCAAATTTATCTAAAAATGCTCTCAATGCTTTCATTTTTATGTATTATAAAAACAAAGTATTATAAATAAAAGGATTTTTGTAATCTAGTGATATAAATATCTAAAAATGTATGATCTATAAATCTAAAATAGCAATCTGATAAAATACAGTTTAATTTATGTTTGTATTAAATCTATTGTTTTGTAATTTTATGAGTCATGCAAATATACCTTTGAAAGGAGCATATGTATGACACTACATGATTTGAATAAATAATGTATTTGTTTAGGTATGTTTTTATGGAGTTCAATAAATTTATTAAACTGCAAAAGACAATTATATATTTGCGTTAGAAAACACTTATAACATGTAAAAAACTTATATAATTTCTAAATAATTTGAACGCAACAAATGTAGTTAATCAATTCAATGCAAAGTGTTATTAATTTATGAAGCTTGAGTTTGGTTTTTATATTTTTCACAAGTTTTCACTACCGCCCATTAGATCTTATTTTTGGAATAGTAGAGTTATTTCAGCTTAAGTTGCATTTATTTATTGCAAATAATTAAAATAATTACTTCCTACTGAAAAAAATCTTAAAATCGTGATTTTGATGAAAGAACAGAAAATACATACACAAACGTTTAAAAGCAACAAAAGCGAAATAACTTTTATCTTACATAGCATTTGTGGAACAAATAAGCCAAAAGTAATTTTTAATATTTGGGATTAAAATATAAGAGTAGTTAGTGTAAAAACCACTTGATATATCTTCACCAGGTGAAATATAGTTCCTTGTGACAATTCGCAAATAAAATTAGGAATTACCTACATGTTATGTGTGAACTAAATTAAAATTTTAATGAATAATGCATTTGTTTAGATATATTTTTATGGAGTTCAATAAATTTATTACACGACAAAAGACAATTGCATATTTAAGGTAGAAAACAGTTTTTGCCTGTACATTATAATTTATCTAACTTATTAATAATTTGAAAGAAACAAATGTAATTAATCAAATCAATGCAAAAAGTTATAAATAAATGAAGATGATCTCAATTTTTATACTTTCTAACGTTATGAAATTTGTATTTGATAGTTATTTCCTCAAAATACTTCCTTCAATAAAGTGTAACAAGACTTACAGTTAAGGACAGAATTCTTGTAGATATGTCAAAGTAGGTAGGATTCCGAGATAGAATATGCAAGTTTCGGTCTTTCCGCTGTCCATTATCCAACCAATATTGCTCTTTCCTATACTTCAACAAAAATTTTAGAACCTACCTTTTCTTTAACAAAACATGAAATGTCAAAAAGAGTAAATGGTCTCAGTTTTCTCATAGATTACATATAAGAGTTTGTACTCTCATTATGACACAAAAGTAACTGAAATAGATAATCTTTTTTTTTCTCACAAAGATAGCTGTTGATTCTAAAGACTGTTTAAAAAAGTCTTTATTATTTATGCACTTTTATTTCGCTTTGTTATATTTTATTACCTATGACAATTTTCTTCTAGTTCTTTGTTGCTGATTATTTTTAAGATATTTTTCTTTAGATCTTTTCCCCTTAATAAATTTCCAAAATTCAAAGGCATGACATTTCTTCTGAAAAACTGAAACCAATGCTTTACCAAGACTTTGATGTTAAGTAACCATAAAAGGTACATACATAATCACCGCTGATAAATCAAAATTTATAAAATAATTGGCTGTTAAAAAGTAAGTAAAACATCATCCGCTTTAAATATTAAAAACCTCTACTTTTTTATTTCATACTACAATGATTTAAAATATGACTTTTCACCTATATGTAACTAACTAAACTGTAATGGCTACTGACTATTCACTTACGTTTAAGAATATTTCCCAATTTTGAAATAAAATTGAGTTGTAAATACATTTTAAAACTAAGGGGATTTGATTTGTAGTAATACGCAAAAATAAAATGTTACCTTTATGTAAGTGTTAATTCTTTCTTATATATTACAAGACAAATCTGTGGATCATAGGTTTCTTAAGACCGTCGTATCACCCTAATGCGAGTGTCAGAAAATTTGAAAGTGGGTCTAAAATTAATGGATTTTAATGAATGATTCTAATAAAATTGGACCATCTCTCAGAAATACAATCCCAGAGATGGAACAAGTAGCCATGACACCTACTTTGGCTCTAACACTGGTAAAGCTCTATAGAATAGTGGAGTAGCAGGCTTTATAATGAATATGAGACGTCGGATCAAAAATATATTATCAGATCACTTGCTTATTCAAATAACACAATAACATTTGTCTCAACTGATTGTATTAAAATACTTTAACAAAAAAAATTCACCATGACATTTATACCCACCATTCCAAAATCACAACCCATGCACCCTCCAGTGAATAGTCTCCCAATAAGATCGATGGGTGTAATAATGGGTTTAGAGACAAATGGGGGCTTTAAAATATTGAAGAGGGGGAAGCCGTGGTATATCTACCTATTAATTACCTAGTAATTACCTAAATGGTAATTACTTGATAAAATACTTTGAAACTATCTGCTGTTTTCAAAAACTTTTTGGCTATCTAACATATTTATCTTATTTTTATTGCGTAAATAAATATTAAAAAGCTTAAATTAACATTAGGTCTACGAATACTTATGTCTGCTTAGTACTGTCAATAACAAGTCATTGCAAGGTAATAAGAAAAGACGTAAATAACGCAATTAAGCCTTGTTCGACGAAAATATGAGTAGTTGTAATGACTTTTTTACAAAGAAAGTGTACTAGCATCGGGAACAAGGAAAGACATACCAGCGGATACTTGCTAAAAATTAAATTATAAAAGGTATGGATAGCTCTAGGAAGGCATTGCATGCGAGCCTCAGTTCATCGTGTTCAAGGGGACAGAAATGAAGAGAAATGATTGGTGGGAAACTGATGTAGAATTTCGATAAAATATGTGAATGTAAGTAAATTAATAATTTACACCACTGATTAAGATAATTTAATATTTTATAGAATATAGCGGATTTAAAATTATGCTTAACATATTAGAAATATTGTGTAATTGATACCTGTTTTGTACAAATTGATCACCTGTCTGTAAAGAGTGCGTGTTCTATCGCTAAGTTCCCTATTACTGTCAACAGATATAATAACTTAAGTTGTGACGAAGCTTCGCTTGCTTCAGAAAAACTCGGTCCTGGCTCAAGTTTGTTTTCGGCCTTCCTCTTGCTTCTAGTTTCAGCATAGATCCTCCCCTGTTGTGACCCCACGAGTTGTTAGGTTGCTAATCCTAATCCTGCTAATCTAGAGAACTGCTGATGAGCTAGAAATATTTTTGTGGTTCACACGATTTTCAAAGAATCTTATCAGCACAAAAACACTCATTTCCTCAATTCTCCTAAATTCCACAAAAACAGTACTGATGTAAAAACAAACAGACGGGACCAAATTATTTTGATACAAATGAAAGAATCCGAGAAAAATAATGTTGATATTATGGGGATAAATTCTGGACCAAAGGAGTAGAATGATCAATGCGTAAAACCTAATAATGCGAGCA
The DNA here is from genome assembly GCA_032207245.1 of Pardosa pseudoannulata. NCBI lineage: Eukaryota > Metazoa > Arthropoda > Arachnida > Araneae > Lycosidae > Pardosa > Pardosa pseudoannulata. Next base: position 21,633,671 of record CM063502.1, on the reverse strand, counting down.
CGACAGATCGAGGTTCCATTGACTGCACACTTCATCAGTAATCTATATTCGGGATTGATTAATGTTTTTAAGCAGGGTTAAAATTGTTTGGGGTAACTTTGAACTATCATCAAAAAAAATTATTTAAGTTAAAATATTAATAATTAAGATACATAAGAACAATCCTTATTCCGACTTTCAAAAAGGAACAACTCAGCCTATACACTAAGAATAGGATACTGATAACAAAGACACTTTATTTCAAATTATAATACTGAGCATAATATATAAGCCCTTATAACTATTCCACGCTCGAGATTAATCTTAATACAATTCTTTTTTTCTCAACACTTTTGTACCCTCTCTCGGACACTTTCAGTTATATCAGTTTAAATATATATCTCTCTATCAGTATATCTGTCTATGAATTTATGAACGCGATAAATCAAAAGCGCATTGAGATAGCTAGATAATATGTGTATACAGTTAATAATCCAAAATGATAGATTTGTATCACTATAGGTCAAATCCGACAACGGAAATGGTACTTTGGTTATATCAATTTAACCAGTTATAGTTTAATAAACTGGAAAAGCTAATTTTTAATGCATTTAGGGAATTTGGTACTAATTGAAAGTGTTTAGTTGAATAACACATCAGCTCGGTCATCTTTGATAACACATTATAAGTAGCGTCTTTATGCAAGAATGTGAAGGAAAAAACATTTCTAATTTATGATTCTCTTTGTTGCTTTATTTTTAAACCTTCAGAATGTGTTTTAAGAATGTGTATGAAATTTTGCTCTATGTATTGTATATATAAAACTTTAAGGGAGATAGCTCTGTTTGAGAACTACTTATAAATTTGGTGAAAACTTTACCATTAAGAAAACATTTTTCGCTACACTTTTAGAATATTTAAGACTTAGCAATCGTTAAATGAACAGTTGTGCATCTATAACATAAACATGAAAATTTCATTAAACTACTGAGAATGACAAATATAAATATTGTAAAGGTAACTGTAAACTGTCATACGCTTAAAAGCACAAAAAATTGACTTTAATAACAATTTATAGAGCAAATAGTATACTGCTAATATTATACTGAAAAATACTGAATAGAGAAAAATACAATCTTCGTAAAATAAAAACATTCATTATTGAGATTAGAGGATCTACTGTAAATAAATTTCTTTGATTTTTCATGCTTTAAGCTAAGGTAGTGCTTGATTAAATTATGGATAACATTTAAACAAGATTTGATTTTAATGTTAGGGACAGTTGATGAGTTTTATAGTCTACCCATAGGAAATATAAATAACTGAACTCACATTCACGTAATAACTAACATGATCGTCATAACTTTCTTAAAACAATGTCAAAATCTTAATTAGCAGACAGCCGTTCGTCGATTTTAAACAAGAAAATATAATTAATAAAAGTTAAATATATAATAAAAGTTAAATATATGATAAAAGTTAATATATAATAAAAGTTAAAATTACTATGAAATCTAGATGCATACAATGCACGGAAAAAAAAATAATTTGTCACAATAAAATGTAGTCTGTATAAATTATTTTAACAGTGTAAAAAAACTTGTAATCTTGTATAGAATAGCTTCAATAGAATGTTGCAAGTATGTTAGCTAAGTTTTCGAGTGAGCTTTTATCACTAATATCTTTTTACTAAGTGATCTGTTTATACAGATATATTAAGGCCCATTAAACTAAACAGTCTGAAGCTGCTTTACTTTAAAAATCACTATTTTCTGATTGGTCTTAGCTTAAATCAACTTTACTGTGTTTAAAAACAAACAAAGCTTACAGGCATCGATTAAAACATGTGTTTCTATACATATATTCATCCAATGCTTCCGGAACGTAATGTCTAATCTATGAAGAAAATTAATCAACAATTTTCTGTCTTTCTCTTCTAATTATATCATCTAACTCATAAATAAGAAATCAGTTCTGGCATTTTCTTCAGATCTCTTAAAACTGATTTGGCTTCTTTTAAGTAATGTTACCCATGCCATTTACGCTTTAATGGCAAATGGATTCTTATAGACGATAAAGTTACTTAGGCCAAAAGAAATACGGTCTATGTAATTTTAATTACTTAGCTTTTATAGAAAAATCAAGAAATTTTCATACGAAAACCATTATACCTTTAGTAAAAAATTTATAAGTATAGAGTTTCTAACACAGAAGAAAACACAAAAAAATAAGCTGAACTAGTTTATCAAGATTTTTTAATATATTAACATATTATTAGTCTAAAAAAATCTAATATCCTGAAATTTTTTTAAATTGTATACAGTATCATATTAGCTATTCATAAAAGATATTTATTAAATAAGCAGTAACCTTTATTATTATAGGGAATAATTTTACTATTAAATATAATCTGTAACTGCTTTTGTCAATTAACTTATAATTATTTCTAATTTTTTATTGATGAATACTAAATTTATTAATGAATATTTAATCATGAATATATTATTTTTTGTATTAAAATTTATCCTTAAAATTACTTTTTAATTTAACTAAAAGATTATATTTTATTTTAAACTGCTGAAATGCATCTTAAAAACTACCATTCTTAGAGCATAAAAACTAATTTAGCATGTAAAACTACTTTGTGTTGCTATATAATTTAATTGTGTTGTCATAATTTAAACTTTGGAGAGTTTAGAAAATACATTCTATGACAAAAATAAATAAATAAATAATCGATGCACCATGAAGGCGTTATCCGATTACAGTAAAAATTGGTGGATATGAAGTACATGCATAGAAAAGCTACTAATAAAATTTTGGAAGAACTGAAGGATATATTTTAGAGTTTGACCATTACAAAAGGAAAAAGATGACTTAAGAGAAGGGGAAGCTTGTAAAGAGAAGGGGTTTGGTACACCTCTGGCTTGATTGCAAGTTCTCAGCCGGTGTGACATAGACTGATAAACTTTCGAATAAGTGCTATAAAATTTCTTGCTAAATTGCGTCCATATATCAAACTAAATCGTCAGCATTCCGAGATGAATGCAATCCTCTTCCCATACTGTCCAAAATGTTTTCTGTGCACATTTTGGACACTATGGGATGAAGGATGCAGATGGATACTGCTTACCACGCAGGGTCTTTGAATCTTTTCTCGAGGAAATAGTCCGTTTTGAGTCACTTATTTTTTTTAAACTTATTTTTTGCAGAAGTGATAACGTGGCAAGGATTATCTCATGAGTCCAACCAGGTAATGCCATATCTTAAATATAGAAAAACATTTCTGGAAAAAATTAACTTATCAAAAGACACAACAAAATTTAACAATATGCAAAAATACGAACAATTTGATATTGCAATATGATAAAACTTCGCTTTAGACTTTTTGACTACTGAAAGTCACTTTGAAGATGGTTGGGTCCATGATCCCCGACTAAATAGTTAAATTAAAAAGTCAAAATAGTATTTCTGTTTTGGTCTAGATAAAAGCTTATCCAGATCAATTCTCAAAATTTACAGCACTAAACTGATATCTTATTTGTGTATTGGGTAAGAAACTCGATCTCAGTTATTCTTGAGATTATGATATTTTCCGCTTTGTCTGGGAACTTAATATATGTAACTTGGCTTTTTTGCCTTGTTGCAATAATCTTTTTCCTCCGTTCACCATTACCTATTCATTTACGCAACTAACACTATACATAATTTTAAAAAATATTTTCTCCTGTAGTTTTCTTTCTCATACTATTATTCATTTCTCCGCGCTGTTGACAACTGCCCTTCAATAACTATATAGTATTGGCCCTCCTGTTACCCTGCTGTTAAATTACTCTCTCTGTAATCTAAGATTGTTACGTATTTTATATCTACACGTCTGCTTATTATTCAATTCATCTTCTCCTAAAAAATGTCTTATTTAATCTATTATAATTTCTGTCTGACAATAAATTTTAGACAAATTTAATTTTCTGTTAGAAAATTTTCTCTTCTTTTCAAAATGAAGACTCATTTTTTGTATATTATATATATATATATATATATATATATATATATATATATATATATATATATATATATATATATCTTGTAAAAGAAACATAGCTGTAAAATAGTATCTTCTTATAACGTAAACTTAACTAGTAATAATAATTGACACTCGTATTAGAATTAATTATTGTAGGAAACTAAGGTAGGCAGAAATTTCCTAAACGAACTACATCTATTTATTATTGTATTCACGTCCATTTCAAAATTTTTATTTGTTTCAAACGTCTGAAGTAATATGCCAATAACTCAAAAGACTCAGCAAAATCAGAGGCATTATAATGAATAGTATCAAATTTTCACTAAGCTAGTAAATATAATTATAGAAGAATTATACAGAAATTTTCTCAGCGTCATTTTAATGGTCTGTAAAGCGGAAAGACAGATTTATTTAACATTAAACTAAAACTTTGATTATTAATATCTTCTGTCTAGAAGCAGATTTGAATGTACCATCTCAAAGACTAAATTAAAATGCAATTTTACGCAGACTAATCCCACAATATCTCCATTTCTCCAAACATCCTAAATAAATCTCATATACAGCTACCATTTCGGAAATAATTGAGACTGATGATTATATCTGAAAACTGCATAGTAAATTATATTTTGAATATTAACAATGATTAAACTTCCTATCAATGTTCCTTGTTGTTGAGCAGTACATTCAAACTTAATTATACCAATTTTATTAGGCTAGAAGTTAAATGATATCATATAAGTGAGTTAGAGATCATTTAAGCTAACATATACAATGTTGTGCTTCAAATTTTAAACAGTACGTACGTTTGTTATAAATGCCATTCTTTTAACTGTTATATAAAATAACCATTATTTTAAAGTAAAGTTTTGTACCTATTTAAAAATATATATATATATGACCTTTGCAGCTGAAAGATTTCCGAATGGTTAGGGTGCTGGCCTTCGGAACCAGAGTTCGTGGGTTCGAATCCTACTATGGCATGGATGTTCGTAGCCGTTCGGAATTGGCTTTAAGAAGTAGGTCCAGGTCTCATTAGCCCTCGTGTTGCAAAAAGTAGACCTTAGCGCTCCAAAACTAAACCAAACCAATATGACCTTTGCAATTTCACCTTAAAAGCAATCTTTTGTCAAACTATTTGAGCTTCATATCTTTCTTTTTATAATAAATCTAGAATAGCTTATCTTTATTCTTAATAAATGAGGCGACGAGTTTGGTTTGGTGTGCTACGGTCTACTTTTTGCAACTCGAGGGCTAATGCAATAAAGGAGGAATACATATTTTCCATTTTTTATGACTCTTCTTAGAAAACTTGCGTGAAACATTGTGATGTAAGTAGGATACTCGTGCAAAAGTAAACATCCATTTTCAGTTTAAAGAATTAAAATCAAATTATACATCTCCACCTTTTTTATCGCAGCACTGGCTATAAATTATATTCACTTCAGATCAGCCTGTAAGCATATCAGCTAAATATTTCCATTTGAACTTTAAAAGCAGAACCCTACTTAAATATAATATAAACTATTCTTATAATAAACTTTTAAAGCTGACACCCTTCTTGACAAAGATTGATGACCTTGCATTTCAGCAACATTTCTGTATTTTGTGTTAAAATTTCATATTGTTATTAAGACTTATGTGTGCGTAATACTTACTGTGTATGCAAAAGATCAGAAATAACGTGTTATTTGTTCACTTTAAAAATAGCTTTTATAATTATTGCAAAAAATTCCAATGCTACTAAATTATTTATTAAAATATATAGGTTCATGATAAAGTTATAGAAATTTTTAAAAGAAAACTTTTAAAGGGAATTATACAGTTATAAAAAAATTGTTTTCCTTTAAAATTTAAACGTTGAATAATTGTAGAATGTTTGTAGAAGTCGGGGGGAAGAATTTTGAAGCATCAATATAACAATCATATTTCTCTTTAAATGTGTGATTTTAAATAACTCTTTTCTCTAGAAAAACGTTCCTAATGTTATGAACTATTTTTAAGCAGTATCATTAGTATAATAATTCCTTATAACAAATTTTATTTATTTAGACAGCAAAATTTTCTACTAAATGAAAATAATGCCTGTAATCTATAACAGAATAATTCTAAATAGTTATTAATTTAAACTCTTTTCAACCAAACTTTCTGTTCATTATTTTCAAATGTATATAGCTATATATGTGGTATGTAGGAATGGAATATGGAGGTGGGAGTGATATGCTAAACGTATTGTGAAGACTGCAATGTTCTAGAGTGAACAGGTACCATGAAGAAGGATCACAGTCACTATAAAATTGGAAATTACTTTTATTCTTTCTGGAGTAAATACGTTTATATATACAAAGGGATTCTAATTCTCCCCAAAACAAGTAGAAATGTAGAGGATTTTCGGCTGGCACTGAATTGCCACGAAGATCACAGTCGGGAAAATAAAAGATTAAATAATCTCACAAATAGGGAGGCTCTTCCAGGGTGCAATGCAACCCAATCTATCCCCAGTTCGGTATCCGAGACCCTGCCACTTCTTATATGAACAGACTTTACGAGTCTCCCGAATGCAATCACTAAAAAGCTGGTTCCGGTCAAAAGACGCGAAAGCCTCCACGAGGTCAAATCCCCTACGTAAAAAATGTCGAAAAACCCCGAGTCGCAAAATTCTAGGCTTTTTATACCAGGGGTTCAGTTACAGTCCCGCCAAAAGTTTTTTTGGTCAGTTACTATTCCAGTTACTTGAGAACTCTAGCTAAGGTTAAAGCTAGTTTTTTTAGTTGAATTCTCATTCGCCAACTGTTTCGATTCCGGAGGATTCATTAATGTGATCAATCAAGACTGAGACACCACACTATTGTACTGGTCAACAGGTGGGATTTCCGATCAGCTGATTTGGCGCGTGCTCTGAACAAAGGGGAATCTTCACAGTATATTACATTTTGCATGATAGCATAGAAAATGGACATCAAAGAAATTGTTTTTCTCTAATTAGTTACGTTTTCTCTTTCACCAAAGGATGTGCTTGAGATTTAGATGAGAAATATTGAAAAATTTCTGGAATTGCAACTATTGATGATTGCAAGAAAAATACATGCTAAAAACGTAAGTGTTGTGTCCTGGAGAACGTTTTCCTGCTGTTTTAAAAACAGATTATGTTTATAGAAGACATCAAGGGCTACTATTATTAATGCATCCATGCCTATCTTAAGCATATACACACATACACCAATGGATAAACACACTGACACACTCACTTACCTCACATACCTGTACATGCTGATTGTCTTTCCAATAAAGTAATGAATTTTGCAACAGTATAATCATAATGTCGTATTATAAATGCCTAATATAAACCAATAGAATCTGTTAAATTTCCAAACCCTACCTTGTTTTTTCACATACTTCAGCGCACATGAGTAGTCAGGATATCACTTTAATTATCTTGCATATTCTATGTATTCATAACTACATGTGCCAAACGAGGATCAAACCGGTAGGGAACTGTTCTTCAGTCCTGGAGTTTGTGGGTTTCCGTTGCTGCCTGGTTTGTAGCTGTTCTTGCTGTAGGTATCAGTCACATTCACCCGTGTGTAACAAAATAGTAGACCGTAACGCTTGAACCCCAACCAAACCAAAATTCCATACAATATTCTCTAGAACCTTTTGAACCCATTGTTGTTTCGTGGTTCTAGATAATTTGGTGACATGCAAGGCCGTAGCCAGAAATTATTTTCGGAGGGGGACCAAGAGAGAAAGACGTCTTTATTTATGAATGATACTTCAACTGATGAAAGGGAAAGCACTGTATTTCTGGCCAATGGCCCAACAAGTCTTTTATGGTCTGAGTGTTTTTTTCTAAGAGAATAACTGTCCATGTTCATGAACAGTTAAGCAGATAGCACACACACACAAACGTGGAAAATTGTCTATCTACAAAATGTTCTTTCAAAATTTCGGGGGGGACCAGTCCCCCAAATCCCTCCCCCTGCCTACGTCCTTGGTGACATGAACAATTCTTACGGAGTTACTTCGAGAAAATCTTACTGTTGTCAATGCTGTAAAATTATGCTATATGCTATTTACCAGAATGAAAATAGATTACATGGTTTAACCTCGATTACTCGACATATAATTAAGATTGATTTGATTTGATTATCATTAAAATAATTTGAAATGGAATACAACTTTATAATTAAGTTTACATTCTTAAAAATAATAAACAGAAAAACATTCTATTATGGCTCAAAATTTCTTCTATTGGACAAAGATTGCATTCAGGATTGTCCTTAACATCAATTTTATAAAATAATAAGGAAATTGGTACTCTAAATGTAGTACTAGTTTCTTGAACGCTGGTGTCCTAGAAAGAAAATGAATCCAGTTATTTAGCAAAGAATTTGTATAGAAAATATATAATAAAATAACTTACTTATGTTATAATGGTAATATTTCTCTCTGATTTCTCAATATTAATAATTTAGAAGTCAATGCTATAATATTTTAAAGTTGCGTTCATTATTTGTTACCTAATAAAAAAAACTTTTCGGAAACACAAATCAGTGAGTCACTCATTTCCATAAAAAGAATTTCCCTTTTTATTAATAGAGAGAAATAATTTGCAGAAACAAGTAAATTTTACAGTCTAGTTATACCTAATTCCTTCTCAGATATTAATTTTGATCGATCGTTTGAATTTTACTCCAACACCATATTAAGCATGGGATGTGCTTACATCCTGTACTGTTTGATTTTTAACTCTTCATCTATCTTGAATTTCAGGCAATCTGTATTTCTGAACAACATTTAAAACTGCATAGAAAATCTTAATTTACATATATGAAAGGCATCCAAATTAAACATCTGTATGCGTCTATTTTTGCAAATAACTGAGAACTCTCACGAAGGGAATTTCAAATTTTAAAATCATGTTCAATTTAACTAAGGAAGAGATTGCCTTGCTCAGTTATGTTTCATAGCAAGTATTTGTAATTAATTCAAGCGAAACTTGCTTAAAGTTTGATGAAGCTTGCAGAAAATTGAACGAAGCTTATTTAACATTATAATCCTGACATTTCTCACAAGAGAATTCTTAACTTTCATTTACATAAGTTCAAGAGTTATAGGTTTCGGAATATATTATGATTTAGCCATGAAATATGCTACAAATATATGGCCATATAAATTTCATAATCACAGTTAAAAATCTAAATTTCAAATATCCTTCTTAAAAACTACTTAGTATTTTATTCAATACATTATGTATTACTAAGATCAAATAATAGCTATAACCTTTTTGAAGAAGGAGAATTTCAAAGTTACATCATCGGTATTCAACAAGTTATTTAGGGTTACATAAACGATGAGAAAAGTTTAAATTGTCATCTTACATCAAACATACCTTTAACGCCTTGCCTGTTTTGCACGTACACCGTACGGGCGTGGTTACCGTGCCTTTAATGATTTGCCCGTACAGCGTACGGGTATTCTGATTTCTTTGTCATTCTTACTGTTTTAGCCATAACTTTTGTATTTTTAAAGTCAAATTAGTTATATAGATGTCCACAAGATGTTAGTTTTTGAAGTGTATTCTATTTGGTTTAAAACCGTGGGCTTTCTGATAGGTTTTGCATTACTCCGCGAGTTGTTATCTTTGAGTTTTTGGCTTGAGGTTTTGGAAGACTAACTAAAAGAGATTTTTAGAGGTAATTCCACCTACAGACAAAAAAACTAAGACCTGCAAACGAGTGCTATGTGTATTCACTGAAGAAAAATGACAGCACAAATGAATTATAAAATAGACTAGGTATTTTTGTTCGTACTGTGACATTGGACTATGCCTCTTGCCCTCTTTCGAGATTTATCGCACTAAATCTGATCTTTTATAAAATAGTAAAAGCACTTGCTTTCGAAAATAATTCTATAGTAATTGTAATAGAAAATATTTGTATTTTATATGCACAACTGTAAATGTAGCTTCCCTGTCTGGCGGACCTGAGAAAAATCAACTTACGGGGAAAACATTTTTTTTTCTGTAAAAAAGCTGTTATATATGCTTAAAATAATTAGAAATATTACATTTAATAACATTATCCAAGTTACAAATGCAACATGAACAAAAATATCCAATTAAAAAATGTGACATTTTTGGGGTCGAATTCGTGAAAGAAATGAAACTGTTAAAGGGTTAAATGAGAGAGAATTTTCTGTTGCTCAGTTGTTTGTAATAAAGATGGTCTGCGTGATAAAAGAATAAAGTGCTTATTTTCTAAAACAATATTATAAAATTTAAACATTAATATATCTATATGTATTTTAGCACAACAAAGAAAAGCATACATGAATTTTGAAATTTGGGAATAACAAAAATCTGTAATTTTTATTATTATCAATTTAAAATAAATAATATTTATTTTATTTTATTTTACAATTTTATGCATTCTCGGGAATTGCAGTTAAAACTGTTGCGTTTCCGGGTTTATGCCGGAGATTCCAAGGTAGAAAAGAAAAAAAGCTCTGATTTTGAACCAGCAGGAATCGCAATATGCACCAAAAACTTGAAAAATACACTCTATAACCAACAATAAAAAGTAATTTATTTTACTTCTTAGTGCGATACTGGTAAATGTTTCGGGGAAAACGGTTCAAGAGAATTAGAAATACATAAAATTTTGAAATATGTGCGCACTTTTAAAGTTTCGTGGGAAATAGATATAAGGGCAATAAAATCGAAAATACGCACTACTGTCTAAAGCACGTGCTATTTTTACTATTTAGTACAATTTTGGTGAATATTTCGGAAAGAAAATTTCACATGTATTCAAAAAATATAAAATTTTCAAATATATGCACATTCTTTGTGGTCTATATGAATTTGGACACAAAGCACGAAAAATATGCGCAACCACCATTAAATCAAAGTTTCTTTCCCTTTTCGTACGATACACAATAAAGATACGTTTACACAATTAAGATAAAAGAGATCACTAGGATTGAAAATGTAAACAATTTTCAAATATACGCACTATTATTCGTTTCAATCGGGGGTCGTCATCTGGAGAAATATAAAAACGTAACTGAACAACTCAAAAAATTCACGCTGTGACCAAAATCGCGGAATTTTTTAATATTTGGAATAAAATAGGAAATTTTCATGCAAGAAAAATTTTCAAGGATTTAAAATTTTCAAATATGATCCCATTTTATGGAGGTAAATTGTGTTTTTTTTTCCTAGCCCTACCACTGATAAAACAGTTTTTTTTTAATTTTCGCACAATACTGGCAAATATTTCAGAAAAAAAGATTTTACAAGTATTAAAATTGCATGAAAATTTTAAACGCATGCTAATTTTTCTGATACAATGTGAATAAATAACTTGGAAATTATGAACTACAATGTAAGCGTAATTTGTTTTTAATTTTTTCTTGTTCACCTTCGCTTCTATCGGGATTAGGCTACGGTACAGCATTTTCGCTGTAGTAGCTGTGCGGGGTGGCTCAATACTCGAATTTAGGAGAAACCTGGAGGCTATATGAGATCGGTTCGGTGCTTGATAGTCTTTCGCCTGAAAATAAATTTTATTTGGTTGCTTCATCTCGGTTTGACCTGTGAAATCCGACTCTTTCTGATCGACTGCTTATTTACCCCTCAGTTGTGAAAGCGATAGGGTCTCCTCTCCCAAGTCATCAGCATCTGCACAGAAAACTTTCATAGGGAATAGGCCAGCAGCAGAATTCGAACCCGCAAACTCCGGTACCGAAGAGTACCGCTGTACCATTCGGCCGTAGCTCGGCGACACACACCTTAAGAAGTTACTCTTCATATAGCAGCGTATGCGTCAAATATTAAAGAGCTATAACACTAGATCAACAGGATATATTTACTAAAATAAGAAGGCTAAGCTGAAATAAGTTAGTATTACTCAATAAGTTTAAAATACTAAGAATTATCGTCCTTTTTTAAAAAATCTCCCATAACTAAAAACTTTTTTTAATAAATGAATTATAATTTTCAAAAATATTACAATAAAATTGAAATGCATAGAGAAGAGATGTATTACAAATAATCATTTCTTTTTTTCTAAAATCCCAATTAAACGACTTTTCAAACACAAATAAACAGTGTTAATTTTACTTATGCTTAACAAAACGTGTAATTCAGTTTTAGATTTTTATTCGCAGATATATTTCTGTTTTCTGTTATGCTTTTCTCCTCAAATAAACGGCACGGCTACGACAGGATACCCTTTCCAGTAAATGTATTTTATCATAACGGTTCATTCATCTAATATTCGTTCCGCTTAAGGGTATGCGTACTGATATGTTTAGTAAGTCAAGGCGCAGATTTTCCGAGTAACTTCTTTTATTATTCATTTAGATAGAATCACTGCCTAGTTTAGAACTATATTACTTCCTTTGCTGGATGAGGGAATTCGATTAGGGAAATAATATATGTATAGAATGATCTATACATAAAAGAATAAAAAAAAGTTATTAATCATAATGGAGGAAAGTTTCCTACTCTGGTTACTTGCTATATCGATGTATTACTATTAGCCTTAAAAATTTATGTAATTTATCAAGTTCAAAATCTCTAAAAACGTTTGATTCCAAATCTTTTTTCTTTATAACTCAAAATCTTTTTATAAAAATCTATAGCACTTTTAATTGTTTTCAGTAAGTCATTGAGAAATTTCGAGGCACACTAAATAAAATAACTTTGTTAAGCATATAAATTAGAAGTTTCTGAAAAAAGGAACGCAAATAAATTTTATGTCAATTCTCCACAACAACATTTATTTTCTTTGGAAATGTGTAAATAACAATTGAAATATTATCATTCCGAGAATTTACAGTTGGTATTTCGATGTAAATCCTTTAAAAAATAGACAAATGACTCTGAAAATTTACTATTATCATTTTAATTTGTTTGTTTGAAAATGAAATATGTTATTATAGATATTTTTAAAATGGTTCATATCAAAAAGTAATAGATTAATTATATTTCGAGCTATTAAATATTAAATGTTTGAAAATTAGATTTATTAAAAAAGCTATACAACATTTTTTAAACATAAAGTGACTATTTTTATTTATAGAACATCTTTGAAATATTTTTAATTGTAGAATAAAATTTGCTGTAAAACATAGACATTCAAGTATAATATGAAAATAAAGATATAATAACAATGAAAATATCCATTTTTTCTGTTTTAGTCGTCTTTTTAATACAGAATTGACAGATTAAGCACTTAATTGTTGCCTCTCCCAACTGAACTAAAACTTCCTTGCAAGCAGGTTTAAAGAAACACGATGGTTTTTGGAAAAATTCAAACTGCTATATCTACCCTAAAAATATCTATTTAAAATTTGTTTCTCCAGTTTATCATTTACTGTTATATTAATGTATATCTTTTAAATTTGTTATCAATTTTCCAAATTTTGTTTAGTAGATTGCTCTTACATACAATCAAAAACATCAATTCGCAAGTAAATTGCAGTTTGAAAGTAGGCCACATGTCGAAAAATGAAAACGTGGAAAAAAGAAACAGATTATTGACTAAGATTGGTGACCAAAACAAAATTTCTATTATAAAGAAATCCAGAAATTGTCAGTTACAAAAAGTAAAAAGAGTTATTTTTTTCAGTATCTGAAACTGCAATCAATAAATGATCTACTTTCTATAAATTCTGAAATGTATGGGACTTTTTTAGAATAATTTCATCATTTAATAACGTTTGACTTGCAAATAGGGTAGAAATGCTCATAGAAATAGAAACTTTTCTAATAAAATGTAAGGATAATTAATATTAATGGATAAAAAATGGAAGCTATAATTTTATTACTCTCTGAAAGGTCTATGTAATATTTTTTTACTGTTCTTTTGTCAAAATTTCCATCATAAAAAGTTTATAATAATATGCAAGTTTGAGTTTTATATAAAATACTTAAACAATTAATCTTTACGCAATATACGCTTTCATTTCGATCTAAAAGGCATGAATTTTTTAAGATATTGCTTATTTATACCGTTTATTTAATTTTTTACAGTTTTGCTGTTCTCTTATTTTCAATTCAAAAGTGTCATTTTCTACATCATTACTAAGTTTACAAAATTAAACATCAACACATTTCAGAGGTATTAATAGTTATTCATTAAAAATTCTTCCTCGTTTGTAATATATTTTGCTGTTCACTTCTTATAAGGTTTTTAATTTTCTAAAATAAAAAAGTTTATGGAGAAATATTAATTTGCCATTTTGTCAAAATAAAATTTTAGAGATGAAGCATTATTACTTCATGGATATATATTCTTATTTCAATTTACTGAAACACAAACTTCTGAAATTAATGTAAAATTACACATGTAGCTATCAATTTAAACATGTCATGTATTTCTTCTCATTATAGTTTCTAAATATTAAATACTAGCATATAGCCCGTCATATGACGGGATCAGTAAAAGTTTTAATTTTCCAGAATTGTAAAGTACCTTATGAGGGAGGTAAAAAAAATGGTTTGTTTTTAGACTGAGAATTATCTTGCAGCAAAAAAAAAAATCGATGATTAAATTTAAAATTATCACATATGTACCTAATCTATTATTTAAGCCAAATATAAAAGAAAATTATTTACGTAATATCTAAGTTCAGTATGAAAATAATGCAGACGATGTTTAAATAATTTAAAATAAGAAATGATTCAATCAGATGGTTAAAGGAATGACGTCATAATGCTAGGAAAAATGTTATTTTTACTTGTTTATGAGATAAATTTAATCGCCTGCTCTTAAACGGGGAAAATAGGGCTCGAAATCACGGCATTAAAAGCTCGAATAGGGAGGAAGGGGTAGATTTCGAACGTTTTAAAGATGATAGTATTTTTCGCTGTGATATGAAGCATATTTACATAAATTTATTTTAGAATCGGGTCGATAGTTTAAGAGAAGATAAACTTTACTCGCTTCGAATTTTGCTAACCCTAACTCATCAAGAATCCAATATGGATGCTTCTTTCCATTCCAGGTTCAACCGCTTCATAAATTCGAGGACAGACAGACAGCTAACTTAGGCTATTATTATATAGGAGATTTACATATATTAGAGATGAAGAGAAAAAAAATAGTTATCCTGTACACTGAAAATTCTCCTCCGATTGTAATAGTTTTGCTGGTGAGTTCTCTACTTTTTTATCTTAACAAAGTTTCTTGGAAGAAATATTTACATGCTCTTTTATACTTTTTATAAGTTGACTGCCTCCAGAAATATTTAATAATATTTTTAAGCATTTTCTTTCCGTTCTACAGGTTTCGATGTTCTTTTGTTATCAGTTTATACTTTTCCATGTTATTACAGAGTTTCGAAAATAAAACATTTACATCTATCGGAAAATAAACTGTGGATAAAATATAAATGTATTAAACTATAGTTTTCGAAAGTTTAGTTAAAATCATCAATCATCAAGCTTCCTTTACATGTTGGCCCTTTATAAATTCAATAAAACGAATTACTCTTGGCACTGTTGCATTAATTGAAATTAAATGATGAATATGCCTAACTTTCAGATTATTCAAAAGACCGTTTATCCCATATCACAGAAGTTACCAGTTTTAACTGCTATTAGAATAAGCCATTATGTAATGGATTACGATATAAATCATTTACTGTAGTCACAATACTTCCGAAGTGATTGATGAGGCGTTGTCGACGGGATAAATATGTAATCCATGTCACGAATCCTTCAACTCCTAATTTCAAATGCATATTTTTATACGCTATAATTCATGTATTATTTTTCTTAATTTAATATACTTGTATCATTCTCCATCAACATGTAAAAATATCACACATGTTACTAGTCTCATAGTGTACTGCTATAAGAGACTTGAGAATGAGAAATCTTATAGTTTGCAATATTCAACTACAAAGGACTTCTGTACAACAAAACTACTTGAAAATTAGAAATTTGAAAGATTAGTCAGAGTAATAGTTAAATTTTATAGCTTTTTTTATAAATTAACTGATTGTAATTTTGGAATTTAAAGGGTCAAAATAGAGGCGATGACAAGCTTATATATATATATATATATATATATATATATATATATATATATATATATATATATATATATATATATATATATATATATATATAGAGAGAGAGAGAGATATATATAGATAGATAGACATATAGATAGATATATAGATAGATAGATAGATAGATAGATATACATATATATACACACACACATATATATATATCCATACATACATACATGAATAAATACAATGGTATACACTCGAATTTTGATACATTATTACCATTTTGCATTGTTGCAAATTGTATTTCAAAAACGTTTCTCAGTAAAGAGTCAAAACTTGACACACAAACACACAAAAGTTTTGTTTTTGTATCTTCTATATAAGCTGCTGCTTATTTATTTTTTGCTTGCATTAAGAATTTGAATTTGAATTTCATATAAGTCTCCAATTCCTTTTTATTAATGACGTGTTTACTTTACCTTAACTATAAGAGTCCTGAGAAAATAAAGCTTTGTGGTATCCACCTACATAAGGCTTCTATACGACAGACTTAAAAAAATGTTTGAGTTTAAAAAGCACAGTATGAATAATTGTTTAATTGTATAGTTTATTCTTAAAAAAATCTTTTCGTGTTCATGACAAACAATCGTTTATTCCTTTTTTGCTTTCTACAGGTATTTTAATTTTAATTTTAGGCTTATTCCCTTTTTATATTAATAATGCATTTATTCAATTTATTTATGGAAATTTATAGACAATAAAGTAGTGTATGAATTAATAAACTTATTGACACATAAAACGACATTTCTATAATAAAATCAAAATCTTCATTTTTGTATTTTTGTCGTCATTTATCATTAAACTGGTACGTGTCATCAAACTACAAGAAATCATACGTAAAATGTGAAATGAAGAAAAAAAATATTCTTTATGCCAAAAATAATTGCAGCTATTCTCGTTTTTACAAAATCCATTATTTCTACTCCACATATTCTGTTATTTTATTAAAGTTTAAACCTTAGTCTTTTTATCCTCGTATCAGCCCTTTTTATCCCCTAAATATTTTTAAGTAAAGACAAAGATCGTTGTCTAGGAATTGTATTAAAAATAAATGCTGGGAGTGACTTTTATCTCGCATGTATAGTCAATAAATAGTCCGTCTTGATTTTTAGAGAACAAAGCCTTCGTTGCTGATGGTCGTTCTAGTAGCGTAGTATGGATAAAAGAAAAGAATAGACAGTTAATCAAACATAAGACGAAAAGATTCTTTTCCTGTGAAGGAACATGTATTGTTTGGAGACATTCATCCTTATAAACTTCAGAATTATTTGTTATTTTATTGTGAGACCCTATACAGGAGTAGTCACGCTATAATTTTAAAGAAGTTCAAATTCTAAAACAAAACCATTTTGGGAATATTCGACAGAATGACACATTTTCCATAGACACGCTCATTGATTATAGTCTTAACAGACCTTTTATTCTTTTATATAAAGTAAATCCTTAATACCATTATCATATTTATAGCTCTTCAGTTTTAAGACTTTTTACTATTTAGCTTATAACCACTTACAAAATAACTGTTAGTGATAGTAACAAAAGTATCTTTGAAAAAGCATCTGCAGACATACTCACTATCATTCTAGATTTAACACATATTTTAGTAATGTATCTACTACAGTGGGTCATTAATAATAGAATTATGATTATAACCTTTTGTAATCTTGACATAATTTACTAATTGGACAATCTCCTTTAATAAAATAATTATTAGTGGGGGTATGAGAAGCATTAAACTGAAAAAAGTTCCTCAGACACCCTCACAATCAGTGCAGATTGAATGGATTTTTTAGTCATGTATCTAGAGAAAGTCATTAATGATACTGTCACGTTTATAAATCTTTAAGATATATTTTTAATTATTGGACTAGTCTTGTCCAATAAAATGATTTAGGAAAAGCCGGAAAAAAAGTCTTCTTTGAAAAACTGCAGTAGACAGACTCACCATTACTGAGGAATTAGCCCTTTTTAATCCAGTTTTTAGCTGGGATCATCGACGACACTAACCTGCTTATAATGTTTATAACTTTTTGTACATTGTCATATTTTGCTATTTTCCTAGTCCCCCTACGATACAAAGACTTCTAGTAGGAGTAACAAGAAAAAACGATTCATCATTAAAAATATAAGGAAACTTTTAGCCACGTAATCAGGAGTGGGTCATCAACATCAACTATATTTAAACACTTCAATATCTTGCCACACTTTACTATTTGTCTAGTCCTCTTCATAAAATTATTGTTAGTGGGGGTGTAAAAGGACATCCTAAAACACTTAACAGAAAATTTCTATAGGCCAGTAAACTGTATTGTCTGAAAGATAAAGATGGTGTTATAATGCAAGAGAACAGGATAAAAAGATCAGTAAAATTCTAGTAATTCGGTATGATCTGCATGTTTCAATTTTTAAGTTTCAATACTGATTTTTTTATAAGAAAGTTATATTCATTTTCTATTGGATATGTAATCAGTAAAAAAATACATTTAAAATTCCAAACTTTGTTCATTTATTTACTAATTTTAAGACATTAATCTTCATTTGCCAAGATATAATCACCTGCTTTAATACGCAGCTATGACATATAATTTGTATATTGCATTACATTTTTGTTTATATTCACTTATTTATAAGTTGATGTATTCAGTTGATTCTGATGTTTCCGAAAATTTGAGATGTTTGTTCGAGAAGTTCAAATCCAGAATGGCATTACGCAAATCAAGATTGACTTTGAAGGCAGCTCTGTCAGTAGACGTGACTGAAATTGTTATCATGGCCTTGGTCGTATAAAGAGATTGTGAAAGGCCTATAGCAGTGAATTTCAATTAATTCTATTTCTTATGTCTCTATGTTTTCCTAAGACATTGGTGTAATCTAAACATTATGGTATCATTTTCCCTTATTTTGAGAGAATTTTTAATAAAGGTTTAGATTCATTAAGGAAACCAATAATAAGAAAATTGAGGATGTATAACAATTTTAGTATATTTTCTAGAGGTGTTAAAAAATTTCTCAACAATTTTAGTAAACTTACATTTGTCGACAATATTCATCCAGAAGTTAATAATTTAATACGTTATATAAACTCACTAAACTTATAGAAGATTAATTATCTCTCTTCAGTTATGTTACTAGTGCAATTGTTTCGGTACAGTAAATTTAATACTCAGAAATAAGTATTTGTTAATTTTATTATGTGTTATCATTTCCCTGAAAGTAAGGAACAACAATTAAAAAGCTAAAACAATTAAAAATTTAAAAATTTTATAATTAAAATTTAATTTCTGGAAGAATTAATGTTACACGATTTGTATGAATAATTATATTCAATAAAAATATAATATATAAAAAAGGAAAATTATGAATACTTGGAAAGAGGTTTGCTGTTACACGTAAAAGTACATATTTTTTTCAGTCACAGCAATATTTTTAGATTACTTATTTTTATTTTTGGTTTAATTCTGTAGAACTATATATCTTTGACATTTTAAAATGGCGACAATTTTAATAACTCTTATTATTTGAATTTTATATTTATTTTATTGCAGTGAATTTTAGTGGGTTTATGCTTCCCGGTTCAAATTTCGTATTGAGAATATTTTGTAGCTGGTTAGGAAGATTTGTAAGATTTTACATTTTGATAATAGTTTGTAAAATATATTCGTGTCTAAAATTCAAAGCTAAATCAATAAATTTAGTTAAAAATTTAAAAAATTTGATATCGTGAAAATTTTGCTTGATTTTGAAAAGCAGATCCATTGTTATTATTAATAAAAACAAAGCAAAAAAATTTTTAAATCGTATTATTTAACTTAGCTAAAGCATTTTTAACTTCAGTCTCGTCCTTTCAGATTAATAGATATATTTTAATTCTAAAATGTTCAAAGAGCACAGACTTTGGTAATCGTTATTTTGAAGTTCGGTAATCCAAACTTAAAAAAATTTGAAACTTTATGGCGGCATACATAGCTAAATGTTCAAGAAATCCTATCCAACTATCCAATGAAACTCTCTTTAATATATTTTGCATCATAATTGCTCCATCCTATGCCTTCAAATCCTTTATCTTAATCATGCACGATGGTAGCTAAATCACTCCTTCTTTAACGATATCTTTGGACGCAATGTCATTGTCGAAATATGCTAATTTCCAAATGAATTTTTTTTTCCTTTTCCGCAAATCCGAATGGATTTCCTTAGAAGAAATAAGTTCTCCATGTGATATTTATACTTTCATGGCTGGAAATAAATTTCTCTTCTGTTATTTTATTGTATTTTTGTAACTTCTAATAGCATTGACCCAACATTGTTTTTATTACTCCTTTTCTCAATTCAAAGTATTTGACGTGGTTAAATTACTATGTTTAAACAAAACTCAAATATTTTTTTAAAAAGAATATAATACTGAGAGCTTGCATAAAGTTTGAATTTTAGAGAACTAATGTATTTTATTTTAAGGGGTGGGGGATCTTATTTCCTTATTTTTAAAATATTTAACTTACATGTGTATTCGTAATATGTACAAAAATGATGCTGTCATAATATATAAGACACTAAAATCTACAAGAAAAACATTTGATTAAAATGGAAAGCATTTTTATGAAAATAGATCTTTCATTAAAGAGCATTCTTATTAAATGTTCCTAGTATATGTACTGCCTTCAATTTTCTGCGGTATGTTTAGAATTTATACAAAAACATAAAAAGGAATCGCATTTTATTGAAGTTAATACAATTTATATAAAATAATTATATAAATTTGTACAGTGTTTTTTTAATATTTCATTGTATTATACATTCTGTGTCTAGACAATATATTGAATATATTTAAAAAAATATATCCAGTTATGTGACAAACTCAACTTTCTCAAGATTTATTAGTGTACACACCAACACGTTTACTATTCAGCAACAATAGATGCTTTTTAAGGATTACCACTGATGTAAAGCTGATCAGGCATTCCCTGAATCTACTTGGATCAATCTGCTTTTACAAACCACTGACTGCTCTAGCATTGAGAATGTTGCTCGCCCGGAGAAGTAAAAACGTTGTATGTATATCTTCTCTCACTGTCTGAGGGTCTGTTGGGGTAAAACGGGTAGTGGGGTTGTATGAGTATTTTTCATAATTCACTTAAAAGACACATCATAACTTTTAACAACTATATTTTAGTTTTGTAATATATTTCAAACATTTCTTGTAAACATTTATTTTCCTTGAGAAGTTTTACATTTTGCATCTGTCAACATAGATTGTCTTGTTTGCAAGTCAGGAATACATTCTTCTTCACTAAGGTCTTAAAAACTTTAAAAAAAGTAATATTTTATTTATTTTGTCATCAATATTTCTTAATAATCAACTGCAAGGGTGTCTGAACAACAATTTTTCAAAAACAGGCAAGAAATATTTTAAATATTTCATGTTTAATGATTATTTTTGTATAATGGGGGGAAATGGGTATTAGTGAGGCTTAACAATTTATTATAAACTTCTAAGTTTTCAGATATAATGATTTAAACCAGTCCTTAAATTTTAAGGTAAATAATATTGTATAGTACTTTTTAAATTTATTTGATGTGGTATATAGAAAACAATGCAAAAATAGTAAAATTGAGCTTGTGAACCCAAAAATACATGTGTTTACATGACTGTTTTGTAGATATGCGACTGGAAATTTTCTTCCACTATGTACTGTGTACAAAAATCTAAATTTATATTAAAGTTGGACCAATGGTGGATCACCTGGTGCATTATATGGCTGCACAGCGATAGTCAGGGTGAATGCATGATACAATATTTGAATACTGGATGGCACATTTTCTCAAACAAGTGAAACGCCCGGAAAAACCCGTTCTTTTGATATTCAATGGTCACTTGACATCATAAAGTAAAACAAACGATGGTCAATAGAATCACCATTCACTGCCTCCAATCAAACCTAAGCCATGCCCTGCAACCTTTGGATGCCGAAGTTTTTGCCCCTATGAAGTGTGCCTGGAGAAAAATCCTGAAGATGTGGTACACAGAGAGCCGTCTTTAAAAGTGTCCAAAGTGACATTCTCTAACCTGCTGAAACAGCTATTTGATAGAGGGATGGAGAAAAGGTCATTAAACACAAAACATTATTAACTGATAAAGGTGGAGAAATATCAGTAACAGTGTTGCACAGTGTAGCAGTTGACAGCAGCTACTATGAATACTCTTTCTACGCAAACTTCCAATTTAACTTCTTCGAACTTTGCTATTTCTTCTCCATATAAGGAATTTAAAAAGGCCATCCTTACAACAATTTCACCACTGCAGTTGTCAGGAAAAAAACCTTTGAAAATGCCAGACGAAAAAGAAAGTGGGTACAAACTAAAGCCGGAGAAGTAATGATTGTTTCTGATATGTATTAGAACGTAGCTCAACTTAATAACCATGGCCATTGCAGTTTTAAAATATAAATTGTAATTATATCACATATAATTGAGTTTGTAGTTAAAAAAATATTTTCATTAAATTTTGCAAAATTAATAGCATTTTATCATCGATACCCTTTTTACCCATCTATTACTCATTTTACCCCACCTCTAGAGTAAAATCGGTATAATAAAAAGAAGTAAAAAATTACAGATATGCAATTTTATAAATGCATAGAACTATTTTAACAATAATGGTAATGAACTCATTGCAGGAATAAATTCAAACATTGCTTATTTATAGTTTTTTTTAACTTGAAAAAGAGTTCTGAATGAGAAATCACGCTTTTCCTACCTATTTTACCCCGCCAGGCCCTACTTTACTTACTGTGACTTTGCATTTTAGGCTATATTCCGGAACGTTCTCGTTTTTCCTTCCCACATTCTTGATTGTTTGGTTGTTACAAAAGAATACGCTTTAGGATCCGTTTTTGTCCATCAACTTTTTGAGGGATTTTGGAATCATTGAAATGGTTTTTCAAAGCTAAGATATTTGGAATTAGTTGAACACCATTTTAATAAATAATGCCCAAAACTTTATATAACATGTCAGGAGAGTAATATGCAAAGTACACTAAGTCACTACTAGGATGAAAATAGAATGAATGAAAGTTGCATCAAACAGGAAAGAAGGATTTTTAAGTTTTTAAGAAACAAATAAGCAACAGGTTTTAATAAAAGGAAAAAGTCTTTCATTTGCAAAATTTGACTTGTTTATGAATATATAAGTGTAGTCTTGAATATTTCAAAAAACATTTTCTGTATTCTTAATCCAGTTCTGCCCTTTTAATATCTGCTATTGCTTTAAGATTGATCTCAATACTTTAAGAAATCACAAATACTAGTAACAATCACAACTTTATATGTGTGTAATATATCAAAATTTGTACACATAAAATAATAATCTAAAATTCTTCTTTTTCCCTTTCTCATTCTTTAATAACGAATTTCTCAGACGTATTATAATGTTAAATTTGAAGGACGTTCGACGACTTAAATTCTTTTAACCAGCCTCCAAAATTAAAGCTAGAATAAATGCTAATATTCTGTCCACTGGCCACATTTTCGAGCTGACTTAAATGATCAAACTTCATTTCTAATTGCCAATAACGCTGAGTACTCTCATGCTCTCTTGTAAAATCTTGCATGATAGCTCGATGTTCGGTTCGAAATTTGGTATTTTCATCATTCGATGAAAACTCTT